>JAKZAP010000002.1:17852647-18452647 GCA_023053575.1 Branchinecta lynchi
GGGTATACATGTTTTGTGAGATCGGTAGTTATCTTTTTTCCCATAACCCATCTTAACTCTGTAATATAAATATCTAATTGATTAAGAGTGTCGTCTCTAAGTAATGCGTGATAGGCCACTGACCTAGAATGGCCAATGACACTGACAACCAGGGGCGTCGCAAGGGGGGGGGGTGCGGGGGGTGCAGCACCCCCCCACCTTTTTGAGATTCGGTAAAATTTTGGGCCGGAGGCCCAAAATTTTATTAAAATTGCTCGGTATTTTTTTCGGTTTACGGGGATTCGGTAGTTATACAGGATCATAAATAGGCTATCTGTACAAATCTCTTCGGTATAATGATCGCGATTCGGTATAATTGCCAGTATTCGGTAGTTATCACGAATTTGGTGAGAGAATTTACTGAAATCATTTGGTAATTTTTCGATGCCGGAACTATTCGGTATATTTATGGAGATTCCGCAGTTACACAGACTCCCGAATAAGCTATTGGTTCGAAATTATTCGGTATCATGATTGGGATTCGGTAATTTATTCAGTATAATTTCCAGGAAGTTAACCACGAATCCTGACTTTGTTCCAGTTTCGACCAAAGTATACCGAATATTCTTTCGTCTTTCGATACCAAAACAATTCGGTATAATAACCGGGATACGGTAGTTATACAGAATCCTGAACACGCTATCGGTCTAAACTTATTCGGTATAATAACTGGGATTCAGTAACTTATTCGTTGTAATTGCCAGGAGTCGGAAGTTACAACGAAGAAGTCGAGTGAAGCACTGGCCGCAGACAAAAGTGATGATCTGTGATATCATCGATAGTCCTTACTTTTATGTTGGATCCCAAAAAGAATATCTAATCATAAATATTTCGAAAATTCCGCCTGCAGCATTTTTCGTAATATTCTCTATTTTGTGGAAGGGCGCGTCATTTGACGTTATTTGTCACGTCATTGTTAAGCCACTTTTAGGAGTGTGATTTCGAAACATTAAAAACTAAAATTTGGATGGAAAGAAAATTTGGAAGGAAAAATAAAAAAAACAAGAGCTACGAGCTCATATGGCACTTGTACGAGTAGGCTGTACAAGAACGGCACCTCGCTAATCTTTGCATTTGCCATATTTCACTATTTTCCGTGTTCGTTATGCTCCGAAAGAGTTTTCGCGTCTCATGCTACAGATGCGTAAAACCGGTTATCTGGATCTGGATATTTAGTTTCACTCATTTCTGAGCAGTTCCGGCCTCGTCTCGATTGTCTGTAGCAAATGCACATGACTGTTCAAACTTTCATCCCAATAAATCCATTTGTTTGATCCCTAGACGTGCTACACGATTTCCGGTACTCACTCTATCTCCACCTGCCGTGGCCGAGTCTGGTTTGGAATAAAACAAAATCGACCACCTAAAGCATCTTCTTTTATACCATCTATCAAGTTTCACTCGAATCTGAGCATTTTTGGAAAGTTCTGTTACCCCCCCCCCCCCTCCCACCAACGTTGTCGGAGCCGGTTCGGGCCCAATCTCTGAATTCCCTGTTCCTGTCCATCAAGTTTTACTGAAATTGGAGCATAGTCTATCTGCAAGTTTCCAGTACCCCCCCCCCCTACCTTGGCCAAATCCGGCCCGGACGCCAAATAACAAATCTAGGCCGCATAAACTCGGCACTGTCGAATTTGCATCTCATTCGGTCCATCCGTTTGGTTTTTGTGCATGTTAAAAGTCCCCCCCACCCCCAATCCCCCTAATCGTGGTCGCATATGGTTCGAACGCATGTTTTACATGTCGAGGCCATCGATTCGTATCACCCATGAAGTTTCACTCGAATCAGACCACTCGTTCGCAATTTATAGAAGTCAATTTCCATATTTCTCTTCTCTTGCTCGCCCAAAAATGCTCGGATCTAGGAACGGAAGTTTCCAGGGGTATGTTGTGTCAGGTTCTTAAGTCAAGATAATTCGGGTCGCTAATATGCCTGCAAAGTTTCGTTGTCGTTTTACATCTGGAACTATTCTAACTCACGACTACCGGAATTCCGGGAAACCCCCTCCAACTCCCCCCGCAGAGCCCCGAAACCATCTGGCTCCGTCAATTTCATCTAGGCCTAATGCTCGTTTCATCCATTAAGTTTCGTCCCAATCCCTCTGCTTTTAAAGTTTCTTCAGTTTTCCACCCCCCCCCCCATCCCCACAGATATCGGACCCGACCCGGACGTGACACTGATCGTCCGAGGTGATAGCTCACCAGACAAGTTTCATTCAAATCCGATCACCTGTTCAAAAGTTATGCACGCCACTAGATTCTGGACTCCCCATCCACCCACTCCCCCCACGATCGTCGGGTCGGGGAAACGGCTGTTCTCAAGTCAATCTGTTTGGATCCCTGACATACCTGCCAAGTTTCATCGCCCTAGGACATCAGGAAGTATGCCGAACTCGCGGGATCGCTAGAAATCCGGACCCCCACCCCAACTCCCCCACAGTGCCCTGATCCGGTCCGGTTATGTCAATGACGTGTCTAGGACTTGTGATTGTTTTTCCCACCAAGTTTCATCCCGATCCCTCCACTCTAAGCGTTTCTCAAAAGTGCCGGCTCCCTCTTCCAGCTCCCCCCAGTGTCATCAGATCCGGTACGGATTTAAAGTGAGATGTCTGAGACACGAGGTCATCCTAAATATCAACTTTCATCAAGATCCGATCACCCGTTCGCAAGCTAAAAATACCTCAAATTTTGGCTTCACCCTCCCTCCACTCCCCCCCCCCCCAGATGGTCGAATCGGGGAATTGACGAGTTCCTATTTAATCTGGTCGGGTCCCAGACATGCCTGTCAATTTCCATCATCCCAGCACATCAGAAAGCACGGAACTCGCGGGATCACTACAAATTCGGACTTCTCCCCCCCCCCAACTCCCCCAAAGTGAGCGGATCCGTTCCGGTTATATCAGTCACGTATCTAGGACTTTTGCTTGTACTTTCCACCAAGTTTCATCCGGATCCCTCCACTCTAAGTGTTTTCCAAGATTTCCGGTTTCCCCCTCCAACTCCCCCCAATGTCACCGGATCCGGTCTGTATTTAAAATGGAGGGTCTGAGACACGAAGTCCTTCAACATATCAAGTTTCATTAAGATCCGATCACCTGTTCGTAAGCTAAAAATATCTCATTTTTCCTATTTTTTTCCGGATTCCCCCTCCCTCCACTCCCCTCCAGATGGTCGGATCGGGGAATCGACCATTTCTAATTTAATCTGGTCCAGTTCCTGATATGCCTGCGAAAGTTTCATCGTCCTAGCTTATCTGGAAGTGCCCGAACTAGCAAAACCGGGACCGACAGACCGACTGACGGACAGAAATTACAATCGCTATATGGCACTTGAGTAAGCTCAAGTGCCATAAAAAATTCGCCTGCAGCGCTCACTTTATGTGATCATAGGTAGTATATTGACTAGACTACAGTTGCTGTTGCTGCCGGACCGTCGCTCCATCTGGTTCTCAGTATTACATCAACGGTAAATGATAGTAAATTTGTAAGAGAAGCAGTTAAATTTTAGCCTACAAAAACAAATGGATTTTGAAAATTTTCGCCAGCGGCGCTCGATTTAATTTGCTATTGGCTATAACAGATAGTAGCTGTTACTGCAATCATGCCCGGCAATATATTCACTATGTGGGCTTCGCCAAAACGCCGCCTAATAGTTGGCTTATCATCGTTCATGCTGCCTTTTATTGTTACTCTTCCTATGTAATCGTTTCTGTTCCATAATTTAAAGCTCGAATTCTTGGTTCTAGGATTCGGTAAAATTTTTGAAAGATTCGGTAAAATTTTGGCTCTGCACCCCCCCACCGAAAATGCACTTGCGACGCCCCTGCTGACAACTAACCTGTAATGCATAGTTTCGAGTGTCCTATCTAGGTAGAGGGCCTGAGAACTCACCTACGCATGCTTTACAAAACTGGGGTCATGCCTTCCTACTAAAAAGAACGTTATGTTTTGCTCACTCTGAAGACTGTTCTTTTCATTCTAGGAATGTCATCTGAATTGTCTGAACGCGAGGCCTGGGTGCGCCTCTGCCTCCTCCGTGAAGCCGCAGTCATCCACTGCTGCCGAACATTTCTGGAGCTCTGGAACTCCTCCCACACACTCAACCCCCACCGCCACCCTTGGGAAGACATCCCCGAAAACGGGGAATGCCTCTGGTCGACCCTAATGGCGCTAGCAGTCGATTCTAATGTCGACTTCGAAAAGCATGAAGAGTCCTTCATACGCGCCGGAAATACGGAAACATGGGAGTTTCAGATCTTCGGAAAGATCCTGAAATGCTTAGGTGTTCTGGAGGACGAAAATCCGGCCGCGTTTTGCAAGCCAGTTTTTGCCGGAATTTTGAAACAAGACACATGCGACAAGGGCCATTTTCAAAGAGTAATGAAAGACGTCGTTCCACTGTTAGAAACCCGTGGCTTTAAAGAATCGGACATTTTCGGGAAAAGTCTGCCTTCCGCGGAGAAACACCTGAAGGTGATGGACGTAGTTCGCAAAGGAAACATGTTGCAAATCTTTAAGAGGAAGAACGAGAAAGCCATTGAAGTTTACGGGGAAGCCATTGGAATCGCCGATGACCCTAAAGACGAAACACTTGTTATCGCAAACATCCTCCATGCCGCTTTTGACTTGGCAACGACTGACGAAAGGGGTGCTATGAAAAGCGGTGCACTTTTACTTGCCCTCTCGAAACGTAAAGTCGAAATCCAGCCTGATCTCTGGCAGTCTCACTTCGACCTTGGAAGGGTGCATAAGCTCGTTGACAATCGTGTCGAGGCAGGGAAAGCTTTTGAAAAAGCCTTGGAGCTCAATCCGGTCCGAACGGATATCCTAACGCTCAAGCACGAATTGGATAATCGTCAAGACCCAGTCTCTCTCATCTCTTTAGAAGAGACCTTACAAATGGCGAACAGAGAAATCGGAATGAACATGAAACCCGAGTTTTTGGTCGGTTTCGAGAAACAATGCAAAAAGTCCAAGAGCCGCGTGGCAAAAGCCCATGGGTTTGTGATGGAAGGGAACAGGTACGAGCAAGGCTTTGCGGGCACGAAGGTGGACCTTAAAAAGGCGGCAGAGCTTTATGCCGTAGCGGTTGACTACGGCAGCGCTGAAGCGATGTACCACCTTTCCCGGTTGTATCGGGATGGTCGCGGACTTAAAAAAGACCTAAGGACCTCTGCAACACTCCTACAAAAAGCCGTGAAGGTTCCGAACCTGTCGGAAGAAGATGCCAAAGCTCTCGGCATGTCTGTGGGGGACACGGCACCTGGTGTTGCCTGTGCTATGCTCGCTTTGGGAGAATACTTTGACCAAGGTACGCACTTTCCGAAAAACGATCAAGTAGCACTCCAGTACTTCATGCAGGCCGTTGAAAAAGGAAATGATGCAGCAGGCTTCCACGTTGGAAACTACTATGCCGAAGGAAAGCTCGTCGACAGAGATATGGATAAGGCAGCGCAGTATTGGAAACTCGCCGCCGATATCGGCCATGGGCTTTCCATGATTCAGATGGCTGGGTGGTGTCTGGAAGAGCTTGGAGATATTAAAATGGCCCGCGAATGGTTCCGAAGAGCGAAGGAGAATGGTGTGATGGAAAGAGACGAAGGAAAAGGGTTTAATGAAAGGATAAAGCAGACGCAAGAGAAGTTGAAAGATCTGAAGAAGATGGAAGACGAAGCGGGGATAACGGCGGAGACAGGTGCAAAAATAAAGTAAGTTTCAGGAATATAAATTATTCAAACAGGGAACTACGTCATCATTTCCGCTTTACGCAAGGGTGGTCCGAAGCGCTGAGGCCAGGGGAGGTGAGACCCCTCACTCCGAAGAGCGAAGGAGAATGGTGTGATGGAGAGAGACGAAGGAAAAGGGTTTAATGAAAGGGTAAAGCAGACGCAAGAGAAGTTGAAAGATCTGAAGAAGATGGAAGACGAAGCGGGGATAACGGCGGAGACAGGTGCAAAAGTAAAGTAAGTTTCAGGAATATAAATTATTCAAACAGGGAACTGCGTCATCATTTCCGCTTTACGCAAGGGTGGTCCGAAGCGCTGAGGCCAGGGGAGATGAGACCCCTCACTTCAACAACTTCCGGATCACAGTATACGACTCAAATGTACCGACAAAAAAAGCGCCATTGCCACTTTGCGGCAACGACGCACATTCCTCACCAACAAATAATAGAAACGTTGTAAAACTGACTGTAACGCATCAGCTGAAATCATTCGTATAATGAAAAAAAATGGTATATATAAATTCACACCCTCAGCTTTTTATTTCAGCTTTCGTTAAGATGAAGCTTCCACGGCTTGTACCCAGGACGAACTAAAGTAAGCGCCGCCGGCGAATTTTTTTTTTATCTGGCTTTTTCTGGCACAATTTAACCACTTACCATACAAATTCTTCATGTGTTTCAAATCCTAAGAATTTCAAGCCGAATCGCCAAATAATGACACACCGTTCTTAATAGAGAATACTGCGAAATGCGCCAAAGGCGGAAATTTGTGAAACGTCAAGGAGCAGAGCATCTTTTAGGCGTCCCTGTGATGTATGAAATCACCAATCTGCCCGTCGAAATAGTGGCCATCAAGAAAAAAGTAGACACAAAGCAGATCTGTTCTGAATTTACAGCAAAAACAGGGAATTTTCACGTTAAGAGACATGCTTACTCAGAAACAAAACGATGAAAACTTTTGGTCTTAGCCCGACGGGCGTTTACAAATTTTGACTTGATTTTGTGTAAAAATGATTCTGATTCGCGGACGAGACTCAAGTTGAACCAGATTCAAAGACGAAACAAAATTTCGGCTTTCGCCCGACAAAAGCACTATATCTCTCCCCAATGCAGCATATTAACATTATCCTTGTCCTTTTCAAGCGCTGTATCCAGCTTAACCTGGCTTCGTAATCGACATTTTTTCACTGTCCTCGATACACTTGCTTCGAAAGGGTTTCGCGGGGCTCCTGTCAATTGAATTCTGATGTCTTTTCTATTGTGTTTGAAAATGTCATGCCTCCTTTTCCATCTATAGTCAAAGTTTGTCACAAAGTTCATGCATGTTACCTTGTCTCTCGCTTTTGGTTTATAAGGTTTATTCATGTTATCGAATCAGACTTCACTTAAAATAATTAACCTATAGTAATTTTGACAGGGTAAAATCTGGAAGACCTAAGTGAGACAGATGCAAATCATACGCGAGTAAAACAGGTTTTAAAACGAGACGAGTTGCTGCCAGCCAAGACCCTTGCCAGACCAGCCAAGAAATCGAGAATCATGTGTCCGACCTTAACAGGGTTATGAAACCTGGTTTACTGGGACGGATTCACGACTGAAGCAGGGTAGTACCAATTTTTTTTTTTTTTAACGACTCGGTTTGACTTTGACTAAAATGAGCGCCTGGGACCTCGGTGAGGCCGTAATAAACGACTGATACGACTTAGCAAAAGGCGGGGGGGGGGGGGAATCACCCCCCTCATCCTCTCCCCCTTCCAGCCACCCCTGTGTACGTCCAAATTAAAGTACGTGTGCTCTGAGAAAAATTAGGTCGAGCGATCTGTGCCAATGTCCTGTTCCGGTTTGCTTGTCTCGATATCGACTTTCGCGGTTTTGCAGTTTTTGCATAGCGCAGTTTGTACTTTCGCGGTACCGATTGTCGCGGTTTTGCACTCACTGTTTGCGTTTTGTGGATGTTGACATGTATCACCTTGATCGTTCTTATTTTGCAGGGATCGCTTCGCTCGGGCCATAGCCGCAACCTCGGGTTCCAACGGGAATACTATCATGGAACTCGTCGATCTACTAACGACGAAATCCACCCCTCATCCCCAGAACAACACCGTTGTAAGCCGCATCGACTATAAAACCGTCCGTGCTTTCGCCGAGAAAGGTTACAGGTTCGCCCGCCAGATGACATCCGCATTCGAGAGCTATAATCGCGCTGTAGCACTCATTATAGTCAACGAAGTACAGCGGGTCTCGCTTAACGACGGAGAAGTGGTTCACGAGCTCGCCGAATTCTTCCGTTCGAACTGCGAATTCATCACGGGATTTATCGGAACTGTTTTCGTAAACGCCAACGCTGCCATCAAGCGGATTTTGAACAACCCCTCCGCCCCGAAAGAGCAACAAATAGACGCTCGGATTTGCTATTTAAGCCTGAATCTCAACAATCTCGATCGAAACTTCGCTTCTGATAGTGTGAAGAAATTCCCGATGGAAGTGCAGCTTCGGATCATCTTCATTGGCATTATGGCGTTCCGAGGGGAGTATGGAGATGGCGCCAAAGCTGCGAAATGCGCGCTTGTTCTCTTCCCGGACAACCTTGAGCTTCTCTTCGTTTCTGCTAGCTCAGTCCGGCTTAGCCTCGGCTCTCTCTCGACTCCTGACGAAGACGCAAAAGAAGCCATCAGCCAGTTTGAACGCTTTATTAAGTTAGCCCCTCGTGACCATCGCAAAGTCCCGGAAGCTTACTACTGTATCTCCTACCTGTACTACACCGTGGATAGTCCGAGTGGTGCCAACTTTAAGCCTACCGCTAGCGCAGGAGATCGCGAGCTGGCCCAGTCATACTTTTCTAAAGGACTTACGGCCGAGAAAGACCTCATCCCATGCTTTCTGCCGTATGACTCCGTCACGAAGAAGTCGATGGAGTTGTTCCTGAAACTGGAAAGTGGCGAGAAGAAGAAAACCAGAGGAGCCGGATCACGAACAAAATCAAGTCCTGCCAACTCGAGAGGTATCGTGGACGGGAAACCTGCAGCCACCACAGCTCCGAAAACGGTCTCAACAGAACTGAGCCGTGGGGCGCACTCTTTGAACATACTAACGGACCCGACCCGCATCAAAGTTGTGATAGCCCATCGGAAGCAGGTTCAACGCATGCGTGAAGCTTCGTTTATGCCGTTCGTGTCGCATTTGTCCATAAAACCGGCAAAAACCCAAGCCGCCCCCACCTTTCCGAAAACCACTAAGTCAATTACCCTGAGAGAAATGGACGCAACCAAGGATCGGGTTTACACTGGACGTCATCTGAAACTGACTTTGATCGAGAACGGGATCAGAATGACAGCCCTCATTTTCGTTGTCGAAGACGAAAACGGAGATGTTCAACGTTTCGGAGCGTACAACCTTGAAGATGACGGCAGTCTTGTCTACGGCGCAAAAATTACCTTGTTCAACCCTTATTTGAGAATCGCAGCGGACGGCTTGCCTGTGATTCGTGTTGATGATCCTTCGTCCATCGAAAGTCATCCGGAGGAGAGCAACACAGACCGGTGTCGGTTCTGCGGAAGTGGTAGCGCCGGTTTCAAGTGTGGGAAGTGTCATAAGGCCAAGTACTGCACAAAGGAGTGCCAGTTGCAAGACTGGACAACGATGAAGCATTCCCTCATCTGTTTTGCCTGAGCTGATTCAAAATCTGTTCCTGTTTGTTTATTTGAAGTTGAGGCTAGTTAAGTTCTTTATAATTCGGCCAGTCTTGTTAGCTAAAAATTTGTGAAGTGTTACAAGGTAAAGGACTGTACAAAAGAGTTACTCTGCAAGACTTTACAAAGTAAGTAAGCACGAAGCATTCCCTCATTTGTTTTGCCTGAGCTGATTCAAAATCTGTTCCTGTTTGTTATTTTTTTTAGGTTGAGGTTAGTTAAGTAGCTCCTCCATTTATAGATTCGGCTGGTCTTGTTAGTGTAAAATTTGTGAAGTGTCACAAGGCAACGTACTGCACAAAGGAGTTTCAAGACCGGAAAACAATTCCCTCGTCTCTTTCGCTGATCTGATTCGAAATTCGTTCCTGTTTGTTATTTTATTTTTAAGCTGGGATCACTTAAGTAGCTGTTACTATCGTAAGACGAAACATTTAATAGCAACTATAGATAATCGACCCTCTTGAGAATTTTGTTGGTGAATTGAAAAGCTATAGTGATAGTTCAGCGTCCATATGCGTAAGTGTTCCATAGTTATGTCAGGGCCAGAGCAAATAACACTAGGGAGTAGCGCCAAGACTTGAAAAAAGTGAAACACTCGAACAGCGCCACTAGCGATAGTGAACGTCCCTACACTCAATCGGTCCAGTGCTTGCTCCCATAACTTCATATTCTGAACACAGCACAAAAAAAAAGATGCATGCGGACCGCTATGGCCCGTTTGCGAAGCAAGGAAGCATAGGTCTTGGAGCTACTCCCTATAGTGTTATTTTGCTCTGGTCAGCGCGCTTTGAGTGTCAAACCGAAATCTCTCTGAAAAATTACGGCATGCATTCGCATGTTTGCCACTCATTCGACAAAACTGTTTTTCCTCCGTTTGCCGTCAGCTGGAGCCAGCATAAAATCGTCACGGTAATACGGTAGTGGTATGCTTCAGCGCCTTCAGCAGTTATTTAGAACCTCTAAGTGAATGCGTTGTCCATTTATTGTTTGATTTGAGAAAAAAAAACTACACTTTGCAAAGTTGTACAACTGTTCAAGTAATGTCAATTCAACCTACAACCACAACTTTACGTAATCGCTCCATCAGTGCCTATACGCGGCGACCCGAACTTAGGACGGTTTATTGTAACCCCACTAACGACACCTCACTGATTTTCACACTTTTCACACCTTGTTTCGCTTGTCTTGTCTCTTTCACCTTGATTTTGTTCGAAGTGTTCGTTCGTCTCTTCTTGAAGCTGAAATTAGCTGGTGAGCGCAGCTGCCATGACAAGATCTGGCTAGTCCTGCTGTACCTATGTTGCATGGTGGAGAAGATATTTCTCTGACCTGTTTTATCTTATCTGAGTCTAAGTTGAGTGAGGGGGAATCCGGAACGTAGGAATGTATAACTTTTGAACGGGTGATCGAATCTTAGTGAAACTTGATATTCGGGGGGGGGGGGGGGGGGTCAGAAATTTTGTGACACGGTTAGAGCGTAACCATTGGGATGACACGTGGTGGGAAGAACAAACGTAAGCCCTAGACACACCAGTAACAGAACCAGACCAGATTCGGGCACTCTCGGGGGAGTTGGAGGGTGGTCCGGAATTCCGGTGATCTCTATTTAAGGTACTTCTGGATGTGCTAGGACGACGAAACTCGGTTTGAACATTAGAGAATTGGCAAGATTGCATTAGAAAATGTCACTTTCGGATCCGCCATCCCTTAAAGTACTCTCTTCACCGCAAAGTACAAAAAATACTTTTAAGCAAAATCTTGATTTTCGTGATCTCCATTTTTGCCTCAAGGGTTTTGCTTAGAAAAAACTCAACTAACTCTCCTGCTGTCTGGCGATCTAGAATCCAACAATTTCAGTGGACAGACTGACGTTTACAGGTAAACCGAATTGTTACTTGTCCCGCTTAGGTGTTCTGTCGAAAGCCTAAGCTGACTAATCTTGGTAGCATCGAGCTGCTAAAATAAATTACTGCGTATTTTATATTATGGATCGTAGTCTTTCGTTTGGTTTAACTTACAATATTGATGTTTCGGTTACAAAATTTATTCCAACTTGTTTGGTCAGCGATCTCTCTCCGTCGAGTCTCCCCAAGATTCTGTTCAGTTCCTGTTTCTCCGTTATCACAGCTATTTCCTGTACTTTACACGCAACTTCCTGTTCATACGGGAAAACGGGATTTTTTTTTTTTAAATTCCTTTTTCGGGCCTACGAACAAAAAATCACGTTTTGTTATCTATCGATGAACAAATTGTCACACAACCAAATTTCACACCGGTAGATGCCAGCCATTTTGTTTTCTGATTATTCGCAGTGTAGCCTACGTCTCTTCGTTTTATATGTTTGAATTTGTTTGTCACCAGAAGTTATTTTAATTGGGTTGGGCCAGTCAGGTCTTTAAGCCTTAACACAGGTCACTGAAGGAAGCGGAACCCCAAGGTAAGAAGATTTATGTTGGGAGGGTGTCGACTAAATCTCAGCCGATTAACCGAGGCTTGTGACGTCACACGAAAAGTCAGTATTTCTCATTTGCTGATGGGATAGATTGTCATAGAATTGTTTATAAAAGTAAACGCGTTTGGCGCCTCGCTGGCCGCTCTTGTATGCGTAGATACAAGGATATTTATTTATTCAACTTTATTTCAGCTTTCGCCATATGCTACAGTACAAACACAAAAACACTAATTAATCATCACTTGGACAGATGTCGCCAAATAAGTAGACAGTAGAATAGCGGGTGTGAAGCCATCACCACAAGGCAATTCTTCTACTGCCGTAGCCTCAAAACAAGCGATGCTCGAGAATTCCTCACTATCTCGTCGAAAGTTTGACAATGGTTGAGCACAAACGCCTGACTAATGCTCTCTCGGGGTGGGAGGCGGATCAGACGACGGAAAATCTGTTTGTAGCACCTTGGTAGCACGCTTTAAGCACCTTCATAGATTTCGCTGTACTACTGTATGACAAAGAAATCGCAAAACACTGGTAGCAAAAAGTTTTAAACAATCGGACTTTGATGACAGGATTAACGTCACCAAACTTCCAAATAGGCATATTCCCACGCTTGCATAAGCTGTGAGTCAGCTCATGGAGATGGGAGTCATCCCTCAATCATTAATACAAAAACCCAGGTAACGAAATTCACTAACATATTCAAGGACCCGTCCAGATAACAGAACCTGATGTCGCGGGAGCACTATTTGCGTTCGGAAATAGTGCCATAGCAAACGTTTTCTTCGTGTTGAAAATAATATCCAACTCAGAAGCCACAGTATCACAAATACTTAGTAGTTTATTAAGCCCAAACACCGAAGGTGAAAGAACAACGAGATCGTCAGCAAATAGGAAGTGGTTGAAGCAAGTCCCACCAATGAAATTAGACTCCTTCAATCTTTGAGACAACATTTCAACATACACTGCATAGAGAAGAGGAGAAAGGACTCCTCCTTGCCTCAGGCCATTCGCCAGATGAAAAGAACTGCTAGATGCAGACCTCCACCTCACACGGAACTCCTGATTACGGAACCAAAAAGCGAATAGACGGATAAACTGAAGCGAAACTCCTCTACTCACCAGGATCTTCAGCATTTTACTATGGTTCTATGGTCTATCAAACTCCTTAGCGGAGTCAACGAAGCAAACAAAAACCGGTGATGAATACAACCAAAAATACTCAACGACAAATTTAAACAAAAAAATTGTAAAATCAACTCCATGGAGTGCCTTAAATCAAAACTAGAAATCATTCTTGCTACAACCAATACATGCAGGTAAAAAGAAATTGAATATGAAGTTTCAAGAGCGCCTCTTGGGAGGGGTTAGAGCTTTAGCAGCAGAGATGGGCGAATCCGATCATGAAAGGATTCGAATCCGAATCCAGGGCTAGGTACGAATCCGAATCCACCAGTTCATGCTGAGGATTCGAATATCCTTCAGACGCACAGAAATAAGAAGAGGGATAAATCTACTCTCCTTCTCATAAAGAACAGCCATGTTCGTGCTTTTGAACTGGTAGAGATTGTGACTGTCACTGACTATTCGTGTACACTCACCCATTGGACGTACATAAAGGTGGTAAATATGAGGAAGCTGCTATTGCGCTCTTTTAGTCGCTGACTCCAAGAACATAACCGCTTGTGTTTTTTTAAAGTTTAACAAGCCACACATGTGAAGTTTTTCCGGAAAAACAAAATGCTTTTACCAGAAAGGGCCTAAAAGCTTCAGGTTTAAAAAATCTGTAGCTTATCTCCAAAGTAGTGGCTCTGATTTAGCTAAAATTTCTACCAGACATGGAGGATACCAATGCAGATAGGGCACTGTTAAAAAGCCTTTCGCCTTTTGGAGTTGATATAATCCTACTCTACGATCCCAATCTTTTTATTCTTTCAGTTTAATTACTCAAAACTTACTCAATTTACTTAAACAACGATATTTGCAAAGCAGCTTTCAAAAATCATAGACAAATTGTTTCACAATGTACGAACATCAGGGTGTCTTCAAAATAATCTGGAAAGTTCGGATTTTTGGATCAGCTGATCAAACCGACCCCTTTTCGCAGGGAGTAGTGTAGCAGTTTGACAAACTTTTGAGGCCCGATGTATCTTCTGCCTAGAAAGAAAGAATATATGAAGCATCTATGTGCAGGCTCTACACATCAGGAAGCTGAAGTGAGAATGTTTCTTGTTATGTCGTCAGAACAGTACCAGACAGCAAGTACGAACTTGGCATGTATTATGTTCACTAGTAATAGTCCCCCCCCCCCCCCCTTGTCCATGACCAATATTTGCCTGCCTGGTGTGTCACACTAGTTGCATCCAGTCAACTTGATTGCGGTTGATAAAGCTTGAGCGACAGAAGCTTGCTTGAAGATGCATAGAACAAGATCAAAAGTTTCTATGGGATCCCACAAATTTTAATACTTATTGAACTATTTTATCCAGACCATCGGGGCTTTTAGAGATCTGGTCTTCTTCAGTTTTCTTAAATATTTTACTATTTATCAAACCCGCCATTTGACCCCCACCAACACCACCAACGTTGTCGGATCCAGATCCTGGCCCAAAATATGTCATCTAGAGTATATGCTTTCTCTACGTTCTATGTTCATTTAAACTAATGCACTCGTTTGACCCCTATGCGAGCCTCAAAGTTTCCGGCAATCTCCCTCCAATTCCCCCTACTGTGGCCGAACAGGACTTGAAAACATAAACGTCAATCTCTTAATTCCCTCTTCCTGTCCATCAAGTTCTACTGAAACTGGAGCATAGCCTATCTGAAAGTTTCCAGTACCCCCCCCCCCCGCCCTACCTTGGCCGCATCCGGCCCGGACGCCAAATAACAATCTAGGCCGCATAAACTCGGCACTGTCGAACTTGCATCTCATTCGGTCCATTCGTTTGGTTTGTGTGCGTGTCAAAAGTCCCCGCCCCCCCCCCAATTCCCCCAACCGTGGTCGCATATAGTTCGAACGCATCTTTTACATGTCGAGGCCATCGATTCTCATCACCCATTTCTTTGACCCTAGTTGGTCGTATCCTAGTTTAAATAAATAAGTCAATTAAGCCTAATATGCCTGCAAAGTTTCGTTGTCTTAGTACATCTGGAACTATTCTAACTCCCGACTACCGGTATTCCAGGAAATCACCTCTACCCCCCCCCCCCACGGAGCCCCGAAACCATCTGGCTCCGTCAATTTCGGATCTAGGGCTAATGCTTGTTCTCTCCATTAAATTCAGTCCCTATCCCTCTGCTTTAAGCGATTCTTGGGTTTTCCGGTCCCTCCCCATCCCCCACAGGTATCGGACCCGACCCGGACTTGACACTGAACATCCGAGGCGATAGCTCTTTCCACCAGACAAGTTTCATTCAAATCCGATCACCCGTTCAAAAGTTATGCAGGCCACTAGATTCCGCACTCCCCATCCATCCACTCCCCCCACGATGGTCGGTGAAACGGCTGTTCTCAAGTGAACCTGTTCGGGTCCTTGACATACCTGCCAAGTTTCTTTGCCCTAGTACATCAGGAAGTATGCCGAACTCCCGGGATCGCTAGAAATCCGGACCCCCCAACTCCCCCAGAGTGCCCGGATCCGGTCCGCTTATATCAATGACGTATCTAGGACTTGTTTCATCCCGATCCCTCCACTCTAAGCGTTTCTCAAGATTTCCGGTTCCCTCCTCCAACTCCTCCCAGTGTCATCGGATCCGGTCAGGATTTATAGTGGGACGTCTGAGACACAATGTCATCCTAATATCAAATTTCATCAAGATCCGATCACTCGTTCGCAAGATAAAAATACCTCAAATTTTGGTTTCCCCCTCCCTCCAATCCCCCCTCCCAGATGGTCGGATCGGGGAAATGACTATTTACTATTTAATGTGGTCTGCCAATTTTCAGCATCCCAGCACATCAGGAAGCACCCAACTCGCGGGATCACTAGAAATTCGGACTTCTCCCCCCCCCAACTCCCCCAAAGTGAGCGGATCCGTTCCGGTTATATCCATCACGTATCTAGGACTTGTGATTGTTCTTTCCGCCAAGTTTCATCCAGATCTCTCCACTCTAAGTGTTTTCCAAGATTTCCGGTTTCCCCCTCCAGTTCCCCCCAATGACACCGGATCCGGTCTGGATTTAAAATGGAGCGTCTGAGACATGACGTCCTTCTGTATATCAAGTTTCATTAAGATCAGATTACCCGTTCGTAAGCTAAAAATATTTAAGTTTTCCTAATTTGTCCGGATTCCCCCTCCCTCCACTCCCCTCCAGATGGTCGGGTCAGGGAAGCGACTATTTCTTATTTAATCTGGTCCAGTCCCTGATATGCCTGCCAAGTTTTATCGTCCTGGCTTATCTGGAAGTGCCCGAACTACAGAACCGGGACCGACAGACCAACTGACGGACAGAAATTACAATCGCTATATGGCACTTGGCCGAAGGGCAAGTGCCATAAAAACCAAGACCAGTGTGGTACTTCTAAACACATGAGAAAAGTAATCAGTTAAGTCTATAATTCTTTGCTAATCAATCGTGGGAAGTTTCATCATCTGGAAAAGAAGACGTTCTGCGTGTTTTTTTTTCTCAAGCCAAAAAAGCATCACGGCAATCTAAGTCAAAATCTAAATAAACTGGTGGCTTGCGAGTAGTAAGAGAAGGTAAACAGAATGTCTGGATTAGCTCTTTAATCAATCCAATGATTAATGATCGCTTTAGGAAGAAACTTTCTCATGTCACAAGTGATAATTTTTCCTACTTTGACTACTGTTCATTAACAGTTTTATTTAGACGATAAGCACGCACCTGTTTACCGGAATTCGTGTTATAGACCAGTCAGCAATGTTTGGCACTAGGTAGCTCTAGACAAAGCTTGTTAAATCATGGATCCAATGTAGTAGTGTCGTGGAGCACAACAGTTAATGATCGTTTGTGTTGGACCAATTACAGTAGGCATCTTGTGTATTGATTGGCCAACTATCACATTTCCAGCAGCTGTACCTGTAAAAAAATTAAATTTTATGGAAAGTGAAAATAGTTAGTTTTCTTATTTTATTTTGGCAGTTTTCGGTTTCAGTTCACAGACAATTTTCAATCATGGGAATGGCCTGGCTAAAATGTTTTAGAACAATAGGCACTTTCCACTTTATTAGAAATATGACAGCTAGAAATCATTATTTTGTGGTCTCCGGAATTGCTGTGGGCAACCTTCTAACAACTGCTTAGAGAAGGACAATCAGGCTATTGTCTTTTGCCTAGCCTTGTTATGATAATGACCTAATAAGTTAACTAGTATACTCTGATTGACGACCTAGAAATTTCCTTTCAACATTCTGATGTTCAGCCTATGTACTTGAGATGGGCAACTCCTCCTGTCAGACGAACGGAGTCTAAAAAACCATGAAGTAACTGAAACATTACAAAGATATATGGTTGGTGGTTTACGATTCTCCAGTAATCAGGACAGTAATCTTAGCCCAGTTTTCCTAGGATTTGGACTAAGAGTATGTTATACTGTTACGATGACTGACTATTTAGTCTTCCATGTACCTGTATAAGATCATGAAATTGCGACCTGGTCCAAATTTTTAGCACTCGGGTTAACCCCGTATTCCTTACAGGGTGCAATTACTTTGAGCTTTCCTATGATCTTACTAGCGCAAGTTAGACAAAATGTCATCCTTTTTTTTTCCAGAATTGTATTTTCCAAGGCAAAAATACAACTCATCTCCAAATTTCAAGCTAAAATTCAGAAGAATTCAGACAATCAAAATGTATCCGGCCGGCCGTGGGGACTCGGTCTTCTTGGACCTAAGTGCTTGGATACAAATTTGGACTAGGTCTTAATTCAGCCTCTTTTCAGGAGAAACGCCTCCGCCTTTCGTCTTGAACGATGTTTATTAGCAGACGATCCTCTTGCCACTATAGTTGCTTTTTATGTCTCTGGTTCGTGTTCTGTGTTCACAGTTGTCTGGTTTGGGTAAACAACTGTGTTTTGCTTACGCTGTTCCTTTTTGTCGCTGTTCGGACGAAAACGCAAATTTGGGATCGTGAGCATGTCTTAAGCGGAAAATCTGTTAAATTGCAAATTATATTCCAAAACGACGATACTTCAGGATCCTACTTTATCCTCCAACCTTCTGCAATTCTTTCTTTTCTATCTGTGAATCGCTCTGCAATTTTCTATCTGAACAGCAATGAAACATGCTAGGAGAGCAAAACAGACAGCGGAACAGAGAACACGGAACACAGAACAGCGTACACAAACGGGAAAATGAGTAACAGCGAGTTCCGTGTTTTGACAAAAAAGGAGAGAAAACAGCGAACAGAAGAGGGACAAAAAACGCAACTTATGTTAGCCGTCGTACACCTGTAAGAAAATAACCTTTATCCCCTGGTTAAGATTTATTGACCTGATGCCTACCGTTAGTTCTGAGTGAGGATTCGACAATACGCGGCGACCGATAGAAGCGGCAGCGGAGCGCTGTATCATTAATGCTAGTATCATGGCGCGTAAACATAGTGACGTCCGATCGTGACGCACTAGAGCGAGGCCGTGTTTACTGGCGCAGCACTTTATAGATGCGGAGGTCATTGCGATTCTGAGGGAGGCAGACACGTTTGCCTCCGTGGATCTTTATAGAGGTGAGGTGGGCAGTCAGGTATCTGTTGGAAGCCAGTATTGGCTGTGTATTAGTGTTCTAGACTGGGACATATCTGATTATGTCCATTATTGTGGCAAAGGAAACTCGACTCGCTGAAGGTATTAGACATCTTTGTATCTTGAAATAGCCTTATCACTCTCTACTTTCATTTGACAGTTTTAGAGGCAGAAATTAAAACCAAAGTAGACAAAACTAACAATGAATTGACATATTACTGCCAGAATTCAGCCAGAATTCAGAGACGTGTCCAAACAAACATTCCACCTGGGCTATCCCAATACATACCAAGTAAATGTATCTTTCTGTGGTGGTCATTATGCTGTAAGAGGACAGCTCTGTCCTCTGGGTGAGCAAACCCTGCTCCTAACCAAGTAATTCCTCCATTTGTGACTGACTTTTCCGGCGTTTCAGCAATTTGAAATTCTACGACTTTCCTACGGAGCACTCCGAAGTGGCAACACAGCCGAAGTCTTGCGAAACAGTGGAAACAGTGCCCAGTTTCCGAGACGCGTGAAAATTGGACAAAGCTGTAACTCAAATGTAAAAGAATTTCAATGAAAAGAGATTTCGGGTGGAAGTGGGTATTCTAGGGGGGCTGCCAGAGGGTAGAAATAGCGTAAAAGGTCGCTGATGCTTTAATACATAGGTTATGGTTTAGAAATCAGAGGTGACAAAAAGCACTGATATCTAAGATAATCAGATAACGTGGTAGATTGCTGAGGATGGTTGGTGGTGGAGACCAAAAAGTTAGATTGCCGAAGCCCACTGTGTAAAAATTGGGAAAACGGTAACCCGAAGGATGTAGTCTAGAAATTTGAGCGGATTCGTAAGATTAAGATTTGGAATCCGAGTCCAAATCTGAATCCGGCCTGACAAGCAGAAGATTCGAATCCGGCACGAATCCTGGATTTGTCTGTTTAGCAGGCGTCAGTACTTAAGGATTCTTAACGTTATATCGAATTTTCCGTAAGAGCCCTATTCTGTCGAATTTTTCTAGGCCTCCCCGCATTTTTTTCACGTGTCGAGCCGCAGGGGTTCGGCTGTGGTTAATTATCACGTTGCAGCGGTAGGCCGATTGAAACATCTGAAACAAGACCAGCGGTGTCGATGGGATCCCAAAAATCTAATTTTTTATTCGGACAACAGGATCTCGTCTTCGCCAGACTAATCATTAGAGAAAACCATGCTCAGATATACCTCTATAAGCCATATCTATTTCGACGATACTGGCCGAGACTTCCTGCTTTACTTCTGCCAAGTTTCCGGTTTCGCCCGAATTCTGAGCAAACTACTAGTCCAGCCAAAAAAGAAAATTCAGAAACAAATCCAGCGTCAAATCCCTGATAGAACATCTAATCAACTTTGAATAAAAGTTTGACTTAAAAAAAAATCCGGTTACAACCGGATTCCGGACTAATTATATGTCCAGGTAAAAAATGATTGTCATATACAGGCTCAGCCTGTCTTCTTACCCCTTAATCTGTCGTCTAATCAAACTTTTGCTTTTAACAAATTTTCCGGTTTTGGCCGGATTCCGGGTTAACTAGTTGTCCTGCGAGAAAATGGTTTTCAACATCGTGTTCAGCATGCCTTTTTACCCCTAAATCGAACATTTAATCAACTTCAAATGAAACTTTTACTTTTAACCAACTTTCCGTTTTTTGCTGGATTCCGGACGAACTACTTGTTCGGCGAGAAAATGGTTTTCACCGTCGTGTTCAGCATGTCTTCTTACTTCAAAATCGACCATTTAATCAACTTCAAATAAAACTTTTACTTTTAACCAACTTTTCGGTTTGAATCCTAACCCAATGAATGACCCAATGAATCCTAACACCAAGTTTCATCAGAATATCTCATTCCCTTCGAGAGTTATCGTGCTTACCGACGGACAGACGGACGGACGGACGGACAGACGGACAACTTTTGCGATGTCATAGGTATCCCTCCACTTACGTTTTGGGATCCCAAAAACCTGACCTGGAGAATCTTCCATTGTATGAAGCTGATAATTAATTGCTTGTTTCTAAAGAAAGTCTCACCTGGCGTCATTTTTTTAACACGTGGCCGACCAGATATCTGTGACGTAATTGTTATTAGAAGTTTTGGAGGATTGTTAGATAAGTTATTGCTTGCCTTTGAGGAGACAAGGTAACTAAACGGCCAAGGTTTATGCATGATTCCATTTATAGGTCGATTCTATTTGTGTGGTAGTAGAGATACCGAAAATATATTTTCATGCCCCATGGTGCTTTTCAGCCTCGATATCCTGCAATCAGTGAAAACTGCGTTTACATACTAATCCGCACTTTTGGCAAAAAAAAGAGTTTACATTACCAGGCTTCTGAACAAACAATATATTTCTCATGTTCCGAAGGGCCCATGATTATTTGTAACTTGCTTCAAATTAATCCTAGTATCCTTTAAAGGGCTCATTTTAACCTTACAGCGGAATTATTTTGTCATGACCGTTCAACATACTCTCATAACTCTTTTTTTATTCTATTATTTCCTTTTGTGGCTCTCTTCTTCCTAGCATCATTAAAGTTCGTTTCTTAACCGCAACCACAATCCATTTTTTTGGTCCAGCCGTAAATGTCCAAGTCCCAAAGGGCTTTCAACGTAAATCTTCGATTACCGTATTACAATTCCATTATTTTTAGTCTCGACATTGCAAATGATACTGTCATTCAGGTTGCGAATTAAGCCAACGAAAAAGTTTGCGTCGCAGCTTGATGAAAGCACGGAGAACACCAAACCAAACACAGAAACAGGCAGACTGTAAAAACTATGCCGCTGACGACGTCGAGCCGAGATTTGGCAAAATTTTTGTTACAAGGCAGCCTCTTGTGATTGCCTCTTCGATTTTGTATACATAATGACTAGTCCTCAAATAGACTTAAGGACCCGACACAATGCCCTAGGAAGACTTCCGTTCCTGGACCCGACCATTTTTCGGGGATTAGAGGGAGGGGGAATCTGGAAATTACTGACTTCCGTAGGTTGCGAAAAAATGGTCTGATTCAAGTGAAACTTTATGGGTGATAAAAACTGATGACCCAGATATGCAAAGCTTCTGTACGAACCCATTCGGTCATGGTTGGGGGGGGGGGGGGGCTGTCCGGAAACTTTGTGACATGCACAAAAACCAAACGGATGGGTAGAATGGAATGCAAATTGGACAGTACAAAGTTTACGCGGCCTAGATTTGTCATTTGGCGTCCGAACTGGATCCGACGAAGTAGGAGGAGGATGAAGTAGGAACAGGAAATTTGCAGATATGCTCCGATTCGAGTTAAACTTGATGGGCGGGGAGAAGAGATATTAGTATGTGTCCGAGTCGTATTCGGCCACAGTAGGGGGGAGTCCCGGAAATTCTGTGGCTCGCATAGGTGTTAAACGAGTGAAGTGATTTGAATGAAACTTGGAAAGTAGAGACGTCTGCCTTAGATGATAAAGTTTAGTGTCTGGACCGGATCCGAGCTCGGTGGGAAGGGGTATCGGAAATTCTGGAAAATACTCAGATTCACTTTCGCGCTTCTCACATCGCCTATTCCTAACAAGTGCCATATGAGCTCGTAGCTCTTGTTACACATGTATGCCTTATTGTTTGGGATAATAACTATCATCTTTTTCACGTTCTGGAAAAGGGGGTACGCAATCTTTTCGAACCTTGATTAAGGGGTGCGTGGAACTGGAAAGGTTGGAAACCACTGGTCTAGGGATGTCAGGTCTAGGGATCAAACGAGTAGATCTAAACTTGGAAGGTAGTAAATTGCCCTAGGTGATCCGAAGCGATGACGGAAATGCTCAGACTCGAGTGAAACTAGATATTCTATTTCTAGGTCCCATCCTAGGGGTGTTCTCATTTATTTTCTCGGTAGTTCTCGTTATTTTCTCGCACCACCTACTCGTAAGAACTGCGATATGAGTTCGTAGCTTTTGTTTCAGAAGTGGTTGACGGAAGATGTCGATGATCTTTAGCTAGGCTAATTTAGTCACTGCCAACCGGTGATCTGGGACTTCCTAGGTATCAGAGGCAATCAGGTAGGGGCCTTCACTATGTAATTCATTTGAGATTTATTTGTATTCTTTGGATCATCCACGAAACTCTGACAGTCTTTTATGTCTTTCAGACTTGTCTGAGTGGCCAAGGGCCTTCCACCAAAAAGAAGAAAAGGGTCTTCAAGATGCCCTTCAAGAACAAGAGCTAGATCTAAGTAGATCTAAGCTGTCGTGTCAGTGTCATGACACTTATGTATATTTATTTATTTTTTATATTCATTTATTTCTCTCAGAACTGAACAAAGTATAATGTATAAAACTGAACTATGCCTAAACCATCTGGTCCATTCAGCGACACATAAATACTATAAGAAATACACATGATTTCGACAAATAAATTACAGTTGCTTACGTACTATATTATTCACTTGTTAAAAAAATGGGTGTAGGTTGTGGGTTTGGACGGCTATCGAACTTTTTTTTTTTTTTGTAAAAGCTGGTCATCTTTTTCTTCAAAATTAAAACTGGGTCTTGTAACTTAAAATTGGAAACCAATTGCGAATTACTGAAATAAATGGGGAACCCCAGGAGAAATTTTGAAAATTTGAAAATATGGAATTTTAATAGCAGATCTTGAATGTCTTGAATATGATTAACATTTATAGACTGATAAGCCTTAGCAGACGATGAATATGGGATCCCTAAGTACGTCACTATATCACATGCTGACAAGATAATCCCATTACCACAATCAAGACATTCATCTCCATCCACGGTACCATTTACAACAAAAAACTGGCATTTACCAGCACTAACGGGAAGACCCTTTGCTGACAGAGAAGGGGCAAGACGGTTAAAATTCTCTTGTAAGAACATTTAGCATGCTCGTCAAATACGGTTTGCAGTTGTCAAAGCTGGATCTCTCCCCCTAAAGTATCAGTTTTTCGCAGTTTTGTACACGTTTTTCTAATAGTATTTTGAAGTAAAAGATACTGATTCGGATTTTTTTTTTTTATCCGCTCGAAACCGATATTCGACTGATTTTGACACCCCTGGGTCTTGCGGTCATTGTTAACAGCATCACGGGAATGATAATTGAAAGGACCAGCAATGGGGAATCCGGAATTCGGGTTTTCTGCTCGGGTTTGTACCTAGCCCTCGATTCGGCTTCGAATCCCTCCATGCTCGAATCCACTCCATCTCTGGACCTGACTGGTCTGGACCTGAGAATAGCGGTAAAGCGATTTTCTTTCGGACAGACAAACAAGCAGATGGGAGTAGCAGGAACAGAGAACTGCGAAGACAAGTAGACAATTTCTACAAAATTTCGCTTCGAAACCATTCAAATCTGACTGGAGATTCGGAGTAGTGTAGCCGATTTCAGCTTCTTGTTCTTCTTCTAACCATTTCTGACATCGGAACAGCTGCAGAGCGCGACCCTTTCCGCCTTCCAGTTGGTCTTCTTGTAAGCTGCTGATGGCTGAAAGCCATTTTGATTCGGACAGACAAACAACTGAACAAGAAGACCGGAGTAGTAAGAGCAGAGAACTGCGAAGACAAGTAGAAAATTTCATTGCAAATTACATTACAACTACAAATTTTCGAAACTATTGAAAACCAACTGGGGAGTCCGAGTAGTGTAGCCGAGTTGAGCATGGTCATGGCCAAAAGGTATAATATTTCAAAAGGAACTGTCTCTAATGCGCTACATTGCTTCTAAATGACTGTCCAGGAAAAAGACTTTGCAAGA
The DNA here is from genome assembly GCA_023053575.1 of Branchinecta lynchi. Taxonomy (NCBI): domain Eukaryota; kingdom Metazoa; phylum Arthropoda; class Branchiopoda; order Anostraca; family Branchinectidae; genus Branchinecta; species Branchinecta lynchi. Next base: position 17,877,009 of record JAKZAP010000002.1, read on the forward strand.
GAGGCCGAAACATTACCTGAGTTAGCATCAGCAGACCTTGATCATCTCTCCGAACCACGAGAATCAACTTTTAAAACTTACCGCTTTCTGATGAAAGATTCGGAAATTATCATTCCCCGGATTCTAATGCACCCTCTCGATTGTTTTCTATTTCTTTCTTTCTTTCACTAGTTGTTTTCAAAGGTTTTAAAACTCAATTGCTTTTCCTGCTCTCTCTTTGATAAACCGCAACCAAATACTATCTTTGACCGCTAGATGCCATTAATAGTTGTTTCCTATTGGTTGAACTCCACGCCGGTTTGTTTATTATTGCGATTTGCGTCGTTATTTGTTTGTCATCGCCCAAAAGTGATTTAATTGGGCTGTACCAGTCAGGTCTTTCAGTTTCAGTCTTTCACAAGCCATAGAAGGAAGCAGAATCCAAAGGTGAGAAAGTTTATGTCGTAAGCTACTGTGCTTTCTACTACAGTGTACAGTATCATAAAGCTAGCAGAGAACACCAAGAATTGGTGATTCCAAAATTTAAATGTTACAATTCTCTAAAGACAAAGTAGAAGTATGTATGCTTCTTCAGTGTTAGTTAATTTTCTAACTGTGTCTTTTTCATCCACTTTGAGTGGCCTTTCATGTGAAGTCAATGAGCTAGGCTAGGCTAGGGCTAGGGTAAGAAACACACACAACCAGTGTCCAGAGAAAAAAAAAGGATGCAAACTGAATTTTGTAGAGATAGAAGCTGGATAGAAGTTTCTTTGTCTTTGAGCGTTACCCAACTAGTGACACTAGTTGCATTTTTCATCTTTATCTGATTTGATCTGAATTCTTGCTTCTGAATTCTCAATTCTCATACAAATTACTGTTTTGCTCATTTGGCTGCATCTGGCTTCTCCATTCCTGCTTTTGAGAAAAACACTAACTTGGCAGCTCATCTGCAACCCGGTATATGTGTTTATGCATATTGAACACTCGCACTCTGTTGACCAATCACAGAGGAGAATCGAGAACTCACCATTGGAGCAACTTTCCCAGTTCTAGATTCTGCAAGATCGCAAGCAGATCGCAAGTCTTTCCCGGTTCTCGGATCCGACAAAGATGCAAGAAAAAGAGAATTTGCTTTACCTGAATAGTCCAAAAACGCGAAATAAATTGCGAGGAGAATCGCAAGGAGAATTCGGATCAAAATGCAATTACTGAACACGGTCAGAGAATGTGATGACAATCGAACATTCCCATCTTTTTTTTTAGCACAGTAGCCTACGGGAGGGGTATCCAACCTCAGACAGTCAATACCAGTATTGGAGCCTCCTACCTTGGAGGTTTGTCGTGATCTTGCCAGTCCACCACAAACCCGTGATTTTGGGAAAGCCCATGCCAAATGCTGGATATACTAGCCTTTGGTGTGCCCTATGCCTAATGCTGGGTACACTATGCCAAATGCTGGGTACTTGAACCCAATAAAATATTTATGATTTGAGTGAAGCTCAGAAATCAATGAACCAGAATTCATATAAAGTAAGGTTAGGTCAGGGTTACCATACCAACAGCAACTCAGCGTTTGGCATAGGGTATCCAGCATTACGCATAGGCTATGCCACATGCTAGGTATACCCAGTGTTTAGCATAGAGTCTCCAAAAATCAGGGGTTTGTGGCTGACTGGATCTTGCCACTGTAGAGGAAACCTCCCAGGTAGGCAATTATGACAGTGGCAAGATCAGGTCAAACCTCCAAGCTACGAGGCTGCAGAGAAGCCTTTCCTTCAGAATAACCTATCTGGTTGAAAGGAACCAATAAGTAACACAAACATACTAAAGCTAATTGAATGGTTTACATATTAGATAAATAAATATTGCTTCAATATTTATAGTTTAATATATTTTTCTTTTCAAACATGACCACCCCATTCTAACCTTAGCTCAAATTCCTTGCAGTGACTTACAAAATAGTGAAAAAGGTAGAGATACCAAAGTCAATAGCCAGAAAATCCCTTTTCAGAGCAGCTTCAAAACAAAGAAAAGGCACCGAATTTGAATATTGTTGGACATGTGACTTAGCTCAAATTCCTTGCAGTGACTTACAAAATAGTGAAAAAGGTAGAGATACCAAAGTCAATAGCCAGAAAATCCCTTTTCAGAGCAGCTTCAAAACAAAGAAAAGGCACCGAATTTGAATATTGTTGGACATGTGACAGTTAAAAAAAGTCATATTTTGCCTCTTTACTGTCAAGACAGCATGTACATTTCATTTTAACATTCTTGTAGAGACACTCAAGGTAGTGTAAAAACAAGGCCAGGTACCCCACCTGTACTGAGCATCAGCTGAGCTCAAAAAGCAGATGAAGAAAAAAGACTAAGGGAGTGTTTCTGTGACACAGTTGTAGGCAACACACAATTTTTGGAGCAGTAATTTAAAAAAATATTCTCAGATAAAATCTCAACAAATAGAACTTCAGGCTTCTGTCCTTACCATTCTGTGCAAAAAGGATTTGTTGTCTTTACATTATTTTGCTGCTACATCTGTTTCACACCAGAAACAACCCACAAAATCAACAATCACCTTGCCAGTTGTTTGTCAAATTTGAGCCACAAAGCACGTCACAAAATTGACAATGCAAATGGAAATGTCAGCTACATTTTGTTAGAGCCATATTTTGGCCCTTCTTGGCAAGGATCTTCTTCGGGACCCTTGAAAAAAATGGAACAGCAATCGTCTCCAAAATGAAATCACAGCACCAGCTTTAACTCCAAGCAATTTTGAGGAAGAGATTCACAAAATCAGATATTTAAGGAAGAATCTTTAGTTATTTTTCCACAAGTTCATTTTCCAGTTTAAGCGGCTTAGCCTGAAGAGGATCGTTGCCAAGAAGGGTCGAAATATAGCTCTAATAAGATGTAGCTGATGTATCTGTTTTGCATTGTCAAATATGGTTCGCAGTCAGCTTGGGCTGAAGGAATATTCGAGCCACACAAATCTTTTTCGTCATGGAACCACACCTGTGGGCTGCAGAAAAGACTTCGGAAACACTCATTTTAAGCCACAGTCGACGTTTCCCCAGCAAGTTATGACATGCAGCATTTTGTATTACAGTACTTTCACTACCCTCCCGAATATCCCAATAATGGAGAAAAAGAACATCTAAAAAGAAATAACAAAATGCACCAGTGAATTTTGACTTCATTCTTTGGTCAGAAGAAAGCTGAAACACTTGGCTCTTAGTCTTAGCTAGTAATTAAGTTCTTAATTTATCATTCAAGTTTGATTGTGTACTGGGAGAAAACAAACTAAGGTGGTATAAATCTAGAGAAGTATTCAAAGAAACCTCTACTGACTACTGGTGGCCTAGAATTTGAATTTGATTATCTATACATGTCTGTGAGGTGTTGATTGCAGGTTGTGTTTCCACTAGTATCCTATGAGGAAATTTGAAAATAACGTAAAACAGTCGAATTTATGGCTAGGTAGCATTTGCAGGACTGGCAAAGTTTCAGAGAGTCAGAAAGTTTATTTGCCACTGGCCATAAATGAAGAGGCTTGGGCGAGTTTATAATGCATTCTTTGCATCCCACATCCTGTATTGTTCTGTTGCAAGATGTTATTCGGTCGCTAGAGAAGACATCTGCGTCTCTACAAAAAACATCTATTCATTCAGCTCACCATCTACATGATGTTTGTCATGAATTTTTGGGCCCAGTTAGAAGTTCAGCCTTTCCGTGCCATGTGTTGATTTTTATGGCACTTGCCCTTCGGCCAAGTGCCATATAGCGATCGCAATTTCTGTCCGTCCGTCGGTCTGTCGGTCTGTCCAGGTTTTGCTAGTTCGGGCACTTCCAGATAAGCTAGGACGATAAAACTTGGCAAGCGTATCAGGGACTCCAAATGATTAAGTTGGAAATAGTCACTTCCCCGATCCGAGCACCGTGGGGGGAGTGGAGGGAGGGGGAATCCGGAATCTTGAGGTATTTTTAACTTTTGAACGGGTGATCGGATCTCGATGAAACTTGATATTTGGAACGACCTCATGCCTCAGACGACCCACTTAAAATCCGGACCGGATCCGGTGACTTTTGGGGGGAGCTGGAGGGGGCAACCGGAAATCTTGGGAAAAGCTATGAGTGGAGGGATCGAGATGAAACTTGGTGGGAAGACACCTAGCAAACACTAGATACATCATTGACATAACCGAGCCGATTCGGGCACTGTGGGGGGGAGTGGAGGGAGGGGGAATCCGGAACCTTGAGGTATTTATAACTTTTGAACGGGTGATCGGATCTCGATGGAACTTGATATTTGGAAAGACCTCATGCCTCAGACGACGTACTTAAAATCCGGACCGGATCCGGTGACTATTGGGGGGAGCTGGAGGGGGCAACCGGAAATCTTGGGAAAAGCTATGAGTGGAGGGATCGAGATGAAACTTGGTGGGAAGACACCTAGCAAACACAAGATACATCATTGACATAACCGAGCCGATTCGGGTACTGTGGGGGGGGGGGGGGGGGGGGGGGGGGGTGGAGGGAGGGGGAATCCGGAATCTTGAGGTATTTATAACTTTTGAACAGGTGATCGGATCTCGATGAAACTTGATATTTGGAACGACCTCATGCCTCAGACGACCCACTTAAAATCCGGACCGGATCCGGTGACTTTTGGGGGGAGCTGGAGGGGGCAACCGGAAATCTTGGGAAACGCTATGAGTGGAGGGATCGAGATGAAACTTGGTGGGAAGACACCTAGCAAACACTAGATACATCATTGACATAACCGAGCCGATTCGGGCACTGTGGGGGGGGGAGTGGAGGGAGGGGGAATCCGGAACCTTGAGGTATTTATAACTTTTGAACGGGTGATCGGATCTCGATGGAGCTTGATATTTGGAAAGACCTCATGCCTCAGACGACGTACTTAAAATCCGGACCGGATCCGGTGACTTTTGGGGGGAGCTGGAGGGGGCAACCGGAAATCTTGGGAAACGCCATGAGTGGAGGGATCGAGATGAAACTTGGTGGGAAGACACCTAGCAAACACTAGATACATCATTGACATAACCGAGCCGATTCGGGCACTGTGGGGGGGGGGAGTGGAGGGAGGGGGAATCCGGAACCTTGAGGTATTTATAACTTTTGAACAGGTGATCGGATCTCGATGGAACTTGATATTTGGAAAGACCTCATGCCTCAGACGACGTACTTAAAATCCGGACCGGATCCGGTGACTTTTGGAGGGAGCTGGAGGGGGCAACCGGAAATCTTGGGAAACGCTATGAGTGGAGGGATCGAGATGAAACTTGGTGGGAAGACACGTAGCAAACACTAGATACATCATTGACATAACCGAGCCGATTCGGGTACTGTGGGGGGGTGGAGGGAGGGGGAATCCGGAATCTTGAGGTATTTATAACTTTTGAACGGGTGATCGGATCTCGATGGAACTTGATATTTGGAAAGACCTCATGCCTCAGACGACCCACTTAAAATCCGGACCGGATCTGGTGACTTTTGGGGGGAGCTGGAGGAGGCAACCGGAAATCTTGGGAAACGCTATGAGTGGAGGGGTCGAGATGAAACTTGGTGGGAAGACACCTAGTAAACACTAGATACATCATTGACATGACCGAGCCGATTTGGGCACTGTCGGGGGAGTGGAGGGAGGGGAATCCGGAATCTTGAGGTATTTATAACTTTTTAACGGGTGACCGGATCTCGATGAAACTTGATATTTGGAACGACCTCATGCCTCAGACGACCCACTTAAAATCCGGACCGGATCCGGTGACTTTTGGGGGGAGCTGGAGGGGGCAACCGGAAATCTTGGGAAACGCTGTGAGTTGAGGGATCGAGATAAAACTTGGTGTGAAGATACATCATTGACATAACCGAGCCAATTCGGGCACTGTGGGGGGAGTGGAGGGAGGGGGAATCCGGAATCTTGAGGTATTTATAACTTTTGAACGGGTGATCGGATCTCGATGGAACTTGATATTTGGAAAGGCCTCATGCCTCAGACGACCCACTTAAAATCCGGACCGGATCCGGTGACTTTTAATAATAATAATAATTCCTTTATTCTCCATAATAGCATAAGAAACACGCTAGCTTCGGATAGTCAATTACATGTTAATATACTTATTTTCAACACACTTAAAAAACAGCCTCAGGAATTAAAGTTACGTACAAAATAAGGTACAAATGAAGACAAGTACCGGTCAGTCGAATTTACAGGTGGCAGGCTTAGCTTTTGAAGACCGATTGACCGTGTAAACTGCCTAGTACAGGACTTCGGTCGTAAATCTGACACATATTCCGGCAAAATATCTCTGTGAGTTTCAGACGACAGACATTTGAACCCAAATTTCATCGTCAGGGCATGTCTTCTTTCTTTAAGGGTCGGTAGACATAATACACTAAGACTATCTTCATATGAAACATACTGGGCCCCTAAAATGATTTTGCACGCTCGCTTTTGGATACCCTCGAGCTTATCACTCAGAGTCGAGGTGAGGCCAGGGTGCCACACCGGACAAGCGTATTCCGCATTTGGCCTAATGTAAGTGCAGAAAATAGACCTCAGTTGCTTGGGAGGAGTCGCGAATCGACGTAACGAGGCAAACGACCGTAATAACAGAGCGCATTTCTGAACTATGGCCATGACGTGGGATTGCCATTTCAGGTCGCTCTCAACTGTAACGCCAAGGATTTTAACCTTGTCCTGAACAGTGAGGCCGATATCTTCAACAGGTGGCAATTGACGCTTTAAAAACGACACTCTCATTACAACACTTTTAGGTAGGCTTACTGTTAACTTAACATCATCAAGGTCACGCGTCAGTGTAGAAAATATCTGTGAGAGTGGAGGCTGGGTCGACTGTGACGATAAAATTCGTAGCGCGAGACTGGACAGGTCGTCAGCGAACTTATAACGATTCAACAGACTTTTTAAAACTCGATTAAAAACTATAAGAAAAAGAATTGGTCCAAGCTTCGTCCCCTGAGGCGCGCCGCAAAAAATTTGGAGAAAGGACGAAACCCGATCTTTATCCAACATAACGCACTGTTGCCGACCCGTTAAGAAGCTAGCTATCATCCGGATTAAAAATTGTCGAGCGCCCATAGTTCTAGCTTCTTGTAAGGTGATTTCGTGGTCAAGACTGTCAAAGGCCTTGACTATGTCGCTTAGTATAATTTCGGCATAAGCATTATCGACTTCGAGATGCTTATGCACTTCATCAAGTAATCGGATCAGATAGTGACTTTTGGGGGAGCTGGAGGGGTTAACCGGAAATCTTGGGAAACGCTATGAGTGGAGGGATCGAGATGAAACTTGGTGGGAAGACACCTAGCAAACACTAGATACATCATTGACATGACCGAGCCGATTCGGGCACTGTTGGGGGAGTGGAGGGAGGGGGAATCCGGAATGTTGAGGTATTTATAACTTTTGAACGGGTGACTGGATCTCGATGAAACTTGATATTTGGAAAGACCTCATGCCTCAGACGACCCACTTAAAATCCGGACCGGATCCGGTGACTTTTGGGGGGAGCTGGAGGGGAGAACCGGAAATATTGGAAAACGCTATGAGTGGAGGGATCGAGATGAAACTTGGTGGGAAGACACCTAGCAAGCACTAGATATATCATTGACATAACCGAGCCGTGCCTACTCGTAACAAGTGCCATATGAGCTCGTAGCTCTTGTTGGTGTTGTTTTTCCTTTTTTCTTTTTACTCCACTGTCGTCTTGCGCTTTGGTGGGTCATAAATTAAACATACAGATATATATATATATATATATATATATATATATATAGCGCATGGCTCCTATCTCCTTCATATTAACAAACAGAAGGAAGATCTGGGACTATGTCTGTAACATTATAGATGGATTTAAAAAATAAAATTCCGTTGGTTCGTAGGTTGGCCCTATGTATTAGTTCTCGATCTGTTGGTTGTTAGTACGTGTGTAACATATCTGGTAGGTTACTCATCATGATCTAGCAGTATAGGTGGAACCAGCCCACCATGACAAGTAACAAATATATTGATTTTATTTCAGATATTGATCATGAGGCTATTCAGTTTTGCATTGGTGCTGTTTGTTGTTCAGTGCTGTTCAGCACTCTCGTTGACAAATCTTCTGGCTGATGAATGGAACCTCTTTAAGGTAATATTTGTTTCACCTAAACCAATTATATAAATACATATATTCCTCTTTACTCTGGGGAGTTTTTTCCTCAGCTCAGTTTCTAATCTTTTGTTGCAGTGTGGCCAGTGTGTGATGGTTATGAGGCTATAATGAGATTGATTTTAATCTCGACGTCTCCATTTATTTCTTTGATTTTTCCGTCAGCCCACAGTCTCTAGTTTGTTTTGCCTATTCGTTTGCTTACAAGCGTGGCCTATTTCATTGAATGTTTTGCCTGGTAAAATAAAACTTTCTTCTTGAATTTGTACACTGTGCCGTAATATAGACAGCGGCGTCACGACTGGGTGTGCTTTTTGCTGTCGGCCAGTCGGTAAAATATAACCGAGTCGGCGCGAAGCGCCTCGATTTTTCGTCAAAACAGTTGATTTTTTTCATGAAAACAGTCGGCTTTTCTGAAAATTGGTAGATTTTTCGTCAAAATAGTAGTTTTTTACGAAAAAAACGATTTTTTATGGCACTTGCCCTTCGGCCAAGTGCCATATAGCGATCGCAATTTCTGTCCGTCCGTCGGTCTGTCGGTGTGTCCAGGTTTTGCTAGTTCGGGCACTTCCACATAAGCTAGGATGATAAAACTTGGCAGGCATATCAGGGACCCCAAATGATTAAGTTGGAAATAGTCACTTCCCCGATCCGAGCACCGTGGGGGGAGTGGAGGGAGGGGGAATCCGGAATCTTGAGGTATTTTTAACTTTTGAACGGGTGATCGGATCTCGATGAAACTTGATATTTGGAACGACCTCATGCCTCAGACGACCCACTTAAAATCCGGACCGGATCCGGTGACTTTTGGGGGGAGCTGGAGGGGGCAACCGGAAATCTTGGGAAACGCTATGAGTGGAGGGATCGAGATGAAACTTGGTGGGAAGACACCTAGCAGACACTAGATACATCGTTGACATAACCGAGCCGATTCAGGCACTGTGGGGGGGAGTGGAGGGAGGGGGAATCCGGAATCTTGAGGTATTTATAACTTTTGAACGGGTGATCGGATCTCGATGGAACTTTATATTTGGAAAGACCTCACGCCTCAGACGACCTACTTAAAATTCGGACCGGATCCGGTGACTTTTGGGGGGAGCTGGAGGGGGCAACCGGAAATCTTGGGAAACGCTATGAGTGGAGGGATCGAGATGAAACTTGGTGGGAAGACACCTAGCAAACACTAGATACATCATTGACATAACCGAGCCGATTCGGTTACTGTGGGGGGAGTAGAGGGAGGGGGAATCCGGAATCTTGAGGTATTTATAACTTTTGAACGGGTGATCGGATCTCGATGGAACTTGATATTTGGAAAGACCTCATGCCTCAGACGACCTACTTAAAATCCGGACCGGATCCGGTGACTTTTGGGGGGAGCTGGAGGGGGCAACCGGAAATCTTGGGAAACGCTATGAGTGGAGGGATCGAGATGAAACTTGGTGGGAAGACACCTAGCAAACACTAGATACATCATTGACATAACCGAGCCGATTCGGGTACTGTGGGGGGAGTAGAGGGAGGGGGAATCCGGAATCTTGAGGTATTTATAACTTTTGAACGGGGGATCGGATCTCGATGGAACTTGATATTTGGAAAGACCTCATCCCTCAGACGACCCACTTAAAATCTGGACCGGATCCGGTGACTTTTGGGGGGAGCTGGAGGGGGCAACCGGAAATCTTGGGAAACGCTATGAGTGTAGGGATCGAGATGAAACTTGGTGGGAAGACACCTAGCAAACACTAGATACATCATTGACATAACCGAGCCGATTCGGGTACTGTGGGGGAAGTAGAGGGAGGGGGAATCCGGAATCTTGAGGTATTTATAACTTTTGAACGGGTGATCGGATCTCGATGGAACTTGATATTTGGAAAGACCTCATGCCTCAGACGACCTACTTAAAATCCGGACCGGATCCGGTGACTTTTGGGGGGAGCTGGAGGGGGCAACCGGAAATCTTGGGAAACGCTATGAGTGGAGGGATCGAGATGAAACTTGGTGGGAAGACACCTAGCAAACACTAGATACATCATTGACATAACCGAGCCGATTCGGGTACTGTGGGGGGAGTAGAGGGAGGGGGAATCCGGAATCTTGAGGTATTTATAACTTTTGAACGGGGGATCGGATCTCGATGGAACTTGATATTTGGAAAGACCTCATCCCTCAGACGACCCACTTAAAATCTGGACCGGATCCGGTGACTTTTGGGGGGAGCTGGAGGGGGCAACCGGAAATCTTGGGAAACGCTATGAGTGTAGGGATCGAGATGAAACTTGGTGGGAAGACACCTAGCAAACACTAGATACATCATTGACATAACCGAGCCGATTCGGGTACTGTGGGGGGAGTAGAGGGAGGGGGAATCCGGAATCTTGAGGTATTTATAACTTTTGAACGGGTGATCGGATCTCGATGGAACTTGATATTTGGAAAGACCTCATCCCTCAGACGACCCACTTAAAATCTGGACCGGATCCGATGACTTTTGGGGGGAGCTGGAGGGGGCAACCGGAAATCTTTGGAAACGCTATGAGTGGAGGGATCGAGATGAAACTTGGTGGGAAGACACCTAGCAAACACTAGATACGTCATTGACATAACCGAGCCGATTCGGGCACTGTCGGGGGAGTGGAGGAATGGGGAATCCGGAATCTTGAGGTATTTATAACTTTTGAACGGGTGACCGGATCTCAATGAAACTTGATATTTGGAAAGACCTCATGCCTCAGACGACCCACTTAAAACCGGACCGGATCCGGTGACTTTTGGGGGGAGCTGGAGGGGAGAACCGGAAATATTGGAAAACGCTATGAGTGGAGGGATCGAGATGAAACTTGGTGGGAAGACACCTAGCAAACACTAGATATATCATTGACATAACCGAGCCGTGCCTACTCGTAACAAGTGCCATATGAGCTCGTAGCTCTTGTTTTTAACAGTAATTTTTTGTTGTTGAAAACAGTCGGTAAAAATTACCAGTCTGTCGTTAAATGCCTCCTCCCCCCCCCCCCCCCCCCCCGTCAAACATTTTGACTAGTGACGCTTCTGAATATAGAAGTGCTGCAGAGAGCTTGGAGAGGTGTAATAGTCTTATTTAACCCGACGTAGCCATTTGTTCATGAATTATGTTGGCTGTTTTAGGCACACCACAAGAAAGATTATCCAAGCCAAACCGAGGAGAAGTTCAGGATGAAAATCTACCTTGAAAATAAGCACAAGATTGCCAAACACAACCTTCTCTTTGAAAAGGGAGAGAAAACTTACGAAGTAGCGATGAACATCTTTGGAGATCTTCTTCACCATGAGTTCAGATCCATCATGAACGGATACAAGCATGAGACCAAGAATAAGTCAGCTGTTGAGAACACATTCACCTTCATGGAACCAGCCAACGTCCAGATTCCGGACTCAGTTGACTGGAGGGATCTCGGAGCTGTTACACCAGTTAAGGACCAGGGACAGTGCGGATCTTGCTGGGCTTTCTCTGCTGTGAGTACTATGTTGATCTTGCAGTACTTTATTTTCTTTTCTAACTGGTTGTTCATCTTTCGATTAATCCCTCCGCCCCGACCCCCAAGAATCCTCTTGGGGAGTTCCCCGGAATTTCCCGTTACGCCTGTGCGCCTGCTCTGAGTATGTTGGAACTTTCTGGGGAGGGCTACTCTCACAGAGCAGTCTAGGTTTGCTTCAAATTTGAATGCTCTCTCTTCAACTCGCCGTCTTGCTCTCTTCTGGTGTATGTAGTAGTTATTTATTTATTGTAATGGGCCGTGGCGAACTTCTACCTAGGGGACAAGGGATAAACCGAGGTGCCAATTTGGAGTTCAGTCTGAGAAACCAGTATCGTGGGTTAAGTTTTTTTGCCATATATGCTTTTTTCTGGTTGCCTGTCTCCCTTTTCCCCTATTCTCACTGGTTTCTTTACGACTAAATGAAAAAGAAGGTAGGAATTGAGGAAGTTACCATAGTGTAAATTCGTAATTTCTGGCATAGTTTTGGATGTTCATGGTAAGAACTAGAAAACTAGATACTAAAAAAAAGTCTTGAGAAATAATGAGTCTGAAAAAAAGCTAACATATACAACTGTTATGTCTTGATCATAATTTGCCATTTCACTTTCGTGAACTCTCGTTCCAGGCCTTTTTTAGGCTCTGTCTGTCTACCAAGAACATGCAAAGCTACGCCAGAATTTATGACTTGCACAAACCACCATTTGACACCATCCCGGGTTCTGTTTTATTCAGCGGCAAAGAAATTGGCGAACAAGACCAAAGGTTTCGATAGGATATTCAGAAAGAATTCAGACCCCAAGCTCTTCTCTACAACAAACAAAAGTCAACCCAAATACAGAAAAATCTCTACCCGACCAACCACCCAATCGAGCAGCAAAAACAGCAGCCGTGTCCAAAATGAAATCACAGCAACCTTTTTAACTCCAAGCAAGTCTCACGAAGGAATTTACGAAGTTAAATATTTAACGCTAGGTTAGAATTCTTAGTTTTGTGTTTCCCACAAGTTCGTTTCCAACTTGAGCGGTTTTGGTCCTGAAGAGGACCCTTGCCAAGAAGGGCCGAAATATAGCTCCAATAAAATTCAGCTGACGTATCCGTTTTGCACCATCAAATATGATTCGCAGTCAGCTTGGGCTGAAGAAATATTTATTCAGATACAACTTTAACTTTTAGCGAATTTTCAGATTTGGGCTGAATTCCCGGTGAACTGTTTGTCCGACGAGAAAATAATTTACATATACGGAATCAGCATGTCCCATTACTACTACATCGAACCTCTAATCAACTTCAGATAAAACTTTTACTTATAACAAATTTTCCGATTTCAGCCGGATTCCGGGCGAAGTACATATCCGGGCGGGAAATGATTATCATATAAGGATTCAGCATGTCTTCTTACCCCTGAATCGAACATCTAATCTTCCGGGCGAACTACTTGTCAGACGAAAATATAATTTGCATACGTGTTCAACATGTCTCCTTACCCCTGGATCGAACCTCTACTCAACTTCAAATTAAACTTTCATTTTTCACAGATTTTCCGTTTATTGCAGGACTCCGGGTGAAGTACTTGTCCGGCAAGAAAATTATTTTCATATTCGGATTCAGCATGTCTGCTTACGCCTAAAGTGACTATCTCATTAGCTTTTTAAAATATTTGTTTTTCGTCCCTTAATTTGACCCCCACCCCCACCCCCACCCCTAAATGTAGGGCTACAGAGCCCATATTCGAACTTGACCTGTACTTTGACCCAAAGAGTCCTCGTTCCTAATTTGAACATTCGAGAGTTATCGTGCTAACAGAAGGACGGACAGACGGACAACTTTTACGAAATCACAGGTATCTGTATCCCTCCACTTCAATTTTGGGATCCCAAAATGGAAATGGCAGACAGGCAACCAGCAAAAAAGTAGATCTGAAAAAAAAAAACTTCTTGAAAGTACGATTACTCGCGGTGTGAAAGGATTGATGCAGCCCAAACGCGAGTGCAGCGAAACAGTTTAGCGTTTTCTGTTTGAAAGCCCGTTCAAATGGGTAAGAAGGTAGAAAAACTCGGTAGAAAGACAGACCCTAAAAAAAGGCCTCAAGAAATCACTGATTTGATATTATTTTCAGACTGGAGCTTTGGAAGGACAGAACTTCAGGAAAACTGGTCAACTCGTTTCTCTTAGTGAACAGAACCTTGTCGACTGCTCTGGCAAATATGGAAATGAGGGCTGCAACGGAGGCTTGATGGACCAGGCCTTCGAATATGTTAAGGTCAGTTGCGTTTGTAGTCCTGCCTTTTCCTTTCTCAGACCTTTCCGAATACCCTCAAGCTTTGAATGTTTTCTCTTTCGAATCTCCCAATTGCCCAGCGTCGACGTGTGGCTGTGTCTAGCGACGCTGTATCTGGTATCCCTGACTAAGTGACTAGATCGATGTACCAAACATCCTCGCCCGAATGTCTGCTTTCCTGTTATCTTTCTGGGCCGTTTGTCAGCCGGGTGCATTCTCAACCGTGTCGCCGTGTTGTTTCTTGCCACCTTCCTGCTCGGCCGTTAGGTCTGAAATTTCTGTCTTTGATACTTTTACAATGTTTCTTCCCGATTTTTTCGTGAATATGTTTATTTTGGGTTCTGGCTAACCCCCCCCCCCCCTACGACCCCCCTCCCTATTTTTTTTTATATATATTTGCATTGGGGGGGGGGGGGGGGTGATTTGGCCGTGGGCTTTGGTAACAGGGGGATTTTCGCCTAGACTTAGACCAGTTAATTCTTCAAGGGTGGAGCAACAGCTCCCCCGGTAAACCTTACTGCATTGCGTATCCTCGCTTAGCCCGAAAGCAGCATTTACCTTAAATTGCACTTATAAGCAATAAAGATGTGGAAGCCCGATGAGTAGCTTGCGTTGATAATGACGGTTACTTTCGGGTTGTCAACTTAGGAGTAGACCAATATGGCCGAAATTTCCAGTCCTTGTCAAGCCGCTTCTTCAAGGATTCGGATGTTTCGCTGGTGACGTTTCTTCTCAACAAGAGGATTATTCTTTTCGAGACTGACTGCTAGAGATAGGATATGGCTTCTGCTCGATTTAGCTCGAAAGCACTGGGAAAGCCGCCTTCTACCCGGTTGTATCTAATGTCCATGTAATTCTAGAAATATGCCCTGCCTTGCGGGCGAGCAGTTGTCCACTGTCGATTTTAGCGTACAGCAAGTGCCCGGCGCCGAGGGTCCGGTCGGTGCCGGCACCGACTGACGCCAGCCGGCACCGGCTGCCACGTGTTATAGCTTTAAAATTAGCATGTTTAGAAGCAGAATCGCTTAATTTATGCCCGGCACCGATGCTACTACTGCGGTGCCGACCAGTGTCGGGAGAGGGTGTACAGCAGGTGCTGGGGAGCGGGTAACCCCTCGCCTGGGGGAGGTTTCAGTATCGGAAGCTATGAAACCAACCTATGGCGTTATAAAGAGGAGGTTTTTTATGGCACTTGCCCTTCGGCCAAGTGCCATTTAGCGATTGTAATTTCTATACGTCAGTCGGTCTGTCGGTCCCGGTTTTGCTAGTTCGGGCACTTCCAGATAAGCTAGGACGATGAAACTTGACAGGCATATCAGGGACCGGACCAGATCAACTTACAATTAATCATTTCCCCAATCCGACTTTCCTCGGATCCGGGTGTCCGGAAACTATAAAGCAAAAGTGGAGCGAAACGTAGCAAAAAGAGCGCTGCCCAAATGCTGTACCGAACCACTAACCTCTGAGTTGTACAGCGACCGCTCTACCAACTGCGCCAAGACTCCATGTATGAGGGAGCGAATGAGGGACTATACAGAAAGTGGATAAACTAAACAAATTACATAAGTTAGGATAATGGAACTTGTCAGGAATATTGGATGTATTAGGGAGCGAATGCGGGAGTATATATTGTTAAAGGATTGAATCGGGGACCCGACCTGATTAACCTGGACATAGTCAAGAAACATAAATAATAGTTCGGGCACTTCCACGCAAGCTAGGACGATGAAACTTCGCAGGCATATCAGGGACCCGACCAGACTTAGTTGGAAATAGTCACTTGCCCGATCCGACCATCGTGGGGGAGGGGGCGGAATCCGGAAAATAGGGACATTCATAACTTTCGAACGGGTGATCGGATCTTAATGAAACTTGATATCTGGAAAGATCTCGTGTCTCATTTCAAGTCCGGACCGGATCCGATGAATCTTGGGGGTGGTTCGAAGGGGGGAACCGGAAATCATGTGAAACTCTCAGAGTGGACCGATCGGGATGAGACTTGGTGGTAAGAATAAGCACAAGCTCTATATACATCACTGACAGAACTGGACCGGATTCGGACACTGTGGGGGGGGGGGGAGATGGAGGGGGGTTCCGGAATTCTGACGATCCTTAGTTAATGTACTTCCAGGTGGGCGGACCAGATCAACTTACAATTAATCACTTCCCCAATCCGACTTTTCCCGGATCCGGGAGTCCAGCAACTATAAAGCAAAAGCGGAGCGAAACGTCGCAAAAAGAGCGCTGCCCAAATGCTGGATCGAACCACGAACCTCGGAGTCGTGCAGCGACCGCGCTCAGATTAAATTACCAATAATCGCTTCCCCATATCCGACCATCTTGAGGGGAGTGGAGGGACGGGGAATCCGGAAAAATTATATACTTTTAGCTTACGAACGGGTCATCGGATCTTAACGAAACTTGATATATGGAAGGATCTCGTGTCTCAGACGTTCCATTTTAATTCCAGACCGGATCCGGGGACATTGGGGGGAGTTGGAAGGGGAAACCGGGAATCTTGAAAAACGCTTAGAGTGGAGAGATCCGGATGAAACTTGGTAGAAAGAACAAGCACAAGTCCTGCGGGGGAGTTAGGGGGGGGGGGGGGGGGGCGGACTTCTAGTGATCCCGCGAGTCCGGCGTACTTCTTGATGTGCTAGGACGATGGAACTTTGCAGGTATGTAAGGGATCCGAACAGATTGACTTGAGAATAGTCGTTTCTCCGATTCGACCATCGTGGGGGGAGTGGATGGATGGGGAGTCCGGAATCTAGTGGCATGCATAACTTTTGAACGGGTGATCGGATTTAAATGAAACTTGTCAGTTCGAAAGAGCTATCGCCTCAGATGTTCGGTGTCAAGTCTGGATCGGGTCCGATACCTGCGGGGGATGGGGGGGGGAGCGGAAAACTAAAAAAACGCTTAAAGCAAAGGGATTGGGACGGAACGTAATTGGGAGAACATGCATTAGGCCTATATACGAAACTTACGGAGCCAGATGGTTTCGGGGCTGGGGGGGGGGGGCTAGAATTCCGGTAGTCGCGAGTTAGAATAGTTTCAGATGTACTAAGAGAACGAAACTTTGCAGGCAGCATCTTGGGGGGAGCGAGGGAAGGGAAATATGGAAACTGCTGCAAATTGCGAACGAGTGGTCTGATTCGAGTGAAACTTAATGGGTGATAAGAATCTATGAACTCGACATGTAAGACATGCGTTCGAACTGTATGCGACCATGGTTGGGGGAGTTGGGGTTGGAAAATTTTGACATGCACAAAAACCAAACGGCTGGACCGAGTGAGATGCAAGTTCGACAGTGCCAAGCTTGTGCGGCCTAGATTTGTTATTTGGTGTTAGGGACGGATTCAGTCAAGGTAGGGGGAGGGGGGCAGGGTTCCGTTTTTGCCGGCTAAAATTGATTTTTACCATACCGGATGGTTTTAATCGGCTTTTATTAATAAAAACCGATTTTTGCCGGCTAAAGCTGGCTAAAATCAAACCGCACTGATCTTTTCTACGTATCAATCTTTACTGTTGTTTGTTCATTGTTTTCCGACTATTTTTCAACCAGGGTTGATTCCCGACTAATTAGCTCGCCTACTCCAATCCAGAAAACCGGTTCGGGGTTGACACGAATGAGTCATCAGGTCACGTTGCTTTCTGCGATTTATTTATACCGGGAGTTCGTACCGTATTATATTAAAGCGATGAGGCTATTAGAAACTGCGGAGACGATTTCAGGGCGATTTGTTGTACATGTTGATACGATACGCGGATAGTAAATAGGCTACTTCAAGAATTGAGCTTGTAATTATATGGCTTATCCTTCTTGTTTTGTTGATAGTATGTTACACGGTAGCTTTGTAGGGATTCTCAGCAGAAACTTGTGCACATAAATGAAGGAACCTAGCTTCAGTGCCATTTATAATGGCAGATATGACTTAGCCTACACCTATTCAGTGTTGACATTATTCTGCATCCTTCCGTCCTCTCTAGGCTAACATGAACTACAATCTTTAATACATGAAAGAAGTATGACAGTCTTAGATTAGCGGAGTGCTATCAAAATCACATAGTAGCAGTTTTGATTTTAGCCAGTTACTTGATTTTATCCATGCCACTTGATTTTAACCATACCGGCAGAAATCACCTATTAGCCGGTATTAACCGGCTGGTATTTTAGCCACCCGGGAACCCTGGGGGGCGGGGGGGGGGGGGGTACTGAAAATTTGCAGATAAGCTATGCTCCGATTTCAATAAAACGTGATGGAGGAGAAGAGGGGATTCAGAGGTCCAACGGTGTGGGGGGGTGTTACCGGAATTTTCCAAAAATGATCAGATTTGAGTGAAACTTGATAGATGGTATAAAAGCAGATGCTTTTTAGATGATCCATTTTTGAGTCCGAACCAGATTCGACCACGGTAGGGGAAGATGGAGGGAGTACCGGAAATGGTGTAACACGTCTAGGGATCGAACGAGTGGATTTATTGGGCTGAAACTTGGAAGTTTGAACAGTCGTGCGCATATGCTGCAGATAATACGAGATTATGCCGGAACTGCTCAGAAGTGAGTGAAACTAAATATCATACTTCTCTTTCCGAACCGCATTTGTGGATGGCGGGTGTGCTTCGAGACGTTCTCATCTACTTTCGTGTACCACCTACTCGTAACAAGTGCCATATGAGCTCGTAGCTCTTTGTTTTTTTTAACAGTTTTCAAACTTGGTAGTGGGAAAAACAATTCTTAGATTTGGTGTGTTTATCATTTTGTTTCCAGACGAAACCAAAAAGAAGAGGGAATAGGCCCTGTATAGTAAAAATATAGTGCCGACACGTAAGTTTTGACAGCACAAGTCTATGCTGAAAACAACGTAGCCTACTCTTGTTTCATTTTGAGGTCGAACCGAATGCTGCTGTAAATGTGAATAGCTGATGAAAGGTTTCGCTATTAAAAACACTTTTTTTCCGCGATCAAGCTAGACCTCTTATGACACATCGGTTACACATTCTGCCATTCATTGTCTGATTCATATCATTTCGCCTCTTATCCACTCAACTTGCGCGTTAAATCCGGCCTGTTATTGAAATTCGTGCCAAGGCGTCTCTGTTTCTTACGTAACTTTAGTTGGCAAAGGACGCTAGAAACACATGTCTTCTTTCCACGTGATTTTCTTTGTTGTGATCCTGGCAAAGAATAGTGGGTCAGAATAAAAGTATCTCGAAGCTTTGTATAGGAACTCCAAACCCGCTTTGTGGATTCAGGGTTCGCGAAGCGTTACCCACTGTCCGAGACCTGCTGTACGCTCTTTCTCGGCACCGACAGAAACCAGCGGTGGTGCCGGAACCGGTGCTAGCCGCAAATTAGGGAATTTACGCTTAAAGACATACTGATTTAATGTTCTAACAACTAGCAACCGGTGCCAACGCCGACCAGGCTCTGCGGCACCGTGGCACTATTTAAACACAAAAATCGAGAGTAGGCAACCCTGGGGGGGGGGGGGGGGTATTGCCCGTCCGTTGTAGTTAAGTTGTAAATTATGCTGCGAACACACGATCAGGAACCGATATTCCGCGGACTGGAATTCCTGTAAGGATTTTCGGGACCATTAGCAGATCCATTTTGAAAGGTTCAGATTTTGTTTCAACTTTATGTGGAAAGTGGGGTTCACATGGGGTAGTGGGAAACTCCCGGGATCGTTCCATGGCTCGAGAGATCGCGTGACTGTTCATATCTGGTTGTACTGATCTAGTTCGAGACTGGTTGCATCCAGTTCGAGACTGGTTGCATCCAGTTCGAGACGGGCTGCATCCAGTTCGAGACGGGCTGCATCCAGTTCGAGACGGGCTGCATCCAGTTCGAGACGGGCTGCATCCAGTTCGAGACGGGCTGCATCCAGTTCGAGACGGGCTGCATCCAGTTCGAGACGGGCTGCATCCAGTTCGACACTGGTTGTATTCAATTCGAGACTGACGGCATCCGGGTCGAGACTGTCTAGTTTACCCTGAAGACATGTTGTGTTCAACTATCCTAGGATTACAGTTGCGGTTTTTTTAGATTTTAAATATTAACGAATTTATCGGTTTTTGGGATCCCAAAACGTAAGTGGAGGGATACTTATGACATCGTAAAAGTTGTCCGTCTGTCCGTCCGTCCGTCTGTTAGCACGATAACTCTCGAAGGGAATGAGATATTTTGATGAAACTTGGTGTGAGGACTCTTTGGTCAAGGGTAAGGTCAAGTTCGTAGATGGTCTCTGTAGCCCTAGATTTAGGGGTGGGGGAGGGGGTTCAAATTAAGGGGCAAACAAAATATTTTTAAACAGCCAATGTGATAGTCGATTATGGGGTAAGAAGACATGCTGACCACGAATATGCAAATATTTTCTCGTCCGACAAGTAGTTCGCCCGGAATCCGGCAAAAACCGGAAAGTTGGTTAAAAGTAAAAGTTTCATTTGAAGCTGATTAAATGTTCAATTTAGGGCTAAGAAGACATGCTCAACACGACGGTGAAAACAATTTCTCGCGGACGAGTAGTTTTTCCGGAATCCGGCTAAAACCGGAAAGCTGGTTAAAAGTAAAATTTTGATTTGAAGTTGATTAAATGTTCGATTTAGGGGTAAGCAGACATACTGAACACCTATGTGAAAAGCATTTTCTTCCCGGACAACTAATTTTCCCCGAATCTGGAATTTTTTTTAAAGTAATAAGTTTTATTTGAAGTTGATTAGATTACAGATTATGAGTCATTTTTTAACCAGACATATAATTTATCCAGAATCCGGTTGTAACCGTTATTGTTTAGAAGCTAAAGTTTTATTTGAAATTGATTAGATGTGCTTTACTAATAAGGAGATACCGTACGCTGAATTCGGCTCTGAATTTTCTTTTCTTGCTTGACAAGTAGTTCGCTCGGAATTCGGCCCAAACCGGAAATTTCGCAGAAGTAAAGCAGGAAGTTTCGATCAGTATCGTCAAAATAGATATGGCTTATAGAGGTACATCTGAACTTGGTTTTCTCTAATGATTAGCCTGGCGAAGGCTGGATCTGGCGAAGACAAGGCCCAATTGTCTGGATCAAATATTAGATTTTTGGGATCCCATCGAAACCTTAGGTCTTGTTCTTATTTCCTCCTGAAAAAGCGTATGTGTTCTGGCCAGTTTAAATTTCTAAACTAAACGCACCCAACAATCAGTGTTTCGCGATGCTTGTCGTACGATGTCTGTCATGGCGCAGAATTTTTAGCGGAATCGCAGCTATATGAAACAAATATGAAAGTAGTTCGGAATTTGCTGAAAATATCTGAAGAACCCTAAAATTTTGCAAGAACAAATGAGAATAACAAGTTTTACAGCGTCCCTTGGCAAATGTTTAAATGAAAGCGTGGTTCTCCCATGATAAATTACTATATATACAGTAATGGTTTGGACATACGATGCTTTTTTCCGGACGATTTTTTTCAGTTCCAGTCGAAAATCTGAACTTTCCGTATGGAAGGAATGATGATATGGAAAATCGTGAATAAGTTCCGGATTGACCGGATATAGAGAATGCGGCGGCCTACACATGAGATCATGTTACCATAATTATAAAGACGATCGTCTATTCCCACCGCAACACACCTACTTTGCGTCATCGTCTGGTTTGTAGTTTTCCTGCATCTTTGATAAAAAACAAAAAAAAATCTTTCTTCTGTGATGTGACGTTAGTCATGGATATCAAACGCACCTCGGGGAGGTGGATAGATCAAGTTGCGGCGTTCCCAAAATTCTTTTCTTAATGCCTGTAACTTGAGAGGAAATATGAAGAGGTCTGTTTTGAAGAACCGGGAGTCCTGAAAGTCCTTATCCTCCGTAGCTTAAAAGCAAAGCAGCTTACACATGTGATCAGAAACCCAGAAGTCCACTTTTCAGACCCTCCTATGAAGAATGTCACCGGAAAATTCCAGTCTTTGAATTTTGGCCAATATGCAAATCTATATGCGTAGTCCAGATGACACAGCATAATCGTCCCCACCCTTGATTAGGGCTGTTTGTCCCAGATAAGGGAATTTATGTAATGTAACACTAACGGCAGTGTTTAAATGATTGAAATGGGAAGCCTAAATATGCAGGTCATTCACCGAGATGGTTTATTATTCCGTCATAGAAAGTCTCGTAGTTGGTGACGAAGCAACTTTGCGAGGGGTTGCTCACTCTCCGCCACCGGTGTACACCTCGACACGGCACCGACACGGCACCGGCACGGCACCGACACGGCACCGGCACGGCACCGGCACGGCACCGCGGCACCGGCACGGCACCGGCATGGCACCGGCACGGCACCGCGGCACCGGCACGGCACCGCGGCACCGGCACAGCACCGGCACGGCACCGCGGCACCGCGGCACTGGCACGGCAAAGGCACGGCAACGGCGCAACACCGCGGCACCAGCTCGGCACCGGCACGGCACCGGCACGGCACCGCACGGCACCGCACGGCACCGGCACGGCACCGCACGGCACCGCACGGCACCGGCACGGCACCGCACGGCACCGGCGACAATTTTTCCGGCCACGGACAAATTTTCTGTAGATTACTCTTCGCCATCTGGTATCTGGTATCTGGCGCCCAATAACGAAGGTACTTGGATGAAAGCTTTATTGAAAACATGCAACCGAAGAAGAAGCTGAACTAGATATGAGGAGATGCTGTTGACCAAATGCGCAAAGTGGTCAACCATGGTTTGGTACTGGTGCTTGGCGATACTTGGATTTTTCGATATATCGATATTTTCACTTTCGATATTAGATAATCGATATATCGATATTTCCGCTTTCGATATTCAACAATCGATATATCGATATTTTCACTTTCGATATTCGATAATCGATATTGATATTTGCTTACCATGCTTCGTTTCGCCAAAATCTAAGAACCAAATTTTCATTAAATAGCATCTTGGATCATTTCAAACTCAGAATAAATGAGAAATGAATTAGGGAAAACATATTGTCCAATTTCGGATATATAAGTGTAGGTTAGTTCGGATTATTTACAATAATTACGATGAACAAATATCGTTTTCGATAGCGATATTTACGTTTCGATATCGATATTTGGTGCGATATATCGATCGATCGATATCCGATATATCGCATACTGGATCATCTCGAACTCCGGATGAATAAGAAAGGAATTGCGGAATACACATTGCTCCAATTTCGTATATATAAGTGTGGGTTATGTTGGATTAATTGCAATTTTTACGAATGAACAAATATCGTTATCGATATCGATATTTACTTTCGATATCGATATTTTGTCCGATACATGGATATATCGATATCGGTATCGAATATCGCCCAAAACTTGAGTCAGCTTCAGTATATTTTGCTTCTGGTGAAGGTAATTCAGTGGCGACCAATCTTTTTTTTATATTTGTAGAGTGTGCTAAGAATGATACTTGGCAGGCATATTTAACTTGGAAAAAGTCAATTTCCCCATCAGACACTCTGGGAGTGCAATAGAGGTATGCTTATTTGAACGTTCGTGCTTCGAACTTTGCCATTTTCATTCACTTGCTGTGGCTAAATATATGTACCAGTTAGCCTAAGTAGGTAGTCAAGGAAGGAAAAGATTGGTTCATAAATTCTTTTATAGAGCCAACCACATTCCTTAAAGTACTCATCATAACCACAAAGTACAGAAAATACTTTGGAGCAAAACATATATTTTCATGATCCCCATGAGCCCATGATTATTTGTGAAACAAGGGTTTTGCTTCAAAATGAATTTCCAGCTCCCTTAAAGGACCCCTCGCACTAATCACTCTTCAACTTACAGTATTTTAAAGTATTTGAATACTTTAACTATGCTGTGCTTTCAATAAATAACTAACTGTTTTGGCTGTTTTAAGCCTTTTCCGAGACCCGTTGACTTCTAGCGAAACAGGGAAACAATTTGCATAACCGATTTTCCTGATGGAAAAAATTCTCGCAGACAACCGTCGCGCAACCGTCTCGAACCGTCGACAGCGTGATACACATCGAAGGTAGCAAAACACGGCAAGTGAGAAAATCAGCGAGGTTTTGTTAGAGGGGTTAGAATGTACCGCACGAAACGTGGGTCTCCGGGTTTAGAAATATATGTAATGATTACGGAAGTAGGTTGCATTAGTATTACAGGTTGCATATTATAGGTTGATTTCTAGCGATCCCGCGAGTTCGGCATACTTCCTGATGTCCTAGGGCGATGAAACTTGGCAGGTATGTCAGGGATCCGAACAGATTGACTTGAGAACAGCCGTTTCCCCGACCCGACCATCGTGGGGGGAGTGGGTGGATGGGGGGTCCGGAATCTAGTGGCGTGCATAACTTTTGAACGGGTGATCGGATTTGAATGAAACTTGTCTGGTGAGCTATCGCCTCGGACGTTCAGTGTCACGTCCGGGTCGGGTCCGATACCTGTGGGGATGGTGGGGGGGGGGGGGGTGGAAAACTCAAGAAACTATAAAAGCAGAGGGATTGGGACGAAACTTAATGGATGGAACAAGCATTAGGCCTAGATGAAAATGACGGAACCAGATGGTTTCGGGGCACTGTGGGGGGAGTTGGAGGGGGTTTCCTGGAATTCCGGTAGTCGTGAGTTAGAATAGTTCCAGATGTAAAACGACAACGAAACTTTGCAGGCATATTAGTGACCCGAATTATTTAGACTTAAGAACCTGACACAACATACCCCCGGAAACTTCCGTTCCTAGATCCGAGCATTTTTCGGGGAGCAAGAGAAGAGAAATATGGAAATTGACTTCTATAAATTGCGAACGAGTGGTCTGATTCGAGTGAAACTTCATGGGTGGTACGAATCGACGGCCTCGACATGTAAAACATGCGTTCGAACCACATGCGACCACGATTAGGGGAATTGGGGGTGGGGGGACTTTTGACATGCACAAAAAACAAACGGATGGACCGAATGAGATGCAAATTCGACAGTGCCGAGTTTATGCGGCCTAGATTTGTTATTTGGCGTACACATTGCTCCAATTTCGTATATATAAGTGTGGGTTATGTTGGATTAATTGCAATCTTTACGAATGAACAAATATCGTTATCGATATCGATATTTACTTTCGATATCGATATTTTGTCCGATACATGGATATATCGATATCGGTATCGAATATTGCCCAAAACTTGAGTCAGCTTCAGTATATTTTGCTTCTGGTGAAGGTAATTCAGTGGCGACCAATCTTTTTTTTATATTTGTAGAGTGTGCTAAGAATGATACTTGGCAGGCATATTTAACTTGGAAAAAGTCAATTTCCCCATCAGACACTCTGGGAGTGCAATAGAGGTATGCTTATTTGAACGTTCGTGCTTCGAACTTTGCCATTTTCATGCACTTGCTGTGGCTAAATATATGTACCAGTTAGCCTAAGTAGGTAGTCAAGGAAGGAAAAGATTGGTTCATAAATTCTTTTATAGAGCCAACCACATTCCTTAAAGTACTCATCATAACCACAAAGTACAGAAAATACTTTGGAGCAAAACATATATTTTCATGATCCCCATGAGCCCATGATTATTTGTGAAACAAGGGTTTTGCTTCAAAATGAATTTCCAGCTCCCTTAAAGGACCCCTCGCACTAATCACTCTTCAACTTACAGTATTTTAAAGTATTTGAATACTTTAACTATGCTGTGCTTTCAATAAATAACTAACTGTTTTGGCTGTTTTAAGCCTTTTCCGAGACCCGTTGACTTCTAGCGAAACAGGGAAACAATTTGCATAACCGATTTTCCTGATGGAAAAAATTCTCGCAGACAACCGTCGCGCAACCGTCTCGAACCGTCGACAGCGTGATACACATCGAAGGTAGCAAAACACGGCAAGTGAGAAAATCAGCGAGGTTTTGTTAGAGGGGTTAGAATGTACCGCACGAAACGTGGGTCTCCGGGTTAGAAAGTAGAAGTAGGTTGCATTAGTATTATAGGTTGCATTAGTTTGAGCAAAATATACAACTACGTGATCCCCATGAGCCCATAGTCACTTTTGCCTAAAGGGTTTTGCTTTCACATGAATTTCTAGTGCCCTTAAAGTGCAAAAATAAAATACTTTTCACCAGATCATTCTCTTGATTTCCAAGGGCCCACAATCATTCTTATTTCAAGGGTATGGCTTATAATTAAACACAAGAAACCCAAGAATTTACAAATTCCTAAATTTCATCCTCTGACCCAGCCTTGCAAGTACCATATGAGCTGCTAGCTCTTGTATTCAACACACATTGCCGACTTCATTCTCGGCCAATATCTGATGAAATTTGTTTACATGTACATCAGAAATCGTGCTTTATCACAATACTGTAATTTGAAGTAAAAAAAACCTCGGCACCGGCTTGGCACCGGCACGGCACCGGCTTGGCACCGGCACGGCACCGGCTCGGCACCGGCACGGCACCGCGGCACCGGCTCGGCACCGGCTCGGCACCGGCTCGGCACCGGCTCGGCACCGGCTCGGCACCGGCTCGGCACCGGCACGGCACCGCGGCACCGGCACGGCACCGGCTCGGCACCGCGGCACCGGCACGGCACCGGCTCGGCACCGGCACGGCACCGCGGCACCGGCACGGCACCGGCTCGGCACCGCGGCACCGGCACGGCACCGGCTCGGCACCGGCACGGCACCGCGGCACCGGCACGGCACCGACACGGCACCGCGGCACCGGCTCGGCACCGCGGCACGCGCCACTTGGTGTACATCGTTTTTGGGAGTGAGCAACCCCTCGCAACTTTGCTGGAATGATTGTTATAAATATTCCTCAAGCCCAAGCTGACTGCGAATCATGTTGGACAGTGCAAAACGGACACGTCAGCTGAGTTTTATTAGAGCTAGGCATGTGTCTGCCTTTCTTGGCAAGGGTTCTTCAGGCTCAAGCCGCTCAAGCTGGAAAACTAACTTCATTATCCAGTTCAGAACGTTTGCATTTTATTTTGGATTATGCATTTCATTGTCCAGATTGAGTGGCTTGAGCCTGAATAAGACCGTTGCCACAAATGGTCACAATTTAGCTCTAATAAAATTCATCTGACGTTCCCGATTGCAAATGATTGTTCCAGAAGATTTATGACTATGACTTGCGAGGGGCTTGTCTATCGTGTATGGGGGTGATGATTGTATTGACTCATAGAACAGGACCTTATGCCTAGCACACGATCAGGGTCGGGTGGTCGCGAACCGGAATTCTTGACCAGATTTCGGCATCATCATGAACTCCGTACGGAAAAGTTGAGAATTTTTTTTACTTGATGATGGAAGTGCAGACAATCCGGCCCGGAAATCCTCTTCGTGGGATCCCACTGCTATAGGTTTCTATTATACTACCTAAGGCCCGTATTTTTCTTCCGAGTATTTGAACTGTTCGTGACGATGAAAAATTGACATTTGCCCAGAGAAGAGTCAGAAACGTCACGACAACAAACGTTGTTGATCGGTGTACGCAGTATTTGAATCAATTTACAGGGTTCGTTTTGGGGACGTTTCTTGTTCTTCCCAAGGTTCACTGGCGTGTTTTGGACTTAGTCATAAGTATTGAATCGATCAGTGATCTAATAATATATATCTCTGGCTCTATAAGACCTAGTGGAGTTGTGTGTGAAAGCTACGGGCCTTTTTTTGTTTACAGATGTAATATACCGTGTATTTCGGTGACATACCTGCTGTTTTAAGGTGTTGCTTCAGGGTAATTGAACGAGGACCGTTTTCTTTGACCGTTACGTGATACCAGATTTTGGAATTTTCGGAAAGTCAGCGCTTTTCCTGATTTATGACCGTATAATTTCTGTTGCCATACAGATGTTATATCATGTAAATTTAGATCATAGACCTGTTGATTTTATGGTTTGGCCTATCATAAATGTTTCCCTCTTTTACCGTTATTTGAAACCGGAATTTTTGTCGTTGGATTTGAATCCGGGTTTTGGAGCTTTGTTACTGACAACACCAAATGTATAATGCAAGCATTCTTTTGTTCCTACCGGTTCTGGTGTGAGAGTCTTTCCAACAGGATATTTTGTCCTTGGTATTGGGCATTCACAAGAATGGATAATGAAGGTTGCCCGTTGTAGCTAGCTTAGGTTGACGCCCATGCGAACCCCCCCCCCCCCCCTGACAACCCCCCTCTCATCTTCAAAAGTAAATTCTTTTATAGTCTTTTGAACTGGACATATATCAAATACTTACTTTTAAATTTTGGTCTTTACTCAAGTAAAGCAAAACTTTTACCTGGAGTTGTTCTTATACTGTAAAAAGTTCCAAGTAAGGATTAAAGATAACTGCAGAATTTGCTGCTGGGATTAATCTTATGTCTACTGGGAATAAGATTCCCCAGTGTAGTTTCGAATGCGTCAGGCGCAGGCAGAACGAAAGAGCAAATCCAAAGCCGTCGGTGAACCGAAAGAGCAAATCCGAAGCCATGCCACATAGTGGCCCCCCCCCCCCCACACACACACACAACAGACCCTTTTCCAATCCTTCCCCTTCCTGGCGAAGAAGCTGCTGTTAAGATGCCACCATCAAAAATGTTATGCACATTAAATAATAATAATACTAATATTTATTTATTACCCACTTACATCAAAAAGATTAATAGTGGAGTATAAACTTGAAGAAGGAAAAAGAAACAAGAGCTACGAGCTCATATGGCACTTGTTACGAGTAGGCACGGCTCGGTTATGTCAATGATATATCTAGTGTTTGCTAGGTGTCTTCCCACCAAGTTTCATCTCGATCCCTCCACTCATAGCGTTTTCCAACATTTCCGGTTCTCCCCTCCAGCTCCCCCCAAAAGTCACCGGATCCGGTCCGGATTTTAAGTGGGTCGTCTGAGGCATGAGGTCTTTCCAAATATCAAGTTTCATCGAGATCCGGTCACCCGTTCAAAAGTTATAAATACCTCAAGATTCCGGATTCCCCCTCCCTCCACTCCCCCGACAGTGCCCGAATCGGCTCGGTTATGTCAATGATGTATCTAGTGTTTGCTAGGTGTCTTCCCACCAAGTTTCATCTCGATCCCTCCACTCATAGCGTTTCCAAAGATTTCCGGTTGCCCCCTCCAGCTCCCCCCAAAAGTCACCGGATCCGGTCCAGATTTTAAGTGGGTCGTCTGAGGCATGAGGTCTTTCCAAATATCAAGTTCCATCGAGATCCGATCACCCGTTCAAAAGTTATAAATACCTCAAGATTCCGGATTCCCCCTCCCTCTACTCCCCCCACAGTACCCGAATCGGCTCGGTTATGTCAATGATGTATCTAGTGTTTGCTAGGTGTCTTCCCACCAAGTTTCATCTCGATCCCTCCACTCATAGCGTTTCCCAAGATTTCCGGTTGCCCCCTCCAGCTCCCCCCAAAAGTCAACGGATCCGGTCCAGATTTTAAGTGGGTCGTCTGAGGGATGAGGTCTTCCCAATATCAAGTTCCATCGAGATCCGATCCCCCGTTCAAAAGTTATAAATATCTCAAGATTCCGGATTCCCCCTCCCTCTACTCCCCCCACAGTGCCCGAATCGGCTCGGTTATGTCAACGATGTATCTAGTGTTTGCTAGGTGTCTTCCCACCAAGTTTCATCTCGATCCCTCCACTCATAGCGTTTCCCAAGATTTCCGGTTGCCCCCTCCAGCTCCCCCCAAAAGTCACCGGATCCGGTCCAGATTTTAAGTGGGTCGTCTGAGGGATGAGGTCTTTCCAAATATCAAGTTCCATCGAGATCCGATCACCCGTTCAAAAGTTATAAATACTTCAAGATTCCGGATTCCCCCTCCCTCTACTCCCCCCACAGTACCCGAATCGGCTCGGTTATGTCAATGATGTATCTGGTGTTTGCTAGGTGTCTTCCCACCAAGTTTCATCTCGATCCCTCCACTCATAGCGTTTCCCAAGATTTCCGGTTGCCCCTTCCAGCTCCCCCCCAAAAGTCACCAGATCCGGTCCGGATTTTAAGTAGGTCGTCTGAGGCCTGAGGTCTTTCCAAATATCAAGTTCCATCGAGATCCGATCACCCGTTCAAAAGTTATAAATACCTTAAGATTCCGGATTCCCCCTTCCTCTACTCCCCCCACAGTACCCGAATCGGCTCGGTTATGTCAATGATGTATCTAGTGTTTGCTAGGTGTCTTCCCACCAAGTTTCATCTCGATCCCTCCACTCATAGCGTTTCCCAAGATTTCCGGTTGCCCCCTCCAGCTCCCCCCAAAAGTCACCGGATCCGGTCCGGATTTTAAGTAGGTCGTCTGAGGCATGAGGTCTTTCCAAATATCAAGTTCCATCGAGATCCGATCACCCGTTCAAAAGTTATAAATACCTCAAGATTCCGGATTCCCCCTCCCTCCACTCCCCCCCACAGTGCCCGAATCGGCTCGGTTATGTCAATGATGTATCTAGTGTTTGCTAGGTGTCTTCCCACCAAGTTTCATCTCGATCCCTCCACTCATAGCGTTTCCCAAGATTTCCGGTTGCCCCCTCCAGCTCCCCCCAAAAGTCACCGGATCCGGTCCGGATTTTAAGTAGGTCGTCTGAGGCATGAGGTCTTTCCAAATATCAAGTTCCATCGAGATCCGATCACCCGTTCAAAAGTTATAAATACCTCAAGATTCCGGATTCCCCCTCCCTCCACTCCCCCCCACAGTGCCCGAATCGGCTCGGTTATGTCAACGATGTATCTAGTGTTTGCTAGGTGTCTTCCCACCAAGTTTCATCTCGATCCCTCCACTCATAGCGTTTCCCAAGATTTCCGGTTGCCCCCTCCAGCTCCCCCCAAAAGTCACCGGATCCGGTCCGGATTTTAAGTGGGTCGTCTGAGGCATGAGGTCGTTCCAAATATCAAGTTTCATCGAGATCCGATCACCCGTTCAAAAGTTAAAAATACCTCAAGATTCCGGATTCCCCCTCCCTCCACTCCCCCCACGGTGCTCGGATCGGGGAAGTGACTATTTCCAACTTAATCATTTGGGGTCCCTGATATGCCTGCCAAGTTTTATCATCCTAGCTTATGTGGAAGTGCCCGAACTAGCAAAACCTGGACAGACCGACAGACCGACAGACCGACAGACCGACAGACCGACAGACCGACAGACCGACAGACCGACAGACCGACAGACCGACGGACGGACAGAAATTGCGATCGCTATATGGCACTTGGCCGAAGGGCAAGTGCCATAAAAACGGAAAAAGACGTAAAACAACAACTAGAGTCAACAAAACATTAATCAAACAAACGGATCAAACCGTGATGAGGCGACAAACGCCGATACGCTGTTTCTGAGAGCTTTTTGTGTAGATCAGTCAGCTTCTCAGTAATATTCGGAAGATAAAACTTTTTAACTATCTTTCGATTCTTGTACCACAGAGGAAGATAGAGAAGAAATTTACAGAATAGGAAGTAAGAAGATCGAATATCGCTAATGTCTTTTTTCTTAAATATAGGGTAAAGCCCAGAAAGGTAAAGAACAGAATGATCGAAGAAAGTAGAGTAAAGCTTACCAAGGGCGACACGATTGTATTGCCCTCGATTGGCTACAATTTTAGAGTAACCAATCTGGATTTTCACTCTAGCATCGCGGACAGCGCGCTCACGCGATTTTTTGTAAGTGTAATACCCAACCACCGGATCGAGTCTACATGAGGGATAGAGAAATTTTGAGAACTTACAGGACTTTAAAAGACTTTAAAAGTTTTCGGATATTTCTTGGGGGAGGGTGGGCTGCCAGTAGTAGGTACCGATCCACAGTACTTGCCTAATCGTTTGTCCATAGAATTTGGCATATGCAATTCGAGTTTTCTTTCCCTTATTTTTTCTCTCCTTTTATTTAAATTTGAAACCGTAGGTTATTTTTTTACACTCCTCCCTTTTTCTTTAAATAGAATATTCAGTTAGTTGATTATGTTTGGTGTTTAAATTATTATTGGTTATTTCCCTGCCCTAGCCAAGCACTACATTTGTGATTTGTGCTTTCCTGGCAGGAATGTAAATTTGTGTATTTTTTTTTTGTCTTTAAATATAGTCCAGTGAAACTGAAACTGATCTGACTTAGGGGTGGAAGTAGGTTGCATTAGTATTACAGGTACGTCGGGTCCTTTAAATCCCTCCCAACCAGCGTCGGCCTGTCCCTTTCAAGAGAAGTTCGATTGAAACATGTTTTCTTGGTTTGAACTACTAACGTTGCATGGTTTCTTTGTTTTTATCCTGTGCATTTACTGAGAACTGTTTACTTACTATTTACTTCCTTTTCTTTTTTCTACTGCGCTATTTGTCTTTTCTTTTCTCTTGCGTTAATAAATTTTCATGATCATTATAATAAATATTCCTTCAGCGGCTCCAGCCCAAGCTGACTGCGAATCACATTTGGGAGTGCAAAACTGTGACAACGACTGTATATTCGTGTCTGAAGATGCGCTCTCAACCTGATGTTAAGGGGTGTAGTAGGCCGGACAAAAGATAGTAAATGTACAGAAGTATACAGTCGTCCGAGTATGGCCTATGGCGTCAGGATGACCTAATACCCATGCAGAACTCACATGTTCATTATGGATACCCGAGGTCAATTCACACTGTGGTTTGCAAACTGAACTCACAATAGGCTATCAACCACCCAATCATACACTAGGCCTTACAGGCGAGCCCACTCTAAGGAGCTTCGATTAAGACTCATACTAACGACCTATGGTCGGATATGAACAGAAGGTTTTCAGTCACCGAGTACTTACAGAAAGAGGACTGTCCTGAGTATTTTCCATCCCATGCATTACGAGTTTGCCTTCTCATCCGGGCTCTGGACCTTTTGTTATTTAGTTTAATATTAAAAAGAACCTGAGACTGAAACAACCTTTACAGTAAAAAGTGGTGTGTACTGGTGGAAGACCGGACTCATGACGATAGAATTATTCATGGTGATCACAGAGTTAATAAATAGTTCAAGAGTTAACAGTATAAAAGATAGAACATAGTTGGAAGGGAATAGTGCTGCCTAGCGGAGGAGTGCAGATATCACCACCGCAACAGAACGGAGTTCACGTATCCATTTTTCCCCGTCAGATATGGTCATTCTTAATCCCGAGATGTGTGTAACATCATCATTGTCGGGAAAGTCCGGAAGGGTTGCCATCAGGGTTGCCACATGTCGCACGATAGTGTGAATTGTCACTCTATTTTTTGTTTGTCACTCTTGTCCTACGTAGGACACAAAATTCACTCTATTTACGAAGATACCCAGATTTGTCGCACAGTAGTGTGACAATTCCAGAAAATACAAAAATAAACGCGGAATTCAACTCACTGCAAGTAATTTTAAGGTATTCCACTCTGTCTGTAAAACTCAGTGGGAAGAAGAAAAGTGCTATCCAATGGGCGCATGTCAGCAGCGTAATAACACCTTTTTGCATTGAACAAATGCACCCGAATCGCTGATTTTTCCTGTAAAGTGAGGTGATTACGTGTTATGTACTATTATGTGATTACTTTTCGTTTGGACACGCTTTGGCCCAACATACTTCTCTTGTAATGTGAATCCTTCTGGTACTGGACAGTCTGCTATGTGTCGAGGTCTGAACACAAAAACTGGAATTTTTTAAAGTCTTAATGCTTAGAGGATTCCAAAGCGATTGAGATTCTGCCGAAATACATTTTTGCATTAGTGATTCCGTCCAAAAATGACCATTATTCCACCGAAATACATTTTTTCATAGTGATTCCGACCAAAAATTACCATTCCACTTTTTTCATGAAAATAAAATTTCACTCCCACATCACTATATTTTTCAGCCAAACGTCACTCTCTAAAGTTTTCTGATGTGGCAACCCTGGTTGCCATGTTGTGAAAATCCGGAAGGGTTGCCATGTTGTGAAAATACGGAAGGGTTGCCATATTGTGAAAATCCGGAAGGGCTGCCTTGTTGTGAAAATCCGGAAGGGTTGCCTGGTGAAAATCCGGAAGGGTTGCCTTGACTGCACAGACGACCAGAAATTTGGAAGTCTGGAAGGTCAAGCCTGGCTTTTAGCAATTTCTGTTGTTCACGTAGTTGTTTTCTAGGACAACAAAGGTATCGATACTGAGGATTCCTACCCATACGAAGCCGAGGATGACGTCTGCCGTTACAACCCAAAGACCAAGGGAGGAACTGACCGCGGGTTTGTCGACGTCCCGGCTGGAAACGAAGAAAAGTTGAAGGCAGCTGTTGCCACCGTTGGACCAGTCTCGATTGCTATTGATGCCTCCCACGAAAGCTTCCAGTTCTACTCTAAGGGTATGTCTAAATGCTAATTTGACAGCGTCTAAAGTTCGTACATGCACGCATAATGTTTAACACAGGGATGCGTGAACATACGCTAAACGTTACCGAACTTCTGATAGTGTGAGCTCGAAAATTGTCAGTTCGAAATATATTCTACTTACCAAACTGAACAAAGAATGAAAAAAATATGCTTTTTCTGGACAAGAAGGAAAAACTTGTATCCGCCTAGATATAAGCTCCAACAAGAGAATAAGACAGAGAAGACTAAGTATTCCTTCAGCCCAAGCTTACTGTGAATCATAGTTGACTGCGCCAAACGATAAGTCAACTGAGTTTATCTGAGTGATATGTCCTCCTTTCTTGGCAAGGGTCCTCGTCAGCTAGAAAAGTAAACCGTGAACCTATGATCAAGAATTGTCGAAATATCGTCCGAATAAGTGAAGCTGACGTATACCTCTAGCGCCGTCAACTATAATCGGTCGGAATCTGGCAAGCCGGTTTTAGCGAAGAAGAGGTAGGCTATGCCTAATTGAAGGTCGCCTAACAGTGAACGGTCGTCAAAGAAAACATTAAAATCTGCACCAGGCAACTTTTACTGCAAATTTTTTTTTATTTCGTGTCGAAATTACCATGCTGTTCGCGTTTTTGAAATATTTGCTATTGATTTCCTCTTGTTTCTTCTTAAAATTTCACGAAATGAATGGCGATCAAAATAAACAGCATAGCGTACTCAAATGGAAGCAAATTTTAAAATCAAAACAAAATCGTGAAAGCAGCACTCCATCTCAGTGCTGACACCAGAAGAAGCTGAATTAGTTGGGTGGTAGTTGATATCAAGTTTGTTATTTTTTGTTTCCTTTTGACTGTTATATATGCAAGAGACAAAACCAAGGTAGTGAAACATTGAGGGTGTTCGAATAAGCATACCTCAACTGTACAGCATGGAGCTAGTCCAGATTTTGTATCGGACTATCTAGGAACCCAGTTCAAAGCAGAAGTGAAGGCCTGCACTGTTCAAAGACTTTGTGTCTCAGTATAGTCTTGAGTACAGCCAGTTAATTCATTAGCAAAAAAAAATTATATGACGACTAGGATTTATTTCCAATCTAGTCATTAAGATTTATAGCCGAAAAATCATTGACAGTAGGCCTGGACATAAAGATCCAGGGCCCGTAGGCATGGCAAATTCGGTGATTTAGCAAAGACATTACTTTTATTTTTATTTATTTAACGTTGTATAGTCTTGTCTTTCAGAAAATAGTGGCAAAAAAAGAAGGGGGTATTCAGCCCGGAAAACCTTGTTTTCCATCCGCAAGACGGGGCTATAGAATGCTTGATTCGAGGCTCCCGGACGCCAAACGCCATCTGTTAGCCGTATTATTCTGAGGGCATATTACTTTGGATTGTGCTGTAGATGGCGTGGGTGCTAGCTATAGATTTTGGGTATCCTTGTGGATTGTGGAATCGTCAGTTGCCAGGATCAATTACTGCAATCTTTCTGATTTCTAGAAAAGTAAAAAAAAAATGACAGAAAATGAGAAAAGTTTTGGAAAAAATCTCGGTCCATTTGTCCAAGGTCTAAACAAAAGTAAAAGACGAAGAACAAGAAGATACCTCTACTGTACTGCCACTAGGACCCCTATACTTCTGTATATCGTGTCTCTTCGACGGCAGTGCGCTAGCAAAATGATTCCTCGAAGGTTAGTGATTTGCAGTATTTACGAAACAGGATCGGAGATTTTTGCTTGACGCTTGAGAACTTCTTTTCGGCATCTGTCCTTCCTCGTATTGAGCTTTTCAGGAAAATGAATCGAGTTTGTCTTTAAGGAGTTTACTATGAGCCCCACTGCGACGCTGAGGAGCTCGACCACGGTGTTCTAATTGTCGGCTATGGCACCGAGGCTGATAAGGACTACTGGCTTGTCAAGAACTCCTGGTCCGAGAAATGGGGAGACAAGGGATACATCAAAATGACCCGCAATCACAAAAATCATTGTGGAGTTGCCAGTGCTGCTTCTTATCCCCTTGTTTAAAGATGATCTTTTTTTTATTTTTTGACGGTGTGTTTTTTGGTAGGTATTTCCACGTTTGTATGATGTGGCTTAAGGGTGTGTTAAGGTTGTATTGAAGACGCATCGTAATTTTATACCCGAATAAGAATAAAGTGACCTATAGATGACTTGCATGAGTTTGCTGCGATTAGCTGCGAAGCCTTTAGCTTTCCTTGGTCAGAAATCGCGCGAAGGATAGAACTTCACTGTAAAAAGTTTTTCCGCATGCAGATTAAAGTTGACTGCAGTATTTGCTGCTCCGATTACTCTTATCTCTACGCAGATAAGATGAAAACCAAATAGAGATAAGACGAATCTCAGTATCAAATACGGCAGTTAACTTTAATCTTTATACGGAGGAACTTTTTACAGTGTTGGCTCCCACTCGTTAGGGCCTCTCTTCTCACGAGCACATGCGCGAATAGACAGAATAATACGAAAATTCGACGATGTGTTATTAGTGGGGGGTTCCTTGGAACAATCCACTATTGCGAGCGCTGTAGCAGCTTTCGGTTTTCGGTTTTCACCGTATTTTGTGGAGCTCATAACTCGTGAACTAGTGCAAGTATCAAGTTCAAACTTGGTACACTTGCGGGTATTGGGGTACCCCCCTCCCCAACCCGGTTCAGGGGCAAATGGGCCCAGATTGCCCAGGAGTAAAGTTCTTTACCCTTGCTAGGAATCAACAGGTATCAAGTTGAAACTTGGTAGGATTTTGGGCATTGGGGTCTCTTTTACTTTTTGCGGGTCCCAAACCCAACCCCCACTTGGTTCAGGGGCAATTGGGCCCAGATTGCCCATTTTTTAATGTTTTTAATTTTACAATAACTGGAGATAAGGCGATTAAATTCCTTTGTGCTTTTGGATCATAGGGACCAGGGAAAGTTGAACTACCCCCACCCTCCCAGTTCATGGGCAAGTGGGCCCGAAATTGCCCATGAAAAAAGTTTTTTACCCGTGACTGTAGTCAAACTCTAAGCTGGTATACTTGAGGAAAAAGGTGTAAATACGCATTTTGATGGGTGCCCCCTCTCCCCGTTCATGGGCAGCTGGGCCAAGATTCCCATGAGTTAAGTTCGTCTATGACAGGTCTCAAGTCCAACTCTTGTATATTTGGGGATATATATCTATGGATGAGGATTTGGCGTAACATCAGCAAATGAGATGACGCGACGTACTTTAATCTTTAATGAACAGTTGGAAACTGGACAGTTTTGTCATATGATCGATGATATGCCGTTCTTAATGAATTGTGACAAAGGGGGCATTAGTCTGCTACGAATTGGTTTATTGCGCTTGTTATTACCTTGCTAATGGAAAATAGGTTTAAAGGGTGGGACTGGCAGGCAGACCCAAAGACGGGCAGACCATCCAGTGTTCGAACAACTGTTATTCGTGCAAGATCTTCAACATTTCTTTGGATTTATGCTGGCGGTTTGTTTACATTTAAAGCTTTTAAAGGGGGGGGGGGGAGGGTGATTACAAGGTTATTTCAATACTTGTTTGGTTATTGGGGAAGAGAAATTTCTTGGTTCTAAAGCTGTTTGTATATAAATGTGATGAACATTTTACTTTTACATTCCACGTCTGAGCGAATGCGCACTTGTTTTAGTAGGTATCTCCACGTTTGTTAACATGGGTGTGTTAAGAGGAGGGTTTTCACGAGCTGGACAGCGAAGTCGGAATCACTTTCCGATGGTTTTCGTTTTACTTCGGAAAGTTGCCAATCTTTCCACTCGGTTTTCGTGCCTTGGAAACCGAAGCAGCTTTCCCGGAAAGTGATTCCAAATATGGCAAGCGTTATTAAAGATGACTTCGATGGAATACATTAGGACCAAAGAAACGTTAAGTGAACCATATTTATTCTAAAAGGCCGGTAGTTCAACATTTTCCAGCAGATCCGGGCTTCCCATGCGTTTTCGCGATCAGTCCAGTGGGAAAGCGACTCCGGGAATCGCTTTCGCTCGGTTTTCTCGATGCGCTTCGCTCGCCGGAAAGTAATTCTGAAACCTTGCGAAAACCTTCCTAAGGTTGTATTGACCTGTCCGATAGAATATAGTGACCAGCAGATGGCTTGCATGAGTTTGCTGCGAAGTCTCGAGGTTTCCTTGGTAATTAGTCACGCGAAGAATAGATAACTTGATCAAGTTCCACCCGGCCTTTGTAGCCGTCTCGGGGTCTCTCTCCTCAAGAGCGAACAGATACTTACCTAAAATCGCATTGTCCAGCGACAAAGGTGCCAATGCTCCTGTAGAGTCGCTGGTGATGTGATGATTTATTCATTTTTTTTTTTCATTGGTTTGTGGACAACATAATACCAGGGCCGCCGCAAAGTCCCTCCCGTATGGAAATAATTCAAGTCGTAAACGATCGTTTTTTTACAATTGTATTATGGGACATTTTTCCAATTGGAAACGCTTGTTTTTTTACGATTGGAAGCAGTTGTTTACGATTGTAACAGTGTTTCCAATCGTTTGCGATTGTAAACAGTTGTTGCTAGTAGTTCGCGATTGTAAACAGTTGTTTTCAATAGTTCGGGATTGTAAACAGTTGTTAACGATCGAATTTCTACGATCAAAACCAGTTGTTTCCAGTCATATTTTTACGATCGGAAACAGATTGTTTCCAATCGTTATTTTACGATTGAAAACAACTGTTTCCTACTGTATTTTTGGGATCCCAAAACGTAAGTGGAGGGATACCTATGACATCGAAAAGTTGTCAGTCCGTCCGTCTGTAAGCACCATAACTCTCGAAGGGAATGAGAGATTTTGATGAAACTTGGTGTGAGGATTCGTTGGGTCGTTGGACCAGTCAAGTTCGTAGATGGGCTTTGTAGCCCTACATTTAGGGGTGGGGGAGGGGTTTCAAATTAAGGGGCAAACAAACTATTTTTAAGCAGGTGATAGTCGATTATGGGGTAATAAGACATGCTGAACACGATGGTGAAAACCATTTTGTCATCGAACATGTAGTTCACCCGGAATCCGGCCAAAACCGGAAAGTTTGTTAAAAGTAAAAGTTTTATTTTAAGTTGATTAGATGTTCGATTTAGGGGTAGGAAGACATGCTGAATACGATGGTGAAAACCATTTTCTCGACGGACAAGTAGTTTGCCCGGAATCCGGCCGAAACCGGAAAGTTTGTTCAAAGTAAAAGTTTTATTTTAAGTTGATTAGATGTTCGACTTAGGGTAGGAAGACACGCTGAACACGGTGGTGAAAACAATTTTCTCGACGGACAAGTAGTTCGCCCGGAATCCGGCCCAAACCGGAAAGTTTGTTAAAATTAAAAGTTGAAGTTGAAGTTGAATAGATGTTCGATTTAAGGCAAGAAGACATGCTGAACACTTATGTGAAAACAATTTTCTATCCGGACATGTAGTTCGCCCGGAATCCGGCCAAAACCAGAAAATTGGTAGAAGTTAAAGTTTTATTTCTAGTTGATTAGATAACCGATTTAGGGGTAAGAAGAGATGCTAGATCCGTGTGTGACAATCATATTTTACCCGGACATGTAGTTCGACCGGAATCCGGCTGGAGTCGGAAAATTTGTTATAAGTTAAATTCTATTTGAAGTTGATTAGATGTTCATTATTGGGGAAAGAAGATACTCTGAGTTCATTTTTGAGCTTTGTTTTTTTCGCCGGACAATTAGTTCTGGAGTTTGGCCCAAATCGGGAAATTGGCGGTAGTGGCAGGAAGTTTTATTTTATTTGAAGTTGATTAGATGTTCATTATTGGGGAAAGAAGATACTCTGAGTTCATTTTTGAGCTTTGTTTTTTTCGCCGGACAATTAGTTCTGGAGTTTGGCCCAAATCGGGAAATTGGCGGTAGTGGCAGGAAGTTTTTCTCAGATGATTAGCTATTTGGCCTTAATCTGTTTCTGAATTTTAATTGTAAAAATGTTCAAGGAGTCTGGCGATGACTGGATCTGGCTAAGACAAGACCCAGTTGTCTGGATCAGATACTGAATTTTTGGGATCCCATCGAAACCTTTGGTCTTGTTCTGGCATGATCTCGAAAGTCGCCAGGAAAGCCTCGAAACAAAGAAAAGTTTGAAGATATATTTTAAGTCTTTCGTGTCTCCTTACCCCTCCATCGAACCTCTTTTCAACTTCAGATAAAACTTTTACTTTTTAAACAAAAATTCCGGTTTGAACCAGATTGTCATGTACGTATTCAGCCCGCAAATCTTACCCGCAAATCGAACATCTTATCGAATACAAATAAAACATCTACTTTAAACAAATTTTCCGGTTTTGGCCAGATTCCGGCCGAACTAGTTGTCCGGCAAGAAAATAATTTTCATATTCGGACTCAGCACGTCTCCCTACCTCGAAATCGAACCTCTAATCATCTTCAGATTAAGCTTTTACTTTTCACACGTTTTCTGTTTTTGCCGGATTTCGGGTGAACTACTTGTCAGGCAAGAAAATAATTTTCATATTCGGATTCAGCATGTCTACTTACTCCCAAATCGACTATTTCATTAGCATTTAGTGTGTTTCCCACAAGTTCGTTTTTCCAACTTGAGCGGTTTTGAGCCTGAAGAGGACCCTTGCCAAGAAGGGCCGAAATATAGCTCCAATAAAATTCAGCTGACGTATCCGTTTTGCAGCATCAAATATGATTCGCAGTCAGCTTGAGCTGAAGGAATATTTACCCTCCCTCGCCCATCTTCGAACCTGACCTGTACTTTTGACCCAAAGAGTTCTCAGGCCATGTTTGATCAAAACACCTCAGCCCCTTCGAGATTTATCGTGGTAACAGACGGACAACTTTTATTAAGTCATAGGTATCCCACCACTTCCCAATAACGTTGAGTCAGTTAACTATTTAATAAGTGAAGTTTGTCACGCTGGTAATCAGGGGCGTCACTAGCCTTTTACCTTTGGGGGGGAGCGTCCGGTTTGTGCCGACGGACTCGAAAATGTGCTGACAAAACGCGTCATTTCCCGCCAGCGCAATAGAACCGGGGTAAAACTAACTATAATGCATCCGTAGAGATTATTCCTTTGATGGAATTTCGTATATTAAATCTGCCTCTTTCCAGAAGAATATAGCTCTACCTACCATACAAGTTCTAGCTTTTAACGTGTTTCTGACCCCCACTCATTTCAATCCTAAAACGCCAATTAAATGAAACATCGTTCTTCCAGTCAAAGAGTACTACAAAATGCGCCGCAGGCGAACTTTTGTGTAGATTAACTATAATGCATCACTTGAGATTATTCCTTCGATATAATTTCGTGTTTTAAAGTTCTCATGCTTTTCATTTTAGCTTTCGCTAAAAAGCGGTGCTTCTAACGACTATATCAAGACAAGATAAACCAAGCTCAACAGGCGAAATTTTTTTAATCTGCTTTTTTCTGAAAAAATTTAGCTATAGTGCTATACAATTTCCGGATTTTAACGTGTTTCAAAGCCGAAGAATTTGTATGCTAAAACGAAGACTAAATGATACACCGTTCTTCCAAAGAGTGAGTACTACAAAATGCGCCACAGGCGAAATTTTGTGTAAAACCAACTGTAATGCATCAGTTGAGGTTGTTCCTTTGATGTAATTAATATATATAAATTCACATATTAGGCTTTTCGATCCAGCTTTCGCTAAAAAAAAAAAAAGAAGCTTCCAATGACTGTACCCCAGTTGAACTAAGCAACACATGCGAAAAATCTTTAAATCTATAATTTTTCCGGAAAAATTTGCGCCCGACAAGTGTTTGCAGAATTTGATTTCTTACGTATAAAAAGACCCGATGTGCCGACAAGAATACCGACGCTCGACAATAGCATTCAGAATTCTTTTGCCCGACAATACTGTAAAGAATT
This sequence comes from Branchinecta lynchi, assembly GCA_023053575.1. Classification (NCBI taxonomy): domain Eukaryota; kingdom Metazoa; phylum Arthropoda; class Branchiopoda; order Anostraca; family Branchinectidae; genus Branchinecta; species Branchinecta lynchi. The sequence goes on from JAKZAP010000002.1 coordinate 17,919,133, forward strand.
ATATTTTTTACGTGTAAATAGAAGCCGTTGTACCGACGAGACTTGAACTTCGGCATGCGCCCGACAAAAATTCACAGAATTTGATTTACTTTTGTTTGTAAAAAGAACCCGATGCGCCGACGAGAATACCGACGCCCGACAAAACCAATATAAGGTTTGAAGCCAAGCTGACCATTCAATACGAAAGAAATAGAAAAACGTGATTTTCGGGGTTTTTTTTTCTTCATCAGCTAATTATCCCTCTATGATGATGTGCGAGGGATAAATATAAATTCGGATATTTCGGTTGCACTTCCGGCAAACCGTCCTCAGCGAAAAACAAAACAAAACTAAATAATAAAATCCACCACAATCACAACAGGAGAACGATGCGGAACCAACAGACAATAAGACGAGACGTAACTAAAAACCAGAAGAAAACGGTGCGGATGCAGATTAAAATAAAATAACGAAAGATAAAATGTGCGTGTTAAAATGTATATGTACAAATCTGTGATTATTTACAATTCTGAGCTCTGTGTATATTTACAATTTACCATCCGTCTGGGAAAGCGCAGAAGTCTTTCCGTCTGGGAAAGCGCAGAACGGTTTGCCGGAAGTGCAACCGAAATATCCGAATTTATATTTATCCCTCGCACATCATCATAGAGGGATTAATTAGCTGATCAAGAAAAAACCCCGAAAATCACGGTTTTCTATTTCTTTCCCGACAAAACCATCGAGCATTTGATTTTGTCTGTGTTTTGCTCGACTAGACTGTACAGAACTTGATTTCTTAAGTGTAAAAATAACCCCTTGTGTTGATGAGATTTGAACTTCCCGAGTGCGCCCGACAGGGTTTGCAAAATTTAATTTCTGAAGTATAAGTAGAACCTGATGTGCCCATGAGTCGATAGACGCCCGATTAAAGCATACAAAGTTTATTTCTTTTGTATTTCCTTATGTATAAAAACAAGAGCTACGAGCTCATATGGCACTTGTTACGAGTAGGCACGGCTCGGTTATGTCAATGATATATCTAGCTTTGCTAGGTGTCTTCCCACCAAGTATCATCTCGATCCCTCCACTCATAGCGTTTTCCAATATTTCCGGTTGCCCCCTCCAGCTCCCCCCAAAAGTCACCGGATCCGGTCCGGATTTTAAGTGGGCCGTTTGAGGCATGAGGTTTCTCCAAATATCAAGTTTCATCGAGATCCGGTCACCCGTTCAAAAGTTATAAATGCCTCAAGATTCCGGATTCCCCCTCCCTCCACTCCCCCGACAGTGCCTGAATCGGCTCGGTCATGTCAATGATGTATCTAGTGTTTGCTAGGTGTCTTCCCACCAAGTTTCTTCTCGATCCCTCCACTCATAGCGTTTCCCAGGACTTCCGGTTGCCCCCTCCAGCTCCCCCAAAAGTGGGTCGTCGGAGGCATGAGGCTTTCCAAATATCAAGTTCCATCGAGATCCGATCACCCGTTCAAAAGTTATAAATACCTCAATATTCCGGATTCCCCCTCCTTCCACTCCCCCACAGTGACCGAATTGGCTCAGTTATGTCAATGATGTATCTAGTGTTTGCTAGGTGTCTTCCCACCAAGTTTCATCTCGATCCCTCCACTCATAGCTTTTTCCAACATTTCCGGTTGCCCCCTCCAGCTCCCCCCAAAAGTCACCGGATCCGGTCCGGATTTTAAGTGGGTCGTCTGAGGCATGAGGTCTTTCCAAATATCAAGTTTCATCAAGATCCGGTCACCCGTTCAAAAGTTATAAATACCTCAAGATTCCGGATTCCCCCTCCCTCCACTCCCCCCACAGTGCCCGAATCGGCTTGGTCATGTCAATGATGTATCTAGTGTTTTCTAGGTGTCTTCCCACCAAGTTTCATCTCGATCCCTCCACTCATAGCGTTTCCCAAGATTTCCGGTTGCCCCCTCCAGCTCCCCCCCGAAAGTCACTGGATCCGGTCCGGATTTTAAATGGGTTGTCTGGGGCATGAGGTCTTTCCAAATATCAAGTTTCATCGAGATCCGATCACCCGTTCAAAAGTTATAAATACCTCAAAATTCCGGATCCCCCCTCCCTCCACTCCCCCCGCGGTGCTCGGATAGGGGAAGTGACTATTTCCAACTTAACCATTTGGGGTCCCTGATACGCCTGCCAAGTTTTATCGTCCTAGCTTGTGTGGAAGTGCTCGAACTAGCAAAACCTGGACAGACCGACGGACGGACAGAAATTGCGATCGCTATATGGCACTTGGCCGAAGGGCAAGTGCCATAAAAACCAATGTGCCGACGAAAATACCGAGGCACGACAAAAGCATGCAGAATTCAATTTCGTCAGTGTTTTGCCCGAAAAATGTTTGCAGGATTTCTTTCTTGCGTAAAAAGAACCCGATGTGCCGACATTTCAACCGACGTCCGACAAGAACATAAAAATTTATTTCTTCTGGATGATGTGCCGGCAAGAATACCAAGGCACGACAAAAGCATGCAGAATTCGATTTCTTCAGTGTTTTGCCCGAAAAGTGTTTGCAGGATTTCATATCTTGCGTATAAAAAGAACCTGATGTACCGACGAGTCGACCGACGCCTGACAAAAGCACACAGAATTGTATTTATTTTGTGTTCGCCGGCGCTTCGCGCCGACAAACAAGTGACCGACGCCTGACAAAGCATACACAATTGTATTTCTTTTGTGTTCGCCGGCGCTTCGCGCCGACAAACAAGTGAACTCCCGCCGGGCTTCGCCCGACGAAAGGACTTTCTCAAGACCTTTAGGGGGGGGAGTCCCCCCCCCCCATAGTGACGCCCCTGCTGGTAATATGGAACTCTGTCTTGTTCAGTCTCTAAGATCCTTAACAGTTTTGAATTTGAAATCTTTATCTGAAACATTAATACCTAGCTAAGCTGTGCAACAGTCAAGACATCATCTTCGCTCATCGTTTCCATGGGCTCAAAATTCAGATTTACGTAATTCTCCTTTTAATGAAGCAGAAGCCTTGTGGCGTGTGTCACTTTTTCTGTCCATAGCTGGTGGTATGATAAGTGGTTTTCACTGTAGTATTTACTTTCAGAATTCACGAAACTGAAGTGAAATTGCATCACTACAAACCATATATGCAGAGTTGTTAATAAGCACGGTATGACGTGGAGAAGAAAGTGGTATACCAGGTTTTGGCAAACGCAAACTAACTGTTAGTAAAAAGTTGAAGAGATATTTGAACATGAGCTTAAATATTAGTTCAGTCGTCATTCTTAGTTGCGCTTGACACCCTTCAACTCTTAATTGTCCGTTTAAACGAGCAGATGAAAAGGCGCCCATTCGATTGACGAAAACGAAAAAAAGAGCGCAACAGAAAACTGGACGTCGAGAAAAAACATATTTTCCCAGCAAGTTAGCAATCATGAAATGTCGCGACAGCAATTAATCAACCAACAAATGAAATACGTAAATAGTATCGATGCCGTATGAAAAACTCAGTAGGCCTGTAGGCCTACATTGAGTTATCTACGATCCCTGGTTAACAGGATTCGGAAGTTCAGGCATTGCAAACGAATTCGCGTCGTTCCATGATTGGTTCACATTCCAAGGAAATGGTGTTTTCTCTTCTACACAACGGATGAGTTAAGTCTCAGTGCAAGTACGCTACGGAGAAACGCAGTACCGCAATCTAATACCCCTGGTTTACAGGACCAGCAAATTCCGGCATTGCAATATTAGACTTGTTTTTAATGATGAATTCTTGTCGTTCCATGATTGGTTCAGAGCCCTTCGAAACTGACGTTTTTAACTGAAGAACTAAGTAATCAGTGCAGATGTGACATGAAAAACGCAGTACCGTAATAAATCCCTGGTTCACAGGATTCATATGCTTTAAGGCCGTCTTTTTGCAACCCAGGGTAAGCACAAATACTCTTGATGACTAACTCTCCGTGTCGATGAAGAATTACCGCATGCACAGCGAAAAGCCAGAAACGTCACGACGACAGACGTTGTTGATCAGTTTACACAGGATCTGATCAGTTTGGAGGGTTCGTTTGGGTGAGGTTTCTTGTTCCCCGAGGTTCATTGGCTTGCTTCGAACCTAGTCGTATAGAGTACTGACGCGAATCACTCAAGTACAGCGTTTTCACTCGACAAATGCTCTGCGTATCAGTAGCTTCATGCACAAGATTTTAATGGTTCGCTATTTCGATCCCTGCTACCATTGTACCAGACTGATTTAAAGCACAGCTCTTACCAGGGGCGTCCCGATACCTTCCTAATAGGGGGGGGGGGGGGGTGCAGTTCAGAATTTTACGGGAATATTTCGAAGTTTTACCGGAATTTTTTCAGGCTTTACCGGAAAAATCTCAGTGATGACCATCTCTGCGGTAACTCTAGAATAGGCCTACTGTTGTGTTCTGACATATTCTGTGTTGCAAACAACACAAAATAGGCTCGGTAAAGTTTTACTGAAAAGGCAGCTTATTTTCCATTCTGATATTTGAATACTGAAGTATTTTGAACACATCTGAGGGATTTTGTAGTTTCCGTAATAACGTTCAGAGCGTGGGCTGCTTGCATGGCATACCAAAGTTAATCCAGACGCGGAGAATCTGAATTTAAACAAAAGCCTGCTTTTCCAGGGCTGAATATGCGACGTCGGAGAAGTTAAGTCTGTAGAAAAGTAGGAAAATGATCAGGAAACCCTTGCCAATATTCCTTCATCCCAAGCTGACTGCGAATCATATTTGATATGCAAAATGGATACGTCAGCTGAATTTTATTAGAGCTATATTTCGGTCCTTCTTGGCCAGGGTCCTCTTCAGGCTCAAAGCCGCTCAAGTCGGAAACATCAACTTGTGGGAAAACGAACTTGTTGCACTATCAAATAAGAAATTGAGTTTAGGATATGTCTTGCAATGAATCTGATATTTTTATTTAATTTTTCGGCAATGGCTTACATTTCTAGCTGGTGAATATTTCAAGCGTAGAGGGACAAGCACATAGAGGTATCACAAATGCGAAAGAATAAGTTCATTCTATGAAATCGACTATCCCTGGATAACGGAGAAACGAAGTAACGTATTTTTATTGGGTTTTCAGAAATATTTGAGTGAATAACTGACATGTTACTAGGCGTGTTGGATCTTAAACCTATTCGGTTAAATTTTAAGATTGTCAGTTAAAATTAAAAAGTCTTCGACCTTCAACCCACTCTACACGTTTCCCATTTGTTCACAACACATCCAATTTCACATTCGTCAACTAGATCGGTTTCAAATGCGATTAGAAACAGATGCTGGTCAGCCAATGTTGAACGCAAAGTGGCCTTAACCAACACTCATCCTGCTAGAACGTCTTTGCCCTTTTGCTGAGGTAACAGGGATTGTCTTGGCCAGCTTGAAAGCTTTCCCTCCTTGTGAAGACATCTTTCAAGTCACGGAAAACTTCGAATATTTTCTTTTTGTTTGTTTCGAGGCTCTCCTGGTGATTTTTTAGATCATGTCGGAACAAGGCTAACTCGTCTTTCAACTCTTCTCGGCTTATCACCGGTGAGGTGTCGAGAAAGCTGTCGAAACTGGAGTAGACGGTACCGTGAAACTATTCCTGGGACAGTATTTGTAGTATGAAATGATGGATTTCAGTAGGTTGCCTAATTCTTGAAAGCTACAGAAACTTAGGAGATTACCGGAATCACCCGATGAATGTTCTGGTACGCTATGTTGTCTGTCTGCAAGAATCACTCTGGTAAGTTGTGTGCCGGGGTCATCCTGGTAAGCTGCGAGTCTATACTTATCCGGTAAGCAACAAAATTCCGGTAGATTCTCGGAGCCAAATTCTTGTTGATTCCGCGGAGCAAAGCCCGTTAGATTGCCTGATGCAGCCTCCAGTAAATTCCATGAGACAAGTTCCGGTAGATTCCTTGAGCAAGATTTCGGTAGATGCCCTGAGCAAAACTCCGGTAGTTTCCCTGAGCAAAATTCCAGTAGATTCCCTGAGCAGAATTCCGGTAGATTCCCTGAGCAAAATTCCGGTAGATTCCCTGAGCAAAATTCCGGTAGATTCTCTGAGCAAATTTCCGGTAGGTTCCCTGAGCAAAATACCGTTAGATATCCTGAGCCAAATTTTGGTAGATTCTCTGAGCAAAACTCCGGTAGGTTTCTTGAGCGAAACTCCGATAGATTCCAAAATTCTAGTAGATTCCGTGGGAACAGTCCGGTAGATCCCCTGAACCAGCCTCCAGTAAATTCCCTAAGACAAGTTCCGGTAGATTCCTTGAGCAAGATTTCGGTAGATTCCCTGAGCAAAATTCCGGTAGGTTTCCTGAGCAAAATTCCGATAGATTCCCTGAGCAAAATTCCACAGACCTTCTGGGGGGTGCAACCCCCCCCCCCCCCCCGACAACCCCCCTCGGGACGCCCCTGGATCTGATTAGAAATGGCTTTTTCAAGATAGAATTATCCTGAAATATTGTTTTTCAGAAATACTCAGGAAATACTCATACTTGACTCGTTAGTCGTGATACTAGGGATTCTCTTGTTAGCATTTGTCGACACTGGCCTGGCAAAGAGGGTTGCCACACGTCGAACGATAATGTGAATTGTCACTCTATTTTTTTTGTCACTCTTGTCCTACGTAGGACATAAAATTCAGTATATTTATGAAGATGTCCAGATTTGTCGCACAATAGTGTGACAATTCCAGAAAATACAAAAATAAACGCGGAATTCAACTCAATGCAAGTAATTTTGAGGCATTCCACTCCGTCTGTACTACAAAAAAAAAAATAGATTTTAATTTCAGTAGGAGAGAAAAACAGTGCTATCCTATGGACAAGAATCTCCAAAAGATTGAAGCATGTCAGCAGCGTAATACGTTTTGCATTGATCAAATGCACCCGAATCGCTGCTTTTTCCTTTAAAGTGAGGTGATTACGTGTTACGTACTATTACGTGAACTGGAACCACGTCGGAATAAAGTATTCGCACACCTACTTTTCCTTTGGACACGCTTTGGCATCATTTTAGTCCTATGGTACTGGACAGTGATGATGATGATGAAGTTTTATTTACGCACTTAAGAAGAGGAAAATAGTGCAGTATAGACAAAGAAAAGGAAAAAAATACACTGAGCTTTCAACAATGTAGTAAATGCACGAGATCATAAAATAAATATTTAAAAAAAAAGAAAGAAAAGGGACTAATCGGGCCTAAAAAATATTCTTCCTAGATGGAGTGCGGAGAAATGGCCAAGGGCAGAGACGTGAAGTTCTTGGGCAATCGAAGATAACTTTGCACAAGGGTCAGAGGGCAAAAAAGTTGAAGCTATACAGTCTATTCTGTATATGATACAGCAGTTGCATGTGGAGGTCTGAACACACAAACTGGATCTTAATGCTAAGAGGATTCCAAACCGATTGTGATTCCGCCGAAATACATTTTTGCATCAGTGATTCCAACCAAAATTGACCATTTCACGTTTTTTTCATGAAAACAAGATTTCACTTCCAATTCACTCTCTATTTTTCAGCCAAAAGTCCCTCTATACATTTTTCTGATTTGGCAACACTGGCAACACTGCTGGTAAATTGGTTTCTCCCGAGAAATTCAAAACAAAATTAATGTGCGTTATGTCTGAGTAAGTAAGTAAGTAATTTATTTATGACCCGCAATTGAAAAGGCCGAGTAAATGACGAAAATAAACAAAACACATATATACACACAGAACAAGACACTCAATTTTTAATCTTCGGTCAGGAAGCAGTGGACGACATTGTGTGCTGGTTGGGCCTTGTTGTCCACAGGTTGTCCATGAGTTTTGAAAGTGATGATGAAACATTCAAAAGGGTAACACTTGCATCTTGAATTTTTCAGTCAGTGTATGGTTATGACATAATTTTGACAAGTGGAGGAGGTGCTTTGCATATTTAAAATAACATGATCTCATCTTTTTAATCTCCTCTTTCGCAGAACATGAGTGACGGCAGAATGAAATAGTGTAGAAGAAGCGCAGAAAGTGCTGTACAAATTTACCAAAGCTTTACGATTATAGCACTCCAGGTTGGGGACGATGCGCCCATAGGCGCTAAGGATCGACTTATGAATGAATGAATGAATTTATGACGCACTGCCCAAGGGCGTAAGTGCAGTAAAAAAAGATAAAGAAATATAGGAACTTCTTGAATAACCGAAGAGCAAAATTTTGACAAAGAAGATTTGAATGTTATGCCGAGCCACCGTAGAGAGTCTGTTGATTTGATGATGAATGATCCAAGAGAAGCTTTAGATGCACTCAAACAATTTGACGAAGGGTTGAAATGTAGGTACCGGTACTCACATTTTGACAGGTTCACTTCAAGTCCAGTTTCGAGAAGTTCTGATGCCAGCTTACTTACATTTGTTGTGGGTGTTGATCAGCTACGGCTTACTAAGAACAAGTCGTCCACGTAGGCTATGTAGCTGAAGGCATAGTCTTTATAGAAGTAAGCAGGATGCAGGATGCTGAGAGCCTGAGAGATCAGAGCTGAAGCAGAGAAAAGAGAGTGAACGAGATAGTATAGAGGTGTTTCTGTTGAACTTTCCCTGGAAAACCAAAGTAGTCTGACATCCCTGGAAAATCCCAATTAGTCCAGAAAATCAACAAACAGTGTAAGATTGAACTTTCTGTGGCTAGTAGCGGCCATACACAAATTCTGAATTTTTGGTGCCCCAAAGTCTGGGCATGGTGCCCATATGTTGGGGCCCCATGCCCTGGAGCATGGGCATGGTACCCCTGTGAAGTTTGGTTAAACTGAGACTGGCTACATACCTAAGTAGGGTTCTCTTCCTTTCCTAGATCAAAAGATACCTGATTTTACTTTCTATCCAACCTCATTTTCAATTTTCAAAATGTTAGAGCACTTCCAAGGTACATAGAGTTTTGTGGAGGCCACTTATTTCCTAGTGGGTTTACTCCATCCTTTTCCAGGTAGTTGCCACTAGGTTACTCAATCCCTTTCCAGGTTGTCACTGCTAGGTTACTTTATCCTTCTCAGGTAGTCACTGCTAGGTAGAGTGGATGAGGTTAGCTTTTAAATTTTCTTCCTTTTGGAATAGAATTTCCTTTCCTTCCAAATTCCTTTAGATTGTTTGCCTTTTATTGTATTTCTTTTCAGTTTCGTGAGTTTCAATAACAATCCTTAACATGGTAAAAAAATCACTGAACATTAATAAAATAAAAGGCAAACAATCTAAAAGGAAGTATTTGTTCCAGTGAACAGATTGAAAAGCTTGCCTCATGCATGCTACCTAGCAGCCCACAAGAGTGTTTCCGCGGCCAACAAGATTTTCGTGGCTCAAATTTGACAAACAACTGGTGAGGTGATTTGTCGATTTCTTGGCTCGATTCTGGCGGGAAATTCAAATTATGCAGCAAAATAGTGTCTAAACAGTAAAGCTAACTACTTTTTCAAGCATATAGACTTACAACTGAGGATAAATTTGGTACAGAATGGTAAGGAAATAAGCCTGGAGTTCTATTGACTGAGATTTTAAATGAATTTTATTTTTATTTTCAGATATTTGAAATTACTGCCAAACAAATCGACAAAACAGTGTTTCCGCGAGTTTCAACTAGTGGCTCGACTGCGTGGCACAAATCGTATTTCCACGACAAACACTCAGAAGTGTGTGGCCCACAATTGTGTCGCGGAAAAAGCCGTAAAAGACAAGTGGCCTCCAAAAAACTCTGTATCTTGGAAGTGCTCTAACATTTTGAAAATTGGAAAATGAGGTTGGATAGAAAGTAAAATCAGGTATCTCGTCTCAGTTTAACCAAACTTCACAGGGGTACCATGCCCATACTCCAGGGCATGGTGCCCCGACGTGTGGGCACTATGCCCATACGTCCAGGCATGTCCAGACGTTGGGGCACCATGCCCCAAATTGAGGATTTGTGTATGACTGGCTAGTAAACTGCATAAACGTCATCACTGGGGTGAAAAGCAGAGTCCTCTAACAAAATATATTTAATGAACTAAAAACCCGTTTACTGCATCAATTCTGACCAGTCGTACAGTTAAGGAAAGAGTCCTGGTAGCTTTTCTGGGCTATAAACCCATCCAACCTCGCTGAGGTTTGTTTTTAGAATAAATTTATGTTACAGATATTTATACACAATAGTTAAGTATCCAAGCATAGCAAGTCCTTGTCACAGTCATCCAACATTTTAAAGTTGAATGTTACTCGTTTGACATGATTTATGGCGAGTGTGTACAACAAATGTAGTATGAATTTCAGGCCACAATAACTGCCATGCATGGCAATTTGTTATCTTTCCTCGCCCGTAGGCATACGTGGCACATGTGAAATGTTTACATTCGAAAATCATATGGTTCATGCAAGGTACTCTTTGAGAAGAAAGTGCAGCGGGTGGTAGTTCCCACTTGCGCCATCTAGGGAGCGGAAGCTTGGTTTGCTCCTTAAAAAGAATGGCGCTGGCTTAAAACAGCATTTTGGCGAACAGAATAATTTCTGCGACGCACAGCGGCACTCCTGGCAAAAATCACTTGCCACTCCGACTGTCTCTCCCACCTGGTACATAATGCCGGCAATTTTGCAGCTGTTCTTTGGATGATCTTTCGCCCGCCGGAATCGGTTACGTTTTTCCGGTTCTTTTGGAAAAACTGAGGCGAGATCGAGGGGAAATGGTTCGTCTATCCGAATTTCAGAGGAGATTTCGCGTTTCCTCTTTATGGTTTGGGACACTTGCTGGAAGTTCTTGGGGGGCGACTGTAGAAGCTCCGGAATGGCTACAAAATAATTAAAATATGATGCTATTACTTAGGCTACTAAAGATCTTGCCATTTTTTGTTGGGTAGGGACATATTTACCGATGATATGATATGAGATGATATTACTGAAAAAAAGCCAGAGGGCCATGGCAACACCACTACAGAACGAAAAATCACACTAAATGCCATTATATCAGAAAAAACTAGCTAAAAAGCCTTAACCTACACGAAATTTCCAGATGCCTCATTGGCAGCTTGAAGAATCTTCCCAACCTCTTAATAACCGCAAAACACTAACTCTTCATCATTCTAACTATCCATTCCTCATCATACACTCTGTCTCCAAAAATCCCATGCCTCAACTCATCCAACTTGTAACATGGACACATTATATGGACCACATCTTCATTCTCATCTAAACACTTGTCTGGATCAGCGTTATTTTTGGTTTTGTTTATTCTGGCTGTTTTTACTATAAGAAGCCGAGAAAGGAGATACTGATTCAGCGTGAGAGCTTGTCGCGCAGGTGTGAAAGATACGCTAGTCAACCTGTACGCAGCGCAAGATAAACGCATACGCAAGTTTAGCAGGATGTGATTCAGCTCTGAATCTTCACTTGTGCAACTGAATTCTAGTAAGTACCGGAGGATCATGTTCACTTCGCTATGTAGCCGACATAGAGTTAGTTAAGTGCTTGAGCGCTTGACATAGAGACCGACACAATAGGTGGTTCAGCTCCACATATATACCCGACCTTGAGGAAAGCATAATTGATTTCATCGCCCTACCTCCAATTATTGTCAAGTTAAGAACATTAAAAAATGGAGAATCCGGGCCCAACTGCCCCTGAACCAAGTGGGAGTGGGGTTTCAGACCCCCCCCCCCAAAAAAAAGACCCTTATGCTGACAAGCCTACCAAGTTTCAACTTGATACGTGTTGATTCCTGTCAAGGTACACCAAGTTTACTCTTAGGAAATCTGGGCCCAGTTGGGCTGGGTGGGGGAAGTGCAACTTTAAAAGTAACTTCCCAGCCGTACGAGCTACTAGTATCTAGGACTAGCTCTGGTCAAGTTAGGAACATTACTCACTGGGAAATCTGGACCCATTTGCCCCTGAACCGGGTGGTGTGGGTGGGACCCCAAAAAGGCACAACTAGTCTCCAAAACCCACTGGCGGCCTTGCCCACTGGTGTACCAAGTTTGAACTTGATACCTGCACTGGTTCGCGAGTTATGAGCTAAAAAAAAAACGGTGAAAACCGAAAGCTGCTACAGCCCTATTAGAAGTCGATTGTTCATAAATGAATACCTACTCTAATAATAACCTTGAACCTTGGACCTTGATTACAGAGCAAATACAGTTGAACGCCTGCGATACGGAACACGGAGACTTGGGCGGCAGGAGTGTTGCTAATAACAAAAGAATCCCCGCGACAAATATTATAATAGTAATAATAGTAAAATCAAGGGAAACTAAGTAAGTAAGTAAGTAATTTATTTATGACCCGCCATTTCGGAATTAAAAAATAAATTATGAGCAGATCTTATAAAATAAGACGAAGAGACTCGAATCTCAGGTCTTTCAGGGCTCTGAACACTTATTTTCTTAGGCTCTTTAACAGCCCTATTTTCGGGTTTAGCTGCTATTTGTGAATATGACATGAAACGAATTATTGCCCTTTTAATTTTTCTTCAAAAAGAAGTAATACACTTTTTTAGTATATAAAGTATATTTGGCTTCAAATGTGGCATGTGACGAAACTTCATCTGGTCAAAGTTTAGGGAGTTCGAGGGAGGGGGCGGGGGTATTTGACATTTTTATATTGTGAACTGTAGGGACCAAACCTGTTTAGCGACCGGGATAAAACGTGGACATTACAAAGGTCAATAAATTATGCCGTTGTTTTGTCCGAACCGCAGCTGGCCACGGTGGGGGAAGTTAAAAGGGGGTCAAGAAAACTTTGACTAAAGCGTAAGGGTGTCTAAGGGTATCTCCTTGTCTAAAGCGAAGTGTTTCTGGGGATTTACCGTCGCATTAGCCGTATGCCACATGAGTTTGTAGCTATTGTTCTTTGTAGTTTCAGATCGCTGGAACATCAAACGAATGTGGGAATTCCGTAAAAATCACCTGAGAGAACCAATGCAAACAATACTTCAACCTTTTCGGACTTCACTTATTAACTTACGTGCTTACGCGCGCCATCCACAGGACGTACAAACAAAGGCCCGTGACGTCACCGCATTTTTCTAAGCGCAAAATTAGTTAACGCCCATAATCCATCACAGAAAATTTACTCACAGCAAACGTAAAGCGAAGGGTTGCATACTCCTTCAATCTCAAAAGTTGCACAGCCATCGGGAGGAGGTGGACAGTGTTTCCAGAAGCAATCGCTTTTACCATCCATGCACACGCAGTAGTGGCAAGGGTCGGGACGCGGTATACTTGTTTCAGATTGGTAAATCTGTCCATCGAAGCTGCAGGCCCCTTGGGTATCATTTACTAAATAAAAACCGTATTTCATAATCTCGAAGTATGAAGTTTCGCCAGATCAGAGCCACCGACAATTATATTCATTCAGCAGAATCGAGTATCATTTATCTAAATAGAAACCATATTTCAAAATCTTCAAGTATGGAGTATTCTCCAATCCCAGTTAAGAGCCACCATGCGGTTTAAATTGCGTTTTATTGGATGTAGTTTAGGCGTAGTTTCGCTTCAAAGCCGTTTTATTTGTCCATTCCATTTGCTGTAGTTTCGAACCTGAAACTACAGAGCTCAAACTACAAACTACCTCGCCGACGTAGTTTGGTGTAGTTTGACTTTTCGGAAACAAGAACTCAATAAAACGCAAGTAAGACAAAACAAGAGCCAAACTACAAACTTTGACGAAACAAAAGTGAATCCAAAAAAACGCAACTTTAGTTCCTGTTAGTCCCACCATGATCATCACCATCATCAACGCTTAACTAATTCAGCAGAAAAAGATGCCAACCTCTGGTGATGACGGTTTTGCGCGACCCTTCAGTTAGAAAGTGAAAGATTCTTTTTTTTTGTTCAGTGACCTCTGAATCTATTCTTCTACCTCAGTGTTATGGACGTTTGATAAATGAGGCGATGGGGGACAAACAGATACTAATCCGCTTAGAGCGCTGAACTGGTTAAAGCCAATTCTTTCTTGCCGATGGCTTTCGGGCATGAGTTTTTTCATTTTTTGGGATCCCAAAACGAAAGTTGAGGGATAGGATATCTGTGACTTCGAAAAAGTTGTCGGTCTGACCGCCTGCCTGTCAGCACGGTAACTCTCGACTGGAATTTTGATGAAACTTGGTGTGAGGATTCTTCGAGTCAAGGGACAGGTCGCGTTCGCAGATGGGCTCTGTACTCTACACTTAGTACTGCTTCATGACCGAAGATTGAAAATCAAGTGTCTTTTTCTTTGTGTTTATGTATTTTGTTTATTTTCTTTATTTTCTTCATTTATTCCGCCTTTTCAAAATGGCGGGTCATAAATAAATTACTTAGGAAAGGTTCAAATTAAGTCGTAAACAGAATATTTTTTACTGCTAATGAGAAAGTCGATTTAGTGGTAAGAGGTCATGCTGAACACGTATAGGAAAATCATCGAAAACCAGAGAATTTGTCAAAAGTAAAGGTTTTATTTGAATTTGATTAGATGTTCGATTTAGGGTATGAATACGTGCTGAATCCGTATTTGACAATCATTTTCTACCTAGACATATAGTTCGCCCGGAATCCGGCTGAAATCGGAAAATTTGTTTTAAGTAAAAGTCTTATGTAGTTCGATGTAGTGGTAAGGAGTCGTGCTGATTACGTATCTGAAAATTATTTTCTCGGCAGACAAATAGTTCTCCCGGAATCCGTCCAGAACCTGAAATTTTTTTAAAAGTTAAAGTTTTATCTCAAGTTGATTAGGGGTTCGATACAGGGGAAGGAGATATGGTGAATTCATTTTTGAGCTTTAGTTTTTTGCTGGACAAGTAGTTTACTCGGAATCTGGACGAAACCGGAAATTTGGCAAAAGTTTTGATCAATTTCGTCAAAGTAGGTATGACGTAGAGGGGTAAACTTACATGCTGAATACATATCTGAACTTCGTTTTTCTCAGACGAATAGCCATTGGCCTTAATCTGTTTCTAAATTTAATAGTAAAGATGTTCAAGAAGTCTTGCAAAGACCGGATATCTACAAGGCCTAATTGTCTGGATTAAATATTACATTTTTGGGATCCCATCGAAACCTTTGGTCTGTTTTTTTTTAGTTTCCAAGTAAGAAGTAGCCTACTGATCCAGCGTGTTTTCTTAACCCTATTCAGATAACCTAACCGGTTTCAGACAAAACTTTCACTTGAACATATTTCCGTTTTTAGGTCCGATTTTGAACGGAATGTCTTGTCCGGAAACAAACTTCAGATATGGATTCAGCATGTATTTTTACCCCTGTTTCGAGCGTCTAATGGACTTCAGAAAACTTTTAATTCTGCCAAAATTCCCGTTTTGGTCGGATTCCGGGCGAATTGCTTGTCCGGCAAGGAAATATAGTTCAAAACGAAATCAGCATGCCTCCGTAACCCTACATCGAATCTCCCATCAACTACATGTAAAACTTTTACTTTTACCAAATTGTCCAGTTTTGGCCGGATTCCGAGCGAGTGAGTCATTTGCGGATATTGATTCAGTGTGTATCTTTACCGGTAAACCTCATTAGCTTCTAAAAATAATTCTCCTCAGTTTCAAACATCTCCCCCACCCTGAAATACGAGGCTACGTGGCCCGTCTACGAAATCGACCTGTACTTTGGCTCGAAGGATCATCACACAAAATTTGAACAAAACATCTCAACCCCTTCGAGAGTTATTCTGCTGGCAGACAGACAAAAATACGGACAAAGTTTTGAAGTGATAGGAATATTAGGAATCCCATCACTAATGTTTTGGGATTTCAGTAACAATACTGCGAGGAAAGAATGCACTAAACAAATTAAGCAATAAGAACAATAAAAGGTGCACTAAACAAAAACAAGGAATGTAACACTTTCACTTACAATTCAGCTGTCTACCAGTTATCAAACTTGATCGACCATCTCCAATAAACGCTAAAAAATACAATTATTATTTCGACGTGCCTTAGCTGCAGTAATTAGAAAACACGCAGGTTGTAAAGAGGACATGTCAATACCATGTATGGATACCAATTTTTACGAAGGCCGTTTTTGATACCTTAGTGAGGGCATTGATACCAGTGATAATAATGAATAGGATGTGCGTCGGAAAGCGGCTCTACTCATTTTACGTATCTAAGTAATTTATTTATAATGCGCCATTTTTAAAAGCGGAGTAATTGAAGAAAAAAAAATCAAACACATAAAAAAGACACACAATTTTTTTTGCCAGGACAGGGTAGAAGGTCGTGTGCTAATTGGATCCTGTTTTCCATGACTTTTACAGTCTTGGGGAAACTTCCAAAAAGGGCTGACGGGTGCTAAGAACGGCTAATGGTGGGTTTAAACACTGCGTAAAATCCTAGCGTATTTTGAAATCCGAGCGTATTTTACGCATGTTTTGAGCTTGAAAAGGTTTCATCAATACGGACGTATTTAGATACAAAACGGACCGATTTCTCAAATACGTCAGTATTGCTAGAAATGTTTTCAAGCTCAAAACGCGCGTCAAATACGCTCGCATTTCAAACTACGCTCGGATTTTACGCAGTGTGTAAATGGACCATAAAGGGTGACGAAGGGTCCTTTTCACTACTTATTTCAAAGGAAGACAGCGAAGGAGAGAGGACCACGCACCAGGCTTAGTATGGGGGGAGAGTTATCTTTAGTTGGGCTGTGATGATCTTTTAATCTTGTTAGTTTTCATGCTCCCTTTTTTTTCTTGTAACTTTAATTTACACCAGGATTCCCAAATCCCTTAATGAGCAGAATGATTTCACACAAACTGTGAATAATGAGCAATGGGATATTTGTGATTTTTAGCCACAATTTTGTATACAGTTAATCCTTTGGTATATTTTGGGTTTGTTTTCTGTCTTAATCGAAATGCGTTGAATTAAATCTTGTCTCGCCGTTACGGTGACCCACAACAGAGGGTGGATTTGGACGAAACAAAAGCTGAAGATTAGACTGAGATTAAGAAATCCATTTGGATACGGATTTTAAGCAAGTCACATTGACAGGAAGTTGTTCCAGAATCCTGTCCAGTTTTCTAGCTTCCATCATTTTCCGTACGGAAAAATTTAAGTTTTAAGTTAAGTCTGACTCGCTACAAAGGCAAAAAGACTGAGCGGTTTGCACACTGGTGATGCGTCTATCGTGAACGAATTATAACAGTCAGTCCCCTCCTCCGCTTAATTTAAATGAACATGGAAGTGAACAGAAAGGTTTTCTGGATTCGTTGGTTGAATCCGGACCAAAGCACTTTTCATTTCAGGCTTTACATTTGGAAACGCGTTTGTGACTTTTTTCACTCTAGTTTTCAATGCAGAATCATAGTGTATATTTGTTATTTCTCTGTAAGAAACTGAATTTAGCTGTGCTACTGTAGTTTCGAAATATACCGATCTCTCTCTCTCTCTATTTGACACGCAATTCAGTAACATTTCCGTTGATCAAATATTTTGCTGAAAGAGGCACATTATCATAGTCGCATAGACTTTACAATTTAATCTAGTAGCGGGCTCAAAATATCACAAGGAATTTACAACTGACGGGGAATGTTTGTGGTCAATACAAAGCCATGCAGCACAATTTTTTTTTTCTCAAAATTCCATAAACCAAAAAATTATCACAAGTTAAACTAAAAAAGGTATCCAGATAGTCCTGTTGTATCGCGAACCGTAAGGCTAAAAGCGAATAGCTTTTACAGACGGGAAGTTGCATCAAACCAACTCTGGAGACGATAGTCTTACCTCCGGTCTGCACAGAAACCCTTTCTGCGTTAAAGCGCTCTGCGTATAAAAATGGTTCTCTTATCTGCACTGCATTGTATAAACGTAGAACTGACGATTAAAACATATGTTTCCACCGAAATATGCATAAAATACGACATACCTCCATAACAGCAAGTACCAAGGTACGCCGCAGCTACCAGTAGCGTTGTCAGTCTATCCATTTGTCTACGACTGACTGGAAGACTGAGAAAATCAGTAGCAGCAGCACGCGTGTTTTAGCCTCCTGTGCAGGAAGTCCCGATAGGGCGCCAAAATGGGAAAAGGTAGTGCAATCATGCATGAAGAGAAACAAATACGTTTGTAAGCGGAGTGACGTAATCATTACATTAAATCGCATTGTCCAGCGACAAAGGTGGATGGTGTTTCAGTTCATATTTCAGTTCATCGTATATGAGGTATTATCATTGTTAAATCTATACGATTTATTTGCCGTTTCCGATTTATTTGTATTCTCTAAAAAGTCGTATTCTCGCCGTCCCACGAGGATTCCTGTCGAGGAATCCCCGTGTTTTTGTTTGTCCCAGGGACTCGCTCCCCGTATTCTCGCGAGTCCTCACGGACGGGGAATTCTTCGATTGTCATCACCATAGTCAAAAGGGACCCCCTTTCAGATTCGGGAGGGGGGGGGGGTCTATTTTGGGTGTTGTTAGTTTTGAAAGGCTGAGAAGAATTTCTGAGACCAATATTGAGTTTGATGACTGATTTTGAGAAGAAAAAAACTTTTGCTAGTTGGTGTACCTATTAATCCTAATATTTGTTTCCGGTGTATTTGTGTATATTGTTTCCGATGACTATCACGGGAAGATGGACTTGTAAATAGGAATCTGTTGGTAGAAGGGGTTCATGAGGTGCTAGAAACTACTGCAAACTGGTGCACATTTTATTTGATCTCTATAAATCTGAGGGCAAGAATATTAGTCTCCATTGTCTATCACTGTAACTTAGAATGAAGTCTTTGAGGGGTTGACAACTTCAGTCGTAGGATACATACCCAAAGAAAGAATAGGCGGAACCCAATTGTGAGACAAATCAGGGACTTGTAAGTAACAATTGGCTGCTACACCATAATCATCTTGTGCGGTGAGGGGTTTCCGACTTTAGTTCCACAATAATTAGTAGAGTGGCGTCTATGGTATTTTGATCATGGAAAGATACGGATAGCTTTATAATACGAACTAGGTTCTATAAGATAATGCTCCAACTCAAAAACTATATTTTTTTTTTCAACGTTGAGGGATAACCATTTAATTGCAGACTGTTATCAGTTCAGAAAAAAAAAAATCTCCTTGGATTGGAACGTACGGTACCATTTTGAAAACCTCGGAAATCTTGAGAAACGCTTAGAGTGGAGGGATGGGATTGGTGGGAAGGGCAAGCAGAAGTCACCATTGTCATAGTCGTCCCGGACTCGGGCACTGTGAAGGGAGTTGAATCCCGCGATTTCGGTAGTTCCTGGTGTACTAGGACAATGAAACTGGTCTGGCGTATCAGGGACTCGAAGAAACTGACTTGAGAATAGTCGCTTGTATGATCTGACCATCGTGGGGGGAGTGTAGGGATAGGGAATCAGGAATCTAGTTGCATTTTTAATTTTACAGCGGGCGATCGGATCTAAATGAAATTTGGCAAGTGGAAAGAGGTGTCGTCTCAGATGTTCCATGTCAAGTCCGGACCGGATCTGATACTTGTGAGGGGGGGGGGGGCTTGAAGGGGGGCACCGGAATTTTCGTGAATGGCTTAGCGTCGAGGCATCGGGGTGGGATTTGTTGGGAAGAACAAGCATAAGCCCTAGATACCTTCAGACAAAACCAGATCACGTCGGAGCTCTTTGAGGGGAGTTCACGGAATTCTGGTGATCGCGTGTTAGGATACTTCCAGATCTGGTAAAGACGATGAAATTAGGCAGGCATATTAGTGACCGACCAAATAGACGGAAGGACCTGACACAATGCCCTAGGAAAACTTCCGTTCCTGAATCCGACTATTTTTGGGGCGTCAAGGTATAGGGAAATCCGGTAATTACTGACTTCCCTAGGTTGCGAACGGGTGGTTCGGTTCGAGTGAAACTGTATGGGTGTTAACAATTAATCATAAAAAGCTACGCATAGGTTTATAATACCAACTAGGTTATATAAGATAATGTTCCAAGCTTTCACCAGTCACGATTAAAAAGGATAAAGTTCAACTGGCTGTTGGGTGTTTTTTTTTTGTGTTTTTTTTTATCAACGCCGAGTTACAACCATGTGATTACAGATTGTGTCATCAGTTCAGGAAAAAAGTCTTCTTGAATTGAAACGTACCATTTTGAAAACCTCGATGTGGCTCGATCGGTTGACAAATTAAGCATTTAACCGTTAGCGAAGAAACAAAACCAAAGTGTTGTTCCCACAACACTTTAGTCGGCGAAGCCAAACTAAGGTTGCTGCAACACTTCACGTTGCCCAGGCAACGTAGTTCTAGTTTCAATTTTGATTCTTTAGCGAATACTATACAGACATTTTGACACAAATCCATGATTATTGGATAGCTAGGGTATGCCAAATGCAAGGCACCCTAGAACCCTAACCCACTAAAACAGTAGTTTAAATGGAACAGAAATTAGATAATTTTAATTAAACTCGAATAATTTTGCTTGAATCATCAGTATTTATTTATATTATTTTATTGTTATGCCTGTGCTAGGCTATATTTTGCCCTGAATTCGGAATAAGCTGACTAGCATTTGTCATGGTTATTTTCTAAAATGTGGATATTCCCTACATTTCGCATAGCCTATCAGAAAATCAGGGCTTGTGGCAGACTTTTAGTAGCCTACAGTATTCAGCTGCTTTGGATCAGGATTGAAAAGTTAATGGAGTAAGAACTGCTATGCTGAGCCTGGAAAAGAGAACAAACAGCATGTAAAAGACATTCCCGACTTTTGGAATTTCTCGGTGTTAAAAAAATCTAGGGTGGGGGTCAATCCAGAACTGATTTCTGGTTTGTACCAAAGAATCTTTACAGCTGGGGTAGTCAACATATTCTTTGGTTACTGCAATACATCTCACAGCTCATGGATTCTTACTTTTTCACTGAGTTAGATACACTGTGCACTCAATAAATCTGTTGTCTTTGTTTTTCAGCTAACTGTTATCTTCATATCTTTTATCTTCTTAGCTACAGCTTTTTTTTATGACATCCTTATCTATTCTTATTTGTTTTCAGTTCATCAGTGACAGTGACAGCAGCTATGACAAAACAGGGCTCAGAAGTTGGCAAAGTGGTAGCCCAGGAAGATTCCACCACTGTATCTGTTGCCAAATCAGCCAAGAGAGCAGCTGCTATCGTTTCGACGACCTTGGTAATCTTCATTGCTTTCAGAAACTCACTAACATAGTAAGTTAATATAGCTCTTTACAATACTATAATTTGCAGCACCGGATCGCTCAAGTCACTTCTCTTAGGTCCTTTGTGGGCACCGGGCAGATCCTCTATGCAGGCATCCCGAGGGGGGCGCAGGGTTGAGGGGTCGAAAGGGTTGACGGTGCCCGTTTTGTAGAAATCTTTTGTCCCCACTTTTCCAAATTGGGTTATTCTTTATCGAATTCGGTAATTCATCCGACTTTTGCCAAGTCCACGTCGATTTCACGGCATTCGGTTCGTTTCTTCGTAAATTCTGTGATTTAAAGTGTTTATTCTCAAGTCCATATCTGTTTTATGACATTCGGTCAGACCATTTCACAATTCGATGATTAATCAGATTCTTTACGAATTCGGTAATTCACCGGAATTTTCGTCCCCGAAAAAAAAAGTGGTAGAGCAAGTAAACGTGCCAAATTTTCTCTTTAGACTTGATTTTGTACAAACTATGCAACTTTTTACGTTGTAGCTTACTAGGCAACTGGCTGTGTTTTAGAAAAAAAAATCGGTAAAAATCAGCTACGGATTTGATAAATTTTATCCCCCCCCCCCCCCCGCCAATGAAAAAAGGCTCGGGACGTCGCTGGCTCTATAGAGAGATTCCACCCGACGAAAACGGATATTGCTACACGATCATCACGGGAGCATAATACAAAGTTTAACATCAGGAGGTATAGGACTTACGACTTTGAGACTAAATTATCGGACTTTGCTAACCATTCTGAGCCAGTGAGTTGCTGGAAACGTTAATCTAGCTTCTTCTCGTTGGTATAATCAAACTTTCGCAAAGGAGTTTTCTTGATAATGAGAGTTCGAAGGCTTCAAAGTTTTGTAAGCAAAGACGGAGTCTCGCGTCCTATTGATCGGTTATGGCGCGTTTTTTGAAATCCCACCAATAGGAAGCACGAATCGTTTGCTCAAGCTCCAATTTCTGATGAAACTTTTCTACAAAGCTGTAATTATACAATTAAGAAAAACCCAGCGAACTGTTTCCAACAATATACGGCTCAGAATAGTTATCAAACATGGATAAATCACTCTCAAATTCAGAAGTCCTATACAGGGGCATCACTAGCCTTTTACCTTTGGGGGGGGGGAGACGTCCGGTTTGTGCCGACGGACTTAAAAATGTGCCGACAAAAAATGCCGTTGACGCTTCGCGGCAACGTCGTACATTTCCCGCCAGCAAACGATAGAATCGGTCTAAAACTAACTGTAATGCATCAGTTGAGATTATTCCTCTGGTGTAATTCGTATTTTAAGTTCACATGTTTGGCTTTTCATTTTAGCTTTCTCTAAAAAGCGAAGCTTCCAACGACTGTATCAAGAACAAATAAACTAAACTCCGCAGGCGAAATTTTTGTAATCTGCCTTTTTCCGGAATAATTTAGCTACACCTACCATACATGATCTAGCTTTTAACATGAATGAATGAATGAATGAATTTAATTCCAAAAAAGCCCAAGGGCCATGGCGGAAAACATAAAAAAAATAACAACAAACAAAATATCATACACTCCGAAACAAACCAAAAATCAACTTCTATAAAAATAGTTCGCGGTGGGTCATAGCTATCTTCAGGAATCTACCCAGCCTTCGGAGATCACCAAAACACTTACTTCCCATAATCGAAGTCAATTCCCTTTCATCCCAAACCTCCCGGCCAAACACTTCCTTTCTTAATCCTTTCAACTCCTCGCAATAACACATCAAATGTACCGCATCCTCCCCCTCAACACCACACATCGGACAAAAATAAGGACCAGTACCTTTCCTCTCTCGACCAATATACTTTCTCCGCATCCCCACTGGAAGAGCGTCCGCCCTAAGACTCACCATCCACCTCAATTCTGTCCCCCCCAATCCCAACTTAAAATATAATTCTTCTCCCCATGTCTCTTTAGCCATACCATACAACTTCAGAGAGTGGTGCTCTGATACGCCCCCATGCCACCTCTGAATCTCCTGATCTCTTAGCCTATCTTTCACTAACTTAGCTACCTTACCTAGGGGGTAACCTGGTCCCACTCCATCACACCACAAACCACCATAACCACAATCATCCAATATTTTTTTAATTTGCTGAGGCCAAGAATCCCTTTTCTTGCCCCCAAGTATTTCCAAATACGCCGCTTTCAAAACTCTCACCCTTGGCAAACTCGTCACTTTCTCCCAATATCTTATCATTGCTACCAACCTACTATTCCGGAGCAACCCTAAACCTAAGTCCCCTGTAATTACTAGGCTATTTGTTCTCACGCTAACCCCTAATACCCTCTTAAAATATTGTAACTGTACACTCTCTAGCTTATCCCCCTTATGGAAGCCCCAAATCTCGGATCCATAATGCATAGCGGATACTACTTTAGTTGAAAATAACTGCTTATGCATTTTAATATCCTTTCAGACCCCCACGAATTTCAATCCTAAAACGCCAACTAAATGAAACACCGTTCTTCCAAATAAAGAATACTACAAAATGCGCCGCAGACAAAAATTTGTGTAAACTAACTGTAATTCATCAGTTGAGATTATTCCTTTGGTATATTTTGGTATATTAAAGTTCATATATTCGGCTTTTTGGGATCCCAAAACGTAAGTGGAGGGATACCTATGACATCGCAAAAGTTGTCCGTCTGTCCGTCCGTCCGTCCGTCCGTCTGTCCGTCCGTCTGTAAGCACGATAACTCTCGAAGGGAATGAGATATTTTGATGAAACTTGGTGTGAGGGTTCGTTGGGTCGTCGGACCAGTCAAGTTCGTAGATGGGCTTTGTAGCTCTACATTTAGGGGTGGGGGAGGGGATTCAAATTAAGGGACAAACAAAATATTTTGAAACAGCTAATGTGATAGTCGATTATGGGGTAAGAAGACATGCTGAACACGATGGTAAAAACCATTTTGTCATCGGACAAATAGTTCGCCCGGAATCCGGCCAAAACCGGAAAGTTTGTTGAAAGTAAAAGTTTTATTTGAAGTTGATTAGATGTTCGATTTAGGGGTAGGAAGACATGCTGAAGACGATGGTGAAAATTATTTTCTCGACGGACAAGTATTTCGCCCGGAATCCGGCCCAAACCGGAAAGTTTGTTGAAAGTAAAAGTTTTATTTGAAATTGATTAGATGTTCGATTTAGGGGTAGGAAGACATGCTGAAGACGATGGTGAAAACTATTTTCTCGACGGAAAAGTATTTCGCCCGGAATCCGGCCCAAACCGGAAAGTTTGTTGAAAGTAAAAGTTTTATTTGAAGTTGATTAAATGTTCGATTTAGAGGTAGGAAGACATGCTGAAGACGATGGTGAAAACTATTTTCTCGACGGACAAGTATTTCGACCGGAATCCGGCCCAAACCGGAAAGTTTGTCAAAAGTTTTATTTGGAGTTGATTAGATGTTCGATTTAGGGCAAGAAGACATGCTGAACACTTATGTGAAAACAAATTTCTACCCGGACATGTAGTTCGTCCGGAATCCGGCCAAAACCGGAAAACTGTTGGAAGTCAAAGTTTTATTTCTAGTTGATTAGATGAGCGATTTAGGGGTAAGAAGAGATGCTGAGTCCCTGTATGACAATCGTCTTTTACCCGGACATATAGTTCGACCGGAATCCGGCTGGAATCGGAAAATTTGTTATAAGCTAAATTTCTATTTGAAGTTGATTAGATGTTCATTACTGGGGAAAGAAGATACCCTGATTTCGTCTTTGAGCTTTCTTTTTTCGCCGGACAAGTAGTTCTGGAGTTCGGCCGGAACCGGGAAATTGGCAGAAGTGGCAGGAAGTTTTCGTCAAAACAGATATGACTTATCTGTGCTGAATCCAAATCACACATGCTGAATCCAAATCTGAACTTGGTTTTCTCAGGTGATTAGCTATTTGGCCTTAATCTGTTTCTGAATTTTAATTGTAAAAATGTTCAAGGAGTCTGGCGAAGACTGGATCTGGCTAAGACAAGACCCAGTTGTCTGGATCAGATATTGAATTTTTGGGATCCCATCGAAACCTTTGGTCTTGTTATTTTAGCTTTCGGTAAAAAGTGAAGCTTCCGACGACTGTACTAAGACAAGTTAAACCAAGCGCCGCAGTTGAAATTTTTTTAATCTGCCTTTTTTCCGGAAATTTTTAGCTGTAGTACCGTACAATTTGCGGCTTTTAACGTGTTTCAAACCCCAAGAATTTCTAACCTAAAACGAAAACTCAATGATGCACCATTCTTCCAATTAGAGAATACTACAAAATGCGCCGCAGGCTAAATTTTGGGTAAAACTAAGTGTAGTGCATCAGTTGAGATTGTTCCTTTAATGTAAATTCATATATTAAAATTCACATACTCGGTTTTTCGTTTCAACTTTCGCTAAAAAGCGAAGCTTCCAACGACTGTACCCAGAACAAGTTGAACTAAGCAACGCCGGCGAAATTTCCGTAAAAATTTGCGCCCGACGAATGTTTGCAGAATTTGATTTCTTACGATGAAAAGGCCTGATGTGCCGACAAGCATTCAGAATTCAATTTTATTTGTGTTTTGCCCGACAAGACAGTAAAGAACTTTAATCTTTACGTTGTGGGATGTACCGACGAGACTTGAACTTATCGCATGCGCCCGATAAAAATTTACAGAATTTCGTGTTGGTGTAAAAAGAACCTGACGTGCCGACGACAATACCGACGCCCGACAAAGCCATGTGCCGACGAGAATACCGAGGCGCGACAAAAGCATACGAAATTCGATTTCTTCAGTGCTTTGCCCGACAAATGTTTGCAGGATTTCCTTTCTTGCGTATAAAAAGAACCCGGTTTCCGACAAAAACATAAAGAACTCATTTCTTCTGGATTCCTTATGTATAAAAAGAACCCGATATGCCGACGACACCACCGAGGCATGACAAAAGCATGCGGAATTCGATTTCTTCAGTGTATTGCCGGACAAATGTTAGCAGGATTTCATTTCTTGCGTATAAAAAGAACTGGATGTGCCGACGAGTCGACAGACGCCTGACAAAAGCATACAAAATTTTATTTCTTCTGTCTTCGCGCCGACAATCAGGTGAACTTTCGCCGGGCTTCGCCCGACGAAAGCACTTTTTCATGACCTTTGGGGGGGAGTCCCCCCTCCCCCCCTCATAGTGACGCCCCTGGTCCTATACCTCGCAATGTTAAATTACTCCTATGTTACCCTTTTCCGTTTCGTCGGGTGGGCTGCAATCTCTCCATGTATCCTGATAAGCTGGGATGAGACAAAAATGGATTGGATGTCTGGAGTTGGATAAGAAACCCCTCTACAACACTGAAGGGTTCACAATGCTATTAGACCAAAATACTCAAAGAAATCGAGAAATTATATGGCAAATAGTAACTGACTAAGAAAGAAGAGACCAAAATGTAGATCTTAACATTGACACAAGTATTTCTTCTGTTTCAGTCAGCTTCAGAGGTTTTGGGGTAACAGTGGCGATTTCTGGCAGTCATGTTGGGACAAAGTAATGGAGCACTTTGGTGATGACCAAGAAAGTTTCTTGGTGTATGGTACGTTCATACTGCTATTCTGTTAATTTGTGCTATTGCTGATAGTTGTATGCCTACCATGTAATCACTAATTGGTGTAAGTGCAATATTTCACTACAACCTATCAGCACTAGTATTTTTTTTTGCAGGAACAACTGTCCTTGCATTCACTGTCTACTGGAGTTTGGGCTCAGTCTACACTGTTTTTGACGTAACAGGGAGGCCGAAGTTTCTAAAGAAGTATAAAATTCAGCCTGGAACGAACGAACCGGTCGAAACCAGTCGTCTTTTGAAGGTGAGGACTCGAGCTCCTAGCAGAGGCCTTGATATCCCATCGCCTGCCAACCTAATTAGTCTATATTCTTTTTAGATCATCAGACATGGAGTTGATCGGTCTCAATCCTTTCGGTTTTTGCTATCAGTGAAGTTCCAGCTATTTAGACTGTTCTTTTCTAGGTGATTGGCCAAGTTGTCTTCAACCAGTTTGTCGTGGGCATTCCCTTTGCATGGCTCTGTTTCAAGGCCTTTGAGTTAAGAGGCCTTCCGGAGCTTCATGTTTTACCGACATTCCACTGGGTTCTTGTTGAGCTGGTCGTTTTTGTTCTGCTGGAGGAGATAGCCTTCTACTATTCCCACAGGTACGTGCCTTCTACTATTTTGGCAGGTACGTCAATGCTTGAGCTACGAGCATCTTCAATTTAGGCACGAGTATACACAAAACCGCGACATGAAAAAACAGCGACCATGTCAAAACTCGCGACAGATGATACCATGACAGGGCCAAAACCGCGATTGTCAAAATTGAAATAAGATAAGCTAAGAGAAAAGGTAACATGACATGAACTTACTCATGACGTAACAGCCTAGGGGACAGCTATACGAGATCAGTCCTAATTCAAGCTCCTGTGCGAAGGTTTGTATGGTTTGGATATTATACGGTACACCATTGACAGCACTTCCATTCCATGACGTCGGGTTGCGTCTTTTCGTTCCTGTAGAGTTGGCCATCCATTTCGAGAAGCGGTGTTTTTTGTTGTTGTTTTTTTTACTTATTTTTAGCTTTATTTCGTGGCAAGTCTGAGAAAACTGATGCTGAAGAATTATATTGATTTTTCTCAGTCACTATTTTGCGCCGTTCCTCTTTTTCTGGCGCAGTTCTTGCTTTCGCGGTATTGAGCGACATTATTTTTGTAGTCGCTGTTCTTGTCTTCGCGGTACTGACGGATACCGCTATGGGCATAGCGAAGTAAACCAGTAAACACCAGCAGAGTTAGAAGTTAACCTCTAGCACCATTGCCATGATAGCAAGAACAAATAATCTTATAGAACCTCCGTCTTTGGTCCCATGCAGCGACTATGGATACTCCGATAAAACTGAGCGGAGCTAGAGGTACAATGCTGTGAGGTTTCAGTTGATACCCATCTACTTCCCTCTTCGCCCTTTCGCATTCCAGAAAAAAACGTAGGATGCCTGCAGCGGTGGTGAAGTGTGCAGCGAGTTAGACCTGACGTCGCAATGGTCGACAACCAATCATCTGTAAAGGACGACTCAGACGGCGTTCGTATTCTTCTGGATGAATGAACGAAAGATTTATGACGCACTGTACAAGAGCATACAGTAGAGAAGGACAAAGATACATAAAATAAATAATCACGAAACACTCATTCACTAATTTAAATGCAGAGTTGTACTGCGATAAGGCGTTTGTAGAGGTAACAAAATAAATTATGATGGTCTGCGTAGCTCCTCCTCCGCTCGTTTGCAATGGGTAGAGTATCAGAATATATTCGATTCCGTAGGATCGTATTACAGAGATAGGGAGACGGAGGTTCTTGTAGATTATTTGATCTTGATGATAGTCCACTGCAGCATATTCTCCTTCCAGGATGTTGCATCACCGAGCCATTTACAAGTACATTCATAAGCAGCACCACGAGTGGACCTCGCCGATAGCCGTAACTGCCATTTATTGCCACCCGATTGAACATGTTCTCTCCAACCTTCTTCCGCCGTTTCTTGGCCCATTACTGATGGGATCTCATGTTGCTACCCAGTGGTTGTGGTTTACCATGGCCCTTGCAAATACCCTCAATGCGCACTGTGGGTATCATCTTCCATTTTTCTCTTCCCCGGAAGCTCACGATTACCACCATCTGAAGTGAGTGTACCCTTCTTTTATAGAGAAATTGCAGCCCACCCGATAGAAACGGATATTTCTGCACCATTTGCGTTTCTGAACTATTCTGAACATATCAGTTGTAGGACAAACATTTTTCCGACCCTTTCTTGGTTGTATAATGACAGTCTCGGAGCACAGTTGGAGCGGAAATCATATCTTTTCAGGTTTCAAAGTTTTACCGCAACAAGTGCGCAAGCGCTCAGGGGTGAAGCTTATCAAGTTTGACACATCTCTGGAGGGTGGAGGAGGGAGATCGGGGTCCATCAAGATGCACATCTAGACCGATATATTCACAAGTATACCAAAGTTGACTTTGATACCAGTCAACGATCACAAACTTTACTCGTGGGCAATCTGGGACCAGTTGCCCATCAACTGGGAGGATGGGGATGGAGGAGGAGGGTCGAGACCCATCAAAACGCACATCTAGATCGATATATCTAAAAGTGTACTAACTTTAAATTTGATACCAGTCATGGGTCACTAACTCATGGCAATCTAGCCCAGTTGCCCATGAAAGGAGTGGAGGGGGGGGAGGGGGGTCAACCCCAAAAGTATCTTACCAACGTTATGGTCATAAAGCATCTATTAAGAAGAATAATCACCGAGCAACCT
The DNA here is from genome assembly GCA_023053575.1 of Branchinecta lynchi. Taxonomy (NCBI): domain Eukaryota; kingdom Metazoa; phylum Arthropoda; class Branchiopoda; order Anostraca; family Branchinectidae; genus Branchinecta; species Branchinecta lynchi. The sequence continues at coordinate 17,948,538 of JAKZAP010000002.1, forward strand.
GGGCCCAATTACCCCTGAACCAAGCAGATCTGGGGGCTGGGACACCCTAAGGGAATAAAGAGACCCCAATGTCCATGAGCCTGACAAGTTTCAACTTGATACCTCTCGATAGCTGTCACGGGTCACGAGCTTTATTTTTGAGCAAGCTGGACCCAGTTGCACATAAGTTGGGAGAGTGGGTGTGGTGAAAATCGAAAGTATCTACCCAACCTTAAGCTCTAAAGGCACAAGGAATTATATCGTCCTATCTGCAGCTGTAGTCAAGGTGGGAGCATTATTCACTGGACAAATTTGGCCCAGTTGCCCCTGAAAGTGGATGTGGTTCACCCGAAAGGCAAAAGTAGACCCTAATGGCTACAAGTACACCAAGTTTCAACTTGATACCTGTCATGGTTCACGAGTCATGAACTCCAGAAAAGCGGTGAAAACCGAAACCGGCTACCTCGGCCGCAAGTGATGAACAATCCACTAAAAACGGAGTCTCGCATCCTACCGGTCGATTTTTGCACCTTCGAGTAAAAGCCTGGCTTCCTAATGGTCAATACTGACTCGGATCCGTTTTCGTTCGGTAGGGTGCTTATTTCCCCTATACTTTATATGACCAAGTCCAAAACACGCCAGTGAACCTCGGGAAGAATGAGAAACGTCGCCCGAACAATGACTCAAATCTTCTGTCATCCAATAAACGGCGTTCGTTGGGGACAGCTGTGGTGACGGTTCCGGCTCTTCCGCTACGTAGATGGCGATTCTTCGTCTTCACGTAGAATATTTCATCAAGAGTATTTTGCCTCTTTGAGACCGGAAGATAATCTTACGAGTGCTAGATAAGTAAACCAAATGTTGGCGAAGATATATTTTTTCTTCGTAGCAAGGCTAGGTGGGAGGCGACTACAGTCCTCCTCGCCACACTAAGAAAGGATAATGGACTTAATCTATTACTGGATCCATCATTCATTAATACCCTGCTAGGTACTCAAAAAAAAGTTATGGGTGGCTGCAAAGATAACGGTTCTGTTCCATGGAAGTGGTGATGAGATGTGTTGTGATGATAAAAGGAAGAGCCATCCACTGTATTGTGGTTCCTATTTTTCTTTCTGGAGCTACAAGACCGTGACGTAAATTCCAGCAGAAAAGGTAGTTATTATCAAATCGAAAGTAAATTGTAACGATCATTACTTTTGTGTAATGAAAACGAAAGAGGCAGGAGCTAATTTTCTTTTATCATGCAAGAGTGTGGGATGGAAACAGTAGTAGAACTGTATATGATCGTAAGTGATATTAAGTCTGACGAAGGCAACCAATGTAAACTGTTTTTCATTTCATACCTAACCAGTGTTTCCGTAGGTAGGGAAAAGAGTAGTAGTAAACCGAGGAGTTACCTTACACAATGCTATATCGCCAGTAAGTGTAGTGCTCTCCGTAAACTTATAGCTCATCTGAGGGGCTGCGGTGACTGCAAAGATAACCTAAACCCCATAAGCCCCCGCGTTTTCATTTCATTTCTAACCGGTGATTTCATTGAACTGATGAAAAGTGAAGTTGCAAATAAGGTATTACCCTACCTATGGAGTCCAGATCGTCAGCAAAGTCTCGCCATATTCATAGTTCTTCAGAGGAGACAGATGGCGGCATAGATAAATCGAAAACAAGTTTTTCATTTCAGGTTTAACCAATGCTTTGGGGTTCTTGGAGTGCTGGACTACTTGCACGGCACAGATGAAAATTTCCGCAAGACTACGCAGTATGCAAGACATAATGTGCTCACCACTTTAGTTCCATTTGGAGATCAAACTGAGGCTAAGAAAATTAAATCGATTTGATTTACTGCATAGGACGTTTCTGTGCGTCACTCTGTACTTAGGTGTGTTTATTAAATTCACATCGTTTTTATTTGTTTTCGAAACGATCACAGTAATTTACGCAAGTGCAACTATTAACAGAAAGGAAAGTCACGAATCACAGCACGCTTTCAATAGCCCAGGTGTGGTTTACACATTCACAAGTCTTCAGAAAGGCCAATCAGCAAGAACCGCCGAGGACTTTTTTCATGTAGCTGCAGGTCTTTCACAGTCAATAAACCGTTCGGTCACAGTATTTTCAAGCGTTTAGAATTGATGGATCATATCCTTCCGATTTCATTTTGATTTTTACTGCTTCAAGGGGAACACCAACCTGGAGCATCTTTTTGAATCTTACTACTTCAGGGTTTATGGGTGTTGGAACTTCCGCCTCAAGTCGCATGTCACCTAAAAAATATATGTTTATGGACTCTGCTTACCCAAACTCAACTCTCTCCTTGTTCATAACAAAAGCTACGAGCTCATATGGCACTTGTTACGAGTAGGTAGTACAAGAAATTAGGCGAGAACGTCACAAAACGCACCCACCATCCAAAATGAGGTTCAGACCTAGAAGTAGGATACGTTATAGTTTCACGCAAGTCTGAGCATTTCCGGCATCGCCTCGGATAATCTGGGGCAAATGACTGTTCTAACTTCCAAGTTTCAGCCCAATAAATCCACTCGTTTGATCCCTAGACATGACACACAATTTCCAGTACCTCCCCCTACCACGGCCGAATCGGTAACGGACTCGTGAAAGGCTCATCTAAAGTATCTTTCACTGGAATCGGAGCATAGTCTATCTGCAGATTTTCGCCCCCGGACGCCATATAACGCCAAATAGCAAGTCTAGGTTGCATAAACTCAATACTGTCAAACTTGTATACGATTCGGTCTATCCATAGTTTGTATGCATCTCAAAACTTTCAGGACCCCCCCCCCCCCCTCCATCTCCGCCAACCGTGGCCGCATGTAGTTCGAACGCATGCTCGGCATGTCTAGTCATCAATTCGTATCACACATTAAGTTTCACTCGAATCGGACCAGCCGTTCGCGACTTACGGAAGTCAATTTCCGTATTCCCCTTCTTCACTCCGTCAAAAATGGTCGGATCCAGGAATGGAGGTTTTCCCAGGGCATTGTGTTGTGTTCTTAAGTTAGTTTAGTCGGGTCATTAATATGCCTGCGAAAGTCTCATCGTCCTTAGCACATCTGGAACTATTCTAACTCGCTATAACCGGAATTTTGGGAAACCCCCTCTAATTCCCCCACAGAGCCCCGATACTATCTGGCTCCGTCAATTACGTATCGAGGCCTAATGCTTGTTCTCCGCAAGAAATTCCATTTTAACCACTAACCCCTCCCCCCCCCCCCACACACACACATAACGCATCAGACCAAGACTAGACACTGAACATCTGAGACGATAGCTCTTTCCACTTGACAGGTTTCATTCAAATCCGATCACCCGTTCGAGAGTTATGCATGCCCCAAGATTCCAGATTCCCCATCCGTCCACTCCCCCAACAATGATCGGGTCGAAGAAACAACTATTTTCAAGTCAGTTTGTTTGGATCCGTGGCACACCTGCCAAGTTTCATCGTCCTAGCACATCAGGAAGTACCGTACTCGCGGGATCACTGGAAATCCACCCCCCCCCCCGCACTTCCCCACAGGGAACATATGTTCCCTCCCTCTACATTCACCTAGGTACAAAGGTACATACACACCTGTGCTTTCAGGAGCCTTTTCACCTTCTATGTATACCCTCTCTGGACCAGCAGAAGCCAGCTCGCTGATTTCATGTTCTTGCTCTTCTTTGGTGTAGGTAGGAACTGCAGTTGCCTCTGGAATGCTTGGTATGTTGTTTCCTGACTTAGGAATGGAAGAAAGCTGTAAAGAAAACTATAATAGACGTCCTTTCGTGGTAGCTGTGCATCAAAATATTACCATTTTCTTATCTAGGCTGCTTGAAACTGACTTGCACAGCTGCACCATGTCGCCACACACAGGACTGAATAGTTAGTTAGAACGCTCCTTTCCAAAACCACAAGACACATATAGACAATTAACTTTACTAACATTGCTAACATCAAACTAAGAAAACATATTTTGTCACAGCAAAATCTGCTGGATCCTACATGTTTGAGAATCTGAAGTTAAGAAGAAAAAAAAAATTACCTGATTTTCCAGAAGACAGAGGTTTGCTTCCAGTATGTTAAGTCGTTGGTCAGTATTCATCAGTTTCTCTTCACATTTGACCATAAAACCATCAAGCAGTTTTGTAGATTCTGTCAAGAAATGGTTTACAAAAGCAACAATCCGTCTTTGATTGATGGGCTCAACCTATTAAATAAATTGCATAATAGAGTATTTCCCTCAAATCATTTGGCTGAATCATTGAACTCAATATGGTGGTAAATGATTTATGCCGGGTATTGTCTGTAGTAAAAGATGACGTCTCGTAAAGTGGTGAGTGACAGAGACTTCGTAAAGTATCTATTTAAGATACAAATTTGGCCGACTGAAAGTACATATCTGAGAGTTAGCTTGGACACAACACTATGATGAATGTTTCAGACAGAATTTCCTCTGAACTGCAAAAGAGCAGCCGTATCGGTAGAAAGGGCTTAGTGTCGTGGAGCTTGGAGCACCTGAAACTCTGTCTCAACAGGTTGTTGTGGAAAGTCCCCAGTTGTAACGTCCCCGGCAACACATTACCATGGCTAAAATGCACTAATAACCAAAATATGATATTATTTACGGCTGGAATTTCAAGAATTAAATTAGACCCAGCATTCTTCCAAAGAGGATTAGTCTAAGACCAGAACATGGAATTAAGATATTAAAATGGCCTGGGTATACAAATATTATCCTGAGCAATATGAGGTTCATTAAAAAACATCCGTTGGTTTTCTCTGAGGAGCTATACAAATACTGGCTATACAAGTTGCTTTAAAGGACCTACAGGTAGCCTACATACTGATCAGTAGTGAGCCCCGGGCAAGGCATAGTACACTATAAATTTTAAGAGGAAAGGTACATATCTTAAGCGATTGGTCCCAGGTCCGCTCTTTCCTGACCAGGGGCGTCACAACTAGGGGGGGTGGGACGGGGACGTGAAAACAGTTGGCTTGCTTGTAAAAATAGTAGATTTTCTTAAAATCAGCTGATTTTTTTCAAAAACAGCTGTTTTTTCTCAATAATAGTCGTTTTTATCTGCAAAAACAGTTGGTTAAAAATTACCAGCCAGTCTGTAAATACCTTGCCCCTCCCCCCCCCCCCAAAAAAAAACATTTTGGCTAGTAACGCCCCTGTTCCTGACTTAAAAAGAATGTACCAATATCTATAATACAGACTCAGTTGTTTTCCTTCCTGAAGATCAAGGCAAATTTTAAAATCTGGGGGCGTTTCACCGTGGGGACGTTTTACCATGCAGATGTTTTGTCAAGGGGATGTTTCGTCTCTAAGCTATCTGAACTGTGCCTGAATGGGTGTTTAGAGTCTTCAAATTACCATTGGACCCAAATTTACATGGTTGAAAGAATGAAGCCTCTACTGTACTGTAGAGGAATGCTTATTTCAACATTTGTTGAATTTGAATATTGCCATTTTCATTCACTTGCTGTGACTAAAGTCAACTGTCTATGACTTAGCCAAAGGACAACTTCTGATTGCACACTGGGATGAAATTTGGAAATTCGCGCTTATTATTATCGAGCAATGGTGCGTGTTTGCCCTACTCGTCACGTTTCTCCGTCAACTCCCGCAAAAATAAGAAAAGAACCCGAAAGTAAATCTGATACTTGGAAAGAGCTCCGCTGCAATTCATTTGCTTCCATTTGGTAAGTATTTAACTCAAATTTTGATACCATTCGAAAGAGGGCATCTTTCTCTAGGAAAGGTATACAACGCTTCATTGATGTTGCTCCCTATAACATATTTATACAATTTTGGCTGAGGGTACTATCGTTCGGAAACTGAAACAAGCATGCAACTAGTCCTTGAGTCACTATTTCTGTGGTTTCCGCCCATTTTTATTGTTTCATCGTCTAGGACCGCTCTAATATATTGCTTATCAAGTAATTTTCCTTACCTTTCAGGCTTTTACTAAAACGGAAAGACTGGACTTCGATCCGAACGATAGATTTCTGGTCTCCGAACGGTCGAAGAAAAATCATTCGGAAAAACGATCCCCGTTCTCGAACATACGCTTTATGAATCCGAATGAGAAGAATATGTGGGACGAACGTTCAGAGAGTGTTGTGCCAAGTACTTCTATGTTTTAAGTACAAGTAACAATTGCCTACTCCAGATGGGCCCCATAGCCTAAATTTAAGGTGAGGGAGTGGGTTTCAAGCCAAAATTTAATTTACGGGTGAAAAGGGGTTGAAAACCACGGTAAACCTGTTTTCGTCCCGGAAAATTAGTTCGTACAAAAATTTTAGAAAAACGACTTATCCGTAGTGTTTATAATTCCTTGATGAAGTGGTTGCAGTTTCCATGATCTGAGATTCTGCATAGATCATTTTGGTTTACTGTCCATGGTCCGTACCATGGACGAAGTCAGGTGACAGCCAGACATTCAGTAGGCCTTGTGTGTTTAGTAGGCCTCGTCTTATAACTTCGTTGAACAGTCTCTGGAGGATGATGACTTCACATCATCCTCTCTGAAGGATGATAACTCCATATCATCCTCTCTGGAGGCTGATACAACTTCGTATCAACCCCCATTTCCATCGCTAATTTTCAGTGTGAAGATAATCGTAATGTAAATGACCGTCGGTCATAGAAGGATATGCAATACATACCTGTTGGAGAACAGTTACAGTTGGTTAACAGGTCAAAATTTTTTTTTTTAGAATATACTGAAAAGTCACACCTAATTACCGAACCCAAATATTGAAACTGACTTTCCACCTTAGTTCGTTGTTTCAGGAATGACAAATGAAACAGCAGTTCAACCGTGCAAAGAAGACATCTTATTCCCGGCAGCCGAACGCCATAGTAAACGGCGCTATAAAAAATCTGCTGGAAGTAAAAGGATGGTTGGAACGCAGAAAATGAACGCAGCTAACCTTCAATTAGTGTTTACGCAGGTGCTGCAGCTAGGAAGACACAGTGTGCTGTTTGGAAACTGAACCAACAACCAGTTTCGGTGCTGCTATGGTTCTGAAAAAATACTGTTTCCACCATCCGCTTCAAAGTAGAAAGGTGGCACGTACCAGTAAGTAAGCCAGTTTTACAATGCATGACCAGTTGATTAGAGTTTTCTTCTATCTTTCAGAAAGAAATCTGCCAGTAAGTGTGAAAATCATTCAGACCTAGGATAGTTACCTACAAGATACCCCTCCTCATCCTGTCCTAAACACATGAATAGGTATTTTGGATTGGCATTTCACCATTTAGCCCAATATTGCAATGTTCACATTTAGCCGAACATTGCACTGTTCACATTTAAGTAGCTGTTCATAGAAACATACCTCTACTGTACCCTCAGAGAATCACAAAATGACAAACAAGTTATTTAGTTGTTTATATTTATATAAATTGTTTATAACCATGAGAAATTGTAAACATTTTCTAGCCATCTAGGAGCTCTTCTCACAAATCTTCTGTAACGTACCTTCAAAAATTCAACTTTAGGCTGCAAAAACGATAGCGCTTCTGTCATTTTGGTCAGCTAAGAAACTGTTTCAGTCTGGTTTCAGTAAAAATAGAAATCCGCATGTGTGGCTTTGGATTTGAATCAGGGCGGGAATTGAAGAGAATCCAAAGAGGTAACGTATTTTCTTTTTGAAAACCTCTCATCACACCAGCAACTGAGCATTGGAGGAAAGGATTTGTTATAAACAACCTCTAAAATGGTGAGAATAAGTGAATTGAATCGTTTTCAATCGTGTATAATCAAGTCTAGTTATTTGAATTAATATTGTAGATGGCTGTCTTTCGTTGAAATGTTACGTTGTGCATTTCCACAAGTTTACCTTAGTGAGTCGAAGAGGATATCGATCATGGCTGAACGTGCGTAGGTTTCTTCAGCAGTGTTCCGGATTGACACAGAACTGAGATTTGCTAGCTTGGCATCAGGAGCATAACCATACAAGGGCTCAAACCCTAGATGATATAGAAATATGTTGTTAACTTCTTTCTGTTCAGGCTACTGCCACTGGAACCTAGAACTCTTACGGTCAGGTCTCTTTCTGGGTGTTTTATCATCAGGTCCTTCAGGGCTCAGATGTAGTTGCCGTAATATAAACAAATTCAATAGAAAAATAATTCAAATAAATAAGACATTGTCAGATTCCTACTTTTAGTCCAGGCTCAGCTATTTCCTAGATTGTAGAAGCTTGCTTAGATGCATTAGGATTACATTCAGGCTCTTATACCTGTACCAAACCAGTTGATGACCTCATAGAGAAAACTGGCACCCTGTTCTATGCATGGCTGATCTAGATCATCACCCAGTTAACCAGTCACTAGCACTGTCGTTAGAAAAAAATATGGACTCCAAAATTCCTTCCTAATGAGATCCTGTGCTGTTCTTGACAACAGATTTGATAGTTGTGCGAAAGATCTTTCATACTTATTGTAGCTCCTTATATTAAGTAATTGAGACCAATAATATGTGGCATATAGCAGCTTTGATTTTCTGTTGTTGGCCAGTTTACATAATGAAAAACTACACCTTGCTGAAATTTAAATTGCGGTGTTTTTAAACTGAGAACATGGTTTTGTATGGAAATTTTCCATATTCTCAGCGTTGATTGAAGAGCTTATGGTGAAAGGCAATGTCTAGGGAACCAGGAGCCATACTCTGTGTCCTATGGGCTACTGAACCAGTAGTTCTCACAAAGATGGAACCATAAGAGGTATGATTCAGGATCTGGCTTGGTTGACCAATGGAAACCCATATTCAAAAACTGTAGCAAACCGTGGTAAATATAACAGAAGAGCTCTTGGGCGTTTATTCTCGACGTTTCCTGATAATTCTGTTATTTATTTTTCTGGTATTCATTCTGTTCTGAAGCTTAAAGATTTGAAGAAAATGAAAGTTACGTATTTCAAATTTTGCAAATTTCTGCTTTCTCTGCCACCGTGGACTAGAAATCGGTATTTGGTTAAAAAATATAATGTTATGGATGTAGTTCAAAAGTTCGGTGACCTACACAGAAAGCTTTCTGCGGATGCATTTTGTAAAATAGGCCCTGATCAGGGTCTTATTCAATTTTTTGTTGAAGAGGATAGTGTTTAGTTGAAGTTCTTTTTCTTTTTATCGTTTACACCACTTGTACTACTTGTTTTTTGTAGTTGTGGGTGATAAATAAATAATAATAATAATATGTGCTGGCTCCTGTTATGGTAGTAAATGGAAATAACTCACAGAAACTTCATTGCACCAGTTTCTCGTCCAGTAGTCTCACACATTATGTGCTCTGAAGCTAGGAAGCTGGTAGGTGATACCGGAAACTGTATAGTTGGAGCATGTGTTCCGGTAGTGTCTACATAGGATATAAAACTCATGAAATAGTTTTGATGAGAAATAAGATGTCAGGGTTATCACTGACTTTGAGAAAATAATATGAGAAAAAATCCACGAGAACCCATATATTTAGATGTAAAGAAAGGGTAGATTTCTGAAATTCTAAAAACTGGATGACTTCACTTTCAATTATCTGTGCTTAAAGACCATTTAAAATAACAAGACCAAAGGTTTCTATTGGATCCCAAAAATTTAATATTTACAGACAATCGGGTCTTGTAGTGGTCCAATGGTAATCATCAGAGAAGACGAAGTTTAAATATGGATTCAGCATGTGAGTTTACCCCTATAGCCTACGTCATGTCTACATTGACCAAAGTTTTGGCTTTACTTCTGCCATAAGTTCTGGTTTCAGCCGGATTCCAGGCGAACTACAGGAGGGGTATCCAACCTCGTTTTTACATATCCTTGTTTTCGTCTTGTCAATTCTGCAAAATTCCTTTAAAAGGCCTGTAACCTGCTGTAAAACTCACCATAAATCACAAAAAAAATAAGAATTCACTTCTATTTACAATTTCTCGACTTGACGGCTGAAACACAACCTGGATCGCCAGACATCATGAAACAAAAGAGTAGTTTTAAACGAAGTAAATTGTAAATAGAAGTGAATTCTTAATTTTTTGTGAGTTATGGTGAGTTTTACAGCAGGTTATAGGCCTTATAAAGGAATTTTGCAGAATTGAAACAGACAAAAACAAGGTTGATACCCCTCCTGTAAGGCACCGATGGCAACAACTCAACAGTCAAGTAGCAAATAACAACTTATGGTTTATTAATAAGTATAATCATGCACTACTGGAACCCTAGCCCATAGAATTTGGGCTCCATGAGCTGATAATATATGCTACTGGACTGGAAAACCTAAGTCAGGGAAAATCCCAGCATCCTAGCTCTTCCAAACTATTCCTTGTACACACTACCGGAACACAAACTCCAGTTATCTCCAGATATTTCTGTTATCACCTACCAGCGCTGCAGCTTCTGAGTACATAATTTGATGAGACTAATAGATGAGGAGCTGGTACGATATAGTTTTGTGACCTATTCTATTTCTACTGGAATGGGAGCCAGCACATACAAGTTTCCATTAGTCAATGGTGTCAGATCCTTGAATCGTAGCTCATATGGTTCGATTTCTGTGAGAACTACTGGATCTGTAGCACGTAGGATATAAACTACGGTAAACTGTAATACATAATGAAAACAAAATCGCTCATCAATTTTAAAGTAGCTTGGCTTATTCAAAAAATTATGTACTAAAATCAGCTAGCTTTTCAGTTAAGTTTCAATGATGGGTTTTCTGGGGAGCAAAATCTATCTCTTGTATTGTTCAGCTTTTACAGTAGGACACCTGGTTTTATTGGAGAATTCCCTGTTGAAATAGCGTTATAATAGGAAAAAAGTAACAAGGATATTTCGAGTGTCAGTTATAAAAATTGTAGACATTAGGTGATTGCTTTTCTGTCTCCCTCCCCTCACCCTTCTCAGAGGAAACATTCAGATCATCAGAAATATCAACACCTGGATACCAAACTGCACGGATCCTTAACGTTGAGCAGTGGTTTCCACAGTTAAAAAGAATTCGCCTTTCTTGTGGATTCTGCTAGCTCAACTTTTTTACTGAAATTGATGATGATTTTTAGTAAAGACAACCAAAGCATTATATTTCTGAAAAAATATCAGTGAAATTGGAAGCTTATTTCTCTCAAAACACATCAAATTATCTACCTGATTGGGTGAACTGTCCTCTCTAGGAGAATTCCCTGCAGAAAGTTAAGTACATAAATCACCCATAAAGAAAAAAAGAAATTAAAGGTAAGATCATAAATGGTCTACAAGTTTCCCTGGATAGGGCTTACAAAATTCTTTAAAGCATCTTCATGGTTGTTGGGGCCTATTATATGGGTTGGGGCAGGGGATGGTTTAACAGTTAAACTAATGTCTTAAGGCGTTTGGAACCATTAGCTCTTCTTTTCAACCTGAGAAGGAAGTTCCCCTAATTCTCAGCAACAAAAATCTGGTGCCAAACTTTCTCAACCCAAGGCATGTCTCCTGTTGTCAGCACGGCATGTAGTTTCAGTACAGCATTTACCATGTGTTTTTGAATTCCTATAAAGTAGAGTGAGTAAAAAAGAACATGTGAGAAAGCTGAAACACTTTGCTATTGGTTTATGTCAATTTCCCCATGTAGTTTTTTCATACAACTGTTTCAGTAGCAGAAAGAACTAGGGCACTGGAGAGAGGTGTTTATACAAGTGTACCTCTGTCTTTAGAGGTTATCAGTTTTGTGTACCCGAAACGAAGTTGAATGACTAACAGTGTAACATACTCAAGTCCTCTCCCCTGTGTATGGTTTTCCATAGCCACATCTTTGGGCTACTTCTTCAACGTCGAGGATTAGAGATCTAATATAATAGCACCTTGTTGTTGTGTTGTTTGGGGTTTGACGCGTTCGACCGAAAGGTCATATGCGTTCGTATCACTCGTTCTTGCAGAGCTTTATATTCACTAACTTGCTTGGGTATCACTCAAATATTTTCACTGATTTCGTCTTATGTATATCACTTGTCTTGCTGGTTGGTTGGGGTTGTGTTGCTGCGGCAAATACCTGCGTCATAAAAACAAATATGTCAAAACGTGCACTTTGTCGTGAGCATGTCAATTCATAAAACAAAAAAAAATTACAACTCTGAAATACAACAAATCACATATTATTTCTCGTTCCTTCATCTTTTCTATGGGATATATTTCTCTTTTTTTCTCCCATCTCTATAAGGGTGTACTTTTTTTATCCCTTTTTTTTTTTTCTATTTCATATTAAAACACTATCCTCTTTAACTAACTTCATTCAATCTATCTGTATTAAAATACATCAAACCAATACCTTATTGTATGTTACTATCTAACAATTATAATCTTCTCTATTAATAAACAAACTGATGCTAGCACGCGTCGAAACCATGACAAACCAAAAATAAAATTCAATAAAAAAAAATATAAATTTAAATTACAGGGAGTGAACCAAACCAGTAGCATGAACGAATCTACCCAGAAAATTTGTGCTTAGTTTTCTAGCCCAAAGCGGGGACGTGTGGTGGCCCAGAACGGCACGCATTGTGAATGCTCTGAATGACTTCTCACAACTTTTTCTTAATACTTCTCTCTCCTTGTGGTATTTCCTACAACTGAAAATAATGTGGCGGATATCTTCATACACTCCGCAAATATCACAATTTGGGGAAGGGACAAATTTCCATCGAAAAAGGGTGGATTTTGTTTTTGCATGGCCACTTCTGAGGCGAAACAGGCACGTTGAAAGGAGTCGGGAGGGGAGGTACATCTCTTTTGATGGCTGTTTATAATCATATAAATCCAGGAGTTGAGAGTGGGACAGGCGGAGCCAAGCCTTTTCCTCATCAAAAATTTGTGTACTAATTGATGACAGAAGCTCAGGGCTGGTCATGTGAGCAAACGTGGTGACGTCCAGACGAGAAGCAGCTTTCGCGGCTGTATCCCCTAGTTCATTACCTGCAACTCCACAGTGAGCAGGGACCCAAACAAATAATACTGACATACCTTTCCTTTCCAATTTTGTAATCAAATTTTCGATCTGAAGGGCAACGTTTCGAGCTGGACTTTGCTGACGTGAAAGGTAACTCAGGGCTGATAGTGAGTCAGAGCAGATAATGTACTTCCGATGCTGGTCATTGGTTTGTCTCGATAGTGCCTGGAGAGCAAACTTGGAGAGCACCTTGGAACCTTTCTGCCTTGTCATGCTGATCTGTAAAAACAGGTCCTCAAAAAGACAGGAAGGAAGCTGATGAGTAATGCAGGTTGTAAACTGTCGGTATGTGTGAGTTTGGTCTTGATACTGAGTTTTCTTTTAGGTCAACGTACCAAAACAGCGCAGGACTTACTGCAGAAAATGCAAAACCCACAAGACTCATAAGGTGACTCAGTACAAGAAGTCCAAGGAGCGAAGCGCTGCTCAGGGTCGTCGTCGTTACGACAGGAAACAGGCTGGTTTCGGTGGTCAGACCAAGCCCATCTTCAGAAAGAAGGTTAGTGTCTTATCTTGTAAATACAATCTCTCGTCGTTACAGGACACTAGAAGGATTTGGCCAAGGGATGGTTGCCACACAGCGAAAATAGAACCATTTATTAGAGGACATATTTTAAAATGTGTAAGATTTGGCAGAATTGTTGTGCAGCCAACTGAATGAGAAATCATGGCCCCTCTAACACATTATGGAGCTCAAAAGCCAATCAGCAGATGGGCACCAATAGATTTACTAGGTCACTTTTTCATCCTAACATACTACTTAGATCAGACATTTCAATGATTTTACACTGCGGTTGCAGTTTTAAAAAAGAAGTTGGGTATCCAAAGGTAAAAGGCCCAATGTATTATTCAGAGTGTCTCATCTAGCTAGTATGCCCAAAAGTAATCAACTCACATCTCTTCTCCATTCAACTGCATTCAGCTGTTCAGATTATTTGTCCCTATCCAAGAAAACTATGGGTTAATTAAATACTAGTTAGTTAATGTGGATAGACAACAATACGTACTTTCGGATAGTCTCATCCGCCCTTGGTAAGCGCTCCCTCGCAAGCGCGTGGATGTGCTGCCTGAATTTCACACTGTCCGGGTTCACTCAGATTAGGGAAATTATAGTACAAGTTCTCTTTCTTACGCTTAGTGGGGGAAGACAATGTGGACGTGTATCGTGTATGCCACTTTGAAATACTATTTTCGGCAGTTGGTCATCGGCTTTTCGCTGGACCTGGCCGAGCAATTGTTGAAGATGACTCGTCCGAGGATGGAGGTTGGTCCTGCAGTCGTGCAACAGTGAGACAAATGCGACTCGAGCCCAAGCTGACGTGGAATCATATATTCATACAAAACATAAAACGGATAAGACAGCTACGATCCGATGCTTTGGCAGCGATATTTCGGTCCGTCTTGGCAAGGGTCCTCGTAAGGCAGTTCAACGTCAGGGACAACGTTGGGCAAGAAACGAACCTGCAATCAGGTTTGTTTCCCTTAACAAGGAGGACCGAAATATCGCTGCCAAAGCATCATATCTTAGCTGACGTATCCATTTTATGTATTGCTTGAATAACAGTGTTTGAGACTAAGCATGTCAAAACGCAGCAACTACGTTTCAAACGTTTTCAGCTTTCACCGTCATTCCTAAATTGTCACTTGTGTGTTCCGTGTTGAGAAAAGCTTCCATCCTAGTCATGCAAATTGTAATTGGAATATTTGCAATAGGCACTTAAAAATATGAAATTTAAGGTAGTGATTAATTTGACAAATTAGGCTGGTTTGCTGTTCAGTCCTAACAGTTTGGTTACATTCTAAACTGTATTCTAGGCTAAGACAACCAAGAAGATTGTGCTCCGTATGGAATGCGCTGACTGCAAGTTCAGGAAGCAAGTTCCACTTAAGCGATGCAAGCACTTCGAGTTGGGAGGTGACAAGAAGAGAAAGGTATGTGACATTTTTTTTTGGGGTAGTGAAGACTAGCCTTGTGAAGGAATCTTTCGAGTTGGAAGAAAAGGGTTTTGGCAGGTTGCTTTGTAGGACCAAATTGATAGTAAAGTAGTTTCAATGAAAGCTAATAACTCTTCGGACCCCTCTAACTATAATATGATCTTCGGACCCCAAACTCGAGAAGGGTTGGGAGGAGGGCTTCGATAAAGATACAGGGACTTATTATCGACGGGACCCCCCTTCATTGTTATCTCGAACCCCCTCCTTAGTTTTCCCAAAGCTAGCTGGCAGGACCTTGCCCCTTATGCACTGTAATTATGGACTTCTGCACTGTAGAAGTTCGTCTTTGGCCGTGTTTCGGCCATGGTATCGGGATAGTAGTCAAGAGGTTGTGCGTTCGATTCCTACTCCCGGCACACAATTTTTTTTTTTTCATCTAACTAAGTCAAATTCTCGGAAACTGCAATGGTCGTAACGAGAATTTTTCTTACTCAATATTTACTCGGGGTACATTCTTGATATGTCAGCTAGCTCCCAGAGTCAAGTTTTCTGTTCCTTTAAGCATACTTGGCCAAGATACACATATTTTTTTTGCTTGGTTTTGTAATTTAATATTGTAAATTTCTGTACGAACATTTTTATAACGGGTCAGATTAAACTATTGTAGGAGTAGCTAAAGCTAACTGATGAGCAACAAAACTAGCATACCATGTCAGTTAGCATCCTTTTATAATTGTGCCGGTAACGATTGAGCAATTTCCGGCAAGACTAGGTGGCCGTCTATGGCTATGAGGCCGTTAGGGTATTGAAACGTAGCAAAGACTTGCGGATGGAGGAGGTGAGAGTGGAATCGAAACACTCGAGAAGGGGAAAAAGTGGGCCTGGAAACATTTGTTATTTTGACTATTCCGTTCCTCGCAACAGTTTTGAAGACACTAGGTATCAGCTAATGGTTCTGTGCCTTGTACCAAGAACAACTAATGGGATAGAACCCCCGTCTCCCTATCCCTGTAATCGACTACGCGGAGTCGAATATAGCTGGGATGTGCATCGGCGAAGGGGGGAAGTAGACGGGTATCGGGGTATCAACTCAAACCTCACAGCATATACCTCTTAGCTCAGCTCAGATTTGTCGGGGTATCCCTGGTCGCTAAATGGCACCAAATATGGAGGTTCTGTCAGATTATTTGTTCTTGCTTCTACATATTGTATTGCGTGTTGGGGATGGTCTGTGGCCTGTGAGATGGCCCCTCCGAATTGCTAATTGTTTTTTCTCTTCCAGGGACAAATGATCCAGTTCTAAAGGTGGAAATGTGTTACTTTATTCTTTTTTGTACGGAAAAATCGAATAAAATAGCGCGATTTCATCTAAGCAGCAGCGTGTCAAGTAGAAAATAGCTTTATTACGAACGAGTATTGAGAGATTGGTTGTTAAAGAAAAACACAACAATCTTCAGTGTCCAGAGGCAGTATAGTTCGAAGATTGTTGGTTTTCACTTCAGTTGGGCCAGGACCGTGTCGATGAGCTCCTTCGGATAGCCTGGGACTGCGCCGACCATTCTGCAAAATGATAATCAGTTTTGAAATCCGTTTTCGTATTTTGCTCATCCGCTTCAGACGTAGAGCAAATTCTTGCCAGCCGAAATGAACGCACCTTGATCTTTGTGTACGCGGAAAGTAGACTGTAAGCCAGCGAAAGTTGTAAAGGTGCAACGTCTTTCCGTTTGTTGTCCATCTGTCAGCACGATAAATCTCGGAAGGGAGTGGGATATTTTGATGAAACTTGGTTTGAGGATTTCGTGGGTCAAGGGACAGGTCAAATTCATAGATGGGTCCCAAAGTTGTATATTAAGGTGTGGGGGGTTTCAAAGTAAGTGGAGAAAATCTTTTGTTTTTTTAAGCTAATGAGATAGTGGATAAGGGATGCTGAATCCGAATCTGAAAATTATTTTCTCGGCGGATATGTAGCTCACCCGGAATCTGGCTGAAGCCGGAAAATTTGTAAAAAGTCGAATCATTAGTTGATTAGATATCCGACTCTGGGTAAGAGGATATGCTGAATCCGAATACGAAAATCTTATCTCCGACGCCCCCACCGACATTTACTGGGCAAAACCGAGTGGCGACACCCTATCGCTTTATCCATATAGGCGAAAACTCATCGAGCGTCGGATTGCGATACTTTATATGTATGGACGCCGGAGCGGTAGGAGCCACATCAGAAACATGTAGAGAGTGACTTCTGGCTAAAAACAGAGAGTGAATAGTGAGCGAAAGTTTATTTTCACGAAAAAACGTGAAATAGTCGCTTTTGGTAGGAATCATCTCAGTTTATTTTCATGAAAAACGTGAAATAGTCACTTCTCGTCGGCGTCCCCGCTGCAAAAATGTCACATTTAGACGTAATCTGAAATGGTGATTGTTATGTCTTACGTAGGACAAGAGTGACAAAAACAAAATTGAGTGACAGTGCACACTATCTTGCGACATGACTCGAAACAAATACCAACAACATTCCATCTCTCTTCGCTACTAACCTGACGAGTGGGCTTCCAACTGTTGCCAACACAAAAAAAGTTGTAACAAATGGGAAAATTGGTCCCAGTAGAGCACCGAAGAAAAGTTGTCCTCGTTTGAATATTTTGATTAAGTTGTTCATGGTCCTTTTCACACTGAGTTCACTCAAGTTTTGACAGTTAGTTTTTTTCGCTGACTCGAAATAGTTTTTATCTAATGCTCTTTGCTCCTTTGCATGTTTGCGTTCTAAAGGTTAGTAGAATATAAAAGACAACTGCGCCATATCCTCGCTAAATTGGTATTGCCTCGGGAATACATTACTGGTGCACCAGTCCCTGTGGAGGCCCCTAGGCAGCCGAAATGTCGGCCTTCTCCACTAGCAAATTATCTCTATTGGTTCGCAAGCAGTGTTGGGCGATAATCGAAATATAAGTTGAAAAATATTGATATTTCAACATTGACCTTTCAGATATTGATATTTGTATTACGATGTGCCACAGTTCTGTTATTAGGGATTTTCACAGTAAAGGCACGAATAGGGATTTCAAACTTGATTCCAATTAGGAAACAGACTGGGAAGGAAAAACCTGGAATGGGTCTGTCGCCCTCTCTTGAGCTTATTCGTCTGTTTGACTCTTTCTATGTTTGTGTTTTGCCTAATTGTGTCTTCATATATTCTTTTGTACTCCACTGTTTTCGTCTTGTACGATTTGTGGGTTAAAAATGAATTATTATTATTAGAACGTAGGTGACGGGATAAATATGACTTCGTAAAGTTGTCCGTCCGACTGGCTGTTAGCACGATAAATGTCGACGGGATTGAGATATTTTGTGCAAACTTCGTGTGAGGATTCTTTGGGTCAAATAGCTGTGGGGGGGGGGTGAAATTATCGGAAGAAAAGCTAATGAGATAGTCGATTTAGTGGTAAGACATGCTGAATCCTAATAATAATATTGTATTTAAAGCTTTAGGGCCATATACATACAACAAAACAAAAAACTTCATAATTACTTCTAATATCACACTACATAAAATAATTGTACTCGCTCGGTCAACTTTTACTTCAATACTCTGCAACACAAATCTACATAACGCACTAATTGGTACTGGAGATGTGCTCTTCAAAATATCAGGAAACAGTGCAACCAAATGGGCTAGGGCATCATCGCCTTAACCGCAGAGTGAGCAGGGGCTGTTCGTACTGGGGAAAACACTTCTTTCTTGTGAAATTGAAAATTATTTCTTGCCGGAATCGTGGTTCACCCGGAATCCGGCAAAATTGTGAAAATTAAAAGCTTCATATGAAGTTGATTAAAATGTTCGATTTAGGGGTAAGCGAACATGCAGAATCCGTATATGACAACCATTTTCTCTCCGGAGGTATAGTTTGCCCGGAATCCGGTTGAAACCGGAAATTTGTTTTAAAGTAAAAGTTTTATCTGAAGTTGGTTAGAGGTTCGATGTAGGGGTAAGGAGACATGCTGAATTCGTCTTCGAGCTTTAGGTTCTTAAAAAAATGTAGCAGTACAAACAATATCAGAAATCGGTTTACTATCATCGAAATGTCGCCTATCAGATTTGAAAATATTATCCCTAAGATCGTGGTACTCCAAATGCAATTGGTAGTCAAATGACAAGAAGGCTGAGTGACCATATTCCAGTGAAAAAAGGAGTTCCACAGGACAGGGTCCTGTCCCCACAGGTTTTTGGGATCCCAAAACGTAAGTGGAGGGATACCTATGACATCGCAAAAGTTGTCCGTCTGTTCGTCCGTCCGTCCGTCTGTAAGCACGATAACTCTCGAAGGGAATGAGATATTTTGATGAAACTTGGTGTGAGGGTTCGTTGGGTCGTCGGACCAGTCAAGTTCGTAGATGGGCTTTGTAGCTCTACATTTAGGGGTGGGGGAGGGGATTCAAATTAAGGGACAAACAAAATATTTTGAAACAGCTAATGTGATAGTCGATTATGGGGTAAGAAGACATGCTGAACACGATGGTGAAAACCATTTTGTCATCGGACAAGTGGTTCGCCCGGAATCCGGCCAAAACCGGAAAGTTTGTTGAAAGTAAAAGTTTTATTTGAAGTTGATTAGGTGTTCGATTTAAGGGTAGGAAGACATGCTGAAGACGATGGTGAAAATTATTTTCTCGACGGACAAGTATTTCGCCCGGAATCTGGCCCAAACCGGAAAGTTTGTTGAAAGTAAAAGTTTTATTTGAAATTGATTAGATGTTCGATTTAGGGGTAGGAAGACATGCTGAAGACGATGGTGAAAACTATTTTCTCGACGGACAAGTATTTCGCCCGGAATCCGGCCCAAACCGGAAAGTTTGTTGAAAGTAAAAGTTTTATTTGAAGTTGATTAAATGTTCGATTTATAGGTAGGGAGACATGCTGAAGACGATGGTGAAAACTATTTTCTCGACGGACAAGTATTTCGACCGGAATCCGGCCCAAACCGGAAAGTTTGTCAAAATTAAAAGTTTTATTTGGAGTTGATTAGATGTTTGATTTAGGGCAAGAAGACATGCTGAACACTTATGTGAAAACAAGTTTCTACCCGGACTTGTAGTTCGTCCGGAATCCGGCCAAAACCGGAAAACTGTTGGAAGTCAAAGTTTTATTTCTAGTTGATAAGATAAGCGATTTAGGGGTAAGAAGAGATGCTGAGTCCCTGTGTGACAATCGTATTTTACCCGGACATATAGTTCGACCGGAATCCGGCTGGAATCGGAAAATTTATTATAAGCTAAATTTCTATTTGAAGTTGATTAGATGTTCATTACTGGGGAAAGAAGATACACTGATTTCGTCTTTGAGCTTTCTTTTTTCGCCGGACAAGTAGTTCTGGAGTTCGGCCGGAACCGGGAAATTGGCAGAAGTGGCAGGAAGTTTTCGTCATAACAGATATGACTTACAGGGGTAAACACACGTGCTGAATCCAAATCTGAACTTGGTTTTCTCAGGTGATTAGCTATTTGGCCTTAATCTGTTTCTGAATTTTAATTGTAAAAATGTTCAAGGAGTCCGGCGAAGACTGGATCTGGCTAAGACAAGACCCAGTTGTCTGGATCAGATATTGAATTTTTGGGATCCCATCGAAACCTTTGGTCTTGTTAAATGCGCGATTCCTCAGTGCCTAAGAAAGCTTACTCCAACTTTTAACTTCCGTGGCATCGACGTTAGCTACCTGTATGCCGACAATGTCCTGCTTATCAGCCGATCCAGGAAGGGCCTTGAAACAAACGTTGCTAGCCTGAACCAATCTCTTGGCGAGATTGGCCTATCAGTCAAGGCTAGTAAATGTCAATACGTTTGCCTGAACGCTGCTGCCGCTCCTCGGAAACCCTCTCTGAATGTTGGAAGCAATGTTCTCCTGACAGAGGAAAAATTTGATGGCTTGCGACAACAATTGCGCAAACTATGCGAAAGATTTGCGAGGAAGCAGTCAAATCAGCAGCTAAAGGAATAAGATTTGGTTACTGCAAACTTGTGCCGAACCGTTCGAGGTATGCCAGACCTGGACTTGGGAAGTTATATACTGCCTTTTGCTCACCATATGTTAACTTCCTTGCTGGATTACATTCTATACTAAAACAAGAGCTACGAGCTCATATGGCACTTGTTACGAATAGGCGATACAAGAAAGTAGATGAGAAAGTCACAAAATACACCCGCCATCCAGAAATGCGGTTCGGAAATAGAAATAGGATATTTAGTTTCACTCACTTCAGAGCAGTTCCGGCGTCGTCTCGGATTATCTGTAGCAAATGCGCATGACTGTTCAAACTTCCAAGTTTCAACCCAATGTATCCACTCGTTTGATCCCTAGACGTGCTACACGATATCCGGTACTATACCTCCATCTCCCCCTACCATGGCCAAATCTCTCGATGAAAAATTATCTCAAAATAGTACTATGAAGTAGTTCGAAAAAGTAGCATGCAGTACTAACGATGCTACTACATACTTCTACTTCAAGGCTACCGTGTTACTGCATACTACTATATGCTACTATTAGCAAGACTAGATGCTACTATGGCAAGACGGGATGCTACTGGATACTACTAAATAAGATAGGACCAGTATTCTTTGCTATTACATAGTATTACGTGCAACGTTTCCGTACTGCTACCATACTACTACGCAGGCTACAAAAATTTCATCGGGCTGGTTCGGACTCAAAAATAGATCATCTAAAGCATCTTCTTTTATACTATCTATCAAGTTTCACTCGAATCTGAGCATTTTTGGAAAATCCCTCTCTCCCAACCAACCTTGTCGGATCCGGTTCGAGCCCAAGATATTCATCTAGGGTATATGCTCTCTCTGCGTTCCATGTTTCATTTAAACTGATGCACTTGTTTGACCCCTATGTGAGCCTCAAAGTTTCTGGCAATCTCGCTCGTACTCCCCCTACTCTGGCCGAACAGGACTTGAAAACATAAACGTCATATCTCTTAATTCTCTCTACCCGTCCGTCAAGTTTTACTGAAATTGGAGCATAGCCTATCTGCAAGTTCCCCCCCCCCCCACTACCTTGGCTGAATCCGTCCCGGACGCCAAATAACAAATCTAGGCCGCATAAGCTCGGCACTGTCGTACTTGCATCTCCTTTGGTCCATCCGTTTGGTTTTTGTGCATGTCAAAAGCCCCCCCCCCCCCCCCAAAGCCCCCAACCGTGGTCGCATATAGTTCGAACGCATGTTTTACATGTCGAGGCCATCGATTCTTATCACCCATTAAGTTTCACTTGAATCAAACCACTCGTTCGCATTTTGCAGAAGTCAATTTCCATATTTCTCTTCCCTCGCTCCCCCAAAAATGCTCGGATATAGGAACGGAGGCTTCCGGGGTATGTTGTGTCAAGTTCTTAAGTCAATTAAGTCGGGTCACTAATATGCCTGCAAAGTTTCGTTGTCTTAGTACATCTGGAACTATTCTAACTCGCGACTACCGGAATTCCAGGAAATCCCCTCTAACTCCCCCCACAGAGCCCCGAAACCATCTGGCTCCGTGAATTTCGTATCTAGACCTAATGCTTCTTCTCTCCATTAAGTTCGTCCCAATCCCTCTGGTTTAAGCTTTTCTCGAGTTTTCCGCCCCATCCCCCACAGTTATCGGCCCCGACCCGGACTTAACAACTGAATATCTGAGGCGATAGCTCTTTCGACCTAACAAGTTTCGTTTAAATCCGATCACCCGTTCAAAAGTTATGCATGCCACTAGATTCCGAACTTCCCATCCCCCTACTCCCCCCACAATGGTCGGATCGGGGAAACGACTATTCTCAAGTCAATCTGTTCGGATCCTTGACATACCTGCCAAGTTTCATCGTCATAGCACATCAGGAAGTATGCCGAACTCGCGGGATCACTATAAATCCGGACCCCCCCCCCAACTCCCCCACAGTGCCCGGATCCGGTTCGGTTATGTCAGTGATGTATCTAGGACTTGTGCTTGTTCTTCCCACAAAGTTTCATCCCGATCCCTCCATTCTGAGCGTTTCTCAAGATTCCCGGTTCCCTCCTGCAAATCCCCCCAGTGTCATCGGATCCGGTCCGGATTTAAAGTGAAACGGCTGAGACACGAGATCATTCTAAATTTCAACTTTCATCAAGATCCGATTACTCGTTTGCAAGCTAAAAATAGCTCAAATTTTGGCTCCCCCCTCTCTCCACTCCCTACCAGATGGTCGGATCGGGGAATTGACTATTTCCTATTTAATCTGGTCGGGTCCCTGACATGCCTGCCAACTTTCATCGTCATAACACATCAGGAAGTATCGAACTTTCGGGATCACTAGAAATTCGGACCCCCCCCCCCCCCAACTCCCCTAGAGTGAGCGGATCCGTTCCGGTTATATCAGTCACGTATCTAGGACTTGTGCTTGTTCTTTCCACCAAGTTTCCTCCGGATCTCTCCACTCTAAATGTTTTCCAACATTTATGGTTCCCCCCTTCACCTCCCCCCAATGTCACCGGATCCGGTCTGGATTTAAAATGTAGTGTCTGAGATACGAGGTTCTTCCATTTATCAAGTTTCATTATGATCCGATCACCCGTTCGTAAGCTAAGAATATCTAATTTTTCCTATTTTTTTCCGAGTTCCCCATCCCTCCTTTCCCCTCCGGATGTTCGAATCGGGGAAGCGACTATTTCTAATTTAATCTGGTCCGGTCCCTGATATGCCTGCCAAGTTTCATCGTCCTAGCTTATCTGGAAGTGCCCGAACTAGCAAAACCGGGACCGACAGACCGACTGACTGACAGGAATTACAATCGCTATATGGCACTTGAGTAAGCTCAAGTGCCATAAAAAGGACCTTTGACGCATACGCTCAACATACTTCAGATATCTGAGATTTCTTCTCTACCTATCACGGTGAACGCCGGAACCGCGGTGAACGCTGATCCGCCATTTGTTAATTTCCGACGCATTGTTGACGCTTGAAGCCCTCTCCTTTAATTTGTGTTCTCCGATTGGAAACTTACCTGTCCTCGATCCCATCAGTGTCATTCTAAGTTAGTGGACCTTTATGGAAAATATTTTTTTTTAGTGTTTTACGATTATTTTATATTTTTCTGTCCTTTTCTACTTTTCTTACACCCTTGGGCAGTGCGTCGTAAATCCTTCATTCGTTCACTCATTGGCCCGTTGCAAGATATTTTGGTGAAAATAGAAATATCTGTTCCAGCCTTGACACCAAAAAGTCAGAATTCGTGACGTCATGCGTAGTAACTACGGTAAGTGGGTGGAACACGCCCAATAACTAATAGTTACTATTCTTAGACAGGTGGGAAACGCTCATTTAGGCGGTTTACAACTTAAAACTCGTAAAGCGTTGACGACATAGGACACGGGCGAGTCCGGCGCTGCCTAGCAAAAATTTGCTTTATGGTCCAGACGGCTTACCGACGAGACGTCCCCGACCCCCGAGCATAGATTTTTAAGTTCGCCTCGATCTTCAAGGTATGATTGAGGTTAAACAACGTAAGAGTGTGCATCAGAGATGTAGGAACATTCCTTATAAGCAGGAAAGATCGGACATGGGACCGGCTGCTTCATAAATATATTGTTTTCAGTTAAAATATTTAGAGTAATATGCCTTGCAATGGACTCTAAACTGATCAATTCTAGCCTTTCTAAGTCGTTTGAAGCAACATGCACGATCTGGGGAGTAACAATATGCTCCTCAGAGAAAGCGGAAGCACGCTGTGGCTCAAAGAGAGTAAAACAAGGAGAACGCCAAAATAAGTTTAGTGCCGTTATGGTGGATACAAATGACATGGGAAGCGAGGAAACGAAAGCGGATGAAACGATTAGTTAAGTAGAGAGACACAGTAAATCTATGTTAGACGAGTTTGATCCTTTAAGAAAATCCTTTAATAATAAATATGAAACAAAAGCGAGATCAATCAGTTATGTCGCAGCGTAAACTGACACACAAATAAACCAATTAAATAAACTATTTTATAAGTAGTGAACTGAAAGATAAAGATGCTCCTCAGCCGGGACTTGAACCCAGGACCCTCTGCTTACAAGGGATGCGCTCTACCGAGGGGCTTGTGAACAGAGTTCGCAAACCACTACAATAGTCTGGTAGAAGCCGGCCATAGGAACAGTGATCCCGCCCGAAGGCAGATTCATCTAACCAGTTCACATCCCCATGTCACGGAAATTAATAATAATACATAGATGCGACTTTACACAAGGGGCTTTACCGTGACCAATAAACCAGAAACAGTTTTTTTTTTCGAATATAATTTAGAAGTCTAGGACTCCATTGTCGGAGCCACGTGAACATACCAGGACCGACAAGGCGGGGTCTCATGGTGAAAACCAAATATATAATTTTAATGGGGAAGGCCCCTTATATGTAAACATTTTATAAGTAATGAACTGAAAGACAAAAAGGCTCCTCAGCCGGGATTTGAACCCAGGACCATCTGTCTACAAGGCAGGCGCTCTACCAATTCAGCTACCAAGGGGCTTGTGAACAGAGTTCGCAAACCACTACAATGCACCGCACGTTTGTCGGTGGACAATGCGATTTAAGGTCTGATAGAAGCCAGAAAAAACTGTTTCTGGTTTTTTGGTCACGGTAAAAGCTCCTTGTGTAAAGTGCCATCTATGTATTATTTTTAATTTCCGTGAAATGGGGATGTGAACTGGTTAGTTGAATAAGCCTTCGGGTGGGCTCACTGTTCCTATGGCCGGCTTCTACCAGACTATTGTAGTGGTTTGCGAACTCTGTTCACAAGCCCCTCGGTAGCTCAAATGGTAGAGCGCCTGGCTTGTAAGCAGAGGGCCCTGGGTTCAAATCCCGGCTCAGGAGCATTTTTTTTGTTTCCGTTGCTCCGACAATGGAGTCCGAGACTTCTAAATTATATTGAAAAAACTGTTTCTGGTTTATTGGTCACGGTACAAGCCCCGTGTGTAAAGTGCCATCTACGTATTATTAATTAAATAAAGGATAAACGAAAACTGACAAACTACTAAATCTTTGCGCTTTTTCTCAGAAATGACTCTAGTCCGGAGCAACACTTCCGTTTGCTACTTCACCATCGGTTAAATGCTGAAATAGTCAACCCATCGTGGTTTTGAAAACGTTTTATTCCAACAACACTAGTTGCGTTTTTGCTGATACCATGGTATCTGATACCACGGTCTAAAGTCGTTTTTGCAGCTATCGTGGTATCTGATACCACGGTCAAAAAGCGTGTTTGCAGTTATCGTGGTATCTGGCCAGTTATCGTGGTATCAGATATTCAGATGCTACGGTCCGGTCGTGGTACCTGGTCGTGGTATCTTAAAAGTCATCTCACTTTCATCAAATTTTGTCAGATTGGTGAGAAAGAAGTTTAGCACTTAGTGATGTAACTGGATAACTGTTTTTCTTTTGGGAAGACTTGGAAAAGTGCTATTTCGGCAATAGTCATTTTTGCAGAGCACCGTGTATCAGATACCACGATAACTGCAAAAACGACTAATTGCAGATCCAGTTACCGTGATAACAGATACCATGGTATCAGCAAAAACGCAACTACTGTTTTGTCTTGTCTGAACTGATGACGCAATCAGTAATCTCACAGGCCTCGCTATCCCTCAGCGATGAAAAAAAATAATCTATAGCCGGTGACATTTCGCCAGGGGACGTTTCAATTGGGGATGTTTCGTCGTCGGACGTTTTGTCGTGGGGACGTTTTGTCATGAGGCGTTTTGTGACGGGGACGTTCGAACGGGGACGTTTCGACTCGGTGCGGACAGGCGGCTGAAATGCTTTTGTTAAATGCTGCGAGCAGACGACCAGGATCGGGCGGTCGAGGACTGGAATTCCTGACAAGATTTTTCACACCATCATCAATTCCGTATGGAAAAGTTAGATTTTTTCAACTTATGCCAAATCTGGCGGTGAAACCCTGGTTTTCTGTCCGCCCTAAATAACTTGAAAAATTCTTAATTGCATCGTATTTTATTTATTTATTTCAGAAATCAATAAATATGTGGAATTTTATTCCAGTTTCCGACTCTGGTGACCTGTCAGGACTATCGCTCAGTTGCAAATGCAAGAGACGCTGAAGTTCGTTACGTTGGTGGGCAAGTGGTTCCCTTCCCAGTTCCCTATTTTTCCACACGTCTAAAGTACTTTCGCACTATTTTCATCAAGTTGACAAAATTTCAACTTCTCCATATGGAAGTGATGATGGTGCCGCAAATTCGGGCAGGAATTCCCGCCCGGGAGCTCCCGATCCGCATCGTGTGTTCACACTATTAACGTACTCTCAGTCGTAAAGTTTCAAGCTGAAATCCTGGAACGGAGAGGTCCGCGACTTTCCAGTGGAGGGTTGACTTTAGAAGGTCCAAGGACTGTAGCAGGATATCAAAGTCTTTTCTTCTTTTTTTTTGTACTGAGTTTTCCGTCTCGCCGCCATGGAATTCACTAAAAACATGCTAAACAAGACCGAAGATGTCGATGGGATCCCAAAAATCTAATATTTGATTTAGGCAATCGGGTCTTGTCTTTGCCAGATCCAGTCTTCGCAAGGCTAGTCATCAGAGAAAACCAAGTTCAGATATACCTCTATAAGCCATATCTATTTTGCGATACTGACCGAGACTTCCTGCTTTACTTCTGCCAAGTTTCCGGTTTGGCCCGAATTCCGAAGGAACTACTAGTCTAGCAAAAAAAGAAAATTCAGAAACAAATCCAGCGTCTCTCCTTATCCCTATAAAGAACATCTAATCAGCTTTGAATAAAAGTTAAATCCGGTTACAACCGGATTCCAGACTAATTATATGTCCGGGTAAAAAATGATTGTCATATACAGACTCAGCCTCTCTTCTTACCCCTCAATCTGTCATCTAATCGAACTTTTGCTTTTAACAAATTTTTCGGTTTTGGCCAGATTCCTGGCGAACTAGTTGTTCGGCGAGAAAATGGTTTTTGCCGTCATGTTCAGCATGTTTTTTTTTACCACTAAATCGAACATTTAATCAAATTCAAATGCAACTTTTACTTTTAACCAACTTTCCGGTTTTTGCCGGATTCCGGACGAACTACTTGTCGGGCGAGAAAATGGTTTTCACTATTGTGCTCATTATGCTTTCTTACACCATAATCGACTATCACATTAGCTGTTTAAAAATATTTGCCTTAATTCGAACTTCTCCCCCACCCCTAAATGTAGAGCTACAGGGCCCATCTACGAACTCGACCTTACTCTTGACTCAAAGAATCGTTATACCAAGTTTCATCAAAATATCTCATTCCCTTCGAGCGTTATCGTGCTCACAGACGGACGGACGGGCAACTTTTGCGATGTCATAGGTATCCCTCCACTTACGTTTTGGGATAATAGACAAAAAACATTTTGTCTGTTTACCAGTCTGCCATCTGTGCTATCCTCATGGACATCTAGGGATTCGGCTAGGTGGCATTATCTTGCTCAGCCAACTCTTCCGAAGAAAAAGAAGAAAACAAAAGAATTTTGAATTCTCTTTTTTTATTTTTTTGTGTTCTTGACCAAGAGTCAAAGATCTGCCTTAAAAATGGAAGAAATGCCAGATTTACAGCATGTTTTTAATGCTTTAAGATGTCTTTATCATGACACGAACCCGGAGTCCAAAGAACGAGCATCCTCTTGGCTGCAGCTTCTCCAGCAGAGTGTGAGTGGCTTTCCGAGGTTACAAAACTATCAAAAAGACATAGGCTCAGTCTGAAGTATTTTTCTGCTGCTTAATTGTTTTACATAAATTTGTATGTGCTGGTTGTAAAAAACAAAAGTGTGTTCGCTTTCAATAAGCTAAAAATAGGTAGTAGCCTAGTGGTAGTGTTATTATAACTTTCCTGTTTCCATTTTAAAATGTTCTACCTCACCTCACACCAGAGTTGTGACATGTAGGGGAGATGTCCCCACCAGAGTTGCTGGCCAGTTGGTAAACAAAAATGCGAACGGGTACGAAGCTCGCATCATTTTCTCAAAAAAGTTGATTTTTTCTTAAAAACAGTAATTGTTTTCATAAAAACAGTATTTTTTTCATAAAAAACTTTTACTGAAAATCTGTCAGTTTTCCATCAAATCAGTAGCGTTTTTTTTTTTTAAGTTGTTTTCTGAAAATCAGCTAACTTTTCATAAAAAATGTCATTTTTTTTTAAACAGGCATTTTTCCAACAAAAATAGTCAGTAAAATTACCAGCCAGTTAGTAAGTACCTTGCCCCAGTCAACCACAAATCCCTGATTTTTGGATACCCTATGCCAAACGCTGGGTATATCTAACGTTTGGCATAGCCTATGCCTAACACTGGATACCCTATGCCAAACGTTGGATAGGTGTTGGCACCCTAACCCTGACCTACCTCACTACAGATGAGTTCTGATTGGTTGATCTCTGAGCTTCACTCAAATCATCAATATTTTATTGGGTCACAGTATCCAGCATTTGGCATAGTGTATCCAGCGTTAGGCATAGGGTATACCAAACGCTGGACATACCCAGCGTTTGGCATAGGCTTTCCCAAAATCAGGGATTTGTGGTAGACTGCCTTGCCCCCTAAAATTTTGTGTGGCTAGTAATGCATCTGTCTCAGGCTACCTTACAACAAAGGCACAATTTGAAACTTCTGGATTTTTTTTCTGTTTATCAGATGTTTCAAAGTTGAAATAGATTCTTAAGAAATAGGATTTCAGGCTTAGAATAGAAGGGATGCTCAATGGCTCAGTTTCTTGTCTACATGCTTGACAAAGTAGCTAATTGGCCTTTAATCTTTAATCACAGGAGGGGTACCTGACGTCATTTTTACACAGTCTCGAATGTGGCCACGAAATGTTAAAATGAAATTTCCATTCTGTCCAAGAGGCACACTTTGATTTCAACCGTCATGCTGCCGTCATGCAGAGAAAAATATTCAAATTATAGGCTATGCTTTTTCTTGTTTTGAATCTGCTTCATCTCCATGCTCCATCACTTCTAAATCACAGCAAGCTGATGTAACAATTAGTTGATATTTTTTGAAAAAAAAAACAACTTTAACTAGTAATATTGAAGTAAAGTTTATTTTTTAGCTTCAGTCTGGGATTTTGTCATATTTTTGGTTTCTTTTTTAGCAAGATAGATTTTTCTGAACGAAAGACTTCTCAGGAAATTTGAAATGATGTTTGAGGTTGGGCTTGTCTGATTACTGGTGAGCATTGTGTGATAGAATGATTTTCATCATCTATCCATATCGGGAGTGGTGGGGCTTCGGCTATTTGTTGCAAGTTGCAAGGTAATCTTAACTTTTGGAAGATTGCTGAGAGTTTTTTATTTTCCACAGCGTTTGACAGGCAGTCGAAGAGGATGTGTTGGGCTGTTTCTTCTTTTTGGTGGCATCGCCTGCAGTTGGGGGTGTAGGTTAATCCCCACTCAAACAGTAGTTGCATTTTTGCAGATACCATGGTATATGTTACCACGGTAACTGGATCTGCAATGAGTCCTTTTTGCAGCTATTGTGGTATCTGATATACGGTTGCTGTGCAAAAATGACATATGCCAAAATTGTGCTTTTCGAAGTCGTCCCAAAGAAAAATGGATATACGGTCACATCACTAAGTGCCAAACTTCTTTCCCACCAATTTGACAAAACTTGATGGAGTGAGACGAATTTCTCAGATACCATGATCAGTTACCATGGTCGGAACATGGTGTCTGAATATCAGATACCACAATAACTGCAAAAATGCCTTTCGACTGTGGTATCAGATACCACAATAACTGCAAAAACAACTTTAGACCATGGTATCTGCAAAATCACAACTAGTGTTTTGTTAAGCAGGATGGTTGAAACCTTTAGGCGATAGTACAGGCATGACTCTTTGCGTGTTTTAAATGCCGACTTCAAAACCTGAGGACGCCTCAAAACCTTTTGAGGGTTAAGGGTGTTGACGTCTGGGAACTGGGAACTGACTTGTCCGCTACCTCGTTTCCCTTTATTCCTTTATGGCTAGGATATAATGAAGCACACACTCGATGTTTGATTCTCGGAGGCTTCGGATGATAGTTCTAGTTGTTTGTATGTCTGAATTTTGGGTTGCCTTGTTGATGTTTTCGATAAGGTGGAGTGCTGATTTTGAGTCTGTTAGGACGATGGATTTCATTGAGGAGGAGGGTTTCTTTAAGATGACTTCAAGGGGCTTGTTCATGGCTGCTAGTTAGGCTGTGAGGATTGAGCACTCGTTGCTTGGCTTTATGGTGATTTTCATGTTGTGTTGGGGTATGAATGCAGCAGCCCCTGTCTATTTTTCCACGACGGATCCAGTTGTGTAAAGCTGGAGGTGGGTTCGATACATGTCGTGCATCCGACTACGGACAATCTGTTGAATCTCAGCTTCACCATATCCTCATTTTTTGAATGGGATGAGTTGCAGTCTCACTCAGGTGGGAGCATTTCCCAAAGCGGTGTTTCAGGAAACGGTGAGGGGGTGGTGTTTTTTTAGCTGCCACTGGGGGACGAGTTGCATGCAGGGGCGTCATGACTGGGGGGAGGGGGGGACGCCCCCCTCTCCCAATGCGGTCGGCCAGTCTGTAAAAAATAACTGAGTCGGCGCGAAGCACCGCGATTTTTCGTCAAAACAGTGATTGTCGGTTAAATATTCTTTGAACCCAAGCTGACTTTGAAACATTTATTCAAACAATGTCCTCGTCAGTCTGTCAGCCTGACGAGGACCCTTGCCAAGAAGGGCCGAAATATCGCTGATGAAGAATCATAGCTGACGTATCCGTTTTAAACATTGTTTGAATAAAAGATTGTCGGTTTTTCTGAAAACTGGTCGATTTTTCCTCAAAATAGTATTTTTTTCTGAAAATCAGTTGATTTTTCATCAAAATAGTCGTTTTTTCTGAAAATTAGTCGACACCTCTTGTCTCCATAACTGGGATGTTGTGGCAGGACCCCCGTGATATCAGAAACAGACCATATTACAGTTTTGTTCGGATGTATTGTTTGTAGAACGAGATGAGGGTAGAAGCGGAGTTTCCCCCATTTGGATCCTGCGAGTCTCTTCAGCAATACTGTTCTCGTCATGCATGCTTTCTTCACATTATTTGTATGGTTTGTCCATTGCTGATCATTCCCAGCAGACGTGTTTGGTTGGTGTTTCCATGGGGTCTTGACCAAAGGTGGGTTTTGGCTGGTGGATGCTTCCCCCCCTGTGGAACCGTATTGCTTTTATTCTGGTGGATGCAGGGTGGATGGTAAGAGTAGGTGGTGTGTTTCAGAGAACTTGTGGATGTAGTCGAGAATCATCTGTACTGTTTTTGCCACTTCTGTTGGGTCCTTTTCCCACACCCAGGATAACAGGTCATCTGCATCACAGACAACGCATCATTTCCCGGTGGATGAACTCACTGGTGTACAGAATAAACAGGAATGGACTCAAGATAGCTCCCTGCGCGAGTCCATTACATATTTGCTTCTCTTGTGATTTGATTCCGTTTATCTCAATCGTGAAGGACCGGTTTTGGAGACAGTTATCCAGGAATGCAATAATTTCTTCGTGAAAGTCCATGTTTCTGAGGATTTCCAGTAGCTTCTTTCTGTAGGCCTTTGAAGTCCAGAAGAACTGCGATTGCAATGTTACCTGCCCTGAGTGCACATTTTATAGTTTCCTCGAGGTTTTTTATAGTTTCCTCCACAAACTATGCCAGTCTTTTCTGGACCATCATATCCATTATTTTTCCAAGAGTTGGCAGTTTCGAGATTGGTCTGTAGGGTGATGGATTGTTAGGTTGTTTCTCAGGTTTGGGGACTGGTTTCACTATTGCTATATTCCATATTCTTGGTGATACCTGTGCCTTCCATGCTGAGTTGTAAGTTGTGAGGAGATCCGTTTTGAAAGTTTGGCCGGTATTGCTGAGACATTTAATGTCGATTTTGTCGACGCCTGGGTTGGCATCCTGGTTTAAGTACTGTATAGCGTCTTCTACCTCTGTCTGCGTGAAAGTAGCGAGAAGGCCTCTTTTATATCTCGATCTTTTTGTCTCAGGCTATCTTACAACAAGGGCAAAATTTGAAACTCTTGAAAAGCAGTTTTGCTTTTTTCTGTTTACCAAATGTTTCAAAGTTGAAATAGATTCTCAAGAAATAGGATTTCAGGCTTAGCACAGAAGGGATCCTCAGTGGCTCAGTTTCATGTCTACATGCTTGACAAAGGAGCTAATTTTATTATTTGGCCTTTAATCTTTAATTACAGGAGGGGTACCTGACCTCATTTTCCATAGCGTATAGCGTCTTCGATTTCCGTCTGCGTGAAAGGAGCGAGAAGGGCTGTTTTATATCTCGATCTTTTTGGCAGCTTGCAGGAGGATGGGAGTGTCCTTTGGTGTTTCGCTCTTTCACCTTGGTACATGTTGGCAAAGTATTCCACTTGTTCCTGGTCGTCGCTGATCACGCTGGAGCCAACTTTTATGTCGTATTTCATGTCGTCCAGTTTCGTTAAGAATCCTGACATTTTGGAGATGAAACGATGGATCTTCGCTGCTGAGGTGTTTTGGTCGATGTTCGCTGCGAATGCTGTCCAGGCTGATTTTTTTGCTTTCAGGCAGGTTTTCTTGACGTTAGCCTCAACTTTCCTGAGATCTACGCCCTATCTCGAAGACTTCCAACTTCTCGAAAATCTATGAAGACTTCCTATTTAGCTGGCTCTATGACGACATCAAGGAATCGATTAACCCAAGGCAATTTGGATTCCGTCCTAAACACAGTACCATTCATTATCT
The DNA here is from genome assembly GCA_023053575.1 of Branchinecta lynchi. Taxonomy (NCBI): domain Eukaryota; kingdom Metazoa; phylum Arthropoda; class Branchiopoda; order Anostraca; family Branchinectidae; genus Branchinecta; species Branchinecta lynchi. The sequence goes on from JAKZAP010000002.1 coordinate 17,982,197, forward strand.
TGTCATCATGATGGAAGAAATTCTGAGGCACCTTGAAAATCCTGGCTCTTACGTCGATGTTCTCATTGCAGACATGGTCAAGGGCTTCGATCTCTTAGACCATTACATAGTCGTCTGTGGAGCAGCTGAAATGAAAGCGCGACAGTTCCTTGTCAGACAGATGGCCAGCTTTCTGAGCGGTAGGAAACAATGCGTCGAGCTAAAATATGAGCAGACCTCAGTGATGTATAAATTTCTCTCCATCACCTGCGGAGCACCCCAGGGTACTAAACTTGGGCCCTTGGCTTTTCTCATAGCTGTGACAAACTGGCTATCCAACTGAAGCAGAGGCTGAAATATGCAGATAATCTGACGCTACCCACCTTTCGCCTGATCTCGTCCAACTCGCAAGAGCTAAAACATACCCTTGAGGAGCTGCGGCGCGACGCAAGTGAGGCTAAACTTCAGATCAGCACTGAAAAGAGTGTCGTCCTCCGTGTCAACTTCACAAAGCACGATCCGGGACCAATTGAATCTGAGGCAGACCTTGAAGCAGTTGAAACCACACAAATTCTTGGGATCGTAATCGATAACAACCTTGGCTGGGAATCCCAAACCTCTAAACTGGTCCAAAAGGGAGCCAGTCTCCTCAATCAATTTGCTCAGCTAAGACGATTTGGGCTGTCCCACAACACTCTGACTAACTCGAAAGCACTCGAAAGCGTGCATGTCGGATCATCCTCGGGCACGAGTACGTCTCATACGAGGCGAACAGACGGCATGAACTTCTCATGGCTTTTGGGAGGTCCTGTCTGTCGTCGGAGCTCTTTCGCAACATTCTGCCAGATTTCCAGCCAACAGTTGAAAATAAACGCCCCACTCGAGGATCAAATTCGGGGAAGCAAAAGTTAAAGCTCCCTCCTGCAAATTGCAGTGTTCGGTATGACCGTTAATTCGTCCCGTACTTTTGCAAAAATTTTAACAGTGACTTGACTTAAATTGTGACCCAAGTGTTTGTATCTTTGACGTGCCAGTGCTATTCGTTTTGGATAATCATGGCTAATTAATAAACTTGATTTGATTTGATTTGATCTACTGCTGTAAGAGGGTTAGGATTGCTTTGGAATGCTTTCCTCGCTAGCTTTTTATGGCAATTGCTTGACTACAATCTGCAGTCCAACAAGTCTTGGCTCGTTTTGTCGGTACTGGTGGCTGGTTTGTCGACGTAGGGATAGCCTGAAGAATTATGTTGGAAAGACTTCATCTGGGTCGCAATTCGAGTCTACGCAGAGTAGTCAGCTTTGTCGATGGTGTCCCGGAATACTTTCCAGTCGGCTCGTTTGTTGCAGAACTGGGGAATTTTCTCCGTGTGTATGTTGGATATTCTTGTTAGGATTGAAGAGTGGTCAGTTTGCAGATCTAGAACTATCGATATGGAAGACTTGTCTATCCATATAGCTGGCCCAGTTTGAAGGTGGATTGTAGGTCGATTGTTGACGACTTCCCGGTTTTGATGTCGAAATGGGTTGGAAGATTATAAGGTGTGAAGATTGGCATGGCCCCCGAATTCATTATCATCTTCGATATCTTTACCGCCTCTGTTCGATCGGTCCACATCTTCCCATAATGGAGCATGGGCATTGAAGTCTCCGAAAAAGAGTTTCTTCCCCTCAACTTCCTCTTCTAGTTGATTAGCTATCTCGCTGTCTCCTCTTGGGTTGTAGGTGGAGCATATTTTGACTTGATCACCACTCGCTAGTTCCAGCTTCAAACCGATTATGTCGATTTCTCTCGGATGGTCCTTTGTTTTCAGATGGTTAACTGAGTTTTTTTTTTTTTTTTACCAGTATAGCAACTCCGCCTCCTTCCTTCCCGACGACCGGTCCTTCCTATAGATCTTGTAACCTGGGAGACGAACCACTTTCATGCTGTTAACGTTTGTTTCTTGCAGGCATAGTAATCCAAATCCAAAATAAATATTTTAAGCGTTGGTTGGGAGTTAAAGAGTCTTTTAGTAATATTGTTGTGAACGGAGATCTTGGTTTGTATTCATTAAGAAATAGACGGTTAATTAGAATGGTCCGATTTTGGGAGAATATATTAACACTGCCAAGAGTACGCCCTCTGAAGGGAGCTTATATGGAGGCCCTCCAGGACGTATCAAGAGAATCTTGGCCACAACAAGTTAAGACGATATTGGATGAATGTGGAATGTCTGTGTTTTGGAATGGAGGAAAAGGTTTGTCAGCAGGTTTAGGGTCAGTGTCAAAAGAGGTAGAAAGAGTACTGCGTGAACAAGAGGTGCAAATGTGGCAATGTATGAAGGACCAGTCTGAATCATTGAAAGTTTATGCAAAAGCTAAAGAGGGATGGGGGGAGGAACTATATTTTAGGGCGGGTTTGGATGCGAAAAGTTTAGAGGCACTAGTTTGTTTAAGGGGGAACGCACTACCACTTGGGGAAAAAAGGAAATACATGGGGAAAAACAGGGTACGTGATGGTCCATACTTTTGCCCTATGTGTGGTGAAATTGATGAGAGTCTGTTACATTTTATGTGTGAATGTGGTGAGTTGGGGGGATTAAGGGAAGAAATGTTTGGGAGGAGTGCTTTAGGGGAGGAAGGGTTAGTAGATCTGATTGGAGACAAGTGTTTCGCAGTAATCAGAAATTTGGCAGTGTTCGTCCGGTTGGCAGCGAAGCATCGGGAGGATCTAATGTAAGTGTTATTAAGCTATATCTAGGATTGTCATTTTTTGTTTTTGTTGTTTTGTTTGTTTTATTGTAAGTGAGTTTGTTGTGGTAGTTGCTATGGCCAGTTGGCTTTTTGCAATAAATATCATATCATATCATATGTCTACTTGTTGTTTGCTTAAATAACTTTGAAGTTCGTTGAGTTTATGCCTGCTCCGGGACACCATATTCCATTGCAGAGTTTTGATGTCAAATTGGTATTTTGGTTTGTTTAGAGCTGGGTTTCTCGTAGTCATTGTTGTTTTGTTGGGGTGTTATCTAGTGTGGCAAGTGTGTCCATTTCTAACGAACTGTTACTGGTTGTCCTTGGCAATGGACTAGATGCTGCCTGGCTTGTTTGTTGGGGTCTGGTGGTAGCTGGTGAACTGATGCTGGTTCCAACAGCTGCCTTGGCTGACTTTGGTGCTGTTTGCGGAATTCTGATGTACGGTGGCATGACTGTTGTCGTCATGTCATGAGTGCTTTCAGCTCTGAAGATGTGCCCCCGTGGCCGCAAGGGGAGCACGTTGTTGAAGATTCTGGCAAATCAGATTGGCAGACTTGTCTTTGGGCTTCTGAACAGTTTTGCTAATTGGCTATGGTTTCTACCTCTGTAGAGTGCTCTTGGACACAACTTTGAAAATCCACGTTGTGTGCTAATCCCAAATTTTCCGCCGCTTGAAATTTCCCTCCCACCAACCTTTCCTGTATCTGCTAAATTTGGATTTCCTGCCAAATTTGGGCCACAAAATTGAACACCTCTTTGACAGATGTTTGTCAAATTTGAGCTACCAATCGAGCCACAAAAACCATGTTGTTCTTTCATGGCTTGGTCACTGAAAAATACCTGTGCGCCAGTCTGCAACAAACCCCTGATTTTTGTATACCCTATGCCTAACGCTGGATATACTATGCCAAATGCTGGATACATAACCCAAATCCAATCAATTGATGATTTGAGTGAAGCTCAGAAGTCAACCAATCAGAATTTACCTATAATGGGGTAGGGTAGGTCATGATTAGGGTACTGACAGGTATCCAGCGTTTGCCACAGGGTATCCAGTGTTAGGCGTAGGCCAATGTAAATGCACTATATACCAAAAATTCTGCAAAGCGTATCCTAAAATCAGGGGTTTGTGGTTGACTGCTTTTGACCACAGAAACAACAACAGAAATGCTATTTTTTAGCCACAAACTTGGTCATGTCTTGGATCATTGTTTCTGTATCCCATCAGGATTTTATTCTTGATACGTTGTCATTACCTTCGAAAGACAGTTTGAAATCTGTATGTAATAGCCCCTTCCAAACAGCAGTTACTAAGAGCGTGTTCCATCCTACTTACCGTAGTTACTACGCATCACGTCACGAATTCTGTTTTTTTGCCGTCAAGGCTGGAACGATTTTTCTATTTTCCAGCAGGATCTCACGCTAGGGGTGAATCCGACCAATCACGTTACAGAGATGCGTAGTTACTACGCTCCCGAGCATGGTAAGCAAATAGTAACTATTAGTTACTATTCCGACAAGGCTGGAACGGTCAGCGTAGTAACTTTTCGTGAGGATGGAACGGAAATAGTAATTAATAGTAACTATTGTTAGAAGGGTGGAACACGCTCCAAGTGACAACCCAGTAAAATATTGATGACTAGGGTGACATGCACAGAATAACCATTTTGAAGTTGTTGTTTTTAGTGCGTTTAGTGGTTATTTGAGCATACACTGTAAAAAAAATGTTTGCAGTATTTGCTACTGGGATTAATTTTTATCTTTATTGAGATAATATTACAAATAATTTGGATTTATCTTATCCGAATAGAGATAAGAGTAATCCCAATAGCAAATACTGCATCCTTATTCGGAGGAACTTTTTACAGTGATAGCTCATCCAATAACCAGGGGATTTTTGCTGACTGTTGAGGGCTTAGGATGCTATAGGAAGGGCAGTTTGGAACATAGTGTATGGCTTAACATACATCTGGGCATGAAACTTCAGTCATTTTTTTTTTTTTTATGATTGTGCTATATAGAGTGACACGGTGTGGGAAATTAGCAAACAGTTATAATACAAATTAGTGAAGAACTCGTAGAGGATTTTTGAATTGTGTATCTGTTGCCCGAAGTATGACTGTCTAAATTGCTCCAACAGTTCTTAGAAATACTGCAGATTTAGGTTCCTGCTCACTTCTTATGTACAAAACCGAAAGTACACAATATACTATTACAGAAATTAGGTTAATCACTTTTTGTTTAGAAGTAGATAAGAAATATCATACATTATTCCAGGTCTTTGCATGGAGAATTGGGGATATGTTGCTGCAGCATAATGCAGACATGGAGTCCAGCTATTTTGGAGCTCAGACCCTAAGAACAAAAGTCCAGTCGTCTTTCACCGAACTTCCTGCTGAAGCACACAGCTCCTTGCGAGAGTCCCTAATCAACCACTTGAAGAACACAAATGAGAAGACTAACTCTGTGGTCATCACTCAGGTGAGTGTAACCATTGGTGTAGGCGAAGTTGCCTGCTCCGATTTCTTTGCAGAAGTTGTGCAGAATAATAAAGTCTGCTGGCTTTTGTGGACATTGGCCTATATGAGGCCACAGTAGCGAGTTCCTTTTTTTTTTCAGAAAGGCCTGTGTGTGCCTGGCTATGTTCCTTCTTTTTAGTCTGGAGAGACTGGTAAGGTTCCTGAATTTAGCTTTGGCTCACAGAGAAAATTTCCTTTAGTAGTTTTTCTTTGGTTTCCTTATTGTTTAAAAGTGCATTTTCAGTTTTGATACCATCTTTGTCGTAGCCAAGGCCGTATCCAGGCCTTGGCGAACACACCAGGCGAAACACACAAAAATACTCATTTTTATAGGCTTTTCCTCTGATCGATGTCTTTTTTGTACTTTTTTGTCCGACCCGCAGGCTAAAAAAACCCGAAAGGCAACCCCCCCCCCCCCCCGAAATAAATTCCTGGATACGGGCCTGGTCATAGCTATAGGTTTTATATATAGCTATAGGCCTTTCGGGTTTTTTTTTTTGCCTGCGGGTCGCACCAAAAATACAAAAAAGACACAGATCAGAGGGAAAAGCCTATACAAATGAGTATTTTTGTATGTTTCGGCGGGGGTTTCAACCCCCTAATCCCCCCCCCCCCCTGGATACGGCCTTGGCTGAATGTCATTGTCTGAATTCGTTTTCGCAGTTAACGTGGTATCTGATACCACGGTCAAAAGGCGTGTGTGCAGTTATCTTGGTATCGATATTCAGATACAACGGACCAACTGTAGTAACTGATCGCGGTATCAGAAAAAGTCATCTCATTCTCATCATCACCAACAATAGAGCCTAGGATTTTGTCAAATTGGTGGGAAAGAAGTTTGGCGCTTAAAGTGCGAACACACGATGAGGATTTCCCGGCCGGATTTCCTGCACTTTCATCATCAAGTTGAAAAAGTTTCAACTTTTCCATATGGAAGTGATGATGGTGGCGAAAATCCGGTCAGGAATTCCAGACCGGGAGCGCCCGATCCTGATCGTGTGTTCGCACTATTAGTGATGTGACTGGATATCAGTCTTTACTTTTGGATGACTTCGAAAAGCGCACTTTCGGCAATTGTCGTTTTTGTAGAGCAACCGTGGTACCACGATAACTGCAAAAACGACTAATTGCTGATCCAGTTACCGTGGTAACAGATACCATGGTATTTCCAAAAACGCAACTATTGTTTAGTGTAGCTTGTCCAGAGAGCAGGGATTTTTGGTACATTGATATTTTCTTGTATCTTCCTTTTCTTTCAGCTATGCCTTGCATTGGCCGACCTGGCCCTTCAGATGCCATCTTGGACCAATCCTATCGACGATCTGCTCCACAGCTTCACGGATCAGAAAAACCCTTCTACAAACAATCTTTATCCCCTTATAGAAGTCTTGAGTGTAATACCAGAAGAAGTACAACACTGCCGTCATTTAAAACTAGGAGCAAATAGGAGGTCAGAAGTTCGACTCTTAATGTCGAAGTCTTCTACAAGCGTTCTTCGATTTCTGGTAAGTGTCTTAGCTGATCTTATTAAACTGGACGTTCCTAAGTTAACTGACCGCAGAAATGCTCTTTCAAAAAATGTTGGAGCAAAGATAATGTGTTGTCTCCAGGTGGCTGATCTGTTCCCCCCTCCCCTCCCGTCTTCAGTGCGTCGGTCCGAGAAGAACACTGTCAATAAGTTTTCTCCATATCCTGCTAATTCTTCTGCCCAATTTTTACGTGGTTTCATCCAATCATTCATTTCTGGTCATGTCTTGTAAGTGTATTAGTTAACTTGTTTCGTGTCTATGTATTTCGTAAATATTTTATTCTTCTATTTCCAAATAGCTTTAAGCTATTTGGAAAATAAACTTGATTGATTGATTGAAATGCTGGTCCCTTTTCTTTGACGTTTGAAGATGTCCCGTGAGATGGCCACTGGATTGAAAATTTTATAAGGGTAGGCAGAACTAGATAATGTCCCTTTACCGATGCTCTGAACAGTTTTCCTCCTGCACACGACATCTGCTTGTTTTTTCACTCCCTCTTCCCCAGTCTCCTTAATTTTAATGCAAGATCTGAGACGATGATGCTACAATTTTCACGTCTCCCTCACCCGTGCTGTGTTAAAGCATAACTCTTACTTGAAATTTCGTTTTCAAAAATAACATTATTTTCCATGCGAAATTACAGATTTTCTTGTTAGCACTTCTCGAATGTGTACAGCTTTCACATTCTCCGACGCGGCGGCTGGACGCCAAATATATGAAAAATGAACGTGCCGTGATTTATAAGTGGGAAAACCAAGCAAAACAAAAGAAGTCCAAAACCGAAGATAGACCTTATGGTCTACCATGTCTTCCAAAATAGTACATTGTTCTAAATCTTCTTATATTCTTATATGTAAAAGAGTTACCGGCGGACCTTGAAGCCTTTGGCGAGGTTTGCGTTGCTTGAGGGGTAAAATTCGGGTAGGCCGAATAAGCGCTAAAAAGCCGTGAGCACAAAACGAATGAAGGCGAAAAGCGGTCATTTCAGAAGCTTATAATCCCATAAGGGAGAATAAGCAAGAGGGGTCCTTTAAGGAGGATTTTCCCGAACGCCAAGTCGGTATTTCTTGTCAACGGTTTTCGCACTCCTGCGGATAGTTGTCAAAACCTCCGCCCGGTTTTCGCGGTTTGTAAAGCGAAACAGATTTCTGGAAAGTGATTCTAGAAAGTTGGTGGAAGCTCCGCTGGAAGTTGGATGCTTTGGTTGGAATTTTGAAAGTGGAAAAAACACGGCAAGCTTGATTAACAAATGGCAATAGACACGGCAACCGTCATTAAGGATGACTTCGTTGGAACATGTGAGAATCGAAGCAATGTTTAATGATTCATATTTATTGTAAAAAGTTTGGAGTTGAACAATTTCCGAGCAATTTCAGCTTTTCATGAGTTTTCGCGATCATTCCAGCGGGAAAGTGGCAAGCAATTCCAGGAATCGGATTCCCAACCGCAATGTGCTTCGCTCGCTGGAAAGTGATCCTGGAATCTCGCGAAAACTTTCCTCTGTTACGCAACCAAGCTTCTATCTAATCACGATAGACGCGTTCTTTACCGCCTGAAAACTCCCTAGTGTTACAACCCGTTTTCGGACTCACCAGTGTCTGGTTTTACGTCACCATGGCGGACTCATCAGAACCTGGTCGGGAGGGACGTTGTAGGGGTGGGAGAGGGGGTTTAAATAAAGGGGCAAACAAAATATTTTTAAACAGCCAATGTAATAGTCGGTTATGGGTAAGAAGACATGCTAAACAGGACGGTGAACACCGTTTTCTCGCCGGGCAAGTAGTTCGTCCTGAATCCGGGAAAAAGCAGAAAGTTGGTTAAAAGTAAAAGTTTCATTTGAAGTTGATTATATGTTCGATTTTGGGGTAAGAAGACATGCTGAACACTTATGTGAAAAGCATTTTCTACCCGGACAACTAGTTCGCCCGGAACCCGGCCAAAACCGGAAAATTTGTTAAAAGCCAAAGTTTTATTTGAAGTTGATTAGATGACAGTTTTAGGGGTAAGAAAAGACGCTAATTCTGTATATGACAATCATTTTTTACTCAGACATATAATTCGTCAGAAATCCGGTTGTAACCTGAATTTTTTTTTATCAGTTAAAGTTTTATTTGAAGTTGATTAGATGTTCTTTATAGAGATAACGATATACGCTGAATTCGTTTCTGAATTTTCTTTTTTTGCTAGACAACTAATTCGCTCGGAATTCAGCCGAAACCGGAAATTTGGTACAAGTAAAGCAGGAAATTTCGGTCAGTATCGTCAAAATAGATGTGGCTTATGAGGTATATCTGAATTTGGTTTTCTCTGATGATTAGCCTGGCGAAGACTGGATCTGGCGAAGACAAGACCCAATTGTCTGGACCAAGATTTTTGGGATTCCATCGAAACTTTTGTCTTGTTACATCCTGGTATTTGAACACAGTGAAATATTTTGACTCAACTAAGGGATTTTGTAAAAAAAAAAAAAAAATTAACCCTGGGCTCTAGTAATAACGTTCAGAGCCTAGTCACACTGGGCTCACAAACGCGGCCTATTTGACAAAGGACTGAAAATCCCTAGGGGACATGAGATTTGATGGGCTTTGTGGCAGCTTGGGGATAATGAGCAGACTGCATTTAGGGGCCAATTAGGGTTCCTGTAACATTATTATACGCGCTATTTTGCTCTATTTGATCTCCTGAATTCAAAACGACAACATACAGAATTCGATGTATCTTGTTCTTTTTTCTACTTTTGCAACCCAAAAAGTCAGGAAATGAGCCCAGTGTGACCAAGCTCTCAGAGCGTGCGCTGCTTTCACGACGACCCATAATTCACCCGGACGCGGATAATTTGAATTGCGACAAAGGCCTGCATTTCCAGGTTAAAGATGTTAAGCTCGGAAAAGTTACGCTTGTAGAAAGTAGGAAAATGATCTTAAGATAGGTCTTGGAAGGAATCTGACGTTTTTACGGCTTACATTTGTAGTTGGTAGTTATTTTAAGCGTGGAGAGACAAGCACATAGAGGTACCACGAATAATAAGTTACATTTGCTGAAATCTATTATCTGTGGATAAACGAAGTAACGTATTTTCATCGGGTGTTCATGTGAAAAAGTAATGTGTAATTGCTGTCGGACCTCAGGCCTGTTCGGTTAAACTTTCAGAGGAAGAAGTTTTCCGTCAGCATAAAATTAAAAATAATAAATTTAGCTGACATCCATTTAGTTTTTTCAACTAAGGAACGTATTGTCAAAGCCAGAGGCATCACATATGGGGGGGGGGGGGGGGAACGCCGGTTTTGTGAAAAACTGTCCGTGAAAATTGACCAGACACTCGGTAAAAATACTTGCCCCCCCCCCCCCAAAAAAAAAAAAAAAAAAATAAAAAATTAACAAGCATTTTGGCAAGAAACGCCTCTGGTTCAAGTTATGAAGTAATGGTAGTGTTACTCTATATTGTTTCCGTTTTCAGGAAGCTACTATTCACCTTCAGGTCTCAGATCAGCGGATGCACAATGTGAAAGTGCTCCGCTGTTTCAAAGCATGGATTACCACCCAAGTCGCACCGGTGGATATCTGGGGACACTCATCAGTACTAAGCTTTGCCTTTGAAATCTTGAGAGGAAATGAGGTAAGAGTAAATATATGTGTTTTTGCAGACGACATGGTATCTGATACTACGGCCTGAAATCGTTTTTGCGTTACCCATGGTATCTGATAACACGGTCAAAAGACGCTTTTGCATTTATATTGGTATCTGGTCAGTTACCGTTGTTTGAGGTACCAAGGTCTCGACCGCGGTAATTGATCGTGGTATCTGAAAATTCTTTTCACATTTATCACCACCAACTCAAGAGTCTAGGAATTGTCAAATTGGTGGGGAAAAAAGTTTGGCTTTTGTAAAGGGAGTCCATGCCAGTATTTCTTTTTGGATGACTTCTAAAAGCGCAGATTCGGCAATGATGATACCACAGTCAAAAGCAGTTACTGAGTATCTAGCCGGTTACAGTGGTATCTGAAAAAGTCATCTCACTTTCATCATCACCAACACAAGAGCCTAGGTTTTTATGAAATTGGTACTTGTGATGTGAGCGGATTTAAGCAAGGGGACTTCTAAGACCGCTACTCTAGCAGTTTTCGTTTTTACAAAGCAACCGTAGTAGTAGTAGTTATTTTTTTGTATCGCCTTATATTTTAAAGTTGTGACTTGTGTGTGACTATTTGATCATGTATGACTATCGACCACTATTTTTGTAAAAAGATAACATGCAAGTAAACCAATTATAATAATAATTATAATCAGATACCATGGTAATTGATATCTGCGAAAACGAAACTAATAACACCTCATTAAAGCAGTGGCCTTTGCAGGTCGATTTTTTTTTTTACAAATGTAAACGATAAAATCATATTGAGGAAACTTCATTGTCATGTAATAAAAATCAGATATCCTAATTATATTAGTTGCGTTTTTGCAGATACCATGGTATCTGATGCCACGGTCCAAAGTTGTTTTTGCAGTTATCCGGGTATCTAATCCCACGGTCAAAAGGCTTTTTTGTAGTTATCGTGGTATCTGGCCAGTTATCGTGGTATCTGATATTCAGATACCACGGTCCGACCGTGGTAACTGATCGTGGTATCTGAAAAAGTCATCACACTTTCATCAGTTTTTGTCAAATTGGTGAGAAAGAAGTTTGGCACTTCGTGATGTGACTGAATATCAGTTTTTCTTTTGGGATGACGTCGGAAAGCGTAATTTGGGCAATTGTCGTTTTTGCAGAGCAACCGTATATCAGATACCACGGTAACTACACAAACGATTAATTGTAGATTCAGTTACCGTGCTAACAGATACCATGGCATCTGCAAAAACGCAACTATTATCAGTTGAGGCTTTGGTACAATTTTCTTGTAGCCAAAAATATACGTTTCTTCTTTCCTTTACGCTAGATAAAAATAAGTTGCAGTAGAGGGAAGCTTGCTACTTTGACCGTTAGTTTACTTTGTACAGTGCAGTTTTGGGCTAATGGTAAAGTGATGACCCAAAACACCCATTGAGGTGTCTTAGGAGCCCTTAGTTAAACTTTGGCTGAACGGTAGTTGACTTTTGTCACCGAAGGTGGATGAAAATGGAACTGTTCATAGCTCAACTAATGTTCAAAGAAGCATACCTCTACTGTAATAGGATTGTATAAGACAGATTCAAGTGCAAAAGACAATATCTATAAGAACAGTAAGTCGTTCAAGCGGTAATTTTACAGGCTGATATCTGGTACAAGAGTAAAAGATAACAGTGAATTAAGGGTGCTTCCTTGCTAACTAGCATAATTGAGATGTCCCAATTTTATGAAACGAAGGTTTTTGCCTCTACTTTAGAGTATTGGAATAGATACTCAAACCAATATTCAAATAATGCATAAAACGGGTACGTCAGCTACGAAGCTTGTTTTGTCGGCAATTTTTGTTAGTCCGTCGTCACAAAGCGGACGTCCTCCCCCCCCCCCCCCCCAAGGTAAAAGGCTAGTGACACCCCTGGCAGTGTCCCTCCACCTATTGGCTTTATTCGCGTCTTATGCATCATTTGAATATATGTTTCAAAGTCAGCTTGGGGTCAAGGAATATTCATACTCAAACCAGTAAAGTGTTGCAGCTCCTTGACGAGTTTTAGCTATAATATAATTTTTTTTTTTTTTTTTTCTGCAGTCAAGCAGTTTGCTTCACGAGGCCGCTTCGGATGCCATTTGCTCATTTTTAGAGGAATTAGTGGAATGTAGCAACGTGCCATCACACCTAAAAGAAATGGTGGTTTTAAAGTGTAAACAGCTAAGCGATGCGTATCATATGGCAGTCGCTGGAGAAGATTCAGACAAGTAAGTAAACTACCGTGAACGCTGACTCGGAGAATCTGGATAGGATACCGAATCCGTCTTGGACGAGCTGAATAAATAATTATATTGCTTAAATAAGGCTGTCAGGCCGATTACTTCACGACAGAGATGGGCAAATCCAAATCCGGATTCGTGTTAGGCATGGACACTGTTCCTGTTTTCTGTTTCCGTTTTTCTCCTCCTGTTTTACTGTTTACTGTTTTCTGTATCAGGGACCCAAAAATAAACAGAACAGCTGTTTTTAAGCCAGCTGTTTTTTTTCTCACCTGTTCTGTTCCGTTTCGGTGTGTCCTGTTTTGCCCTGTTTCTGTTTTTTTTTTACCTGTTTAAACAGCCAAATCTGTTTTATTGGGCAATCCACCATATCAGTAGGCTACAGCAAATCTTTCAACGCAAGATTTTCATCATTCCGAAGAGGACAATTTGTCAACCCATGCGGAATGTGGATGCGATGACGGCTACGAAAAATACTGAGCAAGAATCAAGGAATCCAACAGAATCAAGGGTCCAACAGCAAAAAATAAGCTTATTTATTCGAAATCGAAAAAAAATAAATTTAGATACCATAAATATTTTATTCAGCACGAGCTGACTGCGAGGAACATTTGACTGAGCTAAATGGATGCATAATTATCTATAGCCCCTTCGTGGCGGCCGTCTTTGGGTCCAATCTGAACAAAGGAGCAAGCGCTCAAACGTGGAGCGTAAAAGTAAAACGTGTATTAAATAACCAATCGCCTTGAGTTTTAATTCATTGGTTCATCTGGGCCCAGTTGCCAGCGTTTGGATGCGGGGGGGGGGGGATATCCCCAAAAGATACACCTACACCCCAATGACAAACACATATTCCGAATCTAACCTTGATACCAGTCATGGTTCGCAAGTCTGCGCTGTGGGCCCATCCCACTTGCCCCTGAACCGGAAGGATGGGGGGGGGGGGGGGCTCCAAAAACTTAGATGGACAATGATAAGACGCATTCCAGATTTCAGCATAGTACCTACCAGTCATGTTTCGCAAGTTTCCAAATTTGCTCACGTAATTTACTCTGGCAATCGGGGTCCAGATGTGCATAATTCGCAAAACGATGGTAAACCTTTAAAGGAAACAGTAGTAACTGGGGGAATTGGGACTGATTGCCCTTGAACCCAGAGTGTATGGGGGGTGGAATCCCCGAAAGGCACAACTAGACCCCAAGGTCACAAGTACATCAAGTTTCAACTTAATATCTGTCATGGTTCACGAGACAAGAATGACAACAATAAAAAAAACGGTGAAAACGGTAAACCGGCTATTGCGGCCGCAAGAGTGGATTATTCATAAATGAACTCTCCACTAAAACCGAGCATGTGATCACCAAGAAGGGCTCACATGCGTATTATCTCTGCGGTGCAGTTAAATGTGATTTCAAAAGAATGATACTTTCAATTTCAAGAAGTAACAAGACCAAAGGTTTCGATGGGATCCCAAAAATCTAACATTTGATTCAAACAGTTGGGTCATGTCTTTGCCATTCAGTCTTCGTCAGATTCCTTGAATATTTTTAACGCTAAAATAAAGTTCAAAAACGGATTCAGCATGTCTCCTTAACTATCGCAGTAGCTTTTAAAAGATATTTGTTCTACCCCTTAATTTTACCCCCCCCCCCCAACCCTAATTACCGTAAATTTGAAAACCCTCCTCTGCCTCTAAAGATGGGACTAAAGGACACATCTACGAACTTGACCTTGCCCTTGACCCAAAGAACCCTCACACCAAGTTTCATCAAAATATCTCATTCCCTTCGAGAGTTATCGTGCTCACAAACAGACAGACAACTTTTGCGATGTCATAGGTATCCCTCCACTTACGTTTTGGGATCCCAAAAAAGGCTGAAACTAGCTCAGTGTCATCACAACAATCCGCACCCGTTCATGACGTAAACAAACGATCAGGTTCGATCATTCGCGGCTTGGATTCCTGACAAGATTTTTGGCACTGCCTCAGTTCTATACTGAAAAGTTGAGATTTGTTCAACTTATGAAGAAGGCGAACCTTCATTTCACGGATCTTGGCAGAATGGTAGACTCCCATTCAACCGAGAAATGACCGCAGTTCATCAAATCTCTGCCGTTTTGAGCCTAGTATGACTTATACTAAACGAAAAAATCGAGGAAAACAAAAGAAACCACCGAGGAAAAGCTATTACGCATCCCTCGCGACTCACACCTCACAGAAACAAGACCAAAGGTTTCAGGGATCCCAAAAGTTCAAATTTGATCCAGACAATTGAGTCTTGTCTTCGCCAGATCCAGTCTTCGCCATACTCCTTGAACAGTTTTACTATTAAAATTTAGAAACAGATTAAGGCCAAATAGCTAATCATATGGGAAAACCAAATTCAGATATGAATTCAGCATGCGTGTTTACCCCTTTAAGTCATATCTATTTTGACGAAGCAGATCGAAACTTCCTGCCTTACTTCTGCCAATTTTTTGGTTTCGGCGGAATCAGGAACTACTTGTCCGGCGAAAAAATAAAGCTCAAAAACGAATTCAGCATGTCTCCTTCCCCTCTACATCCAACCTCTAATCAACTTCAGATTAAACTTTTACTTTTAACAAATTTTCCGGTTTCAGCCGGATTCCGAGTGATCTATACGTCCGATGAGAAAATGATTGTCATATGCGAATTCGGCATGCGCGAATTCGGCGGCACGACCGACGAATCGATCGTCTATCAAATTTAAATAAAACTTTTACTTTAAACAAATTCACCGGTTATGGCCGAATTATAATTTTCATATTCGGACTCAGCACGTTTCCTTGCCTTCCTTACCTCCAATCAACTTCATATTAAACTTTTACTTTTCACAAATTTTTCGGTTTTCGCCTGATTCCGGGTGAACTATTTGTCCGGTGAGAAAATAAATTTCATATTCGGATTCAGCATGTCTCTTTGAAATAGTCCGAATTCGACTATTTCATTAGCTTTTAAAAATATTTTTTGTTCCCCTTAATTTCAACCCTCCCCCACCCTCAAATATAGAGCTACATAGCCCATCTTAGAAATTGACCTGTCCTTTGACCTAAAGAGTCCTCATGCCAAGTTTTTATCAAAATATCTCAACCCCTTCGAGAGTTATCGTGCTAACTGACGGACGGACAGACGGACAACTTTTGCGATGTCATAGGTATCCCTCCACTTACGATTTGGGATCCCAAAAATTACCATCATCACTAACCACTATCACGAAGTAAAGCTTGCTTAACTTTGAGTTTGTATGATCCGTAAACTTTAGTTTATTTACGATCACTATCGCAAACAATCCAAATGGAAAGGTATGCGAAAAGTTGTTATTAAGACGAACGAAACTTCCACGCTCAATTTAGATCGGTAGAAAGTGCAATTCATTGGTATACGCAGCTTTAATTCTGGACCAAGATATTTTTTTGTATAAGAAAACTCGAAGGCAGACATCTGTGCGGTGGAAAGAAGACCTATTTAAGATACTTCTTGGTACAGGGCGTACTATAAGTGAACTCTACTAGAAAAAAATAATCAAAAGTACAGGAAATCAAATAATAAAAAAAAACTGTTTTAAACAGCTGTTTCTTTTTGTTTGTTTTTTTGCCTGATTAACAGCTGTTTCTGTTTTCAGAGTCATCATTTCTGTTAAAACAGAACAGGACCTGTTTTAAAGTTTCCTGTTTTCTTTCTGTTTCTGGTCGAATGTGACCTGTTTCTGCCTGTTCCTGTTTTAATGAAAAAACAGAACAGTGCCCATGCCTAATTCGGATTCCAATCGAGAAGGAATTTAGAGAATAGATAATAAGTAACTTTTAACGCAGAAAGTTCAGAAGGACGGAAAGAAGAAAAGAAATCAGCCGGAAAAAGATGTGAGCAAGTGCAACAGCCTTACAAATAGAACCAAGAACATCTCTGCGATACATATCCCGTAAACTAATAACTCGTCCTTTTGCCAGATCCGAATTTGGATTCGAATCTTCTGCTTGTCAGGCTGGATTCGGATTTGGGCTCGGATTTCAAATCCGCAGTCTCACGAATCCGCTCAAATTTCAAGTCTACATCTTTCCAGTTTCTGTTTTCTCAATTTTTACGCAGTGGGCTTAGGCACTCCAACTTTTTGGTCTCCACCACCAACCATCCTTAGTAATCTATCAAGTTATCGGATTCTTAGATATCAGTGCTTTTTTCACCTCTGATTTTAAAACTATAATCTATGTACATGATTTGATTTTTGCTAAGGTCGGATTCGAATCCTCACTGTGAAATGGTGGATTTGGATTCATACCTAGCCCTGGATTCGGGTTCGAATCCTTTCGTGATTGGGTTCGCCCATCTCTGCTTCACAATAAATAAAATTAGGTATCCGTTTGGAGACAATGTAACAACAAATATTCAATTTATTGAAATATTGAACAGCACTGCTAATAATCTAACAACGAATTTAAAGACCAAGACGTTGAGTGCAAAGTAACAATACCAAAGGGTTTGATTGGATCGCAAAGGGGAATATCTTTTTGAACTTCCTGGTGCTCAAATTCGGGTCAAGCAGATTTCCGAAACCCGTAAACTTGCAATGTGATCCTTATAGACCCTTTACGAGATCCATTAGATAAAACTTTCCATCGAAAAGATAATTAGATACCAATTTTAACATTCATTAGTGAACTTCTTGCTTTGATTGGATGCCGCAACATTCATTAGTAAACTTCTTGCTTTGATTAGATTCTGACCAGACTGTCCATCCGAGGCGAGAACAAATAGTGTTTCCCGACTCGCCAAGCCTTTTTCAAGTATACCAACTTTCCAACCAGTTTTCCTTGATAACATCCTATGTCCTTGTATTTAAAGCCCATCCTTCTCCCCCGATTCGTTAAGGATTGATCCGCTGTAAAAAAAAAACAAAGACAAAAGATTCAGATGGGATCCCAAAAATTTAGTATTTGGTCCAGACAATGGGTCTTGTAGATATCCGGTCTCGCCAGACTCCTTGAACATTTTTACTATTAAAATTTAGGCACATAAGGCCAATGGCTTATGATCTGAGAAAAAACATGTTCAGATATGGATTCAGCATGGGTGTTTACCGCTATAATAATAAGTGTATTTAAAATGTACATAACAAAACAATAATACACATTACAAGAGAAAACAACAATAATATTTTTTTACGGCTATAATAATAACAATTAATAATAATTTATTTCTTACCCACAGATTCCAGAGGAACAAGACTAAAGGTGTCGGTGGGATCCCAAAAATCTAATATTTGATTCAGACTATCGGGTCTTGTCTTCGCCAGATCCAGTCTTCGACAGGCTAACCGTCAGAGAAAACCAAGTTCAGATATACCTCTATAAGCCATATCTATTTTGACGATACTGACCAAGACTTCCTGCTTTATTTCTGCCAAGTTTCCGGTTTCGCCCGATTTCTGAGCGAACTACAAAGCAAAAAAAGAAAATTCAGAAACAAATCCAGCGTATCTCCTTATCCCTATAAAGAACATCTAATCAACTTTGAATAAAAGTTTGACTTAAAAAGAATTCCGGTTACAACCGGATTCCGGACTAATTATATGTCCGGGTAAAAAACGATTGTCACATACCGACTCAGCCTCTCTTCTTACCCCTTAATCTGCCATCTAATCGAACTTTTGCTTTTAACAAATTTTCCGGTTTTGGCCGGATTCCGGGCGAACTAGTTGTCCGGCGAGAAAATGAGTTTCACCGTCGTGTTCAGCATGTCTTTTTACCCCTAAATCGAACATTTAATCAGCTTCAAATAAAACTTTTACTTTTAACCAACTTTCCGGTTTGTGCCGGATTCCGGACTAACTACTTCTTCGGCGAGAAAATGGTTTTCACTATCGTGCTCAGCATGCCTTTTTACCCCGTAATCGACTATCACATTAGCTGTTTAAAAATATTTTGTTTGTCCCTTAATTTGAACCCCCACCCCTAAATCTGGAGCTACATAGTCAATCTACGAACTTGACCTTACCCTTGACCCAATGGATCCTCACACCAAGTTTCATCAAAATATCTCATTCCCGTCAAGAGTTATCGTGCTCACAGACAGACGGACATTTTTGCTATGTCATAGGTATCCCTCCACTTACGTTTTGGGATCCCAAAAACAAGTTGAGTACAATAAGAAAAAGAAAGGAGAAAATACTAAAATAACTACAAATACAAAACACTAGCACATAAACAGGGGGGGGGGTAAGGGGGTAGTGTGTTGAAAACCGAGAGTATGCCGAGAGTATAGAATCTATTCAAATACTTTATTTCCTCCAGAAATCGGAGAGTAAAAGATATAGTAAACACATACATAACTGGCCAATAATGTAAAACGACAACTATGACATAACAAAGCCGTATCGCATAAAACAGATCAACAGGCAAATACCAAACAAAATTAAAAAAATAAATAAAACATATGCGTAATAACTCAACCATCAGCTACAGCCTCAGTGAGGTTGTGATGGATTCGAGGAAGTTTAGAAAGAAAATTAGCATTTTTTTTTTGTATGATATCTATTGGGTTTTTTAATCGATAGGTCTCCATCTTAAAAGAATTCGACTCAAATTTTGATATCCGACAAAGATATTTAGCAAAGTTGAAGAAGGTAGTTTTGATGTGGGAGAAATTACTCGATGTGAAAAAAGGAAGTAAAGGAGAGAAAAGAAGGGCCTGAGGAAGAGCAGCAGTATTAAAAACTTTTGCCAGAGATCGGCGAGACAGATAATCGCGAAGTGATATTACTGCCCCAAGCTTGCTACAATCCTACACTTATATGCTTTTGAAACTGAAGCACGGCACAATGAAAGTGTGGGGTCATACAGCACTCCAGGATAAGTACAAAAATCTAACGGTTTTAAAGTTGAATTATTAATAGAATTGAAACCAAATTATTTATTATATAATTCGGTCTAGGGCCCAGAACTAGTAACTGACATTTTCTGGTCGAAAAAGAAGGCCGTGGTCAGAAAAAAACTTTAACAAGATAATTTACATTAGCTTGGAGGGATTTTACCGATCTACTCAGAAGGAGTAAGTAATCTGCATATGCTATCCAAGATAAAAGGTATCCTTTACCATAAACAAATCTTGTTCTAATCTGATCAAGCAAAGCTGAGACATTAATATGGAAAATGATAGGCGAGAGAATGCTACCTTGCCTTAAACCCCTTTTTAGAGCTGTATTAAATCCACTGTAACTATTTTTCCATTTTATTCTCAGACGAGAAGAACTATACCATTTTCTTAGGACTAATACTATAGGGATAGGGATATTATTTTTAACTAGTGCAGCAACAGCCGACCAAGAGCTCGTCTACTATACCGCACACGGTTAGCGACAATTTTCGAGTAACCAAATTGTTTGTTTGTTTTTCTTTACATCAGGGACAGTTTGTTGTCGTAGAGACGGTAGAATTAGTGATAGTGACGCCCAGCCACCTGAAAGTAGTAGCAAGGGGGATAGTAAAATGTTTACACACAAGGGACGACTGAGAAGAAGAACGATCGTTAAAACTACTACTTTGATGAAGTTGATGACTTCCTGCATTACTTCTGCCAAATTTCCGGATTTGGCCGGATTCCCGGCGAACTTCTTGTCCGGAAAAAACTAAAGCTCAAAAACGAATTCAGTGTATCTCCTTACCCCTATACCGAAAAATTATCTTCAGATAAAACTTTAAGTTTTGACCAAATTTCAGGTTTGGCCAGATTCCGGACGAACTATTTGTCTGACGAGAAAATAGTTTTCATTCACGGATTCAGCATGCCTCCTTACCACTACATCGAACCTTAACTTCAGATAAAACTTCTACTTAAAACAAATATTCCGGTTTCAGCCGGATTCCAGGCGTACCGTACTAAATGTCCGGGTATAGAAAATGATTGTCATTGTCAACATCTAATCAACTTCAAACAAGACCTTTACTTTTAATAATTTTTCGCTTTTGGTCGGATTCCTGACGAACTACTTGTCCGGCGAGAAATTGATTTTTATATACGTGTTAAACATGTCTTCTTACCCCTAGATTGACTATCTATAAATAAGTTGTTTGCCCCTTAATTTGAACCCCCTCCTCCATGCCTAAATGTATTGCTACAGAGCCCATCTACGAACTCGACCTGTCTCTTGACCCAAAGATTCTCACACCAAGTTTTGATCAAAATATCTCATTGACTTCGAGAGTTATCGTGCCGACATACGGACGGACAGCTTTTACGAGTCATGGGTATCCCTGTCAAAACGAGTTTGAAAAGGTTCTGAACCAGCATCTTTGAGACCTCAAGTTCAATGTTAATATTGTTTGGAAAATTGTTGCATTTTTCGTATTGGTTGAACTTCTTGGCTCAGGGCGGTAGTAGAGACAGCGAGTAACATTCTTTTCAGTCCAAGCCAACTGAAAATTATGTTTGCGTCACTAAGTAGATTAGTCAGCTGAAACTGTTTGGCTACCTCCACACAAAGTCCGATAAGATTTCACAGACGACAAAACGCATGCGAAATTCGCGTCACTATATTTGGAAACTCGCATGTGATGCGTCAAATTTCGGAGCGAAGGAGAATTCGCACATGGCTACCAAAATCTTACTGTGTGTACACGTAGGCTACCTTTAAGGACCGATGAGGGGCTAATCGCATTTTAATGTCTGTATACCCGTGAACAGAAGACAAATTTGACTTGTTTTTTGCTCCTTCGACAAATGTCAACAGCTCTCCCTGATTGGATCACTTAACACTTATAAGTCACACTTAGTTTCTACCTATCGCCGGATTGCTGTTGGAGCTAGTCGAAAACAACTGGGCAGGAAACGAAAATGTTCGGTTGGATGGGGACACATTAGGTTTGTGACACAAAGTTACGGTTTAGGACCTCAAGTTCCACTTCAGCTGCAGTGACCTATCTACAATCTTCTTCTACCTCAATGGGTTTTTTTTTTCAGTCGCGGTAGGTGATACCCTTGAAGTGGCATCATTGCTCGTACTGGTGAGCCGCTCTAGTTATTGTTCAAGAGTGAAAGATACTTTGGCTTAAAAAAAGATTGTCAATGCTGGAGCATAAGAAGAGACTAGCTCTCGGCTTAACAAAACTTGTCAATGCTGGAACAACTAGCTTTGGACCAGTGCTGGATATATCAATTTTTTTTTCAGGGCTGTCAATTATTGCCGAGTTTTCACACACACGGCAGAGTCAATGCTGTATGACATCCTTGGGGACAACGACGTGGCACAGCCGAAGTATATGGAACTCCTTGACATGATTATTGGATGCTGTGGTCACCCCGAATATGAGGTAATTTTCAAAAGACTTCCGAAGCACCCCTCCAGATCCCCCTACAGTGTCGGCATCCTGTTCGGATCTATAAATGGTATGTTTGTGGCTGACAACCGTCTTGACCACCAAGTTCCGTCTCGGTTCCTCCACACTTAGCGTTCCCCAAGATTTTCACCCCGTCCAACTCCCCCTCAAACTGGTTTTGATCTAGATGGATCTGCTGCACATTTAGGGTTTATGATCATAAAAAAGTACTTCTAGGGCGTAGAACTGTCCCCCCACCAAGTACCTTAGCGATCCTTCCACTTCAAGCGTGCAAATTTCCGGTACCCTCTCCAACTCACCCACAGTTGTCGGGTCGAGTCCGTATGGAGATTGGACATTTAGGGCATATTCTCTTGTCATCGATCAAGTTCCATCCATATTATTCGTCTGAGGGTTATGCATGCCACAGGATTCCGGATTCCCTCCTAGTACAGTCAATATAAGGTTTGAGTGCAAACGAATTGAAACAGAAATGATTTTTACGACATCTTGAAGAGAAAAAAAAATGTACAACATGTCAAAAGTTGAGAAACCTATAGCGGGATGCAAATTCGTGTTTTTTAGTGTTTTATATTTTATTATTCAGCTGAAATTTTCGTTTTTCTTAAGTCTTAGTATTTTCTTCGTGGGAAACCCATTTCTGATGTAGTTTTATGTGTTGAACTCCAGTATAACAGCAGATTAAAGATAAATCCAATCGAAAGTTTTTCAGATGCATCACTATTCAAGAAATTCATATTTCTTGAATTCACTATTTCATTGTGGTCGGTTAGTCCCAGTTCGTAAGGGTACTCGGTAGGGGGCTCCTCGCCAACACTGTTCAATAATAGTCTCCTAGAAGCGCAATCTTTATGTCTTTGTTCATGTGTTCTCTAAGGCATTGACAATTCTCTCGTCTGTTATGCCGACGATATTTTTAATTTAAGCAGGTCAATCAAACGGGTATAGAAGAAAATTTTAAAATTTTGCAAAACGAATACGTTCATCAAGGTCTTGAATTTAATTCGGCTAAGTCCGACGTTGTACTATTTAATTGGAAAGCTGAAGGCCCCGTGCCCTCCATTGCTCTTGGTGATATCAATATAAAACCCGTTGAGAGCATTGTTTACCTTGGTCTCCCCATTGGCTCGTCGTTAAAACACACCCGCCGGCTTCTATCTGAACATTTTGAAAGAAAAATATGCGCTTCCTGTTCTCTACTTGTAAAGAATGTAACCCGTTTCAACCGAAAAATCCTAGCTTCCCTTTATAACTCCGTTGCAATACCCCAATTTCTTTCTCTAGCTCTGTTCTGGCAAATATTCTCAGCTAGTGAAAAAAAAACTCCGTTCCACTTTCTTCAGATTCTCCAAATACCCCGGGGGTGGGGGGGGGGGTATTTGGCTCCCCCACTGGACAAGAAATATCAAAATGATGAAAGTATATAACATAAAAGACCCTGAGCTTGCTATTTCTAACCTGATTAGCAAGTAGAACTCAAAAATCCAGTCCCACCCTTGGAGCAAAATTCTCAGAGTTTAAGTGAATATGTATATAATCGTGTTCAGTTTCTAGTCAGTCAGAGTCTCAGTTAGTAATTGTCGATTTTGTGTATGTTTCCTATGAAAGTGTTACGTTTTGCTTTTGTTTTGTTTTATTTTTCTTTTCGTTTTTATACTCCGTCCCTTTTCTGTTTGAAATGACGGGTGATAAATACAAAAAATAAATAAATAAATATCTATTACATATTCCCGTTATTCGCACTTGGGACCGAATACAGACCCAAATTGATGTGTTGAATAGCCAATTAGTAACTGTGCTATATTTATTATTAATAATTACAAATTATTTAATTATTCTATTTTCACGTCACTGATTTTAAAGTCATCATTTATTCCTCGCATTATTTCTAATTAGGCCCCTGAGTAGGTAGATACTGTATATAACTTGAGTAAATTTTAATTGCGATATGCTCATCCCTATGTGTGGTATCAGCCAAGACTGACATACCCAGCAATCGCTATCCAAGAATATAACCAGCACCAATTATGGACAGCATACAATTATTAATCTTTAAATATACATATAAATATATCGGGATAAGTCGCACATTAGAACCCATAATGTAAAGTAATGTAAGGTAAGGTACAATTTTAATGGCAAATATAAATAAACCTGGTGTTTCAGTGGCATAAAAAACGACGCTTCACTAATTCTAATGGATTTGTAAAAATTATTAATACAATTCTAGCCTAAGGCATTATAAAGAAAAAACAAACGAACAACTATCACACATTAACACTAAATTTAAGGACAACACGGGAATTTACGACAAGGGGTGGCCCGAAGCACTCAGGCCAGGGGGGGGGGGGGGATGAGACCCCTCATTTCAACGACTCCCGGATCATAATATACGAGTCGCACGTATCAACAAAAATTAACTGTTGCGACTACGTGGCAATGGCGCACATTCTCCACCAACAAATAATAGAGCCGTGTTAAAACTAGCTGCAATGCATCAGCTGAAATTATTCTTGTAATCAAAATTTGTGTACACATACCTTCATAGCCTCAGCTTTACATTTCAACTTTCGCTAAAGAGGAAAGCTTTCAACGCCTGTCCCCGGACAAATTAAAGCAAGCGCCGCATGCGAAATTTTTGTAATCTGCCTTTTTCTAGAAAGATTCTAGGCAGCCTTTAATGTGTTTCAGATGTAAAAAGTTCCAATCCTAATAGCCAAGTAAATGACACACCGTTCCTCTAAATAGAGAATACTATGAAATGTTGTTGTTTTGTGAAACGACGTGAAACGATTTTGTTGAACGATTTTTGTGAAACGACGAGGAGCAGCCCGTCTTTTTGCGATCCCATTGAAAAGGAAATAATAGCTTTGAAATCACAAATCTGACCGTCGAAAAAAGTGACAAAATAGTGGCCATAGAAAACAAAGTTGACACAAAGTAGATTTGTTCCAAATTAAAGCAAAAAAAGTAATTTTCACGTTAAAGACAAGCTTATTCAGAAACGAAACGAGGAAGTTGCCAGTGCATTAAAGGAAAAAAAATCATCCGAATTTATGGACGTAAACACCGAGGAGCAGAGCGTCTTTTTGCGATCCCAATGAGAAGTTAATAATAGCTACGAAATCACGACTCAGTCCATCGAAAAAAGTGACAAAATAGTGCCCATGGAAAAGAAAGTAGATTTGCTCCGAACTAATAGCAAAAAAAGTAATTTTCAGGTTCAAAATACACTTCCTCAGAAACGAAACGAGGATAACAGGTTTACCAGTGCATTACAAAAAAAAAATCCGGATTTACGGACGTAATAAACTTTTGGTCTCGGCCTGACAGGAGTTTACAGATAGAAAAGACGCTGGTTCGCCGACGAGACTTGAGTTGCGTTTTTTTCCGGATGATTTGAGGTACTTTGTTTCATTATGAAAGTACCGTTTTATTTGTCATTCGACACACTGTACTTTCATGTCGAAAACTAAAGCAGGAAAATTAGCTATAGTGAGCTAAATCTGAAAAATTGCAACTTAAAACTGGTTTTCAGAATTTGATTCTAAGCGACAGAAGAAGCTATACACAGCAAATGAAGACGAGAAGTTCGCTTTTATAATAACTTAAACATAAAAGAGATAATTTTCGAGTTGTATGAGGGTCCTGAATTTTACGAAGTCTTTTCAAATGTGCTTTAACACTAGCATACAGGGGCGTCACGTATGGGGGGGGTGGACCCCCCCCCCCCCCCCGATGTTGTCGACCAGCCTGTAAAAAATTGCTGAATCGGCGCGAAGCGCCGCGGTTTTTCTCAAAAAGAGTCAGTTTTTGTAAGTCATTTTAAAAAAAAAGGTCGGTCTTTCTTTAAATCAGTCGATTTTGTGTCACAAACAGTCGTTTTTTCCGCAAAAAAAGTCGGTTAAAATTACCAGTCAGTCGGTAAATACCGTGCTCCTCCCATATTTGATAGTGCTATGATTCGCAGTGAGCAGTGATAAATATGGTTCGCAGTCAGCTTGGGCTGAAGGAATATTTTTGCCCCCCCCCCCCCCCCAAACGTTTTGGATAGTGACGCCTCTGCTAGCATAGAGGCCAAAAATTTACCTCCCAACTAGAATGAGCTATTCTAGCGTCTGCAGAACCCCTCCTGTCCTGGGAAACGAAATTCGGGTGTATATTGAAATCTTCCTTGTCCTTTTCAAGCGTTGTTACCGCCTCAACCTCTCTTTGTAATCGAAATTTTTCCATCTGTTCTGGGCACACTTTTTTCGAGGGTCTCCTGTCATTTATTGCTGATGGCTTTTCCATTCTGTTTAAAAATTCTGTTCCTTCTTTTTTCACTTACAGCCAAAGTTTGACCAACAATCAATGCACATAACCTTGTCTCTCGCTACGGGCTTCAGACTGAAGCTGTGCAAAGACAAAATTAACATTTTTTTAAACGACTCGGGATTGTTTTTTTTTTAAATGAATGCCCGGGACCTCGGCGAGGCCAAAATAAACAACTGATACGACTTAGCAAAAGGACAAAATGAACGACTGATACGGCTGACCAAAAGGCAGGGGGGTGAGTCACCCCCACCCTTCGGGCCACCCCTGGACTTGTACCTGTTCTATATGCTCGACGAAATGATTTACGAAAAATAAATGTTCACGTAGTGAGTTACTTTCCGCAAGCTGATCAATGGCCACTAAAAAATAGCGTCTGTGTAGTTGATATTCTGAACGTCTTACTAGGGCAAATAGTGAAACAAAAATAATACTCCCTTAACACAATTCAAATAATCCAGTGTACTCGGTCAAACAATAGAAAAGTAAAATTGGCTTTTCACTTAAACTTTAAGGGGCTCAGTATTCTTCTTGTGGACAGTCGTCGTACTCAGTCAAACGATAGAAAAATAAATTGGCTTTTCACTTAAACTTTAAGGGGCTCAGTATTCTTCTTGGGGACAGTCGTGGATTATCCTGGAATTTAGTCGTTACGGAGATAAGTCATCTGGGGCTACGTGGTGACGGGTTGGTGTTGTACGGGAGTGGGGTTGGTCGGTGCTTCCAGCAGGACTCTAGCGCAATTAGTTTCCATCCGTGGGTGGGTCAGGATCTTTTGTTTTAGGGGAAGGATACTGTGGTACTTGCTAGTACTCTGCGGTCTCTTCGCGGGGAGTTTTTCGGAGCTGAAACAGATTCGCCCATGTCGCGCGGTCTACCTCGTGCCTCCAAGTCAGCACTTGCCTCTCCGCCGTTGCGTAGTATGTCGATGTAATCTTCGCTACATCAGCAGCATTTTTCTCCTTGGCTTGTTCCTTGATGTATGCCGATTTTTGTTGTGTTCTTCGTCTCGTCTTCGTGATGGTTTAATTTCGAAGGGTCAGAGACGAGGGATGGGTTTTCTGACTTGCCTGTCGTCTAGGGATTCCAGGGTTAGGATTATAGGGTTGAGCCCCTCCGCCGAATATATTTTTATGGAGCGTTGAAGACCAGACTCGTGAGTCTCGACTCGATTGAGACTAAATATAAGGAGGGTTTTCGGGAGCTGGAAAGTAAAGTCGGAATCATATTCCAGTGGTTTTTGCCCTGTTTGGAAATCGAAGCAGCTTTCCCAGATAGTCATTCCAGAAAGTTAGTGGAAAGCTCCACGGGAAATTTAATGCTTTGGCGAAAAAAACCAGTGTCACTAAAAAACAAGACCAAAGGTGTCGATGGGATCCCAAAAATCTAATATTTGATTCAGACAATCGAGTCTTGTCTTCGCTAGATCCAGTCTAGGACAGGCTAATCATCAGAGAAAACCAAGTTCAGATATACCTCTATAAGCCATATCTATTTTGAAGATACTGACCGAGACTTCCTGCCGATTTCCGAGCGAACTACTAGTCAAGCAAAAAAAAAAAATACAGAAACAAAACCAGCGTAACTCCTTATCCGTATAAAGAACATCTAATCAACTTTGAATAAAAGTTTGACTTCAAAAAAGATCCGGTTACAACCGGATTCCGGAATAATTATATGTCCGGGTAAAAAACCATTGTCATAAACCGACTCAGCCTCTCTTCTTACCCCTTAATCTGTCATCTAATCGAAATTTTGCTTTTAACAAATTTTCCGGTTTTGGCCGGATTCCGGGCGAACTAGTTGTCAAGCGAGAAAATGATTTTCAGCATCGTGCTCGGCATGTCTTTTTACCCATAAATCAAACATCTAATCAACTTCAGATTAAACTTTTACTTTTAACCAACTTTCCGGTTTTCGCCGGATTCCGGGCGAACGACATGTCCGGGTAGAAAATTTTCACATATCTGTTCAACATGTCTTCTTGCCCTAAATCGAACATCTAATCAACTCGAAATAAAACTTCTAATTTTAACAAACTTTCCGGTTTCGGCCGGATTCCGGGCGAACTACTTGTCCGTCGAGAAAATGGTTTTCACCATCGTCTTCAGCATGTCTTCCTACCTCTAAATCGAACATCTAATCAACTTCAAATAAAACTTTTACTTTTAACAAACTTTCCGATTTTGACCGGATTCCGGGCGAATTACTCGTCCGATGACAAAATAGTTTTCACCATCGTGCTCAGCATGTCTTCTTACCCCATAATCGACTATCACATTAGCTGTTTCAAAATATTTTGTTTTCCCCTTAATTTGAACCCCCTCCCCCACCCCTAAATGTAGGGCTACAAAGCCCATCTACGAACTTGACTGGTCCGACGACCCAACGGCCAAGTTTCATCAAAATATCTCATTCCCTTCGAGAGTTATCGAGCTTACAGACGGACGGACAACTTTTGCGATGTCATAGGTATCCCTCCACTTACGTTTTGGGATCCCAAAAATGGTAAGTGTTGTTAAGGATGACGTCGTTCGATTATATGATAATCAAAGAAATACCCAGTAAACCATCATTATTCGGAAAGGTTTGGGATTCAATAATTTCCTTGCGATTTCAGCTTTCCATGTATTTTCCGATCGATCCAGCAGGAAAGTGGAAAGCGACTCCAGGAATCACTTGCTCGCCGAAGGTCCGGAATTTCGCAGAAAAAAATCAAATAATGCACAAAACGGGTACGTCAGCTACGATGCTTTGG
Source organism: Branchinecta lynchi (assembly GCA_023053575.1). Classification (NCBI taxonomy): domain Eukaryota; kingdom Metazoa; phylum Arthropoda; class Branchiopoda; order Anostraca; family Branchinectidae; genus Branchinecta; species Branchinecta lynchi. The sequence continues at coordinate 18,011,255 of JAKZAP010000002.1, forward strand.
TAGCGACATTTCGGTCCCTCTTGGCAAGGGTCCTTGTCAGGCTAAATCTTCAGGGTAAACGTCCGAGAACATTAAAAGGTTTAGTTTTTTTTATTTCTGCATTATTTATATATTAAGTTTTTACGAGATTCCGGACTCACTTTCGGCGAGCAAGTGAATCCTGGAATCGCTTTTCACTTTCCCACTTTCAACGTTTACAGGTTTGTTCCCTCCCCAACGTTGACCCTGAAGATTGACAGCCTGACCAGAACCCTTGAGAAGAAGGGCCGAAATATCGCTACCAAAGCATCGTAGCTGACGTATCCGTTTTATGCATTATTTCAATATACATTTCTGCGATATTCCGGAATATTAAACTCGCAAAACGCTCTGATAGCACTCTAGATGATGTGTAAGTTAAGGTGGTGGAATAGAATGTGTATACCCATTGAACTTGCTTTTGCCAATTTTACCAATGTGATTTTGTTACCTGTAATTCGAGTTTAATTAATAATTGAGAGGTGATGAACATGATTGTTTTGAAGAATTTTACTTGACATGGTAGTAGGCTTAACCATTACATAAATAGTTACGTGGAAACTTCTTATATGGTGATGAATGTGAAGCAGGAGGCGGTATTCAGATTTAGCACAGAAAACTACCGTTAAACATGTGTCCTATGAAATAAACGATAAGCTTTTAGAAAATCAAAATACCAGCTATGGAAAAGCAGAAAAAAATAAAAAACGCTATAACACACGAACTTTTCATTGAGATAAGTTTCCAGCTCTTGACAAGTCGAACAGTTTCCTTTTTTCTACAAGATAGTGTAATTTGTTTTTGTGTGTTTGCGGTCAAACGACTTTGATCACGCTATTCAGGTATGGTGACGAATGTGAAACACCTTCGGTTGACCGTATCTTAAATCTGCTATGATATTCGAGTTCAGCGCATAAAACTACATCAGAAATGTTTCGCACGAAGTAAATACTAAGCCTTAAGGGGTTTCTCAACTTTTGATATGTTGTACAGTTTTTTTTTCTCTACAAGATAGTGCAAAATTCATTTCTGTTGTAATTTGTTTGCGGTCAAGTCATATTTGACGCTCAATTGACTGTACTGTCCCTCCACTCCTCCCTGGATGGCCGGATCCGGGAAATGACAGTTTCCAGGTCAATTTGGTCTGGTCCCTGATATACCTAGAAGTTTCCAGGTCAGTTCGGTCCGGTCCCTGATATGCCTGGCAGTTTCAAGGTCAGTCTGGTCTGGTCCCTGATATGCCTGGCAAGTTTCATCCCCATATCCATCTGGAAGATTCTGCTTCGTTTCAGTTTCTTCTTGTTCTTCATTTAACTAACAAAGGAATATTTCGTTTGCAGGTTGCTGAAATCACCTTTGGATTTTGGTACAAGCTTTCCGAGGAAGTTTACCGACGAAACATGGACTCATTTACAGAGATATATAGAACGTACATAGAACGATTGCTCTTCTGCCTTAAAAGGCATGCGCAGATCGAGCCTGATCACGTAAGCCTTTTACATTATTCTTGTATTTCGAATGAAGTATCCGATCCGTCCTAATGGCATGTGGCAGATTTTTACATATACCATACAGCGATCGACTTTGTTCATATCGTTTTACTCCTGTGGCACACGTATCTTCATAGTCGTACCTTGGAAAAACCGGATTATATCCGTACTGACCTCCGTATTTTCCGTACTTAATGCTAAACATGCGGTTAAAAGAGGTTTATTGTTTTCTGCAGCTTATGAATGATTGTTAAGGAGTAAAACACTCAAAAGGACCCGTCGGCCAGTGTATCTATATTACTGATTTACTCTGTGTTCCTAATTATGTTCCATCCTTTCTGATTTCTGATATTTGGAACTTCAGATGCGATTTGTATCCACCCTAACGGTACTGCATTGTTTTTTACATTTCCATGTTTTTTTATTTCAAAGGCTGGTCATGCGCTCCTGCTTGTTGCTTTTGAGGGGCTGATTGGAAAAAAGTTGCTATATACAGTACATATGGGTGTATGGGTCTCATTTAAGCTATTGCCGAATTCTATATAAGCGTGACGTCACACATATTTGATCTGTTTTACCTCAGAACACGAAGATTGTAGCTTATTCCTATTGGTGAATATATATTTGAATCTGTATATATATAGAGAGCCGAGCGACCAGTGAGGCGCCGGTCGCGTTTATATTTATAAACCGTCCCAGGCACAATCAAATTCTATGTTGGGTGTAACGTCACAATTACGTCCTGACTGTATAGTATTCCGCATTAATATCTACGAAACATACATATGGGAGTGTAATTGCATTCGCATTCTTGTAGAGGCTTTGTGACCTTAGTATTTGTGCGATACATTAAATTATCATATTATTATTGTTTTATTAAATTATTAATAAATTATTATTTTTATTATATAGTGGCTCTAGGCAGTATTGATAATTGTGTATAGTTTTTTCTTCTTCATTTATAACTTTTTCATGTACGGGCATTTATTAATATTATCGTTGTTGTTTGTTTCCTTAAAACAATCAGCCGTGATTCGTAATTTATTATGTTGACGATCCGCAGCTATAGCAGTCGTAAAGGCTATTAAGGAAATAAATCAGTTATATATTATATACTAAATTAGAAACGAGGAGTACAATATATGAGTAAATAAACAAAACAAAGCAAGACAAAAACTATTCAATTCCTAATCAATGCGGCTATTTGGATGAACAAACAATTTTGCTTCAAGTAAACTGTACAAATACTAAAAACTTTCTGAATGGAGAAGACCCTAATAAAATAATGGGTAGAAATTGGGGTTAGTAGAATCTGCATGTTTTTGATACGTTGGTCCGGTATTCTAACCAACCTGACTCCTGTGAATTTGAAACTGTGCTCTGTTTTTCAGAAAACTACAAACCCATCCCGTCTGTTTTTGCCGTGAGCAGCAAATACGGAAAAAATTGCATAACCGGTCCTTGTGACCAATGAGCTCCTCGGAAGGAATAAGTTTCACGCATTTCAAAAAGAGTTGCAGATACAAAAGCCGATGTAATAGGTGGAATAGGGTATGCATAAAGGGATGGAGCGAATAGGGACCTAGAGTGAGTCGGTGGTGTAAGTATGATAGGTCCTTTAAGATCTGATAGTAACAATTATTTTATTATTATTTTTGTATTTATTTGTGACCCGTTTTTGGATAACAGCGGAGTGCGAGTAAAATACACTTTAAAACACTAAACAAAACGATGTATATAGACATGACTACATTCTTTAAATTGAGTGATTGATCGGTGTGCTTTGATTTGCAGGAGGGTGTTCTGGAGGATTCAGATGAATTTTCTGACTTCCGGAAAAGGATTGTCGACTTGGTGAAGGATGCGATCTTCATGGTTGGGTCAACTAGTGTTTTCAAACAGTGCTGTATGTCCTTGCAAGGTGCCTCTTGGGAGACAACTGAAGCTGGGCTCTTCATGATGGCAGCGGTTGCTCGAAACCTGCTACCGTAAGTTGAACCTTTCTTTTACTTTGGGTTCTGGGCTACGGGCTTGTGTAGGAGGGCAATGGACAGGCGAATACGAATCGGATTCGAATGGTCACATTCGTGCACACACGGTCCCGATGGTTTTCTTTTTAAAAAAATGCGAACAGAAATGCAATTTGCAAAAATGCGAACAAAAGTGCGAACTTTGCATTACTATGTCCTGTATGCGATGTGACACAATTTCGGAGCGAAGGAGAAAATTCGCATCCCATGCGAAAACGGGACTGTGCACGTACCTTTCTGTCAGACCGGACTTCTGCTTGTCGGCATCACAAATCCGTTCGAACTTCTAAGGTTCATCCTTCCAGTTTCCGTTTCCGGCAGTTTTTACACAGTGCGCTTAGGCAATCCGATCCCTACTACTGTGGAATGTCTTCTGTTTAAAAGAGAGATGTTTCATTGGCAAGCCTCCTTTGATCATTATATTATGATCCAAATACATGATTTGATCTCAAAGGTCGGATTCGAGTCCTCAGGGTTCGGATTCGTGCCTGGTCTTGGATTCGGATTGCGATTCGAAGCTCTTCATGATCGGTTTCGCCCATCCCTGGTAATGAAGGTAGGATTGGAGGTCGCACTAACTTCATTCCATCGTCCGGTTAGGCCTAGAGAGTTTGGTATGTATGCTGTGCTGAGCCCGGGCCGCAACAGTCATTGGGCGGTCGTTGGTACAAGAAGGTAGGTAAGGAATCATGTCAAGGATTGTCTATGTCAAGTGTTCTAGTGTAAAAAATCAAGGAAAACAAGACCAAAGGTTTCGATGAGATCCCACAAGTTCAGTATTTGATCCAGACTCCTTGGACATTTTTACTATTAAAATTTAGAAACAGATTAAGGCCAAATAGCTAATCATCTGAGAAAACCAAGTTCAGATATGGAGTCAGCATGTGTGTTTACCCCTGTAAGTCATACCTATTTTGACGAAACCCATCGAAACTTCCTGCCTTACTTCTGCCGATTTTCCGGTCCGGCGACTACTACTTGTCCGGCGAAAAAATAAAGCTCAAAAACGAATTCAGCATATCTCCTTCATTTCAGAAAAAAAACTAACTTATAACTAATTTTCCGGTTTCAGCCGGACTCCGGGCACTTGTCCGGGTAGAAAATGATGTTCACATAAGTGTTCAGCATATCTTCTTACTTCAAATACAACTTTTCCTTTTAATTAACTTTCCTCTTTTGGCCGGATTTCGGGCGAACTACTTGTCAGGCGAAGAAATGGTTTTCACAATCGTATTCATTATGTCTTCTTACCCCTTAATTGACTATCTCATTAGCTGTTTAAAAATATTTTATTTGCCCTTTAATTTGAACCCCCACCCCTAAATGTAGAGCTACAGAACCCATCTACGAACTCGATCTTTCCCTTGACACAAAAGATCCTCACACCAAGTTTCATCAGAATACCTCATTCCCTTCGAGAGTCATCACACAAATGGGATCAGACAGACGGACAACTTTTGCGACGTCATATGTATCCCTCCACTTACGTTTTGGGATCCCAAAAAGTAACTTGGTGGGACGGCTCAGTTCGAGGATATAGCTCCCCCCCCCCCCCTAACGTGGATGCACACCGGCAAGTTTTCATTGACGAAGAGTGTCCGGGCGACCGATTGACTTTTTTGAAGCCAAGCTGATTGTTTTTTTTTTTCCGAAAAGCTGTTCCAGAGTGATACGCTCCATACAGAGAAAAAACTGTGCCGCTCACGCCTCTTACAGCTGATCAGTGGAGGCTTCTTTTGTTTGTATCTTTTACATGCATGAATGAAATATTTTAGTACCCATCAACACCATAAAGGAGAAAAGATGGAGTATAAGAAAAAGAAAAGAAAAACAAAACAACGTTAATGCAAATACAAAATCAAACAAATCTCATCGGAAAAGAATACCCACCCAGGTCCAGAGCCTAGTTTTTGTTGCAATAGCGCCGCCGCATCGCTGCTGCAGCACTTCTTTGCTTTTGCGTTTTTGGATTCACTTTCTTCTTCGTTGAAGCGGCAGCGCTGCAGCATCTTGCATGGGAAGCACGGACTCGGTCGAGATGCGCTGCCGTCTTCCTCGGAAGCGCTGCAGTGCAAAAACGGATGTAGAAAGAATCAGTCCGGAATCGGCCGAGAAGTGGACCTGTAGCATGCAACAAAAACGAGGCTCAGGTTTGCTGGCAGATCATCCACACTTGGAATATAGTCTGGGATGGAGTACTTCTGAATCAAGTACCGACCAACTATAGAAAGTTGGAAGAACAAATTTTGCAAATTTGAAAAATAACTTTCTCAATTCTTTCTTACCCGTATGACTTTGCTTAGTTTTCCGAATCGTAAAATGGCAGTAAGTGTTGAAAAAGTTAATCGAACTTTTCTTTTTAGAGACGAAAACGAGGTTGTCCCGGGCGTCCTGCAAGCCATCCTCCACCTCCCTCACGAGGTCCACGTATGCGTACGCCACACATCTATCCAGCTAATAGCCGAAATGAGTGAATGGATCGATCATCACCAGGAATATCTCGATCCAGTTCTGAACTTCCTCATAGGCCATCTTCGGGATCAGAGACTAGCTCGAGTTGCAGCGGTGGCGCTTGAATCGATTTGTGGAATCAGCCGAGACAAGCTTGTGAAACACTTTGATGGATTGCTTCAGTTGGTGAAGGGTTTGGATAGTTATCCGATAAGCAATGAAGCGGCGGTCAACATTTTGAAAGGTAAGTGGTATATCCTGTATCTGAAAAAAGAAGGGACCTTAGCAATAGATGGCAGCGCTTTCCTACCGTGGGAAAACGCCCCTCTTTTCTGTGATTTGCTCTATGTAAATAAATAAGGATATTTAATAGTGTCAGCACTCTTGGACCCATGGGATAATGCTGCGTTTGTCTGTAAGTTGCTCGAAGGAGGTATTTTAGTTACGGGGGCCAGCACACCTTCAGCAGAGCAAAATGACACCATAGGGAGTAGCGGCAAGACGTATGCTTTCAGCGCCGCCCATCGCGCTTGCACATTTAAAGCGAGAAAAACTTGCGGGCTCTAAAATTTCTAGTAAAGCTAGGGTGCGGTCTGCAAACATCATGGGAGGTTGTATCTGTTGCATAGGGAGTAGCGCCAAGACGTATGCTTTCAGCGCCGCCCATCGCGCTTGCACATTTAAAGCGAGAAAAACTTGCGGGCTCTAAAATTTCTAGTGAAGCTAGGGTGCGGTCTGCAAACATCATGGGAGGTTGTATCTTATTTTTGCTGTGTTCAGTAGAGGAAGTTATTGGAGCCAGCGCTGGTGCACAGTTAATGAGTTTCGGCAGAAACGTTCTCTATCACTATTGGCGCTAGTGTCGCTGCTACTCGAGTGTGTGTCACTTTTTCAGGTCTTGGCGCTACTTCCTAGTGTTATTTTGCTTTGACCTTCATTTTGCAACCAATGTCGGCCTGTTTTCCTGCTAGGATTTACTATAATATATGGAACGCAGGCCATGAGAATTTCCCTCATTCATAACGTTCTATGCTTTACAGGTACCAATTTCATTGTGATAAAAAAAAATTAATGCCAAAGTATTGGCTTTTACTGTTCTCTGAAGGGTATTTACAGTAAACATATATTTTTCCACTGCTTACAAAATTAAAGGCGCGATTACAGACTAAGAAATACAAAAAAAAAAAAAAAAATTATATATACATTGAGGTTAAAGGTGGCTTGCGTAAAGATTGAACGGTCTGGCTAGAGCACTTACTTCAGTTTTTTGTGAAGTGTTGATTATTGAGCTTTGGTTGATGACTCCGCGTATACAAAAATGTAGCGTCCTTTTAGTACGTGGCTTTCTTTGTTCCATTATCATTAAACTCCCATGCTGGTCATGCTGTGCGGATTACGATATCATCCGAGCGAATCAAGGGCATTATTGTTACATGGCTCGTTTGCGGGCAAATCACAGTAGATCATCTCAAAGTATCCGAAGATAGACGACTCCTGTAGGGGTCAGTTCTGTTTTTTAGGCCCGCAAGGAGACGGAGCCTTATCTGGAGCGTATTCCAACCTATTTACCATAGTTACTACGCATTACGAGTCACGAATTCTGGCTTCTTGGCATCAAGGCTGGAACACATTTTTCTGTTTTCAGCAAAGTATCGTGCCACGGGCTAATCCGGTCAATCGCGTCACAGAGATTCTTAGTTACAACTTACACGCTTACTAAGCTCTGGTGTGTGGTAAGCAAATAGTTACTGTTGGTTACTGTTTCGAGAAGGTTGGAACGGTCAGCCTAGTAATTTTAGCGAGGTTGGAACGAAAATAGTAAGGAAGGGAAGTAGGAGCGAAAACTATTGACCATTGTTCGAAGGGTAGATCACGGTCCTAATGTTTGGATTTTTGTTTCACATTTCGTAAATCCATCTGAAAGATAATGAGGAACAATAGCCCTGTTCTGAAGCACCTCTTCTTCTTCTTCCTTTACAGCCTCTTAACTTTGGACAATCTTATCCTTCTCTTTGCAACATTCCTTGACTTTCCGACTTGGAATTTTGTTCATTACCAAGTTCGTCAACGATCAAGTTCTAACTTAAAATTCTAGTGCCTTAAGTTGCTTATAAAATACCTTACGAATTTCTGTGTTTCGGAGAAATCTGAAATCAGTCTAGTGTCGTCCGCTAACATCGACTCTTAACATTTTATATCTGCAGGCGTTGCAACCGTTCTTAGCCGTCTTCCGGAAGGTCGGATCGAACCCATGCTCCTTGAAGTTTGTAAACAGCAGACAGAGCCACTGAAAAATCTAGTCAGCTCCCAGTCCGTTCCAGAGAAGGGAAAACACTCAGACCCTTCTTATTGGCTGGACTGCCTGGCGGCCGTCTTCCGACATTTGAGCATTACTTCAAATAATGGGAACTCACATCCCTGTCAGGCTGCGATGGTCGAGGTAAGTGTGGTGAATCTTAGCTCCATGATGATCCTGAAGCATCAGCCTTGACAGGGCTTACTGGCGGTGCGTGTCTCCAATTCTGCACCCTCAACCAGGAAGAGAAATGGGCGGTTGGGGGCAAGCCATCTCGGTGCTTCCGCACACGTTCTCTGTCGCCTTTCCAAGATTTCTCAGATCCAGCTCTAAACCAAACGTTATAGGCACCACTGAGATTCGCATTAAGTATATTATGTCAGTATAAATGTCGTGTAAATACATGTAGATTTCTGTAATGACAAAACAATCAGCATGTCCGCTATTTGTTTTTATGGCATTTGCAGCATCTGGCTCAAGTGCCATATACTGATTGTAATTCAGTCGGTCGGTCCCACGATTGCGAGTTACGCTACTTCCAGATGTGCTAGGACGATACAACTTGGTAGGCATATCAGGGACCTGACCAAACTAACTTGGAAATAATTGGTTTCCCCATCCGACCATCTAGGGGGTGGGGGTGGAGGGAGGGAGGGGAAATACTGAAAATTGAGTCGTGCGTAACTTTCTAACTAGTGATCGGATTCGAACGAAGAACAAGCATCTGCTCTAGATAAATCGTTTAAACAATTGGACTGGATCCAGACACTTTGAGGGGTGGGGTGGAGGTCGGTTTCCCAGAATTCCGGTGATGGCGGTTTTGGGGATTTTTTATGACAGCCGTAATGTATGGTCGATCAGTAGAGCATCTCTTGTAGGTCTTTTCTGGAAAACACTGTTCGTACTTATTTCTGAGTTTATCTTGGAAATTTTTTGCATTTTCACTCGCACCATTTTCATCAAACCATTTTTCAGTTAAAAGCCAATTCCCGGTATATCAGGACCCGGTAAAACTGGGAAATTTAATAAATGAAGAGAGGCCATGTCTCTGATGTACTTTTTCGTGTCCGGACCGGATTCGACAAGTGTTGGGGGGGGGAGGGGAATACGTGACCCTACCCGCTTAGACTGGAGAGATCGGGAAGGAACTTGGTGGGAATAACAGACAAATGCCCTAGATAAATCATTTACAGAACCGGATTGGATCCAGGCACTGTGGGGGGAGGGGGGGGGGGGGTGGAACTCCGGTGATAGCAAGTTTAAGTACTTCCAGATGTGCTAGAACGACGAAACTTGGCTGGAACATTAGAGATTTGACAAGATTGGCTTAAAAATCGTAACTTCCCAAATATGAGTATTCCTGAAAGTACTAATCTTAACCGCGAAGTAAAAAACAAATACTTTAGAGCAAACTATACACTTTCATCATCCCCAAATTTTTGCATCAAGGGTTTTGCTTACAAAGGAATTTCTAGCTCCCTTAAAGTGCGCATCTTAACCGAAAAGTCAAAAAACTTTTGAACAATTTAAACTATATATTTCGGCCCGTGATCATTTGTGCATACAAGGGTTTTGCTTAAGAATAAATTTCTTGCACCCGTAAAGTGCGCATCTTAACCGAAAAGTGAAAAAAAATTAACTTTTGACCAGACGATATATATTAATGATCCCCAAGGGCCCATCATCGTTTTTGTCTCAGGGGTTTTGCTTGCAGACAAATTTCTAGCGCCTTTAAAGTGCGCATCATTGCAGCCAAGTTAAAAAATAAAATACTTTTTACCAAACGATACATTCTCATGATTTCCAAGGGTCTATGATCATTCTTATCTCAAGGTTTTTGCTTACAAGTTATCAGGACAAACCCACAAAAAGCCAAATTCCATATTTCATCCTCTGAACCAGCCTTGCAAGTGCCATATGAGCTACTAGCTCTTGTTAGGTTAAAATGAATTGAATGGGTATGCTGTCAGAAGTTTCATAAGAGATAACACAAGGATGCGCCACAGATAGCTGTTATGGTTTTCAGCTAACGAGCTCGTATCGCTGCCGGACTCCAATGATCGACAGTTCGCCAGAAACAATATATTATATTGTTATGAAGTGTTTTTAAAATTAAAGAACCTGAACATTACGCATACGAGCCGAAACAACGCCGGAAAAATATTTGCAGACTTTTTTGTTGTCATCCGGAAATCGGAAAAGTTAGCAGATACATGTTTGGCGGTTTTGCGGCTCTTCCAGGCAGGCAATGCTTGTTATGCATGACGTGTAGTGCATACACGTTTGCAAAATCGTAACAGATAACTTTCCAAGTGTTATCTGTTGGCACTGCGCATCCTTGTGTTATTTGTCATGAAACTTCTGACAGTGTAGTGGAGTAAAAGAAATGTAAATAAATACATTCCACCTTTTTCCCGTGTAAATAACAGTGACGCAGTAATAATATATATACTTGTCTAAGCGGCATTTACCGAAATTCTTTACGAAAGGAAAACGCACAACAGAGAGCTGAGAAAATGAGTTGGAAAGAAATGGGACACCTTATGGAAACTGTGCATTAGTTACCTTTTATAAAATTTGAAACAACATATTACACTTCGTACCCAACAGCCTGTGATTTATTTATTTAATTATCATTTATTTCTCTCAAAACTGAGGAGTAACCTAGTTTGAAATATAAACAAGACCATGTCCAAATCAGATGATCATTTCAGTGATACTGTTAATACTATCAAAAAAAACACAAGGATTGGAAATCTAAATTAAAATTGTTAACGTATTACGTTATTCACGTGTGAAAGAATGGGTATAGAAAGTGGCTTTGGTAGGCTTCCGAAGCTTTTATGTAAAAGTTGTAGTTAAATGTAAATCATAGTACTGTGTTTCCGTAATAGCTTGTATTCTACATGCTAGTATTGGATCGTCATTCACACAATAACGCATGACACATATGAATAGACATTTCATGTTACTATACGTACAACTTATTAAAATTTCGGGTGAAATAGGGTACAAAAGATATCAGATAACGGTCAGCGAGTTTAAGGGTGGTCCTACTGGTCTCTGCGGAAGCAGGGTATCTCTGTCTTTGTTGCGTATCGGGCCTTCTACATGTTGGGTTCCCAAAATGGGGTTAAATGGCACGATGCGCATGTGATGCCAGGCATTTGCACCCAAGCGGTATCATCAGCTGATGCCGTCGATCAGCATGGGTTGGCAGATCAAGACCAAGACCAGGCCATCCTCTTATGAAACATAGCCGGGGCCGAGCATAATCTTTACAGTCCTTTTCAGTGTATGTGTAGTTCATAACTAGAAAATGTTTCATGTGCGTTGTTTATTTTCATTTTCTTTCCCCAGATATGGCCTGTATTGTCAGCGGTGGCTCAAAAATACCAATCAGACCGCAGAATATGTGAACGGATGTGCCGATGCTTGCGCTTCGGATTGAGATGCTTAGGAAGGTTTTCTGCGCCTCTCATAGGCTCAATAGTCAAGCAGGTGAGGAATGCCATCCAAGACAGTCGAACTATAGCTCTACGAAGAGAAGTGAAACTGAACGCATACACGACCATAGTGACTACACTGCAAGTGGGGATCCCAAGATAGCCCGCGGCTGGGAATGTATTGTGTGATTTGGGGCTAGGAACCCTGTTCTTAGCAATTTCCGCTATGACCAGTTCCGGTCCTCAAAAATAGCTCAAGTCATGGAAAAATTTTGATTTCCAGATTAGAAAACCCTTCAGGGCGAATCATGTTTAGTGGTGACACTCCTAACAACTCCGATGTCTGTCGGAAGTTTAGATTTTAGCTACGGCCTGCGACCCATGCAAAGAAGGGCCGAACTATCGCCGACATCAGTTCAGACCAACTAATTATTACGGTCTGCTAACTCGACCCTCCCCGTTCTTTTCTCCGGAAACCCGTTTTGAAGCAGATTACTCCTCAGCTAGTCTGACAGAACCACGTCACTGTCCACTCACAAACGAGAGAGTAAGCCAGGGATAATTTGCGATTAACCAATAATTAATTACAGTGATTTGGGCAAAACTTGAAAAGTATGGAGAAGAAGAAGAAGCGAATTTCACAGAGCCCCTTCTCTCGGTTTTTTTTTTATTATCGCCGGCTTCATTAGCGATTTCGTACAACTCAGTTAGCTCCATAAACCCTTTTTTTTTGGGGGGGGGGGGAGATGGCATTGCTCTGCAACGACAGAGCAATGGAGAAAAATGTGAAGGTAGTAACTCGGGTATGAAGGATTAGGATGCTTCGTAGCTTGTTGATTTGCTAACCTGTTTTAACCGGTAACCCGGAATGGTCTTATAGCTGGGTGTGATGCAAAGTAGCTCCTTAAAGGTACAATTGATTTGTTAGAAGTTTTATGCTGTTATGTCTTTCCGTATCTGGTGATGTATATTCCGTCAGCCAAAGCTGACTGCGAATCATATTTGACGGTGCAAAACGGATAAGTCAGCTACATTTTATTCGAGCTATATTTTGGCCCTCTTGGCAAGGGTCCTCTTCAGGCTCAAGCCGCTCAGGATGGAAAATAACTTGTCAAAAAATGACAGTTGTCAAGTCAATAACTTGTCAAGAAATGACAAGTTCATTTTCCAGTCTGAGCGGCTTGAGCCTGAAGAGGACCCTTGCCAAGAAGGGCCGAAATATAGCTCGAATAAAATGTAGCTGACTTATCCGTTTTGCACCGTCAAATATGTCTTTCCGTATATAACTTTTTCGTCATTTTGTACTTATACTCCGTGTTTCTCTTTGTTAGTGTATGATGGGTCGTAAACAAATTATTATTACTATAAACCAAAATTAATCCAGTGGTTTGCGCAGGACTTGAAAAGGAGAAAGAAGAAGGAGAAGCAAATTTGAACATAGCCCCTGTTGTTGGTTTTTTTTCTCGCCGGCTCCGTTAGCGGTTTAATAACGTACAGGTAGTGCGTATATAATAATTTTACATTAATATACCAAAAATCCATGCTGCACCAATCACTCCACACACAAAAAAAAACGAGAAGACAAATAGTATAGTATGGAAATAGTAGTATTAACACACCAGTCTTGCACCAATTAACTGCACAGCAAAAGCACTGCTGCGAGGATGGGCTATTATTACCACGTTCACGTAGCGCATCACACAAGGAATTAAATTAAAAAAGGAGAATTGGAGGGTGAAACCATGAACCCAAACAAAACCTCGCAATTTTTTACTCTAAAAACATGATTGATTTATTTATTTCAAAAATTTAAATAATAAAAGCATAAAGTATAAAATATATAACAAAATAAAGTCTAAATCAACTTGTTCAACAAATACTTTACAAAAAATACACATTGTTTAGACAGCTAAATTAGAATTGTTTACGTACAGCATTATTCACTTGTGAAAAAATGGGTATAGATTGTGGGTTTGAAAGGCTTCCGATGCTTGACAACTTTTTCTTCAACATTAAACCATGGTCTTTTACTTTAAAGTCAGAAACTAACTGCGAATTACTAAAAGAAATGGGGAATCCAAGGAGAAAATTAGAAAGTGTATCATGATCCCGAAGCAATAAAAGAATAACAAGTAAATAAATAAATCAAGAAGAAAATTCAGATTCTAAATGTGTTTTTGGGATCCCAAAACTTAAGTGGAGGATACCTATGACATCGCAAAAGTTGTCCGTCCGTCCGTCTGTAAGCACGATAACTCTCGAAGGGAATAAGACATTTTGATGAAACTTGGTGTGAAGATTGTTTGGGTCAAGGGTAAGGTCAAGTTCGTAGATGGGCTCTGTAGCCCTGTATTTTGGGGTGGAGGAGGGGGCTCAAACCAAGGGACAATCTAAATATTTTTAAACAGCTAATATGATTTTTTACCCGGACATTTAATTTAATTTAATTTCAAAATAAATGCGGGACAACATTTCATGCGCGAGCAAATTGATTGGCACTTGTCGTTAAAATATAGTTAGTCCGTAATCCGGTTGTAACCGAATTTTTTTTTTAAGGTCAAAGTTTAATTGAAAGTTGATTAGATGTTGTTTATATGGATAAGGAGATACCCTGGATCGTTTCTGAATTTTCTTCTTTTTTTTTGCTGGACTATAGTAGTTCGCTCGAAGATCGGGCGAAACCGCAAATTTGGCAGAAGTAAAGCAGGAAGTTTCGGTCAGTATTTCGGTCAGTATCGTCAAAATAGATATGGCTTTTAGAGGTATATTTGACCTTGGTTTTCTCTGATTATTAGCCTGGTGAAGACTGGATCTGGCGAAGACAAGACCCAATTGTCTGGATCAAATATTACATTTTTGGGATCCCATCGACACCTTTGGTCTTCTTATAAATGCTGTGGATCGTCTCCTTCATTTCCTCAGAGGTCATAACGAGGGCTCGATTAATTTATGTTTATATTTTTAGATCACGGAAATCTACTCTCAACACCCACACTCCTGCTTCTTGTACCTTGGCTCCATTTTGGTAGACGAATACGCCGGTGATAAATCATGCGCTCAGGGATTTTTGAACATGTTAGAATCTTTTTTGGGACCCGCCTACGCCCTACTAGAAAAGCCAAATGGATTAAGAGATAATCCAGATACTGTAGATGATCTATTCAGGCTGTGTACAAGGTCAGTTCCTTTCATATCATTATTGTGTTGATCAGTAAACGATAGCTGAGTGGTTAAGGCGTTTGTCTTTGAACTAAGATGGGTTTGGGCCCCGAATTCGAGGCCGGGGCTGTTGACAATAGATGAACCAGTGGTATTGATCTGTAAGACTAGACGCAGACGACCCAGCTGTAAAACGGGTACCACCTCGCCCTATAAAAATAGGGTTTCTCGTCGTTATCTATTATTTTGTA
Source organism: Branchinecta lynchi (assembly GCA_023053575.1). NCBI lineage: Eukaryota > Metazoa > Arthropoda > Branchiopoda > Anostraca > Branchinectidae > Branchinecta > Branchinecta lynchi. The sequence continues at coordinate 18,026,396 of JAKZAP010000002.1, forward strand.
TATGTAATGTTGATTTTTTTGTATTGAGGTCAGGAGCGTGGGGGTCTGAATTGTAAGCGCAGAAACTTTCTATCGTTTCGTTTATGTCGTGTCATTTTGGCGGAATCAAAGCCTTTTATTACTTGCGTTTTTGCAGATACGATGGTGTCTCGTACTACGATATCTGGATCCGCATAAGGTTGTTTTGCAAAACGACAATTGTCGAATTCACGCTTTAAGAAGTCACCCCCAATAGAAATGCATCAACTGGCATTACAGTGTCAAACTTTTTTCCCACCAGTTTGATAAACACCTAGACTCTTCATTACTTTGGTATCCTTCGCATGTACTTCCAGAAAAAGCTAAATGGAACTAGAGATAATCCTGATCTCTTAGTTGATCTACTTAGTGTGCATAAGGTCGGTTCCTTTCGCAAAATCTTTTTCGTTTCTGACATGTCTTAAAGAACGTATTTACACCTGCCATGTTGCATATGTATTCACTTGAATCTGGAACCCACACTAGTATAACGAAGAAATTTGAAAAATTTTACCCCCGTATAGAAGTTGCGACTTTTCACTGCGTAAACTCCGCATGACATAGTTGTCCGCAAAGAGCGCGGCCGAGCTTCATTTAACACATGACGCAGCAAAGTTTTGAAACAGCGTCGTAACGTGGTCAGTCATTTGTGTCAAATGAACTCGACCGCGCCCTGTGCGGACTACTATTTTACGCTGATACGCAGCAAAAAGTCGTACTTTCAAATAAAATATTTCCAGATAATGATAATGATAATAAATGATAGTGGTTTTTAATATTTTTCTCGAAGATGGTGCCTAAATCATTATATGTTCAGGACTACTATATACTATCTATACCTGTATCGTATATATAGATTAGGCCTAAACTTATTTTCCCTGTTACTCAATACCATGATCGTCTACAGGCTGTTGCAGCGCTATCCTGCGGAATTACTTGGAAGCCGCGTCTTTTCTTCCTTGCTGGAGTGCTCCCTTCTGGCCGCAACCTTGGATCACCGGGATGCATGCTCATCTGTGATGAAATTTCTTTCGGTGGTTGTCTACTTCGCCTATTCAAAGGTAAGTAATCTAAGTTCTAAACTAGGGACATGGGGATTTGAGACTTGTTCGCCTAGCCTGTTTTGAACACTTTCGGTTTCTGCGGCTGAATAAAACATGGAGACCTCCGTCGGCTTGGGAGATTCCTCAAGATAGCTGTGGTGAATTAAGAGCAGGTTTGAGGGTAATTGCAGGGTATTGGTATTATTTTGTTTGGTGCCCGGGAATTTGTGGGGGCGGATCCGACCTCGGTGGGGGATTTGGAGTTAGGGTGCCGGATGTGAAAATGCTGAGACTTCGAAACTTGATGGGTGGTATGTATAGATATTCTCTAAGTTTCTCATTTCTAGATCCGAACCGCATCTTGCGACGGTGGGGGAAAGGGGGAGTTTTGTGGCGTCTTCATTCACTTTGCTGTATCACTCGTAAAAAGTTCCATATGAGCTCGTATCTCTAATTTCCTTTATGTTTTAAAGAGTCTGCTGAATGCTGGATCACCAAACTCGCAAAGTAGCACCGTCCTAGCAGGAACCGGTCAGAATACCATTGATTCAATCTTGACAAAAATTAACAGTCATTTCGTAAATTAAATATTCCTTCAGCCCAAACAGACTGAGAATCATGTTTGACTGCGTTAGACGGATACGTCAGCTGAATTTTATTCCAGCAATATTCAGTCCTTGTTGGCAAGGGTCCCCGTCTAGCGTAAGCCAGGAAAACGAGCCTGTGATAAAATCAATAAATATCCGAGAAGCTATAAGTATCTGATTTTGGTGAGTGGCTTCGTACGAATTGAAGCTCGTGTTGAGATTTCATTTGGCTGCTCGATTAGGCCGTTGATATGATTGACTTTGTTCCTTGGTACTCTTGCCAAGAAGGGCCCAAATATTGCCAGAATAAAACTCAGCTGACGTATCCGTTTAATGCAGTCAAATTTCTTTTTATGTAGTTCGGTGCAAAGTACGTAAGTCTCCCCATCTAGCTACCGACACAGACATTAATATAAATGAACGACAATCCGGCATTGAGCTCTCTAACCATAGGGAAAGAAAATAAATTCAGATATCATATTTCCAGCAATAGCATACGTGTTAAAAGTTTTATAACAGATAACACAAGGATGCGCGGTTTGAACAGAGAACACTTGTCATGTAATCTGTTGTGACTTTTAAAATGGTATGCATGGAACGTTATGCATAACAAGCATTACCGAAGAGCCGAAACAGGATCGGCTGACTTTTTTGTTTGTCGTCATGATATCGGAAAGCTTATTTGGCGTTTCTTCAGTTTTTTTCTAGCAATGCTTGTTATGCACAATATTTCATGCATAACGCTTGAAAATCACAACAGATTATATCCCGAGTGTTGTTTGTTGAAACAGCACATCCTTGTGGCTTATGTTACGATGTGTCTTATGTAACAGTGAAAACCTGCCACATTTACATAATTAACTGTTTTGATGGCGCTAAACGAATATCAGCTGATATTAATCATCTCTAACGATAATCCGGCCCTTCTTGGCAAGAGTCCTCCTCAGGCCCTAGCTAGGTTCAACGTTATCCGACTAGAGTGCCCCAGGATAGCTTCACAAACGAGGCTTTCTGCGAATTAGTGCATGAGCATTGTTGGATGGTGCTCGTTGGATGACGGGGACACCGACAGTTCTAATGCCTATAGGAGCCGCAGGGATTACTGGAGTTGTTTTATAGAATGTCCTTTTATAGCATTTAATCTGTTTTACCTGACGCCTTTGTCCTTCTTGCAGTCTACTTCTGGTCATGACAGTAACGACGAGGATTCTCAGCGGACAAGATTGGCTCAGGGGATTCTTCAGTCTCACGGTGCTACCATTGTGTCAACAATACTGAATGCTTCCATTTTTCAACTGTCTAGCTATAGTATCCATGACGTCGCAGAAGTTCTATATGCCTTTGCTAGCGGTAGTCGAGAGGTAAGGCCTTTGAGTGCCGCGGGAAGGACACTATTTTTGTTAGGATTGTATCCTGGCCAACTAAAACGGATCTGTCAACATGGCGGTACTGACCAATTGGAAGCAAGGCTTTGGCTCGAGTTTGCAAGAACCATCCAATAGGATTTCTTTTGTGGTATAAGCTTGAAACTTTCAGGATCTCATTTCTGATTGATATTTTCTCCAGTACCAGTTTGAGTTTCATTTTTAGTTTTAAATACCAAAACACATCCAACAAAATCCTAAAAAAAACAAAAAAAAACATTTGCTCTTAAGAAGCCACATGGCCGTTGCAGAGGATTCCATGAAAACTCGCCACACCGTCAACTGGGAACCGACAAGTTTCCACACAGACATGTCGCCACACCGACGACGTCACAGCGACGACTCGCCACACAGTGGACTTGCTACATGACCAACTATCCGCATGGACAACTCGCCACAAAAATATTGTTTTAGGTAAAAAAAAAAAGAAACAAATATTCCAAAAATGTGATAGATTATTTAGCTTCAGTTGACCCAAGAGAATTTGGGTACTCTAACTAATTAACCCTTTCAGTTTTAATCCGCAATAGTAATCATATGTCACAGTTAAATAGAAACACATAGCGGGCGGAATTCGGTGTGGTATTATGATGGACCGACACGCACCGATCTAGTAGCTGGGCATCTTCCACGAAACATAGAAGGTTGGCGTGTCAGCTTTAACCAGCTGATAGGATCAAGCCACTCAAGTCTTTGGCATTGCCTGATATGGTTCAAGATCGAAGAAAATTTGGAAAGGCCGACGTGGACCGGATAGCTTGTTCTCCTTCTCGGCCATAGGAACAATACTTGAAGACTAACCAGAGAATCGAAAGAATTGTCAGTAGGTATAACGTAGCAGTGCTCTTGATTTATTGAGAGGCATTGCCCGTAATTATCTGCTCCATTAAAAAATTTTTTGAATAAATTGTAATTGAATAAAGTACTTTATGCTATAAATGTGGCGAGATGTCGCACTGTGGCAAGATGTCTGTGTGTCGTCTTGTCGCTGTGGCAAGACATCACTGTGGCGAGAAACCGGTGGGGCGTTCGCTGTGGCGAGATGTCCCGACACGTTGCAGAGTGATTTCTTTTCACCTTTCATTCACAGCCTTTCCCGTAACATCATTTACCCCCTCCCTTTCTGAGTTCCCCCCTCAACCCCACTCAAAATCTCTCCCGAATTCCCCCCGCCACACTATTCACCTTGCAACAAACGCCCTTTTTATTTACTCTTGAAAATAAATACGTTTTCAGCCTCCCCAACGCTGATTGGAAGCCTATTCCACACCGATACCGCAGTATTTCTAACCACGAATCCTGCTTTTCTTCTACTTCGCTATTCCAGAAAATCAAGAATTCATAGAGGTGAAAGCCTTTTTGCTGTAGTTATCTTATTATTATATTATTATTGTTAAGTAAGGGTCGGTAAAAAGTTTTCCATGAATTTGCAGGTTTGAAATCGTTACCAAATGCCGATAATTCAGTCTCATCCGGATTCGAAAATGGTATTCCTCACAGTGCAGTTTTGTTTTATTTCTTTTTATCGATGATGGTGCCGTTATATCCGTTTTCGTTGGGTAGCCTGGAATCTTTCTATAACACTATGATACCATTCAGCCAATGGCGTGTTCTTCGTATCTTAAATGTGGCCAGATATTCTAGTATCCCACAGAAAGTGAACGATGTAAATTATGTTTTTACCTTTCGTGCTCGCTGCTTCTTTTTGTGCGATGTGAATTAGCTCGCGATACAAATTATTGTACTATAAATGCAGTTATAATTATATGTTATATATATGCAACCTCTGAAGCTACGTGCACACACATCCTGATAAGATTTCGCATGCGAAAATCGAGTCACTATGGAAAACCTGCATGCGATGCGTACAGACACAGCGAAGGAGGAAACGACCTCGAAAATCGGGCTGTGTGTGCACAGACCTTAACGGCCAGGTTACCATGCGAGTGTTCCCTGTAGTGTGGATTATACCTATTATTTATCTATTTTTCTAGGGTACGGGTGAGCTCTTAAGTAACGCCTTCGCATCTTTGCCACGGACGACAGGAAGTGGTTGCGCCACAGCGACTGATGAGCAGCTGCACACGTTCTTACAAAAAGCTGTGAAGTAAGTGGAGAACTTCTATGCACTCTTAAAGTTTAACCGAATAGGACTGAGATACGAAACTCTAGTTACCCATCACTTAGTCACTTAAAGGACACCTGAATGAAGTGTACCAAGTATTATCCCTATCTGTATGACTTCCGTTAAAGGAACAGAAAACTTGACCACGCAACTTTCGGCCATCAAACGACCTGGAGGTCTTAGATAAAGATACAGGGACTTATTGTCGACAGGACCCCCCTTCTTTGTTATGTCGAACCCCCTCCTTAGTGTTCCCTAAGCTAGCTGGCAGGCCCTTGCCCCTGCACTTATGCACTGTAAAAGTTCGCCTTTAGCCGTGTTTCGGCCATAGTATCGGGATAGTAGTCAAGAGGTCGTGCGTTCGATTCCTACTCCTGGTACACAAACCTTTTGCTTTTTTTTCTACTAACTCAAGAGCCGAATTCTTGGAAACTGCCCGGAAACAGCAATGGTCGTAACGAGAATTTTTCTTACTTTCAATATCGACTCAAGGTACATTCTTGATATGTCAGCTAGCTCCCCGAGTCAAGTTTGAGTCAAGTTTTCTGTTCCTTTAACATTGCCTGCAGAAAACCCAATCCAAATACGAAATAGTGTTTCCAAGCTAGGATTTTTGCTCCATTTTGCATCTGTCCTTATTTCAGTACCGAACAAGTTTAGAAATGAACTGTCTCCAATCAACCCTTCTTCTGGAATATTTTTTAACCAGTTAAGCCCAAACGTACATCTAGAAGAAATTCCACGACGATCCGGCCAGCGCCGTACAAGATTTGAATGAATTGCACTTTTTGTCTTGGAGTCTGCATGTGCAAACCTCCAGAAACGAACATACCTATTTTGAAAACGTCAAGCTCAGGAGAAGAACGCTCTCCGTAGCCATGTCTAAATGCATCCTCCATGGTGTGTTCAAGTATGGTTTCATTGTTCAGGTGTCCTTTAAATAGGCTTGAACACCCGATGAAAATGCGTTACTTCATTGATCCGCTATTTGCGGAATCGATTTCCATTGAATGAACTTTTCTTTCGGATGTGTGGTACCTCTGTATGTAAATCTTCCTTCAGCCCAGGCTGACAGCGAATCATTGTTGATAGTGGCAAACCAATACGTCAGCTGAATTTTATTAGAGCAAAATATTCTTGAGCCCAAGCTGACTTTGAAACATTGTTTGAATTTATTAGAGCGATGTTTCGGCCCTTCTTGGCAAGGGTCCTCTTCCGGCTCAAACCACTCAAGCTGAGAACTACTGAGAAGTGAACACCAACTTTGACTCAAAGCAATCCTTACAAAAAAATTCACGAAAATCAAATACATAAGCTAAAGTCTTCAGTTCTTTTTTCCACAAGTTCTCTTCCAAGCTTGATCTGATTGATCCTGAAAAAGGCCCTTGCCACGAAGGGCCTAATAATAAAATTCAGCTGACGTATGCGCTTGTACTTCTATGCTTGGATTATTTAGCAACGGTAAACGAATGCCGAAAATTAGATCTGATTTTGGTCAAATTGCGTAGTGGGCTTTCTTCAAAAGTGATCTTAAAGGACCTGTCTTACCTATAATACTAACGCAACCTACTTCCATAAACACTCCATATATTTCTAAAACCCGGAGACCCCAATTTCGCACAGTATATTCTAACCCCTCTAACAAAACTTCGCTGATTTTCTCACTTGCCGTGTTTTTCTACCTTATGTTCTGAACGTATTACTTATAGTGCGAACACACGATCAGGATTTCCTGGACTCTCCTCATCAAGGTGTTCCATATGGATGTGATGATGGTGCCGAAAATCCGGTCAGAAATTCCAGTCCGGGGAGCGCCCGACCCTGATCGTCGGGTTGCACTTCTACATATGAAAAAAGAAAACATCCCTTAGCAGAGTCAAAATAATTCAGTGTAGTCACATCCAAGATATAAAAGAAGTTGACTTTTCGGTTAAACTTTAACTAACTGTATTTGGGGAAAGATTAGATCTCATCCTTAAATTACGAGTAACCTCAGCAGATAACAAGATCAAAAGTGTCGATGGGATCCCAAAAATCTAATATTTGATTCAGACAATCGGGTCTTGTCTTCGCCAGGCTAATCATCAGAGAAAACCAAGTTCAGATATACCTCTATAAGCCATATCTATTTTGACGATACTGACCGAGACTTCCTGCTTTACTGATCGAGACTTCCGGCTTTACTTTTACTCTGCCAAGTTTCCGGTTTCGCCCGAATTCCGAGCGAACTACTAGTCCAGCAAAAAAAAAAAAATTCAGAAACGAACCCAGCGTATCTCCTTATCCCTATAAAGAACATCTAATCAACTTTGAATAAAAGTTTGACTTAAACTTCGGACAAATTCAATGTCCGGGTAAAAAATGATTGTCATATACAGACTCAGCCTCTCTTCTTACCCCTTAATCTGTACTCTAATCAAACCTTTGCTTTTAAAAAAATTTCCGGTTTTCGCCGGATTCCGGACGAACTACTTGTTCGGAGAGAAAATGGTTTTCATCGTCGTGTTCAGCATGTCTTCTACCCCTGAATCGAACATTTAATCAACTTCAAATGAAACATTTACTTTTAACCAACTTTCCGTTTTTTGCCGGATTCCGGACGAACTACTTGTTCGGCGAAAAAATGGTTTTCACCGTCGTGTTCAGCATGTCCTCTTACCCTAATTCGACCATTTAATCAACTTGAAATAACACTTTTACTTTTAACAAACTTTCCGTGTTTTGCCGGATTCCGGACGAACTACTTGTCCGGGGAGAAAATGTTTTTCACTATCGTCCTCAGCATGCCTTCTTACACCATAATCGACTATCACATTAGCTGTTTAAAAATATTGTGTTTGTCCCTTAATTTGAACTCCCTCCGCCACCCCTAAATGTAGTGCTACAGAGCCCATCTACGAACTTGACCTTACCCTTGACCCAATGAATCCTTAAACCAAGTTTCATCAAAATATCTCATTACCTTCGAGAGTTATCGTGCTCACAGACGATTGACATTTTTGCGATGTCATAGGTATCCCTCCACTTACGTTTTGGGATCCCAAAAATTGAGAGAATATAATTTGTGAGCCTCGAAGTAAGTAAATTAATTATGCTAAAGCCTTGACAGCCGTGGTACATCAAAGGTATGCTTCTTTGAACATAGTTAAACTATGAACACTGCGGTTTTTTGGCTAAATGGAAAAATGAAGACTCAAAACGTCCATTCAGGTTTTCGTTAGTAGTCCTTAATTAGCTACTTTGGCTGACTGAAAGTTGACTTTTTTCACAGAAAGTGGATGAAAATGGTATTCGAACTTCACTTATGTTCAAACTGAACCCCGACTGTAGAACATAATGAACAATACCAAAGGTTTCGATAGGATCCCAGAGTTTTATTATTTTTTGGACTTCTTTAACCAGACAATCGAATCTTGTAGATTTTCGAGTCTTCGCCAGGCCCCTTTAACATTTTGCTATTTATCCACAATCAACTGCGTGAATATGTAAAAGTAATGTTTTCAGATTCGATTCAAAATGTCTCAATACCCCAGTACGGAATCTCTAATCGACTTCAGAAACAACTTTGACCTTCAACCAAATTTCCAGTTTCGGCCGAACCCGGCTGAATCGTTTGAAGAGCTGAGCGCACAAAGGTGATAACTCACCTTTTTTGACCAGTTGAGTTAGAGCACCGTCTGGTACACATTTCTGAGCTCTTTCTCTCTGTGCTATCAGAATCTTCACCAAATCACTCTCTACTGAGATATGGTGATAACTAGCTTTCGATACTCTTAACTTCCCAAACTTTAAACGCGATTATCTCGGAACTAGCAAAAAGAGAGTTATCACCTTAGTGCGCTCAGCTCTTTGTTTGTCCGACAAGAAAACTAAGTTCAGATATATGCCTCCTTACCCCTGAATCGAACCTCTAATCAACTTGAGATTCAACTTTTACTTTTTACAAATTTTGAACTACTTGTCAGGCGAAAAAATAAATTTCATATTCGGATTCAGCATGTCTTCTTACCTCTAAATCGACTGTCTCATTTGTTGTCCCGTATATTAAAACCCCTCCCCGAAATATACAGCTATGGGGCCTGTGTACGAACTCGACCTTTCCCTTGACCCAAAGAATCCTCACACCAAGTTTCATCAAACTATCACCTTCACTTCGAGAGTTATCGTGTTGACAGACGGACGAACGGACAGACGAACAAGTTTTACGAAGTCATAGGTATCCCTCCGCTTACCTTTTAGGATCCCAAAAATGGTGTGAGAATTCAAAATTTAATTTTTCGTTTGCAGCACTTGGTAGTCCAACAAGTCTATCTAGTGTTTTGGACTCCTTTTCCTGTGCTTGTCTTTTCCCACTTGTAAGCAGGACGCGTGCAGTTTTCAGATATTTTGCGTCGACTCTCCTCTTTTTAGAGCAAGAAGTGTGGCCACAGACGACAAAAAAAATGCCATAGTGATTTCTTTCTTTTTTCTAGATCAACAAGCTCGAAAGAAATCTCAAAAGCGCTTCGGGAGTTTGTCCGGCTGTTCCGATAAATGGTGGCTTAAGAACTTTAAAATTGAATCGCGAGTTTGCGATTCAACTTCTACTTTAAAACCGGTCGACGATTCAAAAGTTTTAACAGTTTAGCTAGAGTTTGTGGACAGCGAGGCCCCGTTCCAGGGTTGCAACCGTGACCAAAATAACTGTGAAGACCCCGGGATGTGAGTTGTTTAATACCGTTCTTGGAATGAAGAACATGGGTGCGGGGATCGAGTTTAGCCGTGGTTTTAAGGCCTTACAGAGTTACAACTGTGGTGCAGTGGTGATTACAAAGTTTGCGCCATGATCGTTGCTCGGTTCGAACGTGTGAGAATGCAAGTGAAGCTGTGTTCCATGCTGTTCACTGATGTACAGTAGTAGTGTAGCCATTGATGCAAGGCTTCAAGTGACTCGCCGTTTGGCAGCCTTAATTTGATTTTGTTATGGAAGGAATGCTCTAGAAGCGGGAATTTGGAAGAATCTTACCTTAAATTGCACTCGCAAGCAATACAGATATGGTATGTCGACGAGTAGCTTTCAGACGATGACCATTTCCGTCGTTACAGCTTCAAGGCTCTCCAGTTCTCCTTCCATGGTTATGCAAATCAGTCTTGATCAAGCCCCGTTTTGAAAGCCTCATTGTCACAACATTGGTAAGATTACCATGTTTGCGCATCCTTAAAACGTATGAGAATATCTGTTTTATGACCCTTTTAAATGTTGCCGTTTCGTGGAACATAAGATTTAAAAGGGTCATAACAGAAACGTAACACTCAAGAGGTTCATCATTTTTCTCGGTATGCAATGCAATCATGCTATGACCCACGGTCAGTTGTCTTACAATATCCTTCACACAGAAAGTTAGCGGGAAATACGAGAGGATGACAAAGTCATATCAGCCTACCGAGAGGATGATATGAAGTCATATCAGCCGCCAGAAACGATGATGTTAAGTCAACATCCAGAGGTTTTGTTCATGGTTAATTGTAAAGTTCATAAACCGTCTTGTGTCCTCGTGATCGTGTGACGGGTAACAAATTAAAAATTCATTCATTTATGGTTCTGTTTGAAAAAGTTATAACAGTTAACAAGCCTCCATCCCGGTTGATATCGAAATAACAGCCTCGATGGACATTTAAAAATATGAACCTCGCTGCGCTGGATAGATATTTTTCATAACCTACGTTTCCTTCGGCTCGGAAGGTTATTTTCAATGGTGTTATTTTCCGATAATAACCTCGATGTCAGAAGTTATCATTTAATAACATAAATATCGTCTGCATCTGACAGAAGGTTTAACACAAGGACGCGCAACCATGTGTTATTTGTTATCAAACTTTAGTGCTGTGGTGTCTCACTGGTGGGAGTTGTTACAAAGAGGCCGAATGGGGTTAGATTTAGATCATGACGTCGTTTAGAGCTTGGTCACACTTGGCTATTTCCTGGCTTTTTGGGTTGCGAAAAGTAAATAGAAGAAAAAGAACAAGATACAACTAATTCTGAATGTTGTCGTTTTAAATTCAGGAGACCAATTAGAGCAAAACAGCGTGTATAATTATGTTACAGGAACCCTAATTGACCCCTAATTCGGCTATCCTACGACAAAACCTAGTATCTACAAAAAAGTCGAATTTTAGTTATTAGTGGATCCCAGCTAATCAGACCACGAGGAACTCAATGGTGAAATCAGAATTTATCTATGAGGTTTAGTTTCATAGATCTCACCTAGTATCTACAGGAGGTCTCAACTTTATTTTCGGGCTTTACCTAGCATGCAGATACTATAAATTTGCTTTTTCTCCAAATCCTAATATCTGACAAGCCTACACTCCACCGGCAACAAATTCACCAGCATCATCACTTTATTGTTTACAAAACTACATTTGTTTGCTGAATCTATCGAAAAAAGAAGCAGCTTTAAAAAACAACGTTTTCGCGTTTTTCTCGGAAGCTACTCAGGTGCAGTGCAGATACTAGGTTTTATCGGAGGACAGCCGAATTGCAGTCTACTCATTATCCCAAAGCTGCCACAAAGTCCATCCAATCTCACGTCCTGTAAGGATTTTCCGTTGTTTGTCGAACAGGCGGCTTTTTGAGCCCAGTTTCACCAAGCTCTAAGATCGTAACTTGCATAGGCGAACAGTTCCATTGGTTAAACGGATATCCGCATAGTAGATGGCGCTAGACGAGTGATTGGATTATAACCCGTCTATGCAGAGACGGAGTATGTTAAAAAATAAAAAAGAAAGAAACAACAAGAATAGCTAAAATAAGTAAAAGTCACGAAGCCGAAACATCATGGAGCTCCATGGGTGACTACAATTTTGCGTCATTCTGAGCGTGTTCCACCCTACTTACCGTAGTTAATACGCATGACGTCACGAATTCTGGCTTTTTGCCGTCAAGGCTGGAACGACTTTTCTATTTTTCAGCAGGATATCATGTCACGGGCGATTCCGACCAATCATGTTACAGAGATGCTTAGTTACTACGCTCCAGAGCATGGTAAGCAAATAGTAACTATTAGTTACTATTTCGAGAAGGTTGGAACGGTCAGCGTAGTAACTTTTCGTGAGGATGGAACGGAAATAGTAACTATTGTTAGAAGGGTGGAACACGCTCTCTGCTGATGGATCTCAGGACAGCCGCAGACGGAGAAGCTATACAAAACTTTGAAATGGCTGGTCCTTGTCCAGGGGGGAGGCGTAGCAAATATTGGCAGACCGACAGAAAATTGATGAATTTGACGAATGTTTTCGTTACGGAAGATGGTCCAGAAAGGGGAAGATATCGGAATAAAAAGCTCGAAGGTCATTTAAAAATAAGTGAGTGAGCTGAGTCCAGTTGACTGGGAAACATATGTTCAAACAATGCATAAAACGGGTACTCAGCACGATACTTTGGCAGCGGTAGTTCGGCCTTTCTTGGCAATGTAAGGGTCGTCGTCAGGCTGTCAAACGTCAGGGACAACGTTGGGGAAGAAATGAACCGGTAATAAATAAAAGCATCTACCGACTACAAATATCCTGTTCAGGAAAATACTCTTGGACACCACTGTAGGGAAAAAACTAGTGCTGAGATTTCATTTCTGTTATGGCTGCTGTGTTTGCTGTTCGATTGGGGCGATGGCAGGAAAGTTTTTTTTTGCGTTTTGATCAACTTCGTGGTCCAAAAGTAACTTTCTTGAACAGGATATTTATAGATGTTCCTTCAGCCCAAACCGACTGCGAATCATATTTGACGGGGCACAACGGATAAGTCGGCTACATTTTATTCGAGCTATATTTCGGCCCTTCTTGGCAAGGGTCCTCTTCAGGCTCAAGCTGGAAAATAAACTTCAGTAGTTTATTGGAAAATAAACTTCAGTAGTCTTCAGGCTCAAGCCGCTCAAGCTGGAAAATAAACTTCAGTAGTTTATTTTCCAGCTTGAGCCTGAAGAGGACCCTTACCAAGAAAGGCCGAAATATAGCTCGAATAAAATGTAGCTGACTTATCCGTTTTGTTCCGTCAAATAGGATATTTATAGTCGGTAGAAGCTCCTGTAATTTATTGTAGGTTCTTTTCTTCCCCAACGTTGGCTAACGTTCGGCAGCCTGACGAGGGCCCTTGCCAAGAAGGGCTGAAATATCGCTGCCAAATCACCGTAGCTAATGTATCCGTTGTATGCAGTGTTTGAATATAATAATGTATTAGGTCCATTCTTCTAGAAGGGAAATATCGCTGGAAGCTGATTAGCACCATCTAGCATGGTTCGTAGGCAGCTTGGGCTGAACGAAAACTTCGCAGGTAACCTCTTTTCAAAAACTTCAGTCTAACTATTCTATGTTCCTTCTAACATTTACAACAATCATTAAAGGGGGTATTCTAGTAAGATTGTCGAGTACTCAGACCCCAGTAGGAAAATGGCATATGGTCACATTCTGGATTCAGTTTACATTTCAAGCTGAGCGATCCCAGTGTATTTAAGCACGATTGGAAACGCTACTCCGAATTGACGCCTAAAACTCTTCGCCTAAGCCAGGGTTTCTGATTCTGATGTTATGGTTTTGTTATTTATTACTGATTATATTAACAACAATCATTGATGAGGTATTCTAGTGGGATATTGTCGAGCACTCTAGCCCCAGAACATGGACAGTGGGAACATGGCTTTACGATTGCATTCTGGATTTAATTTGCATTTCCAGCTGACCGATCCCAGTGTATTTAAGCACGATCGGAAAAGCTACTACGAATTGACGCCTAAAACTCTTCGCCCAGCGTTTCTGTTTCTAATGTTACGGTTTATTACTGAATATTACTATTAGCTTGCATGGTTATCTGTTACTAAGCTTTTTTACCACTCATCTAGCCTAGACCTTATACGAATCCTGTAGTTTGCAATCTTGTTTTGGTGGTGAGTTTTACGTGTCAACTCGGAATAGCATTTCCAGTCCTTCTTTAATCCGCTAGGAGCGCTGAATTGGAAAAGGGGCGAATACTCTTGATGACTATCTCTCCTTGCCGATCCAAAGTCTCCGGCCTCTCCGGGTATCTTGCGGAAGAAAGGCAGAAGTGGTGTCACAGCTGCTGCCAAAGATCGCGGTGATTGATTGACACAGGATTTTAGTCGTTGAGTTTGAGTCGTACGGACACGCTTACTCCTTCTTCCCGAGGATCGCTGGCGTGTTTTGTACTTAATAGAGTATTGCCCGTATGAAGCGCGTTGCGTCTGTGTTGCGAGTACTTTAGCATTTAGATACCAATGCAGTTGCTGTATCCGTTATCGATTGTGGAACATTTAAGCGGTTTAGTAGTAAATAGCATAATGTTTCTGAAACAGGACCCAACTGAATAACTTAAATGTGAGCCATCAGTCCAGGTCAACAGAGTCATTAGTCTGTCTTGGGCGTACTACTGTAGATAAGTATGGTTTTTTTTTGCCCTAAGAACCAATGGACATGGCAGATACATAAAAAATAAACAAAAAATGAAAACAAATGTACCCGCTAGAAGCATTTATCCCATGTGCTATGGCTATCCTGAGGAACCTCGCCATCCTTCCATTCGCTCAGTTATTTGTAACGTAAGTCTCACAATCACAGAGTAAATGCATACGACATGATTGACATGGACGTATAGGACACTGTCCAATTTCATATGACAGATTTCTAAACTGTGGTCGTCACTCTAAAAAAACGATTCACACCAAGTGGCGCATGCCGCGGGGCCGTGCCGGTGCTGCGGTTTCTTTCAAATTAAAATATTACGATAAACCATGATTTCTCAGGTACATGTGAACAAATTTCATCAGATATCGGCCAAGAATGAAGCAAGTCTACAATGTCCATGAGCTTGGGTTGAATACAAGACTGGAAGCTCATATGGTACTTGCAAGGCTGGATCAGAGGATGAAATTTAAGAATTTGCAAATTCTTGGGTATCTTGTGTATATTTACAAGCAGTACCCTTGAAATAAGAATGATCATTGGCCCTTGGACATCAAGAGAATGATCTGGTAAATTATTTTTGCACTTTGAGGGCACTAGAAATTCATCTGAAAGCAAAACCCGCGAGGCAAACGTTTTTTGTACTTTAAGGAATTCATTTCTAATCTATTCCCTTGAAGCAAAAATTATCATGGCCCTTTGGCATCATGAATAGCCTATGTATCATTTCGTCAAAAGTATTTTTTTTCAATTTTTGGGATCCGAGAACGTAAGTAGCGTAGAGGGATACTTGTGACTTCGTAAAAGTTGTCCGTCTGTAAGCACGATAATTGTCGAAGGGAATGAACTATTTTGATGAAACTTGGTCTGAGGACTGTTTAGATCAAGGGAAGGTCGAGTTCGTAGATGGGCTCTGTAGCTCAACATTTACGGGTGTGGGGAGGGGTTTTTAATTAAGGGTCGAACCAGTTTATTTTTTAAGGCTAATGAGATAGTCGATTTAGGGGTAAAAAGACATGTTGAACACGAATATGAAAACCATTTACTGTCCGGAGAAATTGTTCGCCCGGAATTCGGCCAAAACCGGAAAAATTATTAAAGGAAAAATTCTATATCAAGTTGATTAGGTGTTCCATTTAGAGGTAAAAAGACATGCTGAAAATTTATATGAAAATCATTTTCTTGTCGGACAAGTAGTTCGCCCGGATTCCGTCCGAAACCAGAAAATGTGTTAGAAGTAAAAGTTTTATCTGAAGTCGATTAGGTGTTCGATTCATAGGTAAGAAAACGTGCTGAATCGGATGTTCATAATCATTTTCTGCCCGGACATACAGTTCGCCCGGAATCCGGCTGAAACCGGAAAATTTGTTAGAAGTTAAAGTTTTATCTGAAGTTGATTAGATGTTCGATATAGGGATAAGGTGATACGTTGAATTCGTTTTAGAGCTTTAGTTTTTGCCGGACAAGTAGTTTCTCTCGGAATCCGGTCGAAACCGGAGATTTGGCGGAAGTAAGGCAGGAAGATTTGATCAATTCCGTCGAAGTAGATGTGACGTACAGCCTAGGGGTAAATATACACATGATGAATCATATCTGAACTTGGTTGTCTCAGATGATTAGCCATTGACCTTCTTCTGTTTCTAAATCTCAATTGTAAAAATGTTCAAGGAGTCTGGCGAAGACCGGATATCTACAAGACCAAATTGTCTGGATCAAACATTAAATTTTTGGGCTCCCATCAAAAGCAATTTGATCTTGTTCGTTAAGATGTGCACTTAAGGGAGCTGGAAATTCATTTTGAAGCAAAACCCTTGTTTCACAAATGATGATGGGCTCATAGGGATCATGAAAATATATATTTTGCTCAAAAGTATTTTCTGTATTTTGTGGTTAAGATGAGTTCTTTAAGGAATGGTTGGCTCTATAAAGTGAGAATTTAGAAACCAATTTTGTTAATCCTTAATTACCTACTTTGGCTAATTGGTAGACATAGTTAGCTACAACAAGTGCATGAAAAGGGCAAAGTTCGAAGTCAACAAACGTTCAAACAAGCATACCTCTACCGAACTCCCAGAGGGTCTGAAGAGGAAACTGACTTTTTCCAAGTTAGATATGCCTGCCAAGTTTCATTCTTAGCACATCCTACACATATGAAAAAAAGTTTGGTCGCCACTGAATTACCTTCACCAGAAGCCAAATACACTGAAGCTGACTCTAATGCTGGCCCATATTCGATACCGATAGCGGTATACCAATATATCGGACCAAATATCGATATCGAAACGTAAATATCAATATCGAAAACGATTTTTGCTCATTCATAATTACTGTAATTAATCCAACATAACCTACATTTATTTATCCGAAAATAGAGCAATATGTTTTCCGTAATTCATTTCTTATTTATTCGGATTTTGAGATGATGAAGATGCTATTTAACGAAAATTTTGTTCTTAGATTTTGTCCAAACGAGACGTATCCTATAGCGAAACATGGTAAACAAATTCAGTATCGATTATCGAATATTGAAAGTGAAAATATTGATGTATCGATTATCGAATTGCGAAAGTGAATATATCGATATGTCGAAAAATCTAAATATCGTCCAATACAAGCACAGAAACATGGTTGGTGACTTGGCGCTTTTGGTCAACAGCATGGTCCTCATATGTAGTTTCTGCTAACTTCTTTGGTAGCATGTGTTCGATAATTCTTTCGTTCAAGTTCTGTCGTTACTGGGCTCCAGGTGGCGAAGCAGTCATCGACAGAAAATTTGTCGGTGGCCGGCAGTATCGTGTCGGTGCCGGTGCCGCGCCGAGGTGTACACCGGTGGCGCAGAGACAGCAACCCCTCGGTCGTCTCCATAGCCCACTGGTGGTTTGGTATCCATCTTTAGATAGTGTGCCCGAACAGAAGGCGAACAAGTAAATTGATGCTAACCTCAAAGAAAGGAAAAGACGAAATATCTCCCAGGAATCCTTTACTTTCAAATCCTTCTGTCAGTCTGTTGTCAAGCAAATTTCCCTTTAGAAATCACGGAGATGGAACCCCGTTCTTACAGTTGACTACTAAAAGTTTCCCTTTATCCCTGTCGGACTGTGGGTCTGGTTGTGAAAACCTGGATGTTCTCCGGTCGTGAAAGCCAGATTTGTATATATGTCTGATTTGATTGTTTTATATTAGATTAGATTAGATTATTTTATTGCTAAATTACATAATAACCCATCATGATAGGTAACCGCCCATGAGAAGACATAAATGCATTGGCACTGGCCAGTTACCACAAACTACTTCAACTTAACTTAAACATTAACTTAATTTCATTTTAGTACTAATTAATCAAATTTTTGTTTTCATATACCACACAAATGAAAAAAGAAGAATAAGAAAAAATAAATGAATAAAGGTAATAAAAAAAAGAAATAATAACTTATACTTCATTCTCTGAATCGTGACCCTCACCCCTCCAACAAAAATTTCTTTACTCAATTGTTGGTGGTCAGACGAACTAGATGATCCGACCCTCTTACCCATACCCGCCTTAAAGTTCCAGCTTGGTTTAGGTGGGGGGGGGGGGTAGGCATCGCAAATACTAGAATGTTTCCGGTTTAATCTCTCTACCTGATCTCCAAGGAGCCCTCTTGCATATCGTGCCTTCTTTATTGTCCCTAGCTCCCTTATGAAATTGTAATATTCTGAAATCCCCGCTTTTCGCCGTTCTTTCGTTTTGTTCTCACGGCTTTTTAAGTTTTGCCCGTAACGCAACTCAAACTTCGTCGAAGGTTTCAAGGTCCGTTGACAACTCTTTCGCACATAAGAACATGAGAAGCTTCAAAGTAGCGTTTTCATTTGGAAGACATGGCAGACTATCAGGTCTGTCTTCTGTTTTGGACTTTTTTTGTACATGATTTTCTCATTTTTAAACCACGTCGTGTTCATTTTTATGGCACTTGAGCTTACTCAAGTGCCATATAGCGATTGTAATTTCTGTCCGTCAGTCGGTCTGTCGGTCCCGGTTTTGCTAGTTCGGGCACTTCCAGATAAGCTAGGACGATGAAACTTGGCAGGCATATCAGGAACTGGACCAGATTAAATTAGAAATTGTCGCTTCCTCGATCTGACCATCTGGAGGGGAGTGGAGGGAGGGGGAATCCGGAAAAAATAGGAAAAATGAGATATTTTTAGCTTACGAACGGGTGATCGGATCTTAATGAAACTTGATATATGGAAGGACTTCGTGTCTCAGACCCTCTATTTTAAATCCAGACCGGATCCGGTGACACTGGGGGGAGTTGGAGGGGGAAACCGGAAACCTTGGAAAACACTTAGAGTGGAGGGATCCGGATGAAACTTGGTGGAAAGTACAAGCAAAAGTCCTAGATACGTGACTGATATAACCGGAACGGATCCGCTCACTTTGGGGGAGTTGGTGGGGGGAGAAGTCCGAATTTGTAGTGATCCCGCGAGTTCCGTGCTTCCTGATGTGCTGGGACGATGGAAATTTACAGGTATGTCTGGGACCCGACCAAATTAAATAGGAAATCGTCAATTTCCCGATTCGACCATCTGGGGGGGGGGGGGAGTGGAGGGAGGATGAAGCCAAAATTTGAGGTATTTTTAGCTTGCGAACGGGTGATCGGATCTTGATGAAAATTGATATTTAGGATGCCCTCGTGTCTCAGACATCTCACTTTAAATGCGGGCCGGATCCGATGACACGGGGGGGAGTTGGAGGAGGGAACCGGAAATTGTGAGAAACGCTTAAAGTGGAGGGATCGGGATGAAACTTGGTGGGGAAAACAAGCACAGGTCCTATACACGTCATTGACATAACCTGACCGGATCAGGGCACTGTGGGGGAGTTGGGGTGGGGGTCCGGATTTCTAGCGATCCCGCGAGTTCGGCATACTTCCTGATGTCCTAGGGCGATGAAACTTGGCTGGTATGTCAGGGATCCGAACAGATTGACTTGAGAACAGCCGTTTCCCCGACCCGACCATCGTGGGGGGAGTGGGTGGATGGGGAGTCCGGAATCTAGTGGCGAGCATAACTTTTGAACGGGTGATCGGATTTCAATGAAACTTGTCTGGTGAGCTATCGCCTCGGACGTTCAGTGTCACGTCCGGGTCGGGTCCGATACCTGTGGGGATGGGGGGGGGTGGGGTGGAAAACTCAAGAAACTCTAAAAGCAGAGGAATTGGGACGAAACTTAATGGATGGAACAAGTATTAGGCCTAGATTTGTTATTTGGCGTCCGGGCGGGATTCGGCCAAGGTAGGGGGGGGGGGGGTACTGGAAACTTGCAGATAGGCTATGCTCCAATTTCAGTCAAACTTGATGGACAGGAACAGGGAATTAAGAGATTGGGCCCGAACCGGCTCCGACAACGTTGGTGGGAGGGGGGGGGGTACCGGAAGCTCTTGTAGGTAGCTCTTGTTTATGGCACTTGAGCTTACTCAAGTGCCATATAGCGATTGTAATTTCTGTCCGTCAGTCGGTCCCGGCACTTCCAGATAAGCTAGGACGATGAAACTTGGCAGGCATATCAGGAACTGGACCAGATTAAATTATAAATGGTCGCTTCCCCGATCCGACCATCTGGAGGGGAGTGGAGGGAGGGGGAATCCGGAAAAATAGGAAAAATGAGATATTTTTAGCTTACGAACGGGTGATCGGATCTTAATGAAACTTGATATGTGGAAGGACTTCGTGTCTCAGACCCTCCATTTTAAATCCAGACCGGATCCGGTGACATTGGGGGGAGTTGGAGGGGGAAACCGGAAATCTTGGAAAACACTTAGAGTGGAGGGATCCGGATGAAACTTGGTGGAAAGTACAAGCAAAAGTCCTAGATACGTGACTGATATAACCGGAACGGATCCGCTCACTTTCGGGGAGTTAGGGGGGGGGGGGAGAAGTCCGAATTTGTAGTGATCCCGCGAGTTCCGTGCTTCCTGATGTGCTGGGATGATGGAAATTGACAGGCATGTCTGGGACCCGACCAGATTAAATAGGAAATCGTCAATTCCCCGATTCGACCATCTGGGGGGGGGGGGAGTGGAGGGAGGGTGAAGCCGAAATTTGAGGT
Source organism: Branchinecta lynchi (assembly GCA_023053575.1). Classification (NCBI taxonomy): domain Eukaryota; kingdom Metazoa; phylum Arthropoda; class Branchiopoda; order Anostraca; family Branchinectidae; genus Branchinecta; species Branchinecta lynchi. The sequence continues at coordinate 18,047,128 of JAKZAP010000002.1, forward strand.
ATTTCTAGCTTGCGAACGGGTGATCGGATCTTGATGAAAGTTGATATTTAGGATGACCTCGTGTCGCAGACATCTCACTTTAAATCCGGGCCGGATCCGATGACACTGGGGGGAGTTGGAGGAGGGAACCGGAAATTTTGAGAAACGCTTAGAGTGGAGGGATCGGGATGAAACTTGGTGGGAAAAACAAGCGCAAGTCCTAGACACGTCATTGACATAACCGAACCGGATCAGGGCACTCTGGGGGAGTTGGGGTGGGGGTCCGGATTTCTAGCGATCCCGCGAGTTCGGCATACTTCCTGATGTCCTAGGGCGATGAAACTTGGCTGGTATGTCAGGGATCCGAACAGATTGACTTGAGAACAGCCGTTTCCCCGACCCGACCATCGTGGGGGGAGTGGGTGGATGGGAGTCCGGAATCTAGTGGCGAGCATAACTTTTGAACGGGTGATCGGATTTCAATGAAACTTGTCTGGTGAGCTATTGCCTCGGACGTTCATTGTCACGTCCGGGTCGGGTCCGATACCTGTGGGGATGGGGGGGGGGGGGGTGGAAAATTCAAGAAACTCTAAAAGCAGAGGGATTGGGACGAAACTTAATGGATGGAACAAGCATTAGGCCTAGATTTGTTATTTGGCGTCCGGGCCGGATTCGGCCAAGGTAGGGGGGGGGGTACTGGAAACTTGCAGATATGCTATGCTCCAATTTCAGTAAAACTTGATGGACAGGAACAGGGAATTAAGAGATTGGGCCCGAGCCGGCTGCGACAACGTTGGTGGGAGGGGGGGGGGGGTACCAGAACTTTCCAAAAATGCTCAGATTCGAGTGAAACTTGATAGATGGTATAAAAGAAGATGCTTTAGGTGGTCGATTTTTTTTATTCCGAACCAGACTCGGCCACGGTAGGTGGAGATAGAGTGAGTACCGGAAATCGTGTAGCACGTCTAGGAATCAAACAAATGGATTTATTGGGATGAAAGTTTGAGCAGTCATGCGTATTTGCTACAGACAATCGAGACGATGCCGGAACTGCTCAGAAATGAGTGAAACTAAATATCCATATCCAGATAACCGGTTTTACGCATCTGTAGCATGAGACGCGAAAACTCTTTCGGAGCATAACGAACACGACAAATAGTGAAATATGGCAAATGCAAAGATTAGTGAGGTGTCGTTCTTGTACAGCCTACTCGTACAAGTGCCATATGAGCTCGTAGCTCTTGTTCAAATATTTGCATCCAGACACCGCGTCAGAGAGCGTGAAGGCCGTATAGTGTCGAGAAGCGCTAACAAGAAAATCTTTAATTTCGCCCGGAAATAATGGTATTTTCGAAAACAATATTCTTGGTCCATTTCGTCGTGAAAACATTATTTCTAGTAAGAGTTTTTAATTTAGAGTTAGCTTTAATTCCTCAATTTGACATTTCATCATTTGGTACCAGTTTAGTGGCGCTGGATTCACCCGCGGGAAGGTCAATTCTCGTTCTGTCGGTACTGAGCCTAAGCCCCATGCCAACTCTCCCCTTCGTAAAAAAAAATCTCCTTGCGCGAGCAAGTGGTTTTCCCGTATTTCTGTTATTGCTCTTTACAAAGTAATATTGATCGAATATCGCACTCGTTGAAAATCTGTCCATTCATTCAAAGTGCGCGGGAAGGTAGTTTGTTCCTTCCTATGCGTAGGAGAGTACCGCCGCTTCTTCTAGAGGGAGTGCACCTTACCCTACGAAAACGGATCTTGGTCAAGTTGGCAGTAGTGACTAACTAAATTAATTTAAATTACATTTTTATTTTTAACCCGTTTAGTATTGAGGCGGCGTGTAGTAGAAAAAAAGAAAAAAGAAACAAAACTACAGCATTAACCGAAATAATTAAAATTCACTAAACCGAAACAATGTGGAGCTAAATCCGTGGGTGATCACAGTTCGTCTTTTTTTAATTTTTGTTTATAGCCACAGGAGGATCAGCTTTACCAAACCTCTCTACGAGGAAGATGTTTCTTGTCCAGGGGGAGGTGTAGCAAACACAGGCGTTGCTAGCCAAAATGTTGCGGGGGGGGCATTGTATTTACCGACTGGCTGGTCGTTTACCGACTGTTTTGAAGAAACAACTATTGTTTGTTAGAAAAAACGACAGTTAGACAAAAAATCAAATGATTTTCAGAAAAAACGACTGTTTTTCAGAACCCCCCCCCCTCCCTCCCCCATACGTGACGCGCCTGGTAGCAAATACTTGGAGAACCGAAAGAAAATGGAACTAATTTGACCAAGATTTTCGTTACATTATTAGGAAGTCACGCTTTGACTCTTAGGTGCAAAAACGGACCAGTGGGATGCGACTCTTATCTTTTGGTAAGGCGCGTTTATGGGGCCGAGCTAACGAGCTCGTATCTCTGCCGGCCCCCAGTGATCAAAATATATTGTCACGAAGTATTTTTGAAATAAAAGAACCTGAACCTGAACCTGGTAAATTCTAAAACGTTCAGCGTCTTGTTTCTGGCTAAACTCTTCTCCAGTACCGTGCTTGAACAATCAAAAACGTGTCGGAAAATGTTTCCAGTAACTTACATGGTCAAAATGACTACGAAACGCCAACACTTCAGACAAGTCGAAAATCCTATAGCTCACAACGTTTGCTGTCTGAAACCCGGGAAATAATGGGGGCACACACGTCTTATCACCATGAAAGCCTTCTCTCAATCTATACGAGTTTGGGTGTAAGTTTCGGTAAATGTGTGCGCGGCTTAATGTGGGTCTAATACTCTTGATGACTATCTCTCCTTGCCGCTGCAAAATCTCAGGCCTTTCCGTCTATCTAGCGGAAGAAAGGCTGAAGTGGTGTCACAGCTGCTCCCAAAGATAGCGGTGATTGATTGACACAGGATTTGAGTCGCTGAGTTTGCGTCGCACGGACACGCTTACTCCTTCTTCCTTAGGGTCGCTGGCGTGGTTTTGGACTTAGTCATATAGAGTATCAGGATCCTCGGGTCAGACAGACGTTCAGCAATTTCAAAGCCTTTTGACCAATATCAAGGCATCTGCTGTTCGGGGAAAAGACATAAGCTCATCGCTAACTGGAAGTTAATTTTCGAAACCTATTGTTTCTTATTTGATACTGACTTATTTTCTTTCGTTCTCACATTTTCACTCGCTTCCATTCGCGTGAACTAAAACCGAAATAGGAAATATGCAAGCGGTGTAGTTGTAAAACCTGACATATAAAAACAGAAACCACACAAATTTACGAGTTTGTCGTGAAACTTAATTTCGGAGATACCAGAATGTCACAGATTTTTGTGGCCAAATGTCACAGGCTTAACTAGAGAAAAGTGACAAGACTGGCCTGAAGAGGCCCTTGCCAAAAAGGCCGAAATATTGTTAGAACAAATTTCAGCTTACTTGCCCGTTTAGCGCCATCAAATATAATCGAATATATGCCAGATTTTGCTTATCTTATAACAATTAATTAAGGACCGTGCGTTAATAGATGTCATCTTCCCATTCATTGTGTTGCGAGAGCAACACTTTGGTTTTGTCCTCGTTTTTTTTTTTTTTTTTTTCCCTATGACTCCGATTTCATTTTATTCCTGGTAACTGGGAAGGGTCTAACCTGTGCGGTTTTTACGGAAAGTGTGGACCTTAGGCCGGATTGATGAATATGACATTACATTTTGGAAAGCTCCGTAGAACTCTTGCCTGGGGCCAATAAGGATGGTTTTTGCTTGTCATCGAGCCAGAGCCTACGGTTTGCGAAGTGAAGTGGAGTTGTATAGCCTATGTCGGAGAGGACCATCTCAAGTTGTGTAGCGAACCTTTCGTTTCATCAAACCATGTTTCTGCTTTCGAGTGGAAAGCTCCGTTCTAGCACGCTAGCAGGCAGGCACCAGTTTCAAATTGAAGATGGACTAAAATCTATAAGTGTTAAATATATGCGGCAGTTACCCGGCCCCACAGCCAACATATCTTCTTTGAGTGATAAATAGAAAAATCTACAGAGACAAAAAAGTGGCTTTTTCCCACGGGTCCGAAAGTGCTGCCATCTATTGTTTCTGTCCATGTCTGTGACGATTCCAGCTGAGTTTATAATTTTTTTTTTTTTTGCACTTGGGTTTGCGGTAGAGTAACGGTATCAGATGTGCCCCTTAAACTTTAAAAGTTCTCTCATTGCTAAAGAAACTAGAGCTTATCCTTTGCTCCTTTCTAAGTCGTGACGTTAGAAAGTTGGCCTACGGCAAAAAAGTCAACTTTTGAACTAAGACAGGTAGAATTTTTTTTTCGACGGCAATCGATAGCCACTGATGAGCTGATCAAAGTATATCTCATCCATTTTTTGGTACAAAAATTCCTTCATGAGATACACCAGTTTGAAAATTTCAAAGGGGTTGACAACTTCAGTAGTAAGGTACATTGAAACCAAAAATAGGCGATAGCAGTTATGAGCCATGTAGGGGACTTTTAAGCAACAGTCGACTGTTAGCTCATAATCATCTTCGGTAATGAGGGCCTTGCAGCTTTTGCTAGTTGGTGTACCTGTTATTTGTTTCCGGTGTATTCGATGGTAAGAACAATTTGGTTCCATTTGTGTACGCGATTTCAGCTGAGTTTATCATTCGTTTTTTTGCACTTGGGTTTGCGGTAGAGAAATGGTATCAGATGTACCTCTTAAACTTTAGAAGTTCTCTCATTGCTAAAGAAACTAGAGCTTATCCTTTGCTCCTTTCTAAGTGGTGACGTTAGAAAGTTGGCCTACGGCAAAAAAGTCAACTTTTGAACTAAGACAGGTAGAATTTTTTTTTTCGACGGCAATCGATAGCCGCTGATGAGCTGATCAAACTATATGTCATCCATTTTTTGGTACACAAATTCCTTCATGAGATACACCAGTTTGAAAGTTTCAAGGGGTTGACAACTTCAGTAGTAAGGTACACACTGAAACCAAAAATAGGTGATACCAGTTGTGAGACAAGTAGGGGACTTGTACACTGCAGTCGAGTGTTAGCTCATAATCATCTTCGGCAATAAGGGGTTTGCAGCTTTCGCTAGTTGGCGTACCTGTCATTTGATGGTAAGAACAATTAGGTTCCCAATTGTAAGACATGCAAGGGACTTGTCAGTAATAATAGGCTGTTATGCTACAAAAATCTTCAGCGATGAGGGGTTTGAAACTTTTGCTAGCCGGTGTACCCATTATTTTTATCCGGTGAGCTTGATGTCTATCACAGGAAAGGGACTTGTCAGTAGAATCGGTGCACGAGGGGCTAGAAATTTGTGCAAATTGTTGCACATTGTATTCGATTTATATAAAACTGACGGTAAGAAAGTTTGTATCGATGGTCTCTCGCTGTATCCTAGGATTTACTGTTTTCGCAACGGGTACAAACGATAATGTAAAATAAGGTAGTTTCGTAATAATTAATAGTGTCATCTATGGTATTTTAATCCTGAAAAGTTACGGATAGCTTTATAATACCAACTAGATTATATAGGATATTGTTCCAAGTTTTCATCCGTCACGATGTCTACGATTGAAAAGGATAAAGTTCAACTGACTGCAAAGTCAATTTAGTCCCTTTTTCCGATATTCTTTTGTTGTGGTTAGGGCAATCGATGCCCTTGATGAGCTGATCAAAGTATATGTCATCCATTTTTTTTGAACAAAAATCCTTCATGAGATAAACCAGTTTGAAAGTTTCAAGGGGTTGACAACTTCAGGAGTAAGGTACACACTGAAACCAAAAATAGGCGATACCAGTTGTGAGACATGTAAGGGACTTGTAAGCAACAGTCGACTGTAAGCAACAGTCGACTGTTAGCTCATAATCATCTTCGGCAATGAGGAGTTTGCAGCTTTTGCTAGTTGGTATACCTGTTATTTGTATCAGGTGTATTAGATGGTAAGAACAATTTTGTTCCCAAAAAGCCAAAACGGCTTTTATGCTATAATCATCTTCAGCGATGAGGGGTTCGCAACTTTTAATAGCTGGTGTATCCATTATTTGTTCCGATGAATTTGATGTCAATCACGGGAGAGGGGCTTGTAAGTAAGAATCGGTTCACGAGGGGCTAGAAATTTTTGAAAATTGGTGCACATTGTATTCGATATCTGTAAATATGACGGTAAGAAAGTTTGTATCGATGGTCTATCGCTATAACCGAAGATTAACTGTTTACACAACGGGTACAAACGATACGGTAATCTAAAACAATAAGGTAGTTTTGTAATAATTAATAGTGTCATCTATGGTATTTTAGTCCTGAAACGTTACGGATAGCTTTATAATACCAACTAGATTATATAAGATATTGTTCCAAGTTTTCATCCGTCACGATATCTACGATTGAAAAGGATAAAGTCCAACTGACCGCCAAGTCAATTTAGTCCCTTCTTCCGATATTGTTTTGTTGTTGGTTTTACAACGCTAAAGAACAGCTTTTGATCATGTTATTATTCTTTTTAGAACATACCGTTTTAAAAGCTTCGATAAGTTGACAATTTCAGCATTTAACCGACAGCGAAGAAACAAAACCAAAGTGTTGCTCTCGCAACACTTTAGTCGGCGAAGCCGGACAAAGGTTGCCGCAACACTTCACGTTGCCCCGGCAACGTAGGTCTAGTTGGTGTTGACTTGGGTGGTATGGCTGCCGCTGCATCTTTTTGGGATCCCAAAACGTAAGTGAAGGGATACCCATGACTTCGTAACAGTTGTCCGTCTGTCTGCACGATAACTCTCGAAGCGGTTAAGATATTTCGTTCAAACTTAGTGTGAGGATCCATTGGGTCAAAGTACAGGTCAGGTTCGTAGATGGGCCCTGTAATCCAATATTTGAAGGTGGGGGAAGTGGTTTTATATTAAGAGATAAAAGAAAAAAATTCAAGCTGGTGTGATAGTCGATTTAGGGATAATGAAAGATGCTGAATCCAGAACTGAACTTCATTTCTCACCGGACAAATAGTTCGCCCGGAATCCAGAAAAAAGGGAAATTTCGTAAAAGTAAAAGTTCTATGTGAAGTTGAATAAAAGTTCAGTAAAGGGGTACAGAGATATTCTGAATCTGTTTCTGAGTTTTCCTTTTCGACAAGTAGTTTCTCGGAATCCGGCGAAAACCGGAAAATTGGTAAGAGTGAAAGTCTTATCTGAAGTTGATTAGAGGTTAGACGTTGGTCGATTTAGAGGTAAGAGGTAATTTATTTTTGAACTTTTATCTTCCCACAGGACAAGTAGACTTACCGGAATCTGGCAAAAACCGGAAATTTTGTAGGTAGGTAGGCCTATTCTGAAGTCGACCGGAACATCCTTATAGGAGCAAGAATACAAGCTGAATCCCTATGTAACCTGAATTATCTCGCGAATAATTATTTCAGTCGGAATCCGGCAGAAACCTTAAATTTCATAGAACTAAACAACTTATTTACTTCGATTGGAGCATCGATAAAGATTTAACAATAAATCTTGAACCCAAATGTAAGCATTCTTTTTTCACCGGATAAGTAAGTGGGACCGGAGTCTGGCCAAAACCGGAAATTTGAAGAAATTAAATAAAATTAGGATGTCGATAAAATTTGGTTGGAGGAGGTACGTGTACCCGAACAAGACATAGTGAATCAGGATACACTGTTTATTCTCGCCGAGGATGGATAGTCCCGTTGAAATCTAGTGAAAATATGATTTTTTAAATAAGCCTGATTGTTTGATATGCTTTTAGCTGGAAAGTATGACTTAGTGGCTGTTGTTCAGTGGTTTGTTACAATAATATCAACTGTATACGAGTTCGGCAAATACTCAACATCTGCAAGACCTTATCATCTGTATGAAAAAGATCGACAAATATTCCCCTTTAGGATTCCATCGAAACGTTTGGTCTTGTTGTATCAATAAGATCGACAAATATTCCCCTTTATCCCATCGAAACCTTTGGTCTTGTCTTCTGGTTACATAAAGTAGATATACTCTTGACGACTAGTCGTACCGATGAAGAATCGTAGTGTGCATAGGGAAGAGATAGAAATATCATAATAACAAACGTTGCTGATTGGTTTACATAAGATTTGAGATTTCGGTTTACATAGGATCGACTTACATAGGATTTGAATATTTGAGTTTTTCCACAGTTCGTATTTCCAACTTGTGCGGCTTTGAGCCTCAAGAGGACCCTTGCCAAAAAGCGCTGAAATATAGCTCTAATAAAATTGAGCTGATGTATCCGTTTTGCACTATCCAATATGATTTGTGCCAACTTTAAAGATTCATTTGGGTGACGTTACACGTTCTTCCTGAGGATCACTGGCGTCTTTCCGAGTATTCTGTCGGTCAAAGTAGTCGTTGCTGCGCCTGCTCGTCGTATGGCTGAAACCGAGGAGATTTACAAGATCTCCCAGAAATCACAACAGTGGAACAGCTAATAATATGAGCCCTTGCTTCCGTCAGTATCTCCCGTACGAAAAAGTTGTCACGCACTAATTCCTACATTCTGGTATTAAAAGCGCTGATATCCGTCCTTGGCAAAGTTTTCGACTGGCGTTCTGTTTCATAGTTCGGTCTTGCTCCGATTTTGGTATTTCAAACCTGTTATTGGCATTACAACCCGTTTTAAACTCTTCTTTTTCTTCGTCCTACCAGGGACCCATACAATTTCCTGTAATGAGTAGCCATTCAGGGGGCTTGTCATTTCCTATACTTCTATGTTGCTATGTTGCCCGAGCCTCACCTAGTTCCCAAGAATTCCGCTTGGTTCGAATCGGCGTTCTTGCTGAGATAGACAAAATTGCCAGCATGCGACCAGAAATATTCCTAGTTCAGCACAATAGCTGCGAAAAATTTTGTATATCTGGATAGTCGGGTATTTTATCCCTGTGGGTATTTTTCGAACTATCTGACGCTCGCTCAAGAGCGCATCAGAAATCTCTTATTGACAAGCCCCCTGATTGGCGAGTCATTACAGGAAATTTATGGGTCCCTGGTCCCAGAGGCGTCACTAGCCAAAATGTTTTGGGGGGGGGGGGGGAGGTTACCGACTGTTTCTGCAACAACAAGAATGACATTTTTGAAAACAAGACCAAAGGTTTCGATGGGATCCCAAAAATTCAATATCTGATCCAGACAACTGGGTCTTGTCTTAGCCAGATCCAGTCTTCGCCAGACTCGTCGAACATTTTTACAATTAAAATTCAGAAACAGATTAAGGCCAAATAGCTAATCACCTGAGAAAACCAAGTTCAGATTTGGCTCCAGCATGTGTGTTTACCCCTATAAGTCATATCTGTTTTGACGAAAACTTCCTGCCACTTCTGCCAATTTCCCGGTTCCGGCCGAACTCCAGAACTACTTGTCCGGCGAAAAAAGAAAGCTCAAAGACGAAATCAGGGTATCTTCTTTCCCCAGTAATGAACATCTAATCAACTTCAAATAGAAATTTAGCTTATAACAAATTTTCCGATTCCAGCCGGATTCCGGTCGAACTATATGTCCGGGTAAAATACGATTGTCACACAGGGACTCAGCATCTCTTCTTACCCCTAAATCGCTTATCTAATCAACTAGAAATAAAACTTTGACTTCCAACAGTTTTCCGGTTTTGGCCGGATTCCGGACGAACTACGTGTCCGGGTAGAAACTTGTTTTCACATAAATGTTCAGCATGTCTTCTTGCCCTAAATCAAACATCTAATCAACTCCAAACAAAACTTTTAATTTTGACAAACTTTCCGGTTTGGGCCGGATTCCGGTCGAAATACTTCTCCGTCGAGAAAATAGTTTTCACCATCGTCTTCAGCATGTCTCCCTACCTCTAAATCGAAATTTAATCAACTTCAAATAAAACTTTTACTTTCAACAAACTTTCCGGTTTGGGCCGGATTCCGGGCGAAATAGTTGTCCATCGAGAAAATAGTTTCACCATCGTCTTCAGCATGTCTTCCTACCCCTAAACCGAACATCTAATCAATTTCAAATAAAACTTTTACTTTCAACAAACTTTCCGGTTTGGGCCGGATTCCGGGCGAAATACTTGTCCGTCGAGAAAATAATTTACACCATCGTCTTCAGCATGTCTTCCTACCCTTAAATCGAACATCTAATCAACTTCAAATAAAACTTGTACTTTCGACAAACTTTCCGGTTTTGGCCGGATTCCGGGCGAACTACATGTCAGACGACAAAATGGTTTTCACCATCGTGTTCAGCATGTCTTCTTACCCCATAATCGACTATCACATTAGCTGTTTCAAAATATTTTGTTTGTCCCTTAATTTGAATCCCCTCCCCCACCCCTAAATGTAGAGCTACAAAGCCCATCTACGAACTTGACTGGTCCGACGACCCAACGAACCCTCACACCAAGTTTCATCAAAATATCTCATTCCCTTCGAGAGTTATCGTGCTTACAGACGGACGGACGGACGGACGGACAGACGGACAACTTTTGCGATGTCATAGGTATCCCTCCACTTACGTTTTGGGATCCCAAAAATCGATTGATTTTCAGAAAAACGACTATTTTGACGAAAAATCGACCAATTTTCAGAAAAAACGACTGTTTTCATGAAAAAAAAAAAAACTGTTTTGACGAAAATAGCGGCGCTTCGTGCCGACTCGGTTATTTTTTAACGACTGGCCGACAGCATCGGGGGGGGGGCGTTCCCCCCCCCCCCCAGTCGTGGCGCTCTTGCGCTGATCCTACCAGGTTCTGAAGCTCATGTTTACAGAATCTCAAGTCAGGATTTGAGTTTAAAATTAAGTCCATCTCGTTGAGCACGAAGGGACAGAAGTGGACAACATAAAACTGAATAGACTTCATTGAAATAAATCAACTTAGCAAATAATTTATTTAACCTGTAGAAAATCGTATTGATGTTCTTTTGTCTTTTCTTCTCTTACGACTTTTGTTTTCTATCTTTTTTTGCAGTAGCTCAACGTTCAATAGCTCTGCTTCTGCTAGTTCAATAAATTCTTTGCAAAGTCAATACATTCTAGTGAAGTCAATGATGTTGCCACTTAAGCCGCTTCGACAAAACGGGGCGACGCGTTCCGGACCTTGCGGACTACGGTGGCGGATTGGAAGAACTATAGGACTTTCGCCGCCTTTGCCAATCCCATATGAATGTAAATTTTCGAGGCCAGAGCTGATGAAACAGTACAAAACTTTGCCAGGCGGCCTGGTCGTCCTTTTTGCATCGTAACGGTTCGGACAATCAGGACCGCAGACTAGAATTCCAGCCCTGCACTACCATTAGTTCCGTGCAGAGAAGTTGAGATTTGTTCAGCTTTGCGATCAAAGTGCAGATAATCCTGCCTGGAAAACCTGTTCGCCGTCCATACCGAAGCATAAGGAAACACGAGATTCCATTTAGCTTTCCTTATGGTCAATTAAAACAACAGTTTACTACAGCTGGCTTGAATTGCCGGACAAATCTTCCATTTTCGTCAACATCGCGGCTTCTTTAATGCTAATTCTCGTGATGGCGTCCACATTCCTAATGCTGCAGTGGACCTATTTCCACAGGGTAAAGAGGGGGATGAAATTCAGAGGCGCTCATTTGACCCCCACCCCACAGGGGCAGCTACCCATACAAATCATAAGATCTGCGAGACAAAGTGATTTGAGAAAGCTATGACAGGAGTTGTGAAAAGCTAATCTTAGGACTTCTTTGACCTTTTTAAGCCTAGCTAATGACCCGGAACGACGCCAGTGCCTCATAGGTTTTCGCGAAATGACACCCCTGTTCAAACGGCTGCAACGACTTGATCGAGCTTTGACTCAAAGAAGTGGCCGACAGTAACGATAGGTTTTTGCGGTAAGCTCGAACCACAAGGTAAAGTAATCGGAAATTTGCCTTATACAGTTCAGCTCTACAAGCGGACTAATTAATGAAAGGCCCCCATTGTCTCCTTGTCAGCACTTGTGACAGAGAAATAGTAAAATATGGATCCTTAAAGGACCTGTCCAACCTATAATACTAACGCAACCTACTTCCATAATCCTTCCATTTATTTCTAAACCCAGAGACCCCAATTTCGTGTGGTGCATTCTTACCCCTCTAACAAAACCACGCTGATTTTCTCACTTGCCGAGTTTTGCTACCTTATATGTGTATCACGCTGTTGACGGTTGTCTGCGAGAAGTAGTTACATCAGAAAAAACGGTTCCATCAGAAAAACCGGTGGTATAAATTTTTTCCCTGTTGTCGCCGTAAGTCAACGGGTCTCGGAAAAGGCTTAAAACAGCCAAAACCATTGGTTATTTGTTGAAAGCATAGCCGAGTTTTAAAGTATTTAAATATTTTAAAATACTGTAACTTGAACAGTAAATAGTGCGAGGGTCCTTTAAGGTAATGACTGGAACCTAAAATAGCATTCATTTTCTGCTCCAAAGACACCGCAAACAGAAGCAGATTGCAGATTTTCTACTCATCAACTTGCGGATTAACTTTACTACATATATAATAAGTGTTGATCATAAGCATAAGATAATGGGGATTTTCAGAAATTAGTCCGCTTGGAAGCGCTTAACCATGAATATGGTGAATTCCGCAGTTAATGCCTGATTTCTGTCACCAAAGTCCAAACAAGTAGACGGACCACATACAGACGGACTCAAACTCCCTATAAAATTTTCCACTTTCACCACGTACTTTTTGGTGATTTATCGTTCGAGTTAAAAACCCGGAACTGCTAAAAAAAAAAATCCCGATAATTAGCTCCCAAAAATCTAGCCGGGCCTTCAAGCCGACGAAACCGCCTTGTTCTTTGTTGCATCCAGTTGCTATAGCGCCGTGCGACGTCTCACGGTCTCCCCTTCCACGTCAGCGTGCGCTCCTCTCCTTGAAAATAACATAGGAGACATGGGCGGCAATACAATTATGTGTGTTCTGATAATTTCGATTTGGATCGGCCTTTCTAAAAATAAATATACTTAGGCGATTAACGTCGGGGGTTTTCCCGAACATTCCAGCCTTATAGATAAGGTCAAATGAAAAACAAGTGAAGTAATACATTGTTTTGTTATTTGATACTTGTGACGCTTTTGAGAAGAAAGAAGTTGGGATTTTAGGCCCTGGGAACGCAAGTTAAAGTGTGAATGATGTCCAGGCAGGACAACACGGACCTTTGCTGTGGGCAAAGATTCAGGTTTTCCCGGCGTATTTAAATAAATGATATATTTCTTTATATTTAAAGCCCAGGGACCATAGCCAAAAAGTCATTAAATACAAATACAGAAAGAACCTAACACGCTACTACATCACACACAAAGTAAGTATATAAAAAACAAACCCACAAGTTGATGAATAAAAAAACTGCACTCTCCGTTCGCTGCTGATTGCACTGTAGAATTCCAGTCCTCGGCCACGGGACCCGGGTCGTCACCCCACACCATTACTGAAAAGTTGAGATTATTTGACTTCAAACGCGCGGAAGATCTGGCTGGAACAACCGTATCGACTATCCTCGGCAGTATGAGCACACTTATGGTCAGGACAGACAAGTAGGTCTGGTGGCCGTGGTTTCAAATTCCTGTCGGTACCCCTCAGACGTTTTCAAATTCATGATGAAAGTGCAGAAAATCCAGCGTAGAAAACGTGATCGTCCTGTGATCATACTGAGAGTCTGACTACCGCACAGGGTATAGAAAAAAAAAACTGGGCTCCGGTCGTTAATACTACTCCTTTCACCTTCGATTTCATTGGAGCATCTCTTTCTTCGAAGAGCCACCTGACATTCATCTCTTCTGTGGTTAGTAGCGGCACCTGTTATTATCGCGAGTACTACCTAGTCCCTGGTATTCTTAACACTAGATGTCTCTAGGCTCCTTACTCATGGTTCACTGCCAGCAAGTGCCCGAAGTTGGACAAGATGGAAGTAATGCCATATGTTACTTCAGAAAAGCATATCTATGTACCAAGCACACAAACTAGTGCTTTCCTGGTGGACAAACCCGCTTGACTGGGGTTCAAGTAGCAAAACTGAATACCATGCCATCTGGTATCGCTTTTGACGGGCGAGGATGCCATCTAAAGACATTCCTGCATAAGCAGCTCTCGCGGCATGGCGTGAGAGTTTTTGAAGAAAGCGCAGAGACCTCTAATTTGTTTCAACAGCTAAAAAAAAAGACGAACAAAATCAGGCCAAAGCCGCCCCCACATCGTTTTCCAGCAGCGTTCTGTAAAAGGACAGAGGTTCTAGAGTAAATATAAATATCTGCAGCCAATCTTACGCAAAATGCAAAAGGAGCGCATGAATATAATTTGCACTGTGAAAATATCTTTAAAACGAAAATAACTAAACACAAATAACAAGTTCTAGTAACCGTTGGAACTAGATTTGAAAATGAATCTTCCTTGTTTTCCGATTTACAGCAACAAGGTTTTTGAACAATATCAACATTTCTTTTTGCACGATTTGTTGCTTTTCTAGCTTCGCGATAAATCACTGTCCAGCAGCATCCTGCATCAAACATACGAAATGTAGGGTAAACATAAACATCTCCCGCCTACGCAAGATCCAAAATGAGCTCTAATGAGTCTAATTTGTATTCTATTTTAAACATATGTATTATCAAATACAAATTACAAATCTCCAGCTTTGCGGACTTTTTCGTTTAGAACCAGATTTGATCGTCCTTGTTTTCCTGTTTAGCAAGCTTTTTGACAGAACGAATATTTCTTTTTGCATGATTTATTACTTTCAAGCATATTTGGCTTTGAGTGACAAAAACTCTCGCTCCTCCTATTCATCGTAGAATGTCCATGAATTTCGAGCCTTCCCTAGTACCCGATACATACGCCACGGCTCTAGCGGATCGACGCTCATGAGTCTAAATTCGCCTCTGCAGAAATACACTGAAAATTATAGATTTTTTTCAAAAGAAAGCAAGTATATCGGAAATTAATAAGTAAAGGCCTACAACTCGTAAAACAAAAATATACGAAAATATTTTTTTCCACCGTTCAGAAAGAAGGGTCCACCGCTTTCCTCATAACCTTAGCGTACTAGCAGGCAAGCCTCATCTTGCCTAGGAAAATAATAAGAACTTTATTTTTCAAGCGAAAAATTTAATAAATATACCAAACAATAGCGCTTGATTTTTAATTCTATAAAATGGCTAGTGAATTTTCTTTGGTGGGACTGTTCTTTTCCACAAATTTGAAATGAAAATCGAAGGAGATTCTTCTTTCACGTCTTTGACCAATCAGAGCAGAGCTGGTTTCGGAGCCCGCGAGATTCCGATTTTACGGACCACGTTTGTTCAGAACGAATTTGATCTCAGAGTAGTGAAGGTGTCCAGAAACGGTTAGCGAAGCTCATTTCAGTTTTTTACAAAATGTCTACCGCTGAAAAGAAACCTGAGGTTGTTGAGGAGGCTGCCGAAACCAAGAAGAAAGGAACCAAGCGAGTAGCAGAGGTAAAAATATGTTCCAGTACTAAGTTTGAGGAAATTTTTCTAGTTTGTTAGCTACATATTCTGTAAAGGGGATGAACAATCAGGCAAATTGTACTGCAGACAAATTAATTTTCTGCTTAATGATAATGGGACCTTACAGGTCTTTTTTGGTCAGTCAGTTTGTCGTGCAATGAGCCTGCCCCACAAATAATGATTAACATTGGCTTACCTAATTAATTTGCTTTTGATTTGGTGTCTTGCCTAGGCTAGTTAATTCATTGCTCATATGGTGATGTACACTTAGAATGCTGTGATCGGGGTTGCTGCTGGTTGCACAATTCTGTGGCCGGTAAGACAAAATAACACTAAATGACATGACTTTAAAGATAAAGTTTTTCATTAATAATGTAAAAGGACTAAGACTCATAGATGTCAGAATGTTGCAAGTTTTTCCGGCTAAATATCACAGGTTATGTCAGAAAGGTGGGAACACTGGTTGTACCTGGTTTTAAATTTTTTATTGTCGCCTGTGCTATTCTGCCGAAGAAGATCGTTAAAGTTAAATTTATGTCCAAAAATTCTACATTTTAATTCAAACGTTCAGCAAATCTCTGCTTGTGAGCTCTGAAGAAATAAGTGTGGTAGCTAATTTCATTTTCTATCCTGTTCCTCGTTGCTTTCTTCGGTGTTTACAATTCACAGGGGTTTAACCTTTTGAATGACTTCTTTTTTCCGCCAAAAACTTCCGCCGTCGCTACATCCGGCGTAAATTTGCCGGCCGGTGTTAGCTCGTGAAACACGTGTCACATTTCCCATTTTGGCGCCAACCCAGCTGCCGGCCGTTCCTCGCCGAGCCACATGCGCGAGACGCTAGGGAAGGGAGGTGGTGCCAGCGCGGAGAACTTGGATTGAAAGAGTGCGTCTCTACTCTCTACTCTAATTGCATGACATTCTCCTTGATTACTTCCTGACTCACTTCCAAAATGGGAATACCTAAAGTTCCCGGTGCCCATGGAGGCTTGTACGGTTGTGTCTAACAAGGGAGCAACCCCTCGATAGTAGTTTCTGTGTTGAGATCCACATGTCCTATACCTGTAAAATCTATGGCCATAAACCTGTTACCCCATGCCAAATGCGAGGCCCACAACCTAGTTCTTACAGGCTGTTTACTGAACTACAGACTACAGTAAAACCTCGTCAGTATTTATAAGGTTAAGGTTGTGGCCAAAATCCAAACATTTGGCATGGGGTGAACGGCTTTTGGCGTACACGGACCCCCTAACTCTGTTTGGGCCGAGGAGAGACAGGTGTCCCCAGAAAAGAAGTTTTAGAAAAATTTCTCACTCCTATTTTTTTTTTTTTTTTAGGAGAAGGAAGATGTAAAAAAGCTGAAGGCCACCAACGGTG
The DNA here is from genome assembly GCA_023053575.1 of Branchinecta lynchi. Taxonomy (NCBI): domain Eukaryota; kingdom Metazoa; phylum Arthropoda; class Branchiopoda; order Anostraca; family Branchinectidae; genus Branchinecta; species Branchinecta lynchi. Next base: position 18,063,906 of record JAKZAP010000002.1, read on the forward strand.
ATGAGGTAGAAGACGAAGAGGCCGAGGGAGAGGAGGAAGCTGATGACGAGGAAGAGGAGGTCCCTGAAGGAGAGGAGGACTTCGATGAGGAAGGAGAAGATGCGGAAGATGGTTAGTATTGCTTTCAAAATCTGGTGGGAAATTAGGAGCTGGTTCTAGTCTCCTTGATCATATTCGCTATGGCCAACACAGATTTGATGTCGGATTTGGACGCGCATCGGGTGCCCAGCAGAGACCATCCATGCGTTTCATAATTTAACGCAAATCTGTCAGTTCGGATTTGACCGTAGTTGCTACCGGAGGAAATAAGACTGGATCCTGTTAGAGGACCCAGAGGTGAAATAAATTCCGTTGTAGGTAAAATTGTCCGAACTTGACTTTTTTTTTTCCTTAAAGTGCGAACACACGATCAGGATCGGGAGCTCCCGGAATGGAATCCCTGCCCGGATTTGCGGCACGATCATCACTTCCATATGGAAAAGTTGGAAATTTTTTCAACTTGATGGTGAAAGTGCAGGAAATCCGTCCGGGAAATCCTCATCGTGTGTTTGCACTTTTAAATCGTGATTCGCCAACGCTTCCAGGAAGCTTGTCGGACCCAGCGATATAGCAAACACAGTTAAGAGTAGATTTAGCCTTTCCGTACTCTGTGAAGGAAGTTTCCCTGTCACAGGGCGATTTCGGTTGTCTTTGAAAGCTTGACTATGACGCCTGTTTGGAGACTACGGTTGAAACTCGCTTCACTTTCCAGAGATGTTTTTGGCGCTTCGCTCGTTTTAGAAAGAGAATCCACGGCGGGATTGGTAAGCTGTGTAGTCGGACCGAACGGCTTTCCACTTGTTCTTGGGGAACTGGCGGGGACAGATGGGCGAGTCCGACCATGAAAGGATTTGAATCCGGATCCAGGGCTAGGTACGAATCCGAATATTACGAATTCGAATCCGGATTTGGATCCGACCTTAACAAAAATCAAATCATCATACGCTTCTTCCACTGATTTCTTAATTAATCGGATAACGTGATAGATTACTGAGGGCGGTTGGTGGTGGAGATCAAGAAAGTTGGATTGCCTAAAGCCACTGTAAAGAAAAGGAAACTGAAAGGATATAGACTAGGAAGTTTAAGCGGTTTCCTAAGATTGAGGGTTTGGGACCCGAATGCAGATGACGAGCAGAAAATTTCAATCCGGATTCGCCCATCTCAGCTTGGGGACCATTCGTCCAAAAATTCTGCATGGCTCGTATGGAGCTTGGCTCGCGTAGACCGGTAAAAAAAATGTGATCGTCATGCTGGCAGTTAACCTTGTTTCTAACCGAAATTACTTTTACAGAGGAAGCGGAAGGAGAAGGTGAAGACGAAGAAGAGGCATAATAGTGACGTTAAGTTAGCCTCAAAGACAATTTTTAAATTCTCACGCCAGCCCGAAGCGGGACTCGGTGCAACCTGTGTCGATTGGGCCGAGCCCCACATGTCATCAAGTGGTCACGTCTTAACCAGTGCTGAACAGTTTTAAGACCCGGTCACTAGATGACTCCCGAGTACCTTAACGGATTTCTCTGCAGTTATCCTATAACTGGTGTACAATTTCGTGTGTACGTTAACTGTGGATCATCTGCCCGTTTTCAGTAATTGCATGGTGGATTCGTTTGCGAATCCATTGTGTTTTATAATAAAAAAAGCAAAAGTTTGATATAAATTTTATTTAATTTGTAGTATTCTAGTTGCTATAGGGCCCTATCTTTCGTACTCTGGTTTGTTGCAATCATACACATATTCTCTTTCTTCGGGTATGATGACCCCAAAGTATCGGCATGATACCCCATGCAAATCTGTTGAATGAGAATCTGTTCAAGCTGTTCAAACAGATTTTTATAAGGGTCCGGGTACCATGCCCAAGAATGAGGATTTGTACAGGACTGGTTTGTTGTACAATGAAGGACCATTTCAACTACTTTGTCGTCCATGTCCGTGAGCTCCCACCATAATGCCATCGTTTATTTCATACGGAGTCGATCTCAGTCAATGAAAGTGCAGGAAACCCGGCCGGCTTTCAGTATTACCTCAAGGTTCTTGTCGTAAATGGGCCGGCCGGCTTTCAGTATTACCTCAAGGTTCTTGTCGTAAACACCATCAGGGTTTCCGGCACTCATCAAGTGGAAAAACATATCTTACTATATGGATGTGACGGTGTTAAAAATCCGGGCAGGAATTCCAGATGGGGGACACATATCGCGATCGATTGTCCTTGGCTGTGAGGTGCATCCAGATGTGTTAGGACGATTAAACATAGAGGCATGTCAGGGATCTGACCAGTTCGACTTGTAAATAGTCACTTCCCTGGTTCGACCATCGTTGGGGAATAGAAGGATGGAGAATCCGGAATTTATTGTCATGCGCAGGGGCGTCGCAAGGGGGGGGTGCGGGGGGTGCAGCACCCCCCCACCTTTTTGAGATTCGGTAAAATTTTGGGCCGGAGGCCCAAAATTTTACTAAAATTGTTCTGTATTTTTTCGATTTACGGAGATTCGGTAGTTAAACAGAATCTTAAATAGGATATCTGTACACATCTCTTCGGTATAATGATCGGGATTCGGTATAATTGCCAGTATTCGGTAGTTATCACGAATTTGGTGAGAGAATTTACAGAAATCATTTGGTAATTATTCGATGCCGGAACTATTCGGTATATTTATGGAGATTCCGTGGTTACACAGACTCCCGAATAAGCTATTGGTTCAAAATTATTCGGTATCATGATTGGGATTCGGTAATTTATTAAGTATAAGTTCCAGGATCAAGAAGTTAACCACGAATCCTGACTTTGTTGCAGTTTCGCCGAAAGTCTACCAAATATGAATATTGTTCGGTAGTTTTTCGATATCAAAACAATTCGGTATAATAACCGGGATACGGTGGTTATACAGAATCCCAAACACGCTATCGGTCTAAACTTATTCGGTATAATAACTGTGATTCGGTAACTTATTCGTTTTAATTGCCAGGATTCGGAAGTTACCACGAACCTCGAAACTCAGAAGAGGTCGAGTGAAGCACTGGTCGCAGACAAAAGGGATGATCTGTGATATCATCGATAGTCCTTACTTTTATTTTGGATCCCAAAAAGAATGTCTAATCCTAAATATTTCGAAAATTCCGCCTTGCAGCACTTTTCGTAATATTCTCTATTATGTGGAAGGGCGTAACATTTAACGGGGTTTTTAAGCCAGTTTAGGATTGAGATTTCGAAACATTAAAAGCTAGACTTTGGATGGAAATTAAATTTGGCAGGAAAAAGCAAACAAAAATTTCGCCTGCGGCGCTCACTTTATGTTATCATAGGTAGTATATTCACTAGACTACAGTTGCTGCTGCTGCCGGAACATTGCTCCATGCGTTTTCTGGAACTTCTTAGAGTCTCGGTATTTCATCAACGGTAAATGATAGAATTTGTAAGAGAAGCGGTTAAATTTTAGCCTATAAAAACAAAAAATAATGGATTTCGAAAATTTTCGCCTGCGGCGCTCGGTTTATTATTGGCTATAATAGATAGTAGCTGTTACTGCAATCATGCCCGGCAACATATTCTCCATGTGGCCTTCGCCAAAACGCCGCCTAGTAGTTGGCTTATCGTCGTTCATGCTGCCTTTTATTGTTACTCTTCCTACGTAATCGTTTCTGTTCCATAATTTAAAGCTCGAATTCTTAGTTCTAGGATTCGGTAAAATTTTTGAAAGATTCGGTAAAATTTTGGCTCCGCACCCCCCCACCGAAAATGCACTTGCGACGCCCCTGGTCATGCGTGACTGTGATGGGACCTGAATCAAACTTGACATTTGGGAAGAGCACATGTCTTGGATCTCTCGCCTTAAAGGGGAACTCCAGAATAAGACCTAAAATTCGTCAGAGACCCACAATGGGTCAAGGGAATCCATTGCCGAAGTCCCGTGCTGTTGCATCAATTATTACCGGAGAAAACGGCGAAAAAAATAGTCTTGGTTGGCAACCCTGCTAGGTCCACTTGGCAGTCTTGCGGGAACGATTTGGCGACAAATTTGAAGTTCGACAACGTGTAATTAATTAGAAGTCGTTTTGGTATTCTCACTACCAAGGTAATCAAACAACCGGACTGAGTGAATCCCCAGATGAGCTGACTTCACCTTGGCTTCTGTCACCTTCCTCATTGTCTCATTGTTCTGGCACCTTTTTTACGAGGTTGTTTGAGACTCTGTGTTTATATTTATTTCACTGTAGTCACTCTCAACCTTGTGGTTAAGGCCCAACATTCAGCGCGCCATACCTACCCATTGCCTATCCTATTCATTGGCGTTGTTTGCCCCCCAGCACCCAGGGGGTAGCTGCCAGTGGAAACACTGGAAATTATGGTAAGCAGTTTTGGTCTCTCACCTACACTGTAAAAAGTTTCTGTGAATAGCTGCGTTCGGTGCACTCCGGGCTGTCTCTGGTGTTTAGTCACCAGTGTCCGGTTCTTCCCTTAAAACGTATTCTTTTAGTTCACCTGTGAGTTGATGAAAACCGGCGAACTCCTCACTGCAGCAGGGCTCACGAGCAGGTTCTGGTTAGTCCGCACCGGTGAGATAAAACCGGACACTGGTTAGTTCAAAAATGGGTTATAAGACTGGTGAGAAGTCACCGGTGGATGCAAAAACGGCTTATAAGAAAAACCGGAGACCACCGGTGAGAACTCCCGTGACAAACGCAGCTAATAAGGATCCAGTATTTGCTACTGGGAATAATCTTATCTCTATTTTTTATTTATTTATTTATTTATGACCCGCTTTTTGCATAACAGCGGAGTATGAATAAAACACAAAAGTAAAATATACATATTAAAACACTTAAACAAAACAATGTAAATAAACACGACAATATTCTTTTCGTATAAATAAAAATTATTGTGATAAAATCAATCCGAATTAGGGATGATCTTATCTCAATAAAGGCAAGATTGATCCTAGTATCAAATACTGCAATTTTTTTTTACAGTGTACTCTCGCGAAACTTTGATCTTTTTAAGCAGCTGATGACCTGAAATGACACCTCTGCTCTCTAAAAATGAAGCCCCTGATCACATTAAGAATGAAAAAATTGATTCCCGAAGAGCCTGGAAGGAAAACAAAATAGATAACTCTCGAAAACACAATATAAAACACCAAAAGGAGAAAACTCTTTTCAAAAAAAACACTCCCGATGCTACATAGCCTACCTGAAGGAACCTCCCATACCTACAAAGGCCAGGAATGTTTTTTTTTCGTCGAGAACAAATCAGATCGTTCGCTCCCGTTGATTCTCACCAAAAGTTAGTGTTTTAAAATTTTTTTAAATCTTTCAGCTTAAAACATCAACCCACTAAATGAAACACATCCTCCCCGTGTGAACCACACATATGCCGAAACTAAGGACCAGAATGTAACTTAATTTTCTTGTTTCCCAACCTTCTACCAAACTTACCATCCGTTTCAGTTCCTCTGGTCTAAGCCCCTCTTTACAAAAACAGTTCCCAACCAGAATGTAACTTAATTTTCTTATTTCCCAATCCACTCCCAAACTCATCATCCATTACTCTGGACTAAGCCCCACTTTGGAAAAACAGTCCCCCCCCCCATGCCTTTTTGGCTAAGATGTACCACTTCAAAGAAGATGAATTCAGTTCTCTACAGTTGAATCTCATGATCTTTTACCATCTGGGGCAAATCATAATGACCAGTAACCCTCTGGGAATGGGACCAAGTCTATCTAGCTGTGTAGCAGAGATTTAATAGTCTCTTTCTTGATCATTAGGAACTTTTAGTCCTCAGTAGCTACTAGTACACTGTAGTCATCAAACCTACCACATGGTGCCCATAGGAATGTTTTGGCACCTTTGTTACAGGTTTGGGTGTAGAATTGGGGTTTTATTTACGTTGCTGGTCTCTCTAAACACTGTGGACGATCAACATTTGACAGAGCTTACCTCAACATTTACAGACCATAGCGACCTAATACTTATAAGAGGAAAATCATTGCAAATAGTAATTCTCCAAGAATACAATCAGTAACAACAACAATGGACCCTAGCGTGATGCCCTAAAAACTAGGCGACAGTTTGTGAATGATGAGCCCTTGGTAGTATTAGCATTATGGCTCCTTGCCTCACACTACAGGGTTTAGTTGAGCTCCGACAAACATCAAGAGCTCATAAACTTATTAGTCGACAAATTACATTTACTCAGAGAAGTAGGCCATCTGATTATGTTACACTGCTTTAGTAACACAGCATCATACAATAAAGGCCAGACTGACTGCTTTTAAAGACATAAGATGGCAAGGAATATACTTTAATTTATGCTATGGCATACAATGAAGCATTGGAAGGAAAACTGTATTATTCTTTACTTAATCAGTTCTGAACATTCTCAACCACTAAACACTAAATGTTATTCATTCCGGTGCATACTTGACTGATGATGACCCAATCAGCTCTTTCATTGTAACTGGCTTCCAAGGGAATATGAGACACACTTCTAAGTCTGACGAAGGTCAGGCGTTCATTATCCTGCAATTAAAAACTTCAGTTAGAACGTAAATTAATGTCTGAATATAGTTGGTTAATGATGTTGTATCCCTATAGCAAACCCATCCTCTATTTCAACTTCACAGCTCATTCAGCTTTCTTTTCTCATTAAGTTGTGGATCATTGACGCACGAAAGATATGACCGTTTTATTGACACTTAGCACACTTTGTATCTGAACTCAGTCACATCCATATTTTCATCACAACAAAAAATTTTCGAGAAAAAAAAATGAATTTTTCACTGTCTAAATATTTCACATTTCCAAACATGGTTAAGCCAAGTGCAAGTCACAAACCTGGGATGTGAGCACTCAACTCATAACATCTACTGTACTTTTTAGGCTACTTGTACTTCTGCATGAAACGTTTCTTACATGGGACCATTTTGTCACACTCAGCATCCCACCAGCTAAAGCTTCATATGAATCCATCCTCTGTTCCCATCCAATACTCTGTAGCTATGTTTGTTATGTGTTTAGTGTAAAGTTTTGCTACGTGCATTGTCTTTTTTCTTGTTGTTGTTTTTTTTCTTTTCTTTTTGGGATCCAAAAACGTAAGTGGAGGGATACCTATGACATCGCAAAAGTTGTCCGTCTGTCCGTCCGTCCGTCTGTAAGCACGGTAACTCTCGAAGGGAATGAGATATTTTGTTGAAACTTGGTGTGAGGTTGGGTCATCGGACCAGTCGAGTTCGTAGATGGGCTTTGTAGCCCTACATTTAGGGGTGGGGGAGGGAGTTCAAATTAAGGGGCAAACAAAATATTTTGAAACAGCTAATGTGATGGTCGGTTATGCAGTAAGAAGACAAGCTGAGCACGATGGTGAAAACCATTTTGTCATCGGAAGAGTAGTTCGCCCGGAATCCGGCCAAAACCGGAAAGTTTGTTAAAAGTAAAAGTTTTATTTGAAGTTGATTCGATGTTCGAAACAAGGGTAGGAAGACATGCTGAAGAGGATGGTGAATACCATTTTCTCGACGGACAAGTAGTTCGCCCGGAATCCGGCCGAACCCGGAAAGTTTGTTAAAATTAAAAGTTTTATTTCGAGTTGGTTAGATGTTCGATTTAGGGTAAGAAGACATGCTGAACACTTATGTGAAAACAATTTTCTACCCGGACATGTAGTTCGCCCGGAATCCGGCGAAAACCGGAAAGTTGGTTAAAAGAAAAAGTTTAATTTGAAGTTGATTAAATGTGTGATTTATGGGTAAATAGAAATACCGAACACGATGGTGAAAATAATTTTCTCGCCGGACAACTAATTCGCCCGGAATCCGGCCAAACCAGGAAAATTTGTTAAAAGCAAAAGTTCGATTAGATGACAGATTAAGGGGTAAGAAGAGAGGCTGAGTCGGTATATGATAATGGTTTTTTACCCGAAAATATAATTATTCCGGAATCCGGTTGTACCCGGATTTTTTTTCAAGTCAAACTTTTATTCCAAGTTTATTAGATGTTCTTTATAGGGATAAAGAGATACGCTGGTTTTGTTTCTGTATTTTTTTTTTGCTGGACTAGTAGTTCGCTCGGAAATCGGCAGGAAGTCTCGGTCAGTATCGTCAAAATAGATATGGCTTATAGAGGTATATCTGAACTTGGTTGTCTCTGATGATTAGCCTGTCCAAGACTGGATCTGGCGAAGACAAGACTCGATTGTCTGAATCTAATTTTAGATTTTTGGGATCCCGTCGACACCTTTGGTCTTGTTTTTGTACTCGGTCACTAGGGCTACATGCCCTTCATTGTTTTTCTTGACGGGTAATAAATATATTGATTAATTGTTCTAATCCATGGCCAAGGCAAGAAAAGATGTAGGTACTGAACATTTCCATCCTAAATAGCAACGACTTTCGAATAAGAAAGGTCATAAAAGTGAAAGAAGGCATTCAAACAGTTTCTAAAGAGGACTCATTTGTAACTGATATCCGAAAAAAAATTAACTCGATCCAAAATAGCAACTGCTTCTGAGCAAGAAAGGTAATCAAAACCAAAGAAGGCATTATAGATTTTAAGCGAACCTGGACACGTCAAAACGGATCATATAAATCTACATTTTGTTCTAATCCATGGCCAAGGCAAGAAAAGATTTCAGTATCGAAAATAAATAGCAGCTAGCTTCGAACAAGGAAGGTAATACAAAATTAAGAAGGCAGTACAAATGTGTATGCGGATGAAGCGAACCTGGCCACATCAAAGCGACTCATATAAATCCATATTCTGTTTTAATGAATGGCCAAGGCAAGAAAAGATTTCAATATTGAATATTTCCATCTTAAATAGCAACTACTTTCGAACAAGAAAAATCATAAAAATGAAAGAAGACACTCATGTAAGGAGGACGAATTTTGTAACTGCTCTCCGTAACAAATTAAATACTTTCATCCAAAATAGCAACTACCTATGAGCAAGAAAGGTAATAAAAATTAAAGAAGGACTGAAAGTTGTGTGCGGATCACAGCAAAATAACGCTAGGGAGTAGCGCCAAGACCTATGCTTTACAAAACAGGCCATTCTCGTAACGCCACCAACTACACTAACGACATTTAAAGCGAGACAAACTTGCGGGTTAAGAAATTTCTAGTAAATAGATGTTCCTTCAGCCCAAGCTGGCTGTGAATCATATTTGACGGTGCAAAACGGATAAGTCAGCTACATTTTCTAGTAAGCAAAGGTGCGGTCTCCACACACCGAGGAAAAAGTTGATATAATTTTTTTGCAATGTAATGAGACGAATTTTGTAACTGATGACCGTAAGAAATTAAATACTCTCATCCAAATAGCAACTGCCTCTGAGCAAGAAAGGTAGTAAAAATGAAACAAGAGACTGAAAATTTGTAAGTAAATAACACTAGGGAGCAGCACCAAGACCTATGCTTTCCATGCTTTGCAAATGGTCCATACTTGTAGCGCCGCCCACTACGCTTGCAGCACTTGAAGTGAGACAAACTTGCGGGTTAAGGAATTTCTAGTAAAGCAAAGGTGCGGTCTGCACACACCGAGGAAACAACTGAGGCTACATCATTTTTTTGCAATGTTCAGAATATGAAGTTATCGGAGCCAGCGTTAGTGAAAACTGAATAAGTTTCAGTAGGGACATTCTCTACCGTTAGGGGTGGTGGTATCGCTGCTATTCGAGTATCTTTCAATTTTGTCAAGTCTTGCTGCTACTCCCTAGTGTTATTTTCACAAACGGACCATAGTCGTTAGCGCCGCCCACACTTACGGCATTTAAAGCGAGACAAACTTGCGGGTTAAGAAATTTATGCAAAGGTGGGGTCTGCAAACACCAAGGAAACAATGGAAGCTGTATCATTTTTGCAATGTTGCATAAAGTTTTAGTAGGGACGTTCTCTACCACTAAGGCTGCTAGTATCGCTGCTATTTGAATGTGTGTCAATTTGGTCAAGTCTTGGTGGTACTTCCTAGTGTTATTTTGCTCTGGTGTGAATGAAAAAAAATTTAAACATCAAAACAAATCAAATCTCTAGCTTATGCTTCTCACAAACAGATCCACTGTTCTGGTCAAGGATCAGGGCAAGAAACATTTCAGGTACTGAATATTCCATCTTAAGTAGCAACTAGTAACGAGCAAGAAAGGCAATACGAATAAAAGCCATTCAAATGTTTGCAGGGAGGACGCATTTGTAAACTGATATCCAAAATGTTGAACATATTCCCATCCTAAACAGCAACTACTTTCAAGCAAGAAAGATAATACAAAATTAAACTCTTATCATTAACTACAGGCAAAATTAGCCACCAGTTACTTGGATGCAGTAAGGTTTCTATTGATGTCATGGGTCCTTTGGATAGAAAACCATTGAAGCCCTTGTAAGTTACGTTTTGAGTTAAAAACTTACCTAATGTGATTGTCTTCCAAGCCATGCTGATTCCTGTAACTGTTCTGATGACAGAGCCTCTATGGATGCAGAAAGCTCCATGGGTCCTTTGCTTTATGGATGGTACTGACTATGGTTGATCTCGGCTGACAGTATTCTAAATTTCAGAAGGCTTGACTGCACTTCAATCTAAAAGAGAAACCATTATCAATGATTGAATTTGCTCGTCAATTATTTAGTTATCAGAATTACCCCAAAATTTAATTGTGACCTCACCAAGAAGTATGACAAGATAGTTTCTTAGAAGTCCCTGATCACATTTTTTAGATGCTACAATGGTTCATTCAGTAAGAAAATTCTTTGGCCTTGAATACAGTGACTAGTTCCTATGGTCGGACCGTGGTATCTGAATATCTGATACCACAATAACTGGCCAGATACCACAATAACTGCAAAAACGACTTTAGACTGTGGTATCACATACCATGGTATCTGCAAAAATGCAACTATTGTATAACACTTCAGGAATAAGTATATGGTATCTGAGCCTTTAAAACCCGGTTCCATCACAGTTTGGAGTCAGAGCTTTTAATAAGCTGTTTATTTCTGGGTCTTCAACCGACTCTGTTTGCTGGTTGGTTAACCTGCCGAGGACTGAGGTGGGAGCTCCTTCCGACAGACCTAGGTTCTTGGCGGGGGGCGAAAATCAAAATCATCATTGGAGAGATGTTGCTGGCAACAGGAAGACGCCAGATGCCTTTTTTTCTTTTTTTTTTTAGAACTAATTCAAACTGACCACTGAGATCAATAAACACTCAATAGCGACAAATAGGTCGGTTGACCGACTTACAGAGAAAAGTAAAAAAAATGCAGCTAGCGTAAATTTTAAGTTTCTAAGTTGAGAGATGCCACTTTTAAGGTAATTCAAAAATTTTTGCTGGACAACTAGTCCTGAGACCCTACTTCTCCCAGCGACCCCTGAAGCAAAAATTTTGGCAGACTTTGATCGCTCACATTTTCAGGACAAAAATTACCTGCAAAAACCGTTTGGCTTACCAGATCTCGCGAGAATCCTCTGCTCCATGGGATGAAACTGAAACTTCCTGCACAGCAGCGTCACAGAGAAGTAATCATGGTCACTCAAGTGGCATGACGCTGAGAGGCACTCATAGGTTGTTGAATTGAACGAAGCACTTGGGCAAGGGTGTCCTGACTGTCCTGGGCCTAATCTATTACAGCAGGAGTTACCCCAAGAGTTGACACATGTCTATCTGGAGGAGCAGCTGACACTGAATTTGAGACTGGATGCCTGAGAACCTGATGAATTGAGCATGGTTTGCACTGCATGCTCAGCAAGTCTTTTAATACTGTCCTCCTGTATAATCCTGACAGGAACTCAGAAAATCAGGTTCAAAGGAATGTTCACACACAAATCCGAAGCCTCCAATTGTTGGGAGACAGAAATCTGGTGTTTGCTCTTGACAAAATTTTCCCAAGCACTGTACTTAGAAAATTTATTCTCCTCACTACTTGGCCAAGAAAAGAAAGCTATTCCAACAGTGGGCTTACAACCAGGGTAGCAACACATCTGGTCTTGGACATTTCCATTTCACTCAGTTCAGCTGTCTTTTTTTGTGTGTTGTTTAATGGAGCTTCCAGAATTTCTTCTCTATGCTCCCTATTCTCACTACTTGGCCAAGAAAAGAAAGCTATTCCAACAGTGGGCGTACAACCAGGGTAGCAACACACTCTGGTCTTGGACATTTCCTTTTCACTCAGTTCTGCTGTCTTTTTTAGTTTGTGTTTTGTTTGGAATTCCGTCACAATTTAGTCAACACCTCCAGAATTTCTTCTATGGGTCACTTTTGTAAACAGTGTTGATGTTGTGTTACGAGTTTTGCAGTCGGTGCCATTCCCGCAAGACTACAGCATCAACATGACGGAACGAATGAGGGGTCTCATCAAAGGAGCCAATGGAATTAGACTTTATGAGGTATCTCTGCTTGGAGTTGACCCATTAGAATGCTTCTTACGTCAAAAAATTCAAAAAAAAATCAGGTATCGAACTCGGTCACCCGGAACCCTTATTTTTTAATTCTGGAGTTCACCTTTAATGTAAACTCGTATATTTAAATTCACACATTCGACTTTTAATTTCAGCTTTAGCTAAAAAGGGAAGCTTCCAACGGTTATACCCAGGATAAGTTGAACTAAGCGCAGCAAGCACAATTTTTTTAATCTGTATTTTTCCGTAAAAATTTGCGCCATACAAATGATTGCAGAATTCGATTTCTTACGTATGACAAGACCAAAGGTTTCGATGGGATCCCAAAAATTTAATCCAGACAATTGGTTCTTGTAGAGATCCGATCTTTCGCCAGCCTCATTGAACACTTTACTAGTAAAACCTAGAAAGAGATTAAAAGCAAATGGTAATCATCTGAGAAGACCAAGTTCAAATACGGATTTAGCACGTGTGTTTAACTTTATAGCCTGCGCCATATTTACTTCGACAAAAGTGCCTGCCTTACTTCTGCCAAATTTCCGGTTTCGGCCGGATTCCGGGCGAACTACTTGTCTTGCCAAAAATTTGAGTTCAAAAATGATTTCGGCTATCTTCTTAGCCCTATGTCGAACCATTTTAACAAATTTTCCGATTTCAGCCGGATTCGTGGCGAACTATGTGTCCGGGTAGAAAATGATTGTTATATACGAATTCAGCATGTTTTATTACGTGGTAATTTCATCACCTAATGAAATTCAAATAAAACTTTACTTTAAATTTTTTTTTCCGGTTCTGGCCGGATTCAGGGCGATCTACTTTTCCGGAGAGAAAATAATTTTCATATTCGGATTCAGCATGTCTCCTTGTCCCTAAATCGTATATGTCATTAGCTTTTAAAAGATATTTGTTTCGCCCCTTCATTTGAAACCCCTCCTCCTCTCCTAAGTATACATCTATGGGACCCATCTACGAACTCGACCTTTCCCTAGCCTAGACTCAAAAAACCCTCACACCAAGTTTCAGCAAAATATCGCACTTCCTTCGAGAGTTATCATGATGACAGACGGACAACTTTTGCGAAGTTATATTTTGGGTCATTGGGTTTTGGGATCCCATAAAGAACCCAATTTGCCAAAAGAATACCGACGCCCCAAATGTGAAGATCTTTATTTCTTACACTTCGACGCAACTTAACTTAAACTTAATCACCCATATATTTCTAAACCCGGGGACCCCAATTTCGTACGGTACATTCTAATCCCTCTAACAAAACCACGCTGATTTTCTCACTTGCCGTGTTTTACTACCTTCGATGTGTATCACGCTGTCGAGGGTTGTCTGCGATCATCAGAAAAACCGGTTATGTAAATTATTTCCCTGTTTCGCAATAAATAAATAACCCGTTGTGCCAACTAGACTTAAAAAAAAAAGATGTATTAAAATTGCGATCTGTTGAACTTCCTGGGTGCGCCCGACAAAGTTTGTAGAATTTCTTTTCTTACGTATAACAAGACCAAAGGTTTCGATGGGATCCCAAAAATCTAATACTTGATCCAGACAATGGCGAACGAATTACCATACTTGTCCAGAAAAAAAAGAGAGTTAGAAGCGAATCTCCTTATCCGTATGAAGAACGGCTAATCAACTTCAAGTAAAACTTCTTCTAAGAAAATCCGGTTTCAACCGGATTCCGAACAAGCTATATGTCTCGGTAAAAAAAAGATTGTCATATACAGATTCAGCGCGTCTTCTTATCCCTAAATATGTCATCTAATCAACTTCAAATAAAACTTTTGATTTTAACAAATTTTCCGGTTTCGGCCTGATTCCGGGCGAACAAGTTGTCCGGGTAGAAAATACTTTTCAAATAAGTGTTCAGCATGTCTTCTTACGCCCACATCGAACATCTAATCAACTTCAGACAAAACTTATACTTTTAACAAACTTTCCGGTTTTGGCCGAATTCCGGGCGAACTTCTTGCCCTGCGAGAAAATGGTTTTTACCATCGTTTTCAGCATGTTTTTCTACCTCTAAATAGAACATCTAATCAACTTCAAATAAAACTTACTTTTAAAAGACTTTCCGGTTTTGGCCGGCTAACTACTTGTCCGCCGAAAAAATGGTTTTCACCGTCGTGTTAAGCATGTCTCCTTACCTCTATATCGAATATCTAATCAGCTTCAAATAAAACTTTTAATTTTAAAAAAAATTCCGGTTTTGGCCGGATTCCGGGCGAACTAGTTTTCCGGGTAGAAAATGGTTTTCACCACCGTGTTTAGCATATCTTCTTACCCCATAATCGACTATCACATCATCTGTTTAAAAATATTTCATTTGCCCCTTAATTTAAACGCCCTCCCCACCCCTAAATGTAGAGCTACAGAGCCCATCTACGAACTCGACCTTACTCTTGACCTAAAGAGGCATCACACCAGGTTTCATCAAAATATCTCATTCCCTTCGAGAGTTATAGTGCGCACAGACGGACGGACGGACAGACGGACAACTGTTGCGATGTCATAGGTATCCCTCCACTTACGTTTTGGGATCCCAAAAAGACCCCGATGTGCCGACGACAATATCGGGGCCCGACAAAAGCATGCCGAATTCGATTTTTTCTGTGTTTTTGCCCGACAAATATTCACAAGATTTTATTGCTTGCATATAAATAGAACCCGAAGTGCCGACGAGTCAACGACGCCTGACAAAAGCATACAAATTTTATTTCATCTGTATTCCTTGTGTATAAAAAGAACTCGATATGCCGTAAAGAATATCCAGGCCTGACGAAAAGCATACAGAATTCGGTTTCTTCTTTGTTTTGCCCGAGAGATGTTTGCAGGATTTTATTTCTTGTGTATAAAAAGAACCCGAGTTGCCGACGAGTCGATTGACGCTCCACGAAAGCATAGAAAGTGATATTTCGTCTGTGTTTGCCGGCGCTAAGACCGCCTGAGCTCGGGAGATACGAACTCTACTTCAGCGCTTGCTCTATCACGAGTTTACTATAACATACGCGAAGAAAAACTGACCCCCACCCCTCTGGTTTTCGCTAGTGACGCCCCTGAATGTGACCTTTGATGACTCTGGGAACAGTAAACAGACTGTATCTAGAAGAATTAGGTCAAACTTGGCGAGTTTTAGGTCAATCCAGTTCGAATTCTTTTAGGCCAATGTGAAAATATCACAATTCTTACATTAAACATGATAGGATTACTGTATGATTTTGAAAAAAGGAAGAATAATTTTCTAATTTCAATAGCGTATGTTCTGTTTTATATCTGATAATTGTTTTCATCGTTTTTCTTTGAAAAGTAATAATTTGAATAATTTTTCCAATCATCCTTCACTGAAAAGTGACTGACTGGATTCTGTTCTCGTATTGTTTATATATATTATAGATTATATTTTTTGTTCTGTTGCTTTTTAACTTAAAACTGCCGAGTCGTCTGAAATCTGTCAATATTCAACTTTGTGACTCTTTTGTAGTCTAAAGACTTTATGTCACTATATTTGACTTCGACAAACTCACGAGATGTTTCTGGTTTTATATATTTCGTTACAAACAAAAAGAATATTCGGAATTAGGTTTTCTTTTTAATTCTCCCGTCAAACCTAAACAGTGTATAAATATTAATAAACCCCCTGCCGTATAAATATTCGAATCTAAAAATCTAACCATACATATACACAGCGTGGACACTAGCCGACTAGTTGGCTTATAAGAAATCCCAGAGAAATGCGTTTCTTGGTTTTTTTTTCTCTCTTGGATTTCTCTTCCCAGTATCGTTTGCTCTATGGTCAATCTTGGTAGGAGCGGTTCAGCGGAAAATTTGAAAGTTGCTAGTAGCGAGCGTTTTGAAGAGGGTAGTCCACATACCTGCTCCACTTTTCCGAATTGGAATTTCAGGTGTGTTGTTGCAAGGTTTTTGCTTTAGGTGGTGTCTTGCAGTTTGCTTGTAAGACGTGAGTTTGAACTATTGCATGGACACATGCTAGTCAGTGCAGTCTAGTACACTCTGAGTACACTAGCCCCATTTCAGGCACGGTGCTCAAACGTCTAGCACCATGCCTGAGTGCTAGACGTTCAAGCACTGTACCTTGGATATCATGTATGGTGCATGGATTTCAGTATACAGTGCATACAGAAAAAACACAGTTTCTGTCATCAAAACTGAGCACCGACTCGGACAGGGCTGAAATTACTACTATGAATTAGAGAAATCAAAGACAATCCTTTATATATTTTTCTCAACAAAAACAAAAGGGCTCTAATGATGATGGAGATGAAAAACCTAACAGCACCCTATCTATTTTCCATGTATTTTCCCTATCTATTCCCCAAGAGCCAATATTCTGGTTGGCTGCTAGGTAGAAAAAGCTGAGGCACAGGACACTTTGCATGCAAAACCCTTGACTATGTAGAAAAGGAAATGTGGTTTTTCACATCTGTCATCAGCCGAGCCCTTTTGTTTTTGTTGTGAAAAATATATAAAGGATTGTCTTTGATTTCTCTAATTCATGGTAGTAATTTCAGCACTGTCCAAGCTGGTGCTCAGTTTTTATGACGGAAACTGTGTTTTTGATGTATGCAGTGTATACTGAAATCCATGCACTGTACATGAAATCCAAGGTACAGTGCTTGAACGTCTAGCACCCAGGCATGGTGCTAGACGTTTGAGCACCGTGCCTGAAAAGGGGCTAGTGTACTAGACTGAGTCAGTGTAGCTGTGTTATTAGAGATTGACACAGTCCATTAATTAAAGTTTAACCAAAAAGGGCTGGGATAAGACAGTCTAGTTACCCATTACTTATTCACTTAAATTGGCCTGAAGACCATGAAGACCCACCAGAAATGCATTACTTTGTTGTTCTGCTATTCACAAATAATCAATTTTGAAATAGTGGAATTTTCATGTGATTTGTGGTACCTCTATGTGCTTACATTTTTGTTGTATGCCTTACAAGGAAGACTGAAGATTCTTTTTTTTGTTCAGGCATTAAGCAGTCTGCACCAATCTCACCACTTCCCAATGAAAAGCTAAATTTCTGTTGAGATTAAAATTTCCTGGTCATAGTAGAATTTAGGCATTGTGGATGGAGGCAGATATTCTGAACGTCATAATTAGAGCAGATTGTGGAAAATAAAAAATCCCTTTGCAGAATGTATTCAACTAAATGACACAAAAATAAGTTTGCTTTTCAGTTAAACTTTAAGGTAGGCTGTAGCAGGCTGTAGTTCTTGTCTGTTGGTTGGTTCTGATGCTTGCTGCTGACACTCTGCTGTCAGACAGAGTCTGGCATTGCGCTGCTGTAGTACTGTGTAGCATATCGAACCTCTAATCAACTTCAGATGAAACTTTGACTTTTAACAATTTTTCAGATTTGACCGGATTCTGGATGAACTATTTGTCGAGTGAGAAAATAAATTTCAAATATGGATTCAGCGGGTTTCTTACCCCTAGATCTACCATTTTATTTGCTTTTAATTTCTTTTTGGCGCCCTGAATCTGAACCCCTCCTCTAAATATAGGACTACAAATCCCATCTACGAACTTGACCTGTACTTTGTATAAATATCTCAACTCTTTTGAGAGTTGCTGTGATGAGAAATGGATGGATGGACAGACATACAAGTATTCCCTCCACTATCTTTTGGGAGCCAATAAGTAGATGGACATGTAACATACAATTGATTTTTTTTTTTACCCAAATTTTAATATTTATTGAAACTAAAACTGCAAATTGATCTATTTGTTTCTTTCACACAGAGTACAGAGCACACTAGGTTTAAAGGAATGAATAAGTCTGAAGGAGAAATATAATTTACGTAGGCTAATACAAAAACAGGTTCTTATGTAAAGTTTATGACTTTTCTGGTTCAGGGAGAGTTTCTAATTGGGATTTGGGATTCATATTTCTGGACAGTTTCTTTCTCATGTAGGATACTGATAGTGATTCACTGACTCGACACATTTCAAGCAGCTAAAATATGGGTGGAATTAGAGAATTTAAATGTGTTATATAAGTAGTGAACTGAAAGACAGAAATGCTCCTCAACCGGGATTTGAACCCAGGACCCTCTGCTTAAGGCAGGTGCTCTACCATTTGAGCTACCGAGGAACTTGTAAACAAAGTTCACAAACCACTACAATAGTCTGTTAAAAGCCGGCCATAGGAACATTTATCCCGCCCGAAGCCGAATTCATCTAACCTAAATAAAAAACCATGAGACCCCGCCTTGAGGGTCCTGGTATGTCTATGTGGCTCCGACAGTGGAGTCCTAGACTTTAATCATATTTGAAAAAAAAATTTCTGGTTTATTGATCACGGTACTAGTCCCTTGTGTAAAAGTGCCGTCTACGTATTATTATAATGTAAATGCGCTGTTTCTTAGATTGGTGTGTATAGTAACCCATCAATGATGGATGGCGAAAGACAACCAAATAATCTTTCTCTTAAAAACTGAAGTCAGTATACCCAAATTCTGTAGACTGTTTTAATTTTTTTTTTTTAATTACAATAAATTTAACTTTCAAACAATAATGATGTAAAATCCCATTGAGCAGCTTGGGTTGATGATGGCTGTTACTTTTGGGTTGTGGCTAAGGAGCAGACAAGTCATCCCTCCAGGTCTGTCTGTTCCGGGCCTTGTCCAGCCGCTTCTCGAAGGATTCAGGGTGTTTCGCTAGTGACAGTTTCTTCTGACAAAGCATTTTACAAGGGAATTACTCTGCTCAAGAAGAACTTCTCTCTGACCCGAGTTGAGCAAAACTTCCACTGTATTTTTGGGATCCCAAAATGTAAGTGGAGGGATAGCCTACCTATGAGTTTGTAAAAGCTGTCCATCTGTCTGTAAGCATGATATCTCTCAAAGGTAATGAGATATTTTCTTCAACTTGGTGTGAGGATTGTTTGGACCAAAGTACAGGTCGAGTTCGTAAATGGGCTCCATAGCTCTATATTCAGGCGTGGGGGTTGGGGTTCAAATTAAGGACCAACGTAGTCGATTCAGGAGTAAGCAGACATGCTGAATCTGTATTTGAAAATTATTTTCTCACCGGACAAGCAGTTCGCCGGAAATCCGGCCAGAACCGGAAATTTGTTAAAAGTAAAGGTTTTACTTGAGGTTGATTAGACGAAAAATGTCCCGTAATACTATTGGAAAAAATCGATCGCTTCCAGTTGCGTACAACTTGAATTATTTCCATACGGGACCTTGTGGATTTCCATATTAGAAGATAGCCAATAAAATGACAGAACTAGAAAAAAATCTGGATTTTTCAGCAATAGCTAAATTTTGAGCTAGGGTTGAGCTTAGAGCTAGAAAAGGTTGTCAAAGACAGTTTGGAAGTTAATAACATCATAAATATTTCACAGTTTATAACAACAACTTAACTATTATAGTTTCCTGAAAATGAGATGGTGCTGAATTTGACCTAAAAGTGTCGCTTTAGTCAATATAGTAAAGTGTACCTTTAAGGTACTTAGACTTAGGCTCTTCCTGCGTCTGGTAGCTCATAAGGCGACAACTTCTGACCTCCACTTGATCCACAGTTCAGTCATCTTGGTCCGACTTGACTTAGCTTCCTTGTCGAGGTTTCTGCTAAGTGTGAAGTGCTGCCTACCCTTTGGACGCAAGCCAGAACGTTTCAAGCACCACACGTCGTCGGGAAGCCTGCCCTCAGCCATTCGCACCTTTAGAGCTATGAATAAAGAAACAAAATGAATAAATTCACAAAAAGCTAGACGTCCATGTCATAAAAAATACAAAATAACCACTAATAGGTCGTAATGCACGCAAATCTAAGAGTCTTGTTCTACGATGAGTGGTGTTTTCATCAGTTGCGAGTTCGCCATCAGTTGTAGTTGCCGCAATGAGACAATGGGCCAGGTATGGCCAGTTTTGGCCTTCACCAGATCAGTAGTAGACGAACGTCCCAGATTGTTTACACTCTAAAACATTCGTCTTCATCTTTCGCATCGATAATTTCTTTTGGATTTCCGTTTGATTCAAAATATTAAGATTCTTCTAGTTTTAGCCTTAGCCTACTCTTGGCTGTGACGAGAAACACGAATAATGGGCAGTACTGTTATTTTCTGACCAATGAGCTACTCTTAAGTGATCAGCGGGAGCCTGACCTACCTCGAAAAGCGGCACAAAGGCAAATTCAAATTGGGTGGTGCGTTACGGTGGATAAAGATTAGATAGGAAGCTCGTATCTCTGAAATTAGTAGTATGTGCACAACGGATCTTTAAAGAAATATTCTCGAAATTTGAGAAAAGGTGTCCCCGCGAATACAAGTCATAGCCTGTGATTATTTTACTTTCTAGTGAATCGGAATGGATGACTCGTTTGCCATACCTCCCCGACTGTCAAGAAATTCTGACCTACTTTACGAGAATTTGTTCTTATCTAGTGAACGACTGAACCAGGACAAACAAATTGACAGCCCAGTGAAACAAGTGAAGCCTGTTCCAGCAGCAAGGCATACTTTCCTCAACCCTGTAACCAATACCTATGAAAACTTCACTTTTCCCAGTGTGAAGTCAGAAGAAAAGCGCCTTTCAACCTACGAAAATTTTCTGTTACCCCAACAATCATGTTCTCCTGTTTGTGAGCCATTTAAGGAATCAGCTAATGCCTGTCCTGGATCCTTTTCTGAAAATACTTACAAGAATACGAGAAGCCTCTTGGATGAATTTGATCCACTCTTTGAAAAGTGCCAGATTAGTGACAGTAATTTAAATCGAAGTGAAACCATTGATCAGAATGAAAATGTTGCTGATATATCCGGGTCCATACCTTTAACTGAGTGTAAGCGAGTGCCACTTTCCTCTGAGTTTGATGCCATTTCTGCTGTTGAAAGTTTGTTGGAGGCTGGATCATTTTTTAGCTGTGATAATAATTGCAACAGCCCTGGTTCTACCCTGTCTGATACGTCGTCTATGGTCGATCCAGCTCTCGTCTTCAGTGAATATTCGCCAGAAATGCGCGAGAAAAAACCCATATTCCTGCCTGGTATATCGCCGGCCATAAAGCGGGTATCCACTTTTAAGCGGTCTTTTCTGCAGACGGACTTTCTAGGTTCGCTTAAACAAGTAGGCATACAAAAACCGGCAGACTATGTGGAAGGTATAACCAGCTCAGAACAAAATCATAGTGGGTGGTTAAGCATTGGAAGGAGCAAAGAAAAAAAAAGTGTGATGGCTGTGAAATTGACAGCAACTCCAGTGAACCTTTTGTTTGCAGATCAAAGTGGCTTTGTTAAAGACGAAATCCAAACGAGGAAAGTGATATCAGTGAAGCTAGTTGGGCTGACAACTATCGAGTTGGTTGTATGCTCTGGGAAACGGAAGGTTGTTTACTTGTTCTTTTCAGCTGAAGCAGTTGCATCCTCGTGGTTCCAGATTCTTTGCTCTGAATGCTTGAAGCTAACGAAAGAACTCTTAGAAGGAATCTGGTGTACTGCAAAAGCGTATCTTAAGGTAATATGATCGTATATATGTATTGGCTTGGCCAAGTGGCTAGCACGTTGGACTCAATCCTTTGGTGTGCAAGTTCGAGTCTCCGTGGTGCCTACCAGTTGTTTTGAGGTGGGGGCTAGTGGCGTGGACCCTGTAAGAAAAGCCAATATCGACCCAGCGTCAAATGGATAAATCTGGGGATGATGACAGGAAGTGTGTGCGAAAGCACCAGGATAGCTTGGGATCGACTAGAAGAGACAAAGGCACGGTAGGACGTAGTGCAGTGTCAGGCGCACGAATACTAAAACGGGGCCAGAAACTGAAAGGGCCCTTTCAGGCTCCAGAGTGAGGGTGGGAACAGTTTTCCAACGTGCCTTCTTTTAGGCATTACCGACCTCTGACTTAGTCGTACCTCCTGTGCCATGCCATGTCTCTTTTTAGTCGACCCCGGATGACTTGCCGTAACCGCCTATTGCTCTTCCTGGCTGAGGCAGATCACAGTCAGAAGACCTGTATAGGCTGATGATAGCAGTGATGGCTTTAGCTTTAAATATGTAACTGCAGACGAAAAGCACGGAACCATGTACATAAAAGCCTAGGCCGTAACCTGCAACTCCGTCTAAACCTTTCATTGCCACCAAATGTGCCATTGTTTCAGCGTTTGAGGTTGGTGGGTTTTCCTTTAGCAAACCTTGACAGCAAATCACTGATGCTGAATGGTCCCCCATCACCTGCAATAGTTTTTATTCAGCAAAATTTGACCCTTCTTGGCACTAGTGATTAGTGTAAGTATCCAGAGTCTGGAACTCGCAGTTGTGGGTAGACTAGTTCAGTTATATTCTAAAGCAAGCAAGCAACCCAATCATCGCAAACAATAGAGGAAAGTGGCAAGGGTCACACCTTGAAACCTAGGTCCAGGTTGGTTGGTTGGTTGGACGCTTTTGGTCAACAGGGCTGGTCTGTCATGGTGCTCAGTCCAGATAAGTTTGCAGTTCCAGAAACATCAAATCATTCGACAAGTCAGAAATAACCATACTTTAAGTTATAGTATGTATGACACGATTGACAAATGTTGATGTAGACTGAATTATGGACCTTGGTTGGGACCGAGGCGGTTCAAGAGTTTTATTTGATATCGCGATTGAACCTAATAGAGTTCGTTTTTGTTGTAGGAAAGTATCACAGCCAAGTTCAATACAGGAATCGTTATATTGGGTAAGAAAGAATTGCGTTATCGATCGCAAAGTAATCTGGAGTTTGAAGTTATCGACCTAAGGAAAGTAAAGAAGATCAGTAAGTTTTGTCGCCTGTTATATTCCTATCCTTAGATTGACTCGTTCACCTTCTTTTCAGTCCAACTGTGTGCGTGTTTCACCCTGCTAACAATAGTAACTATTAGTTACTATTTTCGTTCCAACCTCGTGAAAAGATACTACGCTGACCGTTACAACCTTCTCGAATAGTAACTAATAGTAACGATTTTCTTATCACGCTTGATAGTGTAGTAAGCGTGGTAACTAGGAATTTCTGAGATGCGATTGGCCCGATTAGCCCGTGGCACGATATTTTGTCGAGAATAAAAAAAAATGCATTCTAGCCCTGACGCCAAGAAGCCAGAATCCGTGACCTGATGTGTAGTAACTGCGGTAAGTAGGGTGGAGCACGCTCTCAGTGATCGCACCTAGCGGTTAAGTCCGCTACGGTTCTGAATTGGCGATATTGTCCATATTACATATTGACCGTATTGTCTAGCTACGACCTCGAGATGGCCCTTGCCAAGAAGGACCGAAACATCGCTGAAACAAAGTACGGTGATTCGTCCACTTAGCACCATCGGACGTGGCTCACAGTTGGCTACACTGTCAGAAGTTTCATAACAGATAACATAAGGATGCGCGTTTTCAGCAGGTAATTCTTGGTATGTTAGCTGTTATGTTTTTCCAACGTTACGCATTAAAACGCTATGCATATCAAGCATTGCCAAGAAGAACTAAAAAAAGCGGAAAATGCATGTGTCGACTTTTCCGATATCATGATGAAAAACAAAAAAATTCAGCAGAAGTTTTTGGCGGTTTTCTGTTCTTTCTGTATGCATAAGGCATTAATGCGTAACGTTTGAGAAATATAATAGCTAACATCCTAAGTGTTATCTGTTATGAAACGTCTGACAGCTTAGATATTCCACTCCCTAGGTGTGGACCTGCACGTTTTTCCTAGAAAGGCATGTCTGAAGGTTATGTCCAGGTTCCTTCGATTGACAGGAGTTCTTGATACATTTAAAGTCGAGAAGAACGTGTTGAAAAGTGTTAGAACGAGTTGTGTTTTCTTCACTTGTGTAAGGAGTAGCTTTTGTGGAGTGTTCTTTGGAACAATCCACTATTGAGAGCGCTGTAGCAGCTTTCGGCTTCCGGCTTTTGGTTTTCGGTTTTCACCGTGTTTTGTGGAGCTCATAACTCGTGAACCAGTGCAAGTATCAAGTTGAAACTTGGTACACTAGTGGGTATTGGGGTCTAGTTGTGCCTTTTGGGGGCTCCACCCCCTACCACAACCCGGTTCAGGGGCAAATGGGCCCAGATTGCCCAGTGAATAATGTTCATAACTTGACCAGAACTGGACATAGGACGATGAAATTCCTTGTACGTGTAGATCCTAGGGCTAGGAAATTGCGTTCAAAGTTGCACCTCCCCCACCCACCCCGATCATGGGCAACTGGGCCCAGATTGTCCAGGAGTAAATTTCGTTACCCGTGACACGAATCAACAGGTATCAAGTTGAAACTTAATAGGTTTGTAAGCATTGGGGTCTCTTATCACTTTTTGTGGGTCCCAAACCCCGCACCCACTTGGTTCAGGGCAATTGAGCCCAGATTGCCGATTTTTATATTTTTAACTTGACAATAACTGGAGATAAGGCGATGAAATTCCTTTGTGCTTTTGGATCATAGGGGTTTGGGATATATATGTGGAATTGAACCACCCCGACCCTCCCCGTTCATGGGCAACTGGGCCCAAATTGCCCATGAAAAAAGTGTTTGACCCGTGAGTTAAGTTCGTCTATGACAAGTCTAAAGTCTTCTTGTATGTTTGGGAAGATACATCCATGTATGAGGATTAAACGGCAACAAATAAGACGACGCAACGTACTTTAATCTTTAATGAACAGTTGGAAACTCGACTGTTTTGTCATATGACCGATGATATGCCGTTCTTGATGAATTGTGACAAACGGGTATTAGGCTGCTACGATTTGGTTTATTACACTTGTTATTACCTACCTTGCTAATGGAAAAGAGGTTTAAAGGTTCGGACAGCCTGGCAGACCATTGTTCGAACTCAAGCTATTCGTGCAAGATCTTCGACATTTCTTTGAATTTATACTTGCGGTTTGCTTACATTTAAAGCTTTTTAAAGTTGGATGATTACAAATAAGGCTATTTCAATAATTGTTTGGTTATTCGGGTGTGTAAAAGTCTTGGTTCTAAAGCTGTTTGTATATAATATGTGACAAACATTTTACTTTCACACTCCACGTCTGAGCGCTTGCGCACTTGTTTCATTTATTTAATTTCATTTCATTATTTATATCCGCAAGGCTGGTGAGGAGACAAAATAAAATAAAATATGAATAATAGGTGTACAACCGACCTATACTTATACCATGTACATTCACAAAATCTACATTCAATTTATTTACAAAAAGTTACACTAACCTAAATGAATATCAGCCTGAAATTTCAACCATAATACATCAACCATCAATAAAGTAACGCAATCAGTTTCCGAATTTGCGCTGTTAGAATTCACACGAAAATAAATACTTATTTTCACAAGTTCTTTCACACCAATTTGACAAAAACATAGGCTCTTGTGTTGGTGATGATGAAAGTGAGATGTTTTGTTTCAAATACCACGGCCATTTCCTACGGTCGTGACCGTGGTTCTGAATATCAGATACCACAGTAGCTTGCCAGATTATCAGCAAGTGCAAAAAAATACTTTCCACCGTAGTATCAGATACTACGGTAACTGCAGAAACCACTTTAGACCATGGTATCAGATACATACTATCTGCAAAAACGCAACTAGTCATTTCGCAAATATCCAAGGTAAGGCAATCTCGAAAATAACCTTTTGCATTTCTTTCAGGAAAAGATCCGTAGGCCTTACCCTTTGCGGTACCGTAGTAATGTTGTTTTCCGAAAAGGTCCAGGCCGAGAAACATGTGGTGTACATTTGACATCCCCAGTAAGCAGACAAATACTGAAAGAACTTAATTTGAAGTCATTCCACTTTAAAAGCTTTTACTGTAAACAAACCGCATGTAGGATCCAAAGAGATCTTAAAGATCTTGCAAGAACAGTTTTAGTTTCAATACTGAGTGTCTTCCCAGCCAGTCCGACCCTTTGGGTAGTGTGCCAGAAATGAAGGTGAAGTAGTGATTGTGTGGTTATTTGTTCCTCCCCTAATAGCGCGATCATGCAGTGATCGAGCCATGGCGGCCGCTCCCGCTTCTTTTGTACGGCACCAAGATCACCTCAATGAAACTTCTTCCGAAAAAAAACAAAAAAAAACTACTCGATTATATGAAGATAGAATAAATTCCGAGGGGCTGATCACTGGTATGTTTTGTGTACACCAAGAGGCAGCCCGGAGCAGGGACCATGTACACCCTGCGACAGAAGCGAGCAGCCCCTCGATAAATTTACGCTAGAATCGACAGCTTCTATAAAACACAATGTGACCAGGGCTGCCAGTCCACTCAAAACAAATTTACTACCCAAGTAGCAAAAAAGTACTACCAAGCGAGAAAAAGTACTAGCCTACTTTCTTCAAAAAAGTATTACTTTTCTTAAAGTGTAAAATATACTGTACAGTATACTACTTCGTTCAAAAGTACTGACAAAAATGTACTAAAAAAAGAGTAAATTGTAGCCTACTACCCGTTCTGCCGGTTTCTGAGCACTCGTCCCATCTAGAATGAATGAAAGAAAATCCGCTGTGAGGAGACCCAGTTTGGCTAAACTTACTTTTACTGTAACCACGCTAATTTTAATGAGGCAATAAAAAGAAGGCTACACTGTCAAAAGTTTCATAACAGATAAGACAAGGATGCCCGGTTTCAGTATTCTGCTATAGCATTGATGGAGCTTGTAAACTATTACCAAGAATTATAACTACTAAAACTCCGTCTCCCTATCTTTGTAATACGACCATGCGGAGTTGAATATATTCCCGATACCCTCCCCGAAGCAAACGAGCGGTGATTAGGAGCTATGCGTAACATGACAATTCATTACCTCTCGCTATATCGCAGTGAAGCCCCGGAGAAGAAATTTCGAAAGTAAAAGCCGATTGGTTGTCTACCCTTGTGACGTAACCGGTGAAGCGCTGCAGAGCGGGTGCTCCACGCCTGCTACAGTTTTTCCTCTGATATGCGCAGTTGCGAAGAGGGAAACAATCGGGTATGAACTCAAAGCTCAGTAAGTACCTCTAGCTGCGCTCAGTTTTGTCGGGGTGTCCATAGTCGCTGCATGGGACCAAAGACGAAGGCTCTGTTGGATTATTTGTTCTTACTGGTTACTGGTATACTAAATATTTTTAATGATGTAGAGTTAGTAAGCGCTAATGGAGCTAGGAGTTGATATCACCCTTCTTCTTTAAGGTCTTAGTGATGAAAAGAGTGAAGACTCCTGCCGCGTTGCCTACGAAAATGGACCCGTTTTGCTTATCAGTCTACAAGGCAACCTGTCTCTGTATTTACAAATGGACCTGGCATCGGAAACGGTGAACTTAGAGAGGGTCCTGAGACAGACAATTGTTCCTTCGAGCCCGAAGCTGGAAGACCAACTTCTAACCAAGGATGATGTTCCTGTGGTTGTTGACGCCTTTATCCGACACATTACTTTGCACGGTACGCAGCAAGCCATTGGTTTAGAATTCCTTAAAGGACACCTCATAATACATAGTCAGGGGCGTCGCAAGGGGGGGGGGGGTGCAGCCCCCCCCCCACCTTTTTGAGATTCGGTAAAATTTTGGGCCGAATACTAAAATTGTTCGGTGTTTTTCGATAGCAGAACTGTTCGTTATATTTACGGGGATTCGGTAGTTATACAGAATCCTAAATAGGCTATCTGTACAAATCTCTTCGGTATAATGATCGGGATTCGGTATAATTGCCAGTATTCGGTAGTTATTGTTCGTATTGTAGTATTGTTCGGTATTTTTTCGATAGCAGAACTGTTCGTTATATTTATGGGGATTCGGTAGTTATACCGAATCTCTTCGGTATAATGATCGGATTAGGTATAATTGCCAGTATCTGGTAGTTATCACGAATTTGGTGAGAGAATTTACTGAAATCATTTGGTAATTTTTCGATGCCGGAACTATTCGGTATACTTATGGAGATTCCGTTATTACACAGAATCCCAAATAAGTTATTGGTTCGAAATTATTCGGTATCACGATTGGGATTCGGTAATTTATTCAGTATAATTTCCAGGATTGGGAAGTTAACCACGAATCCTGACTTTGTTCCAATTTCGACGAAGGTATACCGAATATGAATATTGTTCGGTAGTCTTTCGATACCAAAACAATTCGGTATAATAACCGGGATACGGTAGTTATACAGAATCCGGAACATGCTCTCGGTCTAAACTTATTCGCTATAATAACTGGGATTCGGTGACTTATTCGTTATAATTGCCAAGATTCGGAAGTTACCACGAACCTCGAAACTCAGAAGAGGTCGAGTGAAGCACTGGTCGCAGACAAAAGGGATGATCTGTGCGATAGTCCTTACTTTTATTTTGGATCTCAAAAAGAATATCTAATCATAAATATTTCGAAAATTCCGCCTGCAGCACGTTTCGTAATATTCTCTATTTTGTGGAAGGGCGCGTCATTTGACGGGGGTTTTAAGCCAGTTTTAGGATTGAGATTTCGAGACATTAAAAGGCTAGAATTTGGATAGAAATTAAATTTGGCAGGAAAAAGCAAACGAAAATTTCGCCTACGGCGCTCACTTTATGTGATTATAGGATTTATAGGTAGTATATTGACTAGACTACAGTTACTGCTGCTGCCGGAACGTCGCTCCATCCAGTGTGTGGAACTTCATAGAGTCTCGGTATTTAATCAGCGGTAAAAGATAGAATTTGTAAGAGAAGCAGTTAAATTTTAGCCTTTAAAAAAAGAAATAATGGATTTCGAAAATTTTTGCCTGCGGCGCTCGATGTGATTTTCTATTGACTACAATAGGTAGTAGCTGTTACTGCAATCATACCCGGCAATATGTTGTCCATGTGCGCTTCGTCAAATACCGCCTAATAGCTGGCTTCTCGTGGTTCATGCTGCCTTTTATTGTTACTCTTCCCACGGAATCGTTTCTGTCCCATCATTTAAAGCTCGAATTCCTAGTTCTAGGATTCGGTAACATTTTTGAAAGATTCGGTAAAATTTTGGCTCTGCACCCCCCACCGAAAAAGCACTTCCGACGCCCCTATACATAGTGTTTCTGTTGCGATGGTCTAAGATAGTTGATCACTTTAAAACATAGTGCTTACAGATAATTACACAAGGCTTCGGCTTTTTTTAGCCTCTTTCCATGTCCCTTGCCTTGGATGGCAATCTTGGAAAAATTTGCATAACCGGTCTTCGGACCAATAAGCTTCTCGGAAACAATGGTCGGGAGCCTGGTACTCCACGTAAATAGAACAAACTTGGCAAGCGTGATAATCAGTGTAATGGTACTAGATGAGATAGGATACACGTATGAAGTGCAAAATCTCGGGAATGAAAATGGATGGAATACTATATATATATATATATAATATAATATATATAAAATATACTATATATATATATATATATATATAATATAATATATATAAAATATAATATATATAATATATAATATATATATAATATATATAAGAATGAATCGCAATCATAAGTACGACTTGTTGTTTAATATGGAGCCTTGAGGGTGATGGTATGGGTCGGCAGTTATTTCGTTGCCCGGTTGTTACCTTCTGTGTTAAACCTGGAATGTTATATCTGAAGCGGTATAGTTGAAAAGATAACCAACAAAATAGCCCACCATAGTACACAAGCAACAACACAAATGTACATGGAAGGCACGAAGCCTGAAAGGAATTGGTCAAAGCGACAACGAGTCCCAATCATGTGTGACGACTTCTCTGGCGAATCTGGGGACTGCAAGTTACGCTTTATTACAATTATTAAAAACCAAAAAAAATATATCATTATAATACGTATATTTCTTCTAGAAAATAAAAATTTGCACAAGCAGAGCATGA
Source organism: Branchinecta lynchi (assembly GCA_023053575.1). NCBI lineage: Eukaryota > Metazoa > Arthropoda > Branchiopoda > Anostraca > Branchinectidae > Branchinecta > Branchinecta lynchi. Next base: position 18,094,114 of record JAKZAP010000002.1, read on the forward strand.
AACAGTAGAAAAATAATCATAATAAAATTTTGGGTAATTGGCTGGTAGTAGTGTAAGACATATCGTGGATTTTATGACAACGCCCCTCCTGACCCACTTCACTCGATGGCCTAAACTAAGACCTGTCGGCTCTGCCCGAGCTTTTGAAGTTGGTCTTTGAGGATTCTTTTCACCCTTGATATCGAGGCCGAGGCCAGGCCCCATGGCCTGAAGAGGACCCTTGCCAAGAATTGCCGAAGTATTGCACCTGTTCTGAGCCGGCTGTGTCTTCCAAATAGTTGGACGGTTTAGCCTAGAATAGTAACTGAGTTGAGTGAAAAACGAGGAAGGGCAGGATCCGTTCTTTTGGTTGTCCCATTAGCGGGGGCATATTCATCTGACGTGTTCCTTTCTAACAGGTAACTCCGCGGAAGGAATCTACCGAAAAGCCGGTACCCAGAGTCGCATCAACAAGCTGACTGAATTCTTCCAGAACGACTCCTCCTGCCTTATTTCCCGGGAAGAATATACGGAGCATGACGTTGCATCTGCGTTAAAGCGATTTTTCCGAAAGTTGCCGGAACCACTACTGACTTCGGAACTGTTTCCGGAATTTGTTGCTGCCACAAGTGAGTGCTCCCGCGTTCAACATATCCAACGTTCGGTCCAAAAAGCACCCACCCATCGGCTCAAACTGCTCACGACAGTCTCACCGTTTTTTCACTGACGAGTACTTCTGAAAATTTGTTTGTAGTTCTTATTTGCCTTTGTTGGTACGTATTATTCGAATGGTGGGTCAGAAACAAATTAAGAAACTATTAATAAACTATTACTTTGATTGTTCAGTGAGCTTCCACGCTGATGTCGCTCGCGTCGACATCAACTGACGATGAATTCTGTTAACAAATGTCTAACTTCTGACCAACAAAGAACCATTTTAACCGATTTCGAGACTCTGGACCTGCCCCTCCCAGTACTTGAAAGAAAATAGCTACCCTTGATAAACCATGACTTTCGTTCGACGCCCGACCCGACATATTCAACCGAAAAGTACCTGTCATCGTTCGTGCCCTATTTTGTTGCTCATTTCAGTTTTGTGTAATCACCAATTTTTAATTTTTTCTAGTGACGATCTGAAGCTTAGCTGTTCGTGAAAGAGCTATTGAAGTTTAACCGAACAGGGCTGAGATCCAACAGTTTAGTTACAGTTCACTTATTTACTTTAATAGGCCTGAAAACCCGATAAAAATGCGTTGTTGTTCACTATCCACGGATAATCGATTTCATCGAATGAACTTATTCTTTGGGATTTGTTGGTACCTCTGCGTGCTTGTCCCTCTATGCTTGAACATACATGCAACTACGAAGGTAGGTCATTGCCGGAAAATAGCATATGACAAGAAGGGCCCGAAAGCCCCGAAAGTACCATACATATCCCTCCTTAATCAGTTTCAACTTCAAACCCTTCACTCCCGTCGTTTAAAACTCTCCCTATCTTTTGGACATAAAATCCTGTCGAGCCCCATTCACCGAAATATCCTCCCGCCCCAACATGAACCGGCTCGGTTAAGGCCAAGCAGGTCCATTGCAGAGCCTGTACCGAAACTTCAACCTGTGACTGCTTCACATGCTCGTTATGAGCTTAGTTTTGTGCCCTCGTTTGTTAAGTTGTTCAATGCCGGGTCGATTTTTTAGTCTGTAAATAGTTATCAATTGTAAATATTGTATTTTTGTGCATGTTATTTTTGGCTCATCGATTGACATACATGTTGACAACAAAAACTAATAATCGGCTCTGTCCGTCGCATGTTTTTCGAATAAAGTGAATTGAATTGAATTGAATTGAATAGGGGTTCCGGCTACCCCCCCCGGTACCAAAACCCGCCCGACCAAACCCCCCGCGGTACCAAAACCCACAGGACCAAAACCCCCCCGGTAGGACCCCCCCCCCCCGGCGGAACCCCCCCCCCCCCCCCCCCCCCGCATAAAAAAGACTCTCCCAAAAGTATCTCCTATTCCCAAATACATACGCCACGGATAGTACAAGGGATTAACTGGACACCCATGCCACGGATAGTATAAGGGATTAGCTGGGTAACCAGATTAGCTCATGTACCTACTCACGGATACATAAGAGTAGGGTAACTGGACGCAGTATCCAGTAACATATGCAAGAATAAGCTTGTGCGTGCACAAAGGGTATGTGTATGTGAAGCAAAAAGTGCTGGCAGGATGTGTTCTAAGTTTTGAATGCGTTAAGCGCAGGCGGAACAAAGATAAACAAGGGAGGGGAGTGTAGATCGGAGGTGAAGGTTGATGGTGACAGAGTAATTGCTGAAGTGAACGAAAACACGCATTCACATTAAGCTGTTGTCAGTGAGGTGTTAAAAGTGAAAGATCAAATCAAAACCCGTGCCACTCAGTGTAACGATCCCCCCAACAAATCCTTTCCCAATTCCTTCCCCTTCTTGGCGAGGAAGCTGCAGTTAGGTGCTGTTAGTTTTTGGGATCCCAAAATGTAAGTGGAGTGATACCTATGACATCGCAAAAGTTGTCCGTTTGTCTGTTCGTCCGTCCATCTGTTAGCACGATAACTCTCGAAACTGTTGACATATTTTGTTCAGAATTTGGCACGATGACTCTTTGGGTCAAAGTACATGTCAAGTTCGAATGTTAAATGTTTTTGATTCGTATTAAATGTAAAGGATATGGGGGGGGGGGTGTGCTCCCGAGCGTGGTAAGCAAATAGTTACTATTTCGAGAAGGCTGGAATGGTCAGCGTAGTAACTTTTCACGAGTCGGGAACGAAAATAGTAACTTATAGTTACTATTCTTAGAAGGGTGGAACACGCTCTAAGGCTGCGCTTTCCAGAATTACAGATACAGTTCGTGCTACTCTATATTTTGAAGACAAACTATTACCACTTGTGCAAGGTGGAACCCTCAGCAGATACTTTACATATTTGTAGAAAGGTTTACGAATATCATTTATTATCCGAGCTAGAAAACAGCTTTCAAAGGGCGCCAAAGCAGTAACGTACGGCACTACGAACGAGTTATACATTTTAGCAAGACTATCTATTAAAGCTTCATGGAGACAAGGATTCCGTTTGCTTTACGAGCCTTATTGCGAAAAAATTTGTTGTAATAAATTTAATATGGACGAGAGAGAATTACATAGCCACAATCCTCGGTTCCTCTTGCACCTCCCGTTCGGGCTAGATGGACGCGTTGGTGTTGCGGAAATCCGACTCGTAGGTCTGGCGAATATTGTTTTTTGGTCGCCCTCTTCATTTTGATCCTCCGGTTAACCGGAGGATAACATTGGGGAAGCATGAGATTCCCGTGCGTTCAGAGCATACACTGTTAAACTTCAACCGAGTAGGGATGAGATCAAAAAGTGTAGATACACATCATTTTTTCACTTATATAGGCCTGAAAACCCGGTGAAAATGCATTACTTCGTTTGTCTGTTATCCACAGAGAACACATTAGAGTGTTATCTGTTATTTGTCTATAATTTCATCAAATGGATTTTTTCTTTAGGATTTGTGGTAGCTCTATGAGCTTGTCCCTCTACGCTTGAAATGTTTACCGACTAGAAATGTAAGCCATTGCCGAAAACTTAAAGACAGATTCATCTTTCATCTCATTCATCTTTTCATACTTTGTTCAGTCGTAAATTTTCCGAGCTTCGCACATCCCTGACTGGAAATGCTGTCCTATGTTGATATTCAAAGTCTCCGTGTCTGGATGAATTTTGGGTTGTTGTGCAAGCAGTGCACATTCTGAATGTTATTAAAGATGATAATTTCGTAAACCACATTGGACTGACAAATCACAAAAAATCAACGAAGAAACCAACGAAAATGGGGTGTGTAAAGGCCAACGAATATACTGAAATAAAAGGCGGATATTTCGGGAGGACAACCGCCTCCCTTCTTCAGCGCAGACAGAAAATTTCGAGGAAAAATGCCAAAACGAGGATGAAGATCAACAACCAAGAAAACCAAAACAAAGCAGAAAACCACCAAGAAACGAAAATTAAAACAAAATTGAAGAATTGAAAGCCCAAAATAAAGACAGCGAGCCACTCACCAGTACCTGCGAATTATAATTGTTCTCGCTCGGTACTAGCGAGTGCTCGTATATCGAGTGCTTCAGTATATTCGTTGGCCTTGACAAACCCCATTTTCGTTGGTTTCTTCGTTGATTTTTCCTGAATGTGCCCCGGGTGAAGAAACACAAAATCCCTTGGATGAGTCAAAATATTCCAGTGTCATCAGGTATCAAATGTAAAAAAAAGCTGCATTTCCAGTTAAACTTAAACAATCAGGTGATTCACACACGCCAATCACTAGGGTGATATAATGCCAATCACTAGGGTGATATCATACTCCGCTGTTACGCAAAAAGTGGGTCATAAATAAAAAAAAAAAATAAAAAAAAAATAAATGCATCATAAACCAATGATTATTGGGAAACGAAGGGTACACCTTACATGCAGACTACATCTGACTTACTTTTCAGCTATTGAAGACGAAGAATTGCGTCTTGGTGTTTACCTTGAACTTGTTTCACGTCTTCCAGTAGTTCATGCGGCCACACTTAAACAACTTCTAGGGCATCTATACTCAATTGACCAACATTCAGCCAAGAACTTTATGCCAGCTTCAAATTTGGCGACGCTCTGGGGACCGACCTTGCTGGCCACCGAGGTACGCATTTCTCACTACACTTTAAGGCCCGTTAAGAAAGCATGCCTAGCCAAGCACGGATGCCTTGGCACGTGCCTAGTATCACCATTCACACCCATGCCTAGGCACAGATTCGGGTCAGACACGGAGTTCCAGGCTCTAGAAGTCGGTGCCTGGGTAAGCTTGGGCACGTGCCTACGCATCTGTGCTTGGCTAGGTATGCTTGTGAACGCGGCTTTACTTGTTTGGAGTACAATAGAAGTACCTTCGAACGGTTGTTAACCTGAAGAGTGTAGCTTTGGGCTAAATGGGAATAGGAATACCCAAAACATCCGTTCCGCCCTTTATTAGTTACTTTGGCTGACTGGTGGTTGAATAACCACAAGCGAATTGACAACAACTGGCGACTTGTATGGGACAGTGTTGTCAGATGCCTGGCAGAAGATCGCTGATACTGATACTTTATTGTAAACCGAATTTTCACAGCATTCCATTGCCGAACCTGCTGTTTGTGTCAGGTTCATCATAACTACATAACATTAGCTGCGTTTTTGCATTCCTGTGGGCTGTAGCCGCAGCAGTTGGCCTGTGTGCTAATAAGGTGTTTTTGCATGCTTCTTGCCGTAGACTTTGGCCTGTAGGTTCGAACAGCAAAAACACCTTATAAGCTGCTCAAACGGACAGTGGCGGGAAATTTTAAACTCTGAAAAAAAACCCAGCTAAACAGCTTAACAGCTTACTTCCTGGTTTTAAACTAGTGTGCTAACTAACCCAGTGTGCTCTTCTGGAAGTTCTGGACACACCACAACCTACAGCTACAAAAAGTTCCAGACCCACTATACAAATTTTTTTTTTCCCGAATACAGAGACTTGACAAGCAAACAGCAGTCATTCACAATACTTACATTTAACTTCGAAAAAATCATTTTTGTAATCCAGAATTTCCAGATACTCATCCTCCGTTTTTATTGCACTTGCCCTTCGGCCAAGTGCCATATAGCGATCGCAATTTCTGTTCGTCCGTCGGTCCGTCGGTCGGGCGGCCTGTCCAGGTTTTGCTAGTTCGGGCACTTCCAAACAAGCTAGGACGATGAAATTTGGCAGGCGTATCAGGGACCCGACCAGAATAACTTATAAATAATCACTTCCCCGATCCGACTTTCCCCGGATCCGAGAGTCCGGAAACTAGGAACAAGGATAGCAAAAGGGTAATGGGCTGATACGATATCGATCCGACGTCCTCTTTCACGGAGGCCCGACACGCTAGCTCACTAAGCTATTGAACCTTGTATTTAGAACCGAATGGAGGAATTTGGTCAGAACAAATGCCAAACTAAGATTTTATCTGATTGTGTTCTGCTTTTCCCAAGAAAATAAGCTACTTCTGTCCTAATTATATTTTGATACTGTTCCAGATAGGGGCTCCTAAACCAAATTAACTTGGAAATAATCACGGGTCATGTCACAGTTGGGGGAGTTGGGGAGGGTTTTCCATAATTTCTCTGATCACGAGTTGGGGTACTTCCGAATGTGCTATGACCATGAAACTTGGCAGGCATGTCAGGGTGTCGTTCTGGTGTCGTAATTGTGGTGCTCCTGAGGAACATTTGTCAATGAGTGGATTAACCGTTTCAGATTTACTAGATCAAGCCCATTTTCTGTTGAGATCATTATCGGGAGAGAGATCCAGCCGTGACAACTGCAAACCGTATCTGACAAACATGCTAACTGTTCTTGCAAGTGCCATATGAGCTTTCAGCTCTTGTTGAAAGGAACCACAGGCTAAGGCCAAGGACAATGGCATCAAGAAGGCTTTTGGCCGTAGCCTGTGGATTTTGTTCTTTGGCCGTTGGACTGTGGAGTAAAAACGCCTTATAAGCAGACAGGCTACAGGGAAAGGTTTGCCAAAACACCTAATAAGCACAGCTGCGACTCACAGGCGTGCTGTAAGGCATGCAAAAACGCAGCTATTGTAATAAGGTGCTTATACATAATAAGGTAGTAAGTAAAAAATAAACAATCAAAATAAAACATTAAACAGTTAAAACATTGTGGGGAAGAAGTTTGTCACTTGTTCAGAACTTCAGCGTACAAAGCTCTTGCTATACCGCTCGATCCTTGTACTGACGGGGTTCAGAACCGGAGCGTTGTGTGCTTTAACTCGAGGTAATCGAGGTTTTATGGGGCTGGAAATAGGTGCTGAAAACTTGGGTGGGAACGCAGAATTCCCGAAACTGGTACAATGAGTAACAAGTCGGGCTGCTAAGGTTGGGAGGCGGAATTCATTGAGGAGGAGGATATAAGGCACTTTGCCCTGGCAGTAGATGTTTCTCAAGGCTCTCTTCTGAATAGTTTCAAGCCTATCAGACGGATCTACCGTCATTTTATTATCACGTTTGCCATTTTGCTTTTTTGCACAACATTCGGTACAACATTTTCGGACAACATACAGATTTGGCGCAATGCTCACACCTGAAAAATTCAAAGCGTAGCCGCCTCTACAAAGCGGTCAAATGGCGCAATGGTACATTTGGCAACACTGGTATGGGGGGTGATCTAGTTGTTGAAAAATGCTAGAATACTTTCTATTTAACTCCTTTAAGGTGTATATTTACAGAAACTTTCAAGCAGTATTTCCCCTTCTAGGCGAATCCGGACAACCTCCGATTCAGCAGTGCGCAGTGCGACTCCAGTCTTATGTACGACCTGATCATACATTACCCGGAGCTGTACGGTATAGATCAAGTTCAGCTGGAGAAAGAAGAGAAGATTCAGCATGTGTCCGAGCGGATACTGCAAGGGTTCGTTCCGAAAAAGTAAGTGGCTGATTACCCCCCCCCCCCCCGCCACACACACACAATCCGCGTCTTTCTGTTTCATTATGTTGGAACTAGGATCGGGCGAAAACTCTTTCGGATTCCGATTCTGTGTGAAACTGCGCCTTAGAGGGGCACTAAGCCAGAAATGCATCTGGAAGAACGTCGCTTAGGTCGACCTTTTGACCGGTTGGAAACAAACAGAGATCGTATAGTAGAGTATTTGAACCCTTCTCTAACTGTTTGACTAACCTGGCTTTATTACTTTAAAACAGCTTATAAAACAGCCAAATGGAAAGGAAAAATAAGAAACTTGATTTCGGCTAATAGCCAACTATTTCGGGATTATCTGGCGTAAACTTTGAGTAGAAATCCAGTTAAATATTATTTTACTCTGGATTTCTAAACCAAGTCTGTTGGTTGGAACCGCCATCATCTTTGCTGAAGGTGCGTTTTTCCTGACAAAAGTATTATAATTGTCAAAGAAAACCAGGTGGCAGTTCAGTCACTAACCCTGTTAGTAACAGCAGAATGTTCGAAAAGTTATGAAAACGTGAATGGAAAAAACTTTTTGGCAAGTATTTATAGTAAAAAAAAAATGCCTAGTTTGGGTTTTAGTATTTTCTTCGGCGACCATTCACGACCGTTCACGTTCGCATAAGCATACCTCTACTGTACTCGGAGACTGGTCGCACATGTGAAGTGTTGCTAGGACCTAGGATCCTGAACTGGGACCTGAGCCCGGGAGTGGACCTGTAACAATTTCGTCCTTTGTAAATCGACACGATCGCAAACAAAAGGAGCGTTCTCGGTACTCAAAGATTGATCGCACAAGGGTGTGAAAAGTGTTGCTAGGACCGTGAGATCCCTTACTTCGAACGACCGATACTGAAATTGTATAAGGGGTAACTCCAAAAAAGCAACTTTTCAGGAGGCACAAAAAACAATGTTTTCGTGTCGTTGCCCCGTTATAGAATAATACAATTTTTCAAAAAAGGGAGTTAACCCATATTGATCACTTGGTTTTTGCGCCGACATGCCCTGTTATGGAATAATACGATTTAAAAAAAAATTGTGTTATCCCCGATTGGTCACTTAACTATTTGAAGTGTTCTGAGAAAACGGATACGACCAAGCGATTCCAAATATGCCCGAATTTTTTTTGGACTTAACCCCATTTGGAATGGGGACAGACAGCTAGTGACAGACAGCTAGTCTTTGCGCCCTTCGGCGTACAACTTCAGGGACCAGAAGCCAGGTTTTCACTCAACAGATCTCCTTAAAGCCCTTGGATGTCCCGGTCTGCAAATTTTTAGCACACCGGATTTGTAGTGAAGCTAAGAGGCGTGAGATCCTTAAAGCAGAGATGAAACGTAACATGATTCGGTTATTTCCTTTCTAGTAACAAAGCGCCATTATCAGTCCGCCTATTTTCGATTTATGGTTCACAGTTGTTTTCAGCTTTACCTCTCTAGCCAAATCAGATCTTCCCATGGAATTTTCACAATTAAGTCGGGTTGCTTGTGATTGGTTAAGTCGGAAGTACAACCTCTTCATTGAACCTTTAGTGAGCAATATACAAATTTATAAATCGTTTATAAATCGTCGTTATTTATTCATTCACTTCTAGAAATGCGGGTGACATTCGAGTTTGGGTTCATGTCGAAGTTGGCGGCGATCAGTTGGAACGCTCTGCTTTGGTGGTACAGAACAGAACGGAATCGTCAGAACCTGTCTCTGCCACGGTAAGCACCGAATCCGCCGCAATCCCCTGATGCTCCCCCCTTCAAGCACCCATTTTCAGGTTGTTGATTTTTGTAATGACGCCAAACGGACTTATAGGCGAACTTGTGTTTTTTTTCTTCAGGTTGTTGATTTTCCTAGTGGCAACAAATGGACTTGCGTCGAACTTGTGTTGTAAAGTTGTAAAGGTGACTAACCTCGGCACAATTTTTTTTGTTTCGTGTCTTGCATGGGATGTAATAATAGGTTGCAGCCTTGATATGGGTCTAGCAATAGACCTTGACAAGCGTTGTCTGCATGGAGAGAAACCCGGAGGAAGTATATCTCGGAGGTTGGGATTAGATAAATGCAAGGAAAGCCAGATCTTGTTTGTCAGATCTGTCGATTTTCGTTCCTATAGTTGGTTTTGATTCTATGCCTTTGGTTGTTTAAGATCACTCCCTCAACTCGCGTTTCTGACCTCATCGAACACATTCAGCAACAACACCGGATTAATTACAATGGTCCTTGTATGCTGATCGAGTCAGTTTTGGGGGGAAGACTACTGAGGCCCCTTCATCCGGAAATGCTAATTCTTCCGACAGTGATTCGGTGGCCGGATTGGGACGTGGACGACCGGAAAGACAACCGGCTGATATTGAGGACGGATGGCTATTTGAGGAGACTTTGTGCATGGGTATGTATTCGGTTTAGTCTGTTGTAATGAAGTACAGTAGAGCTATGTTGCTTCAGACCCTGAACGGGACCGAAGAATATGATGAAATTCAAACCTAATGCAAACTAGACCTACGTTGCCGGGGCAACGTGAAGTGTTGCGGCAACCTTTGTCCGGCTTCGCCGACTAAAGTGTTGCGAGAGCAACACTTTGGTTTTGTTTCTTCGCTGTCGGTTAAATGCTGAAATTGTCAACTTATCGAAGCTTTTAAAACGGTATGTTCTAAAAAGAATAATCACATGATCAAAAGCTGTTCTTTAGCGTTGTAAAACCAACAACAAAACAATATCGGAAGAAGGGACTAAATTGACTTGGCGGTCAGTTGAGCTTTATCCTTTTCAATCGTAGATATCGTGACGGATGAAAACTTGGAACAATATCTTATATAATCTAGTTGGTATTATAAAGCTATCCGTAACGTTTCAGGACTAAAATACCATAGATGACACTATTAATTATTACAAAACTACCTTATTGTTTTAGATTACCGTATCTTTTGTACCCGTTGTGTAAACAGTTAATCTTCGGTTATAGCGATAGACCATCGATACAAACTTTCTTACCGTCATATTTACAGATATCGAATACAATGTGCACCAATTTTCAAAAATTTCTAGCCCCTCGTGAACCGATTCTTACTTACAAGTCCCTCTCCCGTGATTGACATCAAATTCATCGGAACAAATAATGGATACACCAGCTATTAAAAGTTGCAGACCCCTCATCGCTGAAGATGATTATAGCATAAAAGCCGTTTTGGCTTTTTGGGAACAAAATTGTTCTTACCATCTAATACACCTGATACAAATAACAGGTATACCAACTAGCAAAAGCTGCAAACTCCTCATTGCCGAAGATGATTATGAGCTAACAGTCGACTGTTGCTTACAGTCGACTGTTGCTTACAAGTCCCTTACATGTCTCACAACTGGTATCGCCTATTTTTGGTTTCAGTGTGTACCTTACTCCTGAAGTTGTCAACCCCTTGAAACTTTCAAACTGGTTTATCTCATGAAGGATTTTTGTTCAAAAAAAATGGATGACATATACTTTGATCAGCTCATCAAGGGCATCGATTGCCCTAACCACAACAAAAGAATATCGGAAAAAGGGACTAAATTGACTTTGCAGTCAGTTGAACTTTATCCTTTTCAATCGTAGACATCGTGACGGATGAAAACTTGGAACAATATCCTATATAATCTAGTTGGTAGTATAAAGCTATCCGTAACTTTTCAGGATTAAAATACCATAGATGACACTATTAATTATTACGAAACTACCTTATTTTACATTATCGTTTGTACCCGTTGCGAAAACAGTAAATCCTAGGATACAGCGAGAGACCATCGATACAAACTTTCTTACCGTCAGTTTTATATAAATCGAATACAATGTGCAACAATTTGCACAAATTTCTAGCCCCTCGTGCACCGATTCTACTGACAAGTCCCTTTCCCGTGATAGACATCAAGTTCACCGGATAAAAATAATGGGTACACCGGCTAGCAAAAGTTTCAAACCCCTCATTGCTGAAGATTTTTGTAGCATAACAGCCTATTATTACTGACAAGTCCCTTGCATGTCTTACAATTGGGAACCTAATTGTTCTTACCATCAAATGACAGGTACGCCAACTAGCGAAAGCTGCAAACCCCTTATTGCCGAAGATGATTATGAGCTAACACTCGACTGCCGCGTACAAGTCCCCTACATGTCTCACAACTGGTATCACCTATTTTTGGTTTCAGTGTGTACCTTACTACTGAAGTTGTCAACCCCTTGAAACTTTCAAACTGGTGTATCTCATGAAGGAATTTGTGTACCAAAAAATGGATGACATATACTTTGATCAGCTCATCAGCGGCTATCGATTGCCGTCGAAAAAAAAAATTCTACCTGTCTTAGTTCAAAAGTTGACTTTTTTGCCGTAGGCCAACTTTCTAACGTCACCACTTAGAAAGGAGCAAAGGATAAGCTCTAGTTTCTTTAGCAATGAGAGAACTTCTAAAGTTTAAGAGGTACATCTGATACCATTTCTCTACCGCAAACCCAAGTGCAAAAAAACGAATGATAAACTCAGCTGAAATCGCGTACACAAATGGAACCAAATTGTTCTTACCATCGAATACACCGGAAACAAATAACAGGTACACCAACTAGCAAAAGCTGCAAGTCCCTCATTACCGAAGATGATTATGAGCTAACAGTCGACTGTTGCTTAAAAGTCCCCTACATGGCTCATAACTGCTATCGCCTATTTTTGGTTTCAATGTACCTTACTACTGAAGTTGTCAACCCCTTTGAAATTTTCAAACTGGTGTATCTCATGAAGGAATTTTTGTACCAAAAAATGGATGACATATACTTTGATCAGCTCATCAGTGGCTATCGATTGCCGTCGAAAAAAAAATTCTACCTGTCTTAGTTCAAAAGTTGACTTTTTTGCCGTAGGCCAACTTTCTAACGTCACGACTTAGAAAGGAGCAAAGGATAAGCTCTAGTTTCTTTAGCAATGAGAGAACTTTTAAAGTTTAAGGGGCACATCTGATACCGTTACTCTACCGCAAACCCAAGTGCAAAAAAAAAAATTGTAAACTCAGCTGGAATCGTCACAGACATGGACAGAAACAATAGATGGCAGCACTTTCGGACCCGTGGGAAAAAGCCACTTTTTTGTCTCTGTAGATTTTTCTATTTATCACTCAAAGAAGATATGTTGGCTGTGGGGCCGGGTAACTGCCGCATATATTTAACACTTATAGATTTTAGTCCATCTTCAATTTGAAACTGGTGCCTGCCTGCTAGCGTGCTAGAACGGAGCTTTCCACTCGAAAGCAGAAACATGGTTTGATGAAATGAAAGGTTCGCTACACAACTTGAGATGGTCCTCTCCGACATAGGCTATACAACTCCACTTCACTTCGCAAACCGTAGGCTCTGGCTCGATGACAAGCAAAAACCATCGTTATTGGCCCCAGGCAAGAGTTCTACGGAGCTTTCCAAAATGTAATGTCATATTCATCAATCCGGCCTAAGGTCCACACTTTCCGTAAAAACCGCACAGGTTAGACCCTTCCCAGTTACCAGGAATAAAATGAAATCGGAGTCATAGGAAAAAAAAAAAAAAAAAAAAAAAAAAACGAGGACAAAACCAAAGTGTTGCTCTCGCAACACAATTAACGAAAGCAGTAACATAAAGTTAAATTAAAGCCACGCCCTTTAACTTTCTTTTAATATTTTATCCATTTTTGGTCACATGCTTTTAACGACAAAATTATGGCGTCCGAAATATTGCAACAGTTTTAGACTATTTTTGAGACCGTATGAAGTAGGTATGCACACGAAATAAAAGGACGTGGTTTCCGGTCAATATCCAGGAATTTATTTAAGAGGGGGGGGGGGAGTGCCCGCGGGTCGAACCAGGAAGTATAAAAAGACACAGACCAAAGGTTAAAGCCTATAAAATACGATTACCTTTGTATGTTTCGGGGGGGGGGGGGTGCCCCCTGGATACGGCCCTGCGTGGTTTCAGTGGATCTGATTCTTTATTTATTTCAAAGAAAGCTAAATAGTTTGGCACTTAAGAGAAGTTAGGTTCTAAATTTGTCATTCTCAGTTGACTGCTTTAGAACGCGGAAAATAAAACGGATAGGACAAAAGGCAATAAAAAAGGTAGATCAAAATGTAGCGAGTGTTCCTATCTCTACTGGAAGTAACCGCACTCTATCGACCTCATTCTGGCATCCGAAAACAAATTTCGAGTTAGATGTTTTTAAAAGGAATTGTGTTGAAGCGACGTAATAGCGCACAGTCGATATTCCTATATTAAGCTTGTAAAAAAAGAGAAAAAAAAAATGCTGCACTGTCAGAAGTTTGTTATGCGTGGTTTCAACAGACAGCACTTTAGATGCTATCTCAATTCCCGAAGTATTACAGAATATTTCCACCTTTCTTAAGTTTAACAGAAAAGGGCTGAGATAGGACACTCTGGTTACCCATCACTTATTTACTTAAATAGGTAGACCCGATGAAAAGACGTTACTTTGTTGCTCCGCTATTCATGGTAATCGATTTTTGGATAGTGTACTTTCCCTGTTGGATTTGTGGTACCTCCATGCGTTTTTCCCTTTGTTATATGCTTGACGAGACTGAATAATGAAAAAGGAGTGTTCACGCAGTGAACACGCGAGCTGATTACTGGCTACTTAATGTTTTTTTTTTTTTTTAGGTAAGATGAAAATAAGTTAAATTATGGCTACGGGTTAAAAAAACAAAAAAACAAAAAAAAACAAGTTTGTATCGAGTTTCAAATTTTCCGCGTCTTAGTAGAATTTTTGTTGTGGGTCAGTGGGTACGGCTGTAGAGATTCTGAATGTCACTACTAGAGCAGGTAGTGAAAAAAAAAAAAAATCTCTTAGCAGAATCCAAATAATTCAGTTTATTAAATTAAAAATGGCTTTTCAGTTAGACATTAAGTATTATGCTGTCGTTGAATATTTAAACTCTGACGATGTGACTCGACTCATTAAAGCTTCAGCCAAAACGTTGGCGTTTTCTTGCTAGTTTATAGACCCTTGGCATCATAGCTTTCACCAAGGCACAGTTCTTCTCTTGATTATTCTTTACGCGCTGAAGGTGGAAGCAGGCTCGTTTTAATTACCGCATAAGCAGATTTCACTGTACAGCGATTAAATTTTAGGGCACTTCATAATTTACTTTTATTGGGTTCACTCTGTTCTTTGAAAAGTTTACTATGTGTTCCAGGAAATTCCGAGCCTCCAAGCTGAGATTATGCAATATAAAATTTTGGGGTTTCACTCAGCTCTGTGAAGGTTGCAAACAGTTCCAAGAAATTCCGGAACTCTAATCTGAAATATTCCAACAACGCTTTGAAATCTAAAAAATTTGATTCGAATCAGAGATCAATCAAACAAGAAGATTTGTAAGAAGGCAACAAAACTTATATTTCGCCCCAAAAGGCCACCGTAGGAAACCCCCATAAGCTCTTATGATTCGCAACTGTCAACGCGATTTAGCGCTTGCCCTCAGGGTTGCCACGCCGATACAGATTTTTCGTGCTTCTAAAGATCGGAAAAAGTGTTATTTTCTTGAGAAAAGTACTATTTTGATAAAAAGTTGACCTAACTTGATAATCATTATGTAGATAATCATTTAGTAACTTACTAAAAATTAACGTATAGAGAGCACTGTTCCTCTAACAAAGTAAAATCAATAGTAGCAGTACTAAACGTGTTCATTTAAAGAAAAACTACTGTAGAATTATCAGCAGAGTACAACTTTTGGGCTACTCAAAGCAACCGTGCTTGTCACTGCTCTGTTGACGTTTTGACCGGTTATTGTGCAGAATCATCGTCGTTCTTATATTTATGCCAGACAGTAAGCATAAATTCCCAAAACTTGTCAGGCCATTTTTTCATTCCCGAAAATCATTTGTCTCTCAACTACTCTTCGTTTGATTGCATTACGCCTAACAATTGGCGTCTTCGAGCGTACGCAGTTAACGTTCAACTGAGAATGCAGCTTATTTTTACATCTGATATTTGTATGCACTGAAATATTTGCACCCATCTAAGTTCAAAATTCAAGATGCAAGTGTTACCCTTTTGGATGTTTCTTTGTCGCTATAAAAAAGTCATTGACAATTCAGAGCCCAACCAGCGCACGACCTTCTCCACTGCTTCCTGGCCGAAGATTGAAAATTAGTGTCTTTCTCTGTGTCTTTAGGTCTTTTATTTACGTCGCTTTTTCGAAATGGCGGGTTACAAATAATTACTTACTTTATTACTTACTAAGGGTTTTCGTATTTTTTCATCCGAGGCTCAGACGGCATAATATACTATGCCGGCAAGAGGGATAATGAGCGAAGCCTGACAGTTGATTACCAGGCTGCAGGACGGTGGGCGTGAAGCCTCACAAAGTGAGATCCCCGTGCGCGCAGGTAAACAAATAAAATATAATTGAAAATGAAGAAAAGAGGAAAGGAAAGTTAAAAGAGTGAGAAAATTAGGATTTTCTTTAACAGATAAGCAAAAACTTGGAAGGTTGTAGCGTCTAGTAACGACGTTCAGAATGTGCGCTGCTTGCACAAAAATTCAGAACTTATCCAGATGCAGAGAATTTGAATTTCAAAAGCGGCCTGCATTTCCAGGGTTAATAAGCTAAGCTCAGACAAGTCAGGACCTCGCCATTTTTATTTTATTTTCTGGCAGTGGCTTACATTTGCAGTTAGTGTAGTTGGTAAATATTTCAAACATAGAGGGACGGCGCATAGAGATACAACAAGTCCGAAAGAGTTTTCGATGAAGCCGATTATCTGTGTATAATGGACAAATGGAGTAACGTATTTTTATCGGGTGTCCAGGCCTACTTAAATGAGTAAGTGATGTCTTAGATTGTAGGTTCTCAGCCCTATTCGGTTGAACTTGAAGGGTCAAAATGAAAGGTAGTGGGTTGTCGAAATTCGACTTTCTTGATTTTCCGCGACACGCTTGTAAACCAGTTTCCAGTCTTTCCTACTGGCTGTCGGGTCTGACTGCTTGGACCTGTTTTAGTTTAACAAGCCACCCGAACTTGAGACGGTGCAGTTTGCCGATCGGAAGTCGAAGAACTACAAGTTCCTCCCAGTGTCTTGCCGAGATGGGAAGCTTCAGGTTTTCAAGGATCAAAAGGTAAGGAAATGATTGCTTAGGGTAAGTGATGCATGTGCGTACGTCGGCCGCACGTGTCTATACAAATAACGTGTGAAGGAGTAAGCCGGATTCTATCAACTGATAAGAAGGCTCGAGTGGCTCGACAAACTCTAAAACTAGAAAGTTGTGACGAAAACTGTTAATTTGGTTTTGTATGGTAATCCATCAGTTGGGGTGGGGGAATGAGACAGTCTGCCTGATGTTGCCTGAATTTTGTCCAATATTGGTCTAATCAACCAGTAGCAATACTGAATTGGGGTTATCCAGGGTTAACTGGAGGGGTCCCAGCTTTGTTCACGGAAACGTACGTGGAGGTTAGAGAGACTACGTTAGCGTAGGCCGGACGAGCGGATCGGTTGCGGGATAATACTACATCCGTGTTGTGTGGTGTAAGACAGGATATGGCGAACACAGTTAACTATATTGAAGATGATATTAAGGGACCCCTCTTGCTTTTCTGCCTATTATATTATCCCTGGCTCCATCATGGAATTATATGCTTCTAAAATTCCCACCTCTTTCCATTGTTTGGTTTTGTACCTACGACTCTTTAGTGCTTTTCAGGTCGAGCCGAGTTTTGCCAGTAACGCAATGCTAATTTCGCCTAAACCTTCAAGGTCCTCCAGCAACTCTTTCGCACATACGGACATGAAAAGCTTCAAATTATTGTCTTTCGGTTTGGAACACATGTTAGGCCATCAGGCCTATCTTTTGTTTTGGAGTTCTTTTGTTTCGCTTGGTTGTCCCTTTTTAACCACGGCGCGTTCAGTTTCAGCATTATGCGTCCAGCCGCCGCGTTGGAGAGCGGGATGGCTGGATAGAGTCAACAAGCCCTAACAAGAAAGCTGCTTTAACTCTATATTAGTATTTCTAAAAAAAAACGTTTCATAGAATGTAATTTGTTGATCTACTTTGGATCACTGCAGTGAAGAAGTCTCGTTGAATATCGGTCTTGTCTGTGCAGTCGTGTCCAAGCCTCAAACCTCCGTGTCCCGGAATTAAGCCAGCCGGTGAACCTGCTACACTTTCAGTTTATAACAGAAAACACAAGGATGCGCGCTTTCAACAGACAACACTGGAGAAGTAATCTGTTGTGTTAGAAAACGTTATGCATGACATGTCATGCGTAACAAGCATTGTCAGGAAGAGTCGAAAAACCGTCGAAAAAGCATCTTCTGAATTTTTCGATATATGACGACAAACCAAAAAGTCAGCAGATGCTTTTTCGACGGTTTTTCGACTCTTCCTGACAATGCTTGTTACGCATGACATTTCATGCATAACGTTTGTCGTGACAACAGATTACATCCAGACGAAAAACTTCCAAGAATTAGTTATCCGGAGTTGTTTTAATAAAAATACAGTAGCAACTGTTACCACTACATGCTACTATTAGCAAGACTGGATCTAACTAGAGCAAGAGAGGATACTACTGGGTACTACTGCTTCAGATCGGCCCATTCTACAGCACATTAAATACTTTTACACAATAATACATGCAACGTCTGTTTAATCCGCGCATCCTTGTGTTGTCTGTTATGAAACTTCCGACAGTATAAACACCTGTAGGAATATTTATCTTTCCGGAAAAAAAAAAAAAAACACTGGCATAGCCTATTTGGATAAGAAAAGTTTTTTCTTCCCACTTTGTAGGTGCTCCTGTTAAAGTTAAAGAGTAGGCAAGCTGTTGATAGCGGTTGCTGTCAAGAAATAAATCGAGGCAATAATGTTGGACGTCGGTTCTGCCTAAAGCAGATAAGTAATCCCATAATAAACATATTCTTTTTCAGAAAAATGTTATCTTGCATGAGTTGAGTTTGGACTCCGTCCAGTGTTACATCGGATCGGAAACCAAGCGGAAAAGTGTTACCCCACACTCTATCACCATCGTGTCTACGAACGAAAGCCTGAAGAGGTATGGATTGCTTTTTTGTCTTCAAGTATTAAACATGCGGCTTTCGCTGTCGCCACACGTCACCAAAATACCATATCGCTTTAGCAGAATGAAACTATCCCATTCTCCGGATGTGCTACGATTAAAACTGTTCTATGCCCGGAAAAGCAAAAATGGATTAGCATGTTATCTTGTGTAAAATTTTTTGCTCAATCCACCATAAAAGTCACCTTTTTCTTTATTGTACGGTGAAACTATTATATACCCGCTTCAAATGGCTCCCCTGAAAAGTAGCGGTTTTGGACAGAGGATAGTTTCAGTCGGAGCGTATTAAAGGACACCTGAACAATGAAACCATACTTGAACACACCATGGAGAATGCTTTTACAGACATGGACACGGAGAGCATTCTTCTCCTGAGCGCGACGTTTTCAAAATAGGGATGATTGTTTCCGGAGGTTTGCACATGCAGACTCCAAGACAAAAAACGCAATTCATTCAAATCTTGTACGGCGCTGGCCTGATCGTACTGGAATTTCTTCTAGATATACGTTTGGGCTTATCTGGTTAAAAAATATTCCAGACATTTGATTCATTTCTAAAATTGCTCGGTACTGAAATAAGGACAGATGCAAAATTGAGCAAAAATCATAGCTTGGAATCATAGCTTTGGTATTTCGTATTTGGATTGGGTTTTCTGCAGGCAATGTTAACGGACGTCATACAGATAGGGATGATACTTGGTACTCTTCATTCAGGTGTCCTTTAAGAGATAAATAGTTTCATTCTAATGGAGCGATCATGAGATCGATGTCATGAGATCTATTCGTCATAAGCGAACAATCCCGTTTCTTTTTAATCCGTCCTCGAACTGATGATGCACATCTTAATTTTATCACTCCTTCCACTGGCACAAATAAGGTAACTATGCTTTCTAAAAAAAAAGTGTAATCTTATATTATCTTTTCTTAAGACCTAATCATTGTTGATAAAGCTATTCGTAAAAAATTGCTATGCTAGTGTTTCTATGTCAGAACAAGCGTTGCCCTCTTCGTTACGGGTGCGTTAGATAGCCGGCTGCCCCTCGCAGAGCAAAAGAACACCAGGAGTAGCGCCAAGACTTGAAAAAGTGGCACACAATCGAGTATCAGTGACACTAGCATTAATAGCGATAGAGAACGTCCCTACTCAAACTCAGAGTAAAATAACACTAGGGAGTAGCGCCAAGACTTGAAAAAAGTGACACACATTCGAATAGAAGCAACACTAGCACTAATAGTGATAGAGAACGTCCCTACTGAAACTTAATGAATTGTGCACTAGCGCTACCTCCGATAACTTCAATTTCTGAACACAGCAACGAAAATATACAACCTCCCTTGTTTCCATGATGTTTGCATACCGCACCTTAATAGAAATTTCTAAGCCCGCAAGTTTGTCTCGCTTTAAATGTGCAAGCGTAATGAGCGGAGCTACGAGTATGGCCCATTTTCGAAGCATGGAAAGCACAGGTCTTGGCGCTACTCGGTAGTGTTATTTTGCTCTGTATCATCATAACTTCTGTGGAACACAGCATAGTTTCCTCTATTCTCGTATTGCGACTGCTCGCTTCTCTCGGTGATGTTTAGATTTTTAACCACACAACAGCACCTACTCTTACTAAACAAAACTTGAATTTTCTTCAAAAACTGTTATTTCTATTCTTTCAAATTAAAGTTTCGATTGTTTACTTTTTTAAATAAACCAGTTTTCTTTCAATATCTATATATAGCCTTTTAACATTTCATAAGCGTGTATTTTCTTTCTATCCCAAACACGAATAGAAACTGTTTGAAACTTTGCTTTGTTGCTCTCCGGCATGCTACCGTATTACCTTAATTCGAGATTGGGAGCGCATTAAGATCAGTCATGCCGATTTCCTTATTGAAATTGGCAAATGCGTATAGTGTTGTGAACAGATGACTACTACTTTAAAGTTTAACCGAGACTCGAAAAATTTAGCAACTGCAGCGGTAAACAATTGCCATAAAGTAACTCACAATGATCAAAATCTAAAGATAAGCTGGTTTTTCAGTTAAAGTTTAACTGAAAAGCCAACTTATTTTTGTGTCATTTAATTGAATACACTGAGTTATTTGGATTCTGCAAAAGGTATTTTTTTATTTTCCACTATCTGCTTTAGTTGTGACGTTCAGAATATCTGCGGCCGTCCCCACAGCGTAAATTCTACAATGACACGGGAAATTTTAATCTCCACACAAACGCGGCTTTTCAGTGGGCAGCGGTGAGATTGGTGAAGACTGCACATATAGTGCCTCGAAAAAAAAATCATAAATCTTTCTCGCAAGGCATACAACAAAAATACAAGTGCATAGAGGTACCACAAATCATACGGAAATTGCACTATTTGAAAACCGATTATTCTTGAATAGCGGAACAACGAAGTAAGGCATTGATTGTCGTACCCCAGACATCTCCGGTGAAACTTTAAGCTTAACTAACGTTCTTTTGCATTTGTTCTTTTGGGATTGCAAAACGTAAGTGGAGGGATATCTATGACTTCGTAAAAGTTGTCCGTCTGTCCGTCCGTCTGTCTGTCAGCACGATAACTCTCGAAAAGAATGAGATATTTTGATGAAGCTTGGTGTGAGGAGTCTTTAGGTCAAGGGAGAGGTCGAGTTCGTAGATGGGATCTGTAGCTCAACATTTAAGGGTTAAGGGGCGAACTATTTTTTTTAACAGATGATGAGATAGTCGATTTAGGGCTACATCCTGAACACGAATATGAAAACCATTTTCTCGTTTGACAAGTAGTTCGCCTGGAGTTTCTTAAAAGTCAAAGTTTTATTTGAATTGATAGATGTTCGATTTATAGGTAAGAAGACATGCAGAACATTTATATGAAAATCATTTTCTCGTCAGACAAGTTGTTCGCGGGGTATCCGGCCGAAACCGGAAAATTTGTTAAAAGTAAAAGTTTTTACCTGAAGCTGATTAGATGTCGATTTAGGGATACAAATACATACTGAATCCGCTTTTGACAGTCATTTTCTACCTGGACATATAGTTCGCCTGGAATCCGGGAGACACCGGAAAATTTGAAGTTGATTAAATGTTCGATACAGGGGTAAGGAAAATACACTGAATTCGTTTTTGAGCTTTAATTTTTGCAAGACAAGTAGTTCGCCCAGAATCAAGTAGAAACCGGAGATTTGGCAGAAGTAAGGCAGGAATAAGATTCGATCACTTTTGTCAAAGTAGAAATGACGTATAGCCTAGGGGCAAATATACACATGCTGAATCAATATTAGAACTTGGTTTTCTCAGATTAGCCATTGGCCTTCTTCTGTTTCTGAATCTTAATAATAAAAATGTTGTCAGGCGAAGACGGGATATCTGCAAGACCCATTTGTCTGAATCAGATATTAAATTTATGGTATCCCGTGGAAACCTTTGTTCTTGTTTTTCTCATGTAAGACGATTCCGGGGCACTGATTAGACGCGATAGGGGAAAGCATTGAACTGGAAAGGACTAGAGGCCAGTTTACGCAAGAAAGGAACAATGATGTACTTTTTGCAGGACGAAGGAAACTCCGTTTTGCGGCTACACGTTCTCAGTATATTCGGAGGACGAGCTGATACGCTGGTATATCCTACTGCTGACGAACGGCTACCTCGATCCCATTGCAAAATCGACGCAGAGCAGAATTATGAGCGTTTGTTGAACAGTTTTCCTCGACTCCAAAGGACGAGCATGCTCAGCCTCATTTTTGCTGGAACATTCGGCCTGGTTTCACCTCTCAGATCCCAGACTGAGCGCCAAGAGACAGTAGGTGAGCCCTGGAACAAGAATTGATGACGTAGAAAACCCTGTTCGTTTCTCAGTGACTAACAAAACTCCTGAGGTAATCGGCAGGGTACGATAGTGGCCCTATGTACGTTGTTTATACGACGAGAAGTGTTTTTCCTACTTCTAGGTGAAGACGAAGTTACGATAAAGCCATGGCTGCTGTGTGGACGTAAACAAAAGTCTCTCTGGACTTTTTAAGTCCAGTTTTTTTCCTCGTAAAGCACACCAACGACCTGATCAGTTGCCGTGTCAACTCTCTGGACAGTCGGTCGAGTATAATGGTGCCCCGAAACACAGTAAAAGTCGGTTTTGTACTGTTCTATTTGCTTTCCAGTCTAAGTGGACCATTGCACGTGTTTTGGGCTCCTCCCCACCCAGACATTTATTCTTGACTTCCAAGTGCGCCAAACCATCTGAACTAGTTCGATTTTACGATCATGGAATTTATCAGACAACCTCGTTTTACTAGTATCCATTATCGTCTCTCACATATACTATATATGAAGAAGCACAAAACACGCCAGTTATCCCCAGGATGAACGAGAAAACGTCACCCTAACGACTCAAACTCAAATCCTATGTCAACCAATCACGGCGATCGTTGGGGACAGATGTGGTGCCGCTTCCGCTAGGTAGCTACGTGGCGATTTTGCATCGGCATGGAGAGGTAGTTATCAGAAGCATTGGCACAATAGGGCTTAGGGCTGCTACCATAAGGACGACTTACTTCAAGCTTTACGTGACAGGACCGAGGACCCGGCTAGCTGCTGTGTGTATCCTGAGCTTAAGCTCTACGACGTTACTGCCTGAGGTGTCTTTAGTCTACACACTCTGGCTTTACAATCCTGTCCTAAGAAAATTTCCTCCGTTCCTTGTCGACTAGCTCCTCGCAAAATTGAAAATACAGTTGTCGTGTATTACTAGCTTCCGAAAATATCTCTTTGGGGGCCTAGGTGACCCCCCCCCCCCCCCCCTTAATGTAAATATAGGAAATCGTAAAATCTTATTAAAAACTGCAGTTTGGACCACGAGCACTTAAAGTTCAATGGGCAGATCAAACGATCACGCTGCCACATTACCACCCCCTAGAATACAATGTCACATCAGAAATCAGCCGATTCTCGCTAATATATCGTGACCGCTTTTTTTGCCGACTGCCATATTCCGATTTACTAGCTTCGACAAATATAAGCGGAGTTTCCTTTTTCTTATCCATTCGTTGTTATTATACATTCCGGATTATTTGTATATTCGTATTAACGGTTTGAACTGAGAATTCATTGTAAGCTCTGGAATCAGCTGCAAACAAGTCGGTTGTATTTGGGCAGTTTTGTATTTTTACGCCCAGAAAACAAAACTTTTCTTCGGTATTACGAACAACAGAAGTTTCTTCAGATAACACCAGAGCAATCTGACGGCTCTAGAGACGGTTTATTTTAGCAACAATTGCACTCTCGTGACTCGGCTCTTCGAAATGATTCATTTTCGTACATGGCCGGTAGTTTTTGAATTTCCGCGCCTTGTAATACCATGCTCTGAAATCATCTCCGCCGAAGAGGTAATGACAAGCGATAACAAGAAAACGGCTTATTTTTGAAGCGGTTTCTAATGGAAGTCAGAAATTTGTACGTGTGAAGCATGTTATAAAAATTAAAGCATAATTAGTGCCCATTGTGCTTTAAGAATTTTGCCTAGAGACGTGAGTTGAACGTAAAAGCGTGACGGCGGCTCGCTCTGTCATATTTCATAAAAAATACATTTATTTTGTCAACACTCTGCGTGTGGGGGAGGGGAATTTTTTTTTTTGCCGGAACCCCTCTTTTGGACTTGGTCATAATTCAGCTTTGAGTGTACAAGAGATTCAACTGATGTGAACAAGCCTTTCCATTCGATTATTCCTGTGGTTAGGCGGGCTTTCAGTCGTCATTTTATATGCTACTACCAAGAAACAACCAGATAGAACTTCTATCTGTAGCCCCATGCAGCGACCAAAGGCGTGTTCTCGCCGTTCCCTGAGGACTCCACTTGAGGAGTCCCCGCGTTTTTGTTTGTCCCTGGGACTTACTCCCCATATTCTCATGAGTCCCCACGGGGGGAATGCTCCGATTTTCATCCTCGTCATCAAAAAGGACTCCCTTTCAGATTCGGAGGGGAATCAATTTTTGCTGATATTGGTGCAATCTAAAGTTAATTAAAAATAATCAGAATAAACAAAACCAAAAATAAAGTGGATCCAGACTAATTTCGTCAACTGCATATTTCTTATTCGAACAAAATCGATCGATCGATACGCCTCAAGAATTCCCCGACAAAACTGAGCAAACCTAGAAGTACCTACTCTAGCTTTGAGCTGGTGTTGATAACCCGTTTGCTGATCTTCCGTCTTCGCCATTGCTCTCGCATAAAAAAACAGTGCAGGATGCGTACTCCGCTCCCTGACCCGAGCGCGACCATAGAACCAACCAGCTTTGAGCTCTACTTCTCCTCATCGGTGCCTTCACAGCGATTTAACTATTTGTAGAGATAACAGAACGTGATGTGGCGCAAAGCTACTAACCTCCGTCGTTCGCAGCGGACAGGTTATGGGAAAATATTCGACTCCGGATAGTTATACTTATAGTGATAGCGAGACGGAAGTTCTGTCAGATTATATGTTCTTGCTACTACTGAATCCAGTAAATCCTTTACGTGTGCTGCAACTATTTTACTCACACGTCATTGGTATCTATCATGTTTATTTGTGTGTTGCTTTCCTTAAATCCACGGGACCAATGAAACGTGATCTAATTTCAATCTGTTTGCGTTTCTCATTTTCTCCACGCGTGCCTCTTCCGACTTCTTGCACATGTTTATATTTGTTATCGTTACTGGTTTGGTTTGTTTTTCGTTGAACCTTATTTTTTTGTTTATCCGCCCCTCACAAGATTCCTCTAAGATAAGTTCTTTCTTGGCCGCTAGGTGCGTTATTGTAAAGAAAACACTGAATCGTTACTCCTTGGGGCACGTTTATCCAGGTCTGTTTGGCGATTTTCAATTCCTCTTAGGCCTAGTCATGTTTAAGATGCCTTTTCCTCTACTTTTTTTGCTAAACCCAACTCTGTTCTGTCAAGTGTCATCAAGTTTTGTCATTCCTAGCTTCCGACTTCAGTGCTGGCTGACTTTTCCACGGGGCAAATGCGACACTTGATATGAAGCGAAAGCTTGATCGCTTATTCACCCTTCAGATAACTTCAACGAGATCTCACGTGTGATTGTTCCTCTAGCGCGTCTGGCGGGAATTCGTCATCGGATTTTATGAGGGACGTATTTGAACTTAATGCATGATTTTGTTGCTTTCTGAAACCATAGGGCCTAACACATGGTCGAACTCCGCCACTTCGTTTTTTCGCCATGCTGGTATCTTCAACAAATTTTACCTTTTTTCTTGTCGTATTTATTATGTGTTTTAACTGTATACTGTTTTTCGTTTGTTATTACAATTTTCTTTACCTTCTGCGGCTCGATCAAGAACGCCAGCCACTCAGTGACAAACTTCCACTTAAAAAATGCATCCCAGTTCACGGCTGGTGGATTTGTTTCTGTTAGTCCCCCGGTGACTCATAAATCAGCACTTATAACACACATTAGATTTGGAAGGGAATGAGCGACTTTAATATATCCAAGACCTCCAAGCAAGTTGCAGATTTTCTGCTCTTCTACCAGTGTTTACTAGAGTTGTGTTTATGATCCGAATTGTCCCCGCAGTTCTCCTATTTCGCATTTTTTGACTATTCAGATGAGGCGACCTCTCCGTTTCCTGCTTTTTTGTCAGAATCGTGACAGGGAAAGCCTCGCGATTGTGCGGAATGTTGCTCCAGTGGCGAGTTCTTGATTCACCTCCCTGATTGGTCAACAGAGTGCGGGTGTTCAATATCCATAAACTCGCATACCAGGTTGTCGACGAGCTGCCAAATTGGTGTTCCGTCAAAAGAGAGAATGGACAAGCCAGAGGAACCAAAACGGTAATTTGTACGAGAATTCAGAAGGGAGAAGTCAGATCAAAACGCAACTTATGTCTGCCACAACTGCTGATGCACAGAGATCAACAACAACTAGTCAGCTTGGAAACGCTGAACAAGAATATGACTATTTTCGAAAGCTACTTAAATTGCCAACCGCGATCAAACCCCGGCCGGATAAGTTACAAAAAATGGTAACATTTCCGTACGGAATTCATCATGAATCACACAATCCTGGTAGGGATTCCACACCATGGGCACCCGTCCTAATCGTAGGTATTACAGTCAACAGAGACAGGTCAGTAGCACAACTGTATTTGCACCACCGAATACAAGCGACTTAACGGTAGGATTTCTGGTATCTGGCACGGGCACCGGGTCCACCGAACTTCTTGGCCTCGCAACGCCTGGGGTCAGCAACCAAAAGTGACCTATCGTACTGGATCAGGATTTCCTTGATCTCTCTCTTGGAGGCCTCATCAACGTCTAGAAAATAAAATACAGTTTGATAAAAATTGATAAAGACAATGGATCAAACTTTTCTTGGTCTACCCCACAAAAAATAATAAAAAAAAGTCGATAAATTCTGCAAAGGCAGTAAGAATATCAATTCTTTGTAAAAGTCACCCACAGATGTGTTGTACCCGTTTTTGCTCTCTCTGCAGAAACACCCTAACCGTTTCATTCAAGTCGTTAACGTCGTACTTTGAGACCGAAATCTCTTTAAACAAGACCAAGGTGTCGATGGGATCCCAAAAATCTAATATTTGATTCAGAAAATTGGGTCTTGCCTTCGCCAGGCTTATCATCAGAGAAACCAAGTTCAGATATACCTCTATAAGCCATACCTATTTTGACGATACTAACCAAGACTTCCTGCTTTACTTCTGGTTTCGCCCGAATTCCGAGCGGACTACTAGTCCAGCAAAAAAAAGAAGAAAATTCAGAAACGAATCCAGCGTATCTCCTTATACCTATAAAAACATCTAACCAACTTTGACTTAAAGCCTCTCTTCTTACCCCTTAATCTGTCATCCGTGTTCAACATGTCCTTTTACCCCGAAACTGAACATTTAATCAACTTCAAATGAAACTTTTACTTTTAACCAACTTTCCGGTTTTGGCCGGATTCCGGACGAAATACTTGTTCGACGAAATGGATTCCACCATGGTGTTCAGCATGTCTTCTTACCCCTAGTCCGAACATTTATTCAACTTCAAATAAAACTTTTACTTTTAACCATTTTTCCGGTTTTTGCCGGATTCCGGACGAACTAATTGTCCGTCTAGAAAATGGTTCATGGCTACGATATGGCTATCGTGCTAAGAACGCCTTCTTACCCCATTACCGACTATCACACTAGCTGTTTAAAAATATTTTGTTTGTCCCTTAATTTGAACGCCCTTCCCCACCCCTGAATGTGGGGCTACAGAGCCCATCTACAAATTTGACCTTACCCTTGACCCAATGAATCCTCACACCAAGTTACATCAAAATATCTCATTCCCTTACGAGAGTTATGGTGCTTACAGACTAACGGACATTTTTGCGATGTCATAGCTATCGGTTTGGGATCCCAAAAAGCACTATCCTTGGACTGCATCGCGATGGTCGCAGGCCGTTGGCACATGAAACCCATTATGAGGTATCTGGGTTGGTTAACCAATGCAAATTAAAAAACTTGATCTGGGGACCTCAGTGGTTGCGATAGGACTGAGCAGTGGTGTGAAATGAAATTACCGTAACACAACAAGACCAAAGGTTTCGATCGGATCCCAAAAATTCAGTATCTGATCCAGACAACTGGGTCTTGTCTTAGCTAGATCCAGTCATCGCCAGACTCCTTGAACATTGTTATAATTAAAATTCAGAAACAGATTAAGGCCAGATAGCTAATCATCTGAGAAAACCAAGTTCAGATATGGATTCAGCATGTGTATTTACCCCTATAAGTCATATCTGTTTTGACGAAAACTTCCTGCCACTTCTGCCAACTTCCCGGTTTCGGCCGAACTCAAGAACTACTTGTCCGGCGAAAAAAGAAAGCTAGAAAACGAACTCAGGCTACCTTCTTTCCCCAATAATGAACATCTAATGAACTTCAAATAAAAATTTAACTTATAACAAATTTTCCGACTCGAGCCGGATTCCGGTCGAACTATATGTCCGGGTAAAATATGATTGCCACACACGGATTAAGCATCTCTTCTTACGGACAACTTCTGCGATGTCATAGGTATCCCTCCACTTACGTTTTGGGATCCCAAAAACTAGTTTTCACCAGGACAGGTTAGACTTTTATTTTGATGACTTACAACACGACTTCGCATCCGAAGTAGCAACCTGTGGGTTAATCGTGGTAGGATCGCAATCAGCAGATATAGAAATCTAAGGCTCAGCTAAAGGTGAGTTAACGGGTCTTATATCCAAACCCGAGGCTTGATAACCATCAGTCAACATCTTCCGTTTGATATCTTGTAGCATATCTGATCGTACTAAAATAATTGGTGAAGCCTATTTACGTGGCTGAAAAGTAAAAAGAGCCGTAAAATATGTCAGGGTATACCAGATTAGCGTGAAGTTACACCATTTGACCCCATTCCGTCATAGCTTTCGCATTTGAGAGTAAAATTTATTGGGGGTGTGTTGGTATCGCTTCCCCATATCCTGAAATCTACAAACCCCAAATGTATCGTAGAGGTTTGTAAATACGTGGCTAAAGGATTGAGTCTCAGGAGTGAAAGTTTAGCTTAGATTACGCAGAATAGTATTTTAGAGGTGTAATTGTTTATTTGTGAAGTGAAAAGTGTATACAATCTTGTATGGCCTTTTGGCTCAATAAACAAGCGTTATTATTACTATTAGACACCCCCTTTCCATTTCCCAACCGTATAAAACCAGACTGGCGCGCAACCGGTTCTAACGATTCAGCCGGTATTCAAGCCTTTACGTCACATGCGAGGTAGGAGAAGTGGCAGAGAAAACTGTAAAGTTTTTTAACACGAAGTCCAACTTTTAACGTCGAAACTGTATATAGTGTATGTCAGACGTGAAGACACTATCTGATAGTTTTTACTACCACCACTGACAAAGTATGAACAGGAATACCAAGATATTTACAACATCCTCAAAATTTGATAAATCTAGAAAAAAACCTACTGCCGGTGGCAACACTGGTCTGTAACAGCAATTTCTTAAACGACTAGTTGGAATTTTTAATTTTCATCAAGAGCTCAGTGCTAAAATGTCAATATGCATTTTGGCCTGTTTCGCATTTTATCTGTATTTCGCACCTGGTCTGCAAATCTTCACTGAATTCGGAAATCCAAATATAAGTTTTTCCTTAAAAAGTAGGTAACGTCAATTATCCGGCACATGCAACACAAATCTTGAAAAATTTCATGGTGTTCTTCCAACGAAGATCAAACTTACATTTCTGGTAGAAAGCAACCAAGGCCTTGGCAATGGACTGGCGGATAGCGTAGATCTGAGCGATGTGTCCACCACCCTTGACGCGGACTCGGATGTCAACTTCGGAGAATCTATCCTGAAAAAAAAAGGAATGAATCTATAATGATCCAGAAGAAAACTACCGGAACTAAACTGAAAAATAAAGGATTGTCAGAGAAAGTGGATCTCAAAGCCTAGGCTCATATTCGGGATAAATGATCATCATAAAACAAGCCTACTACTCGTTTCGTTTTATCAAATAAATAAGTAAACAAAGCAATTGCATTCAGTCTGAAACACAAGAGGATTCCAACACACACTTAACTACAACTTCTTATTTAGTATCCCAAGCGTTAGTCTAGAAACCTTCAAACAACCCTAAAATGTAGCCAGATCTGGTTATTGAGAAAAAACGGTTGGAATATGGCAAGCTTGATTTCTTTCTTCCAAGATAATAGAGATATTGACTCTTACCTTGCCCAACAGGAGAAGTGGTTCCTGGAGTTTGTACTGGAGGATCTTAGGCTCAATCAGATCCAGAGGGCGGCCATTGACCTTGATGAGTCCGTTTCCACGCTTGCAATATGCAACGGCGGTGGCGCTTTTCTAAAATAACAAGTCCGAAGTTAATGGACGCCATCACCAAACAGATCATCAAAAGTAAGCAGCCTAGTTTTTTTTATCAGAGAAAACTGATCTCAAAGCCAAAGCTCATATTCGGGATAATGTATCATCATACTATCTTTTATTGTACTACAGATTAGGTGGTGTACAACATAAGGCACCTTGGTCAACTAGTCTATGAAGTCAATGGTCAAACCGGAGAATACATATCTTTAAACGTAAAGCTTGTTTTCGAGACACTCAACAATACAAAAATTGTAATCTTTCTGGGTGTATAAAAGATAAAAGTGTCCCAGCACTTTTAAGCTTTCCTCACAGAAGCCCTTGAATTAACACTCATCTGGTTAAGCAATGTCCGAAATTAATCTTCATTTTATCATGTCACAAAATTTCTGTTGGTTTCAATGTCAACAGAGGAAACTGAAACAGGATCAGGGAACTATACCTTTCTTCCGAAGACCTGGACCGATTCAACGGCAGCCTTCTTGTCCTTAGTAGCACTCATGCCTGAAATACAAGTAAACAAAGTTAGGAAGACAGGAAATGGCTGGACAGATAATATAATTCTGGTTTTACCATCCTATTACTGTTTCAGGGGAAATTGATCTCAAAGCTAAAGCTCATATTCGGGATAATGTATCATCATTCTGTACTGCATTGAGTCTTGGCTGCCGAATGCCAGACCACAGAGAATCAGAGTAACTACCGTACAGCCTACAACCTTGCCACCCTTGAGAATCCTGTGGAAAAGTGCAAAATTTCAATGGGTGTTGTGTCTCACCAAACTGCTACTTGCAAGGACCAGGATGACAAACCAGTTACAAACCCCACACTGCAAATTAAACCACTGTTGTTTCACCAGTTGAAAGTAAAAATAACCATTCAGTAAAAAACACCAGTGCCAGTCATATGAAGATTCTTGACTTAAATTAGCTACTAACCTATTCAACACAGCCACAAGGTTTAGCATCAAATTTTATTTAAGCGCACCCATGCTGAACACAACTTGAAATGACAAAAGCTGATGTTTAAATAGCTAAAACAGAAGGTCAGGTAAAAAACTGAAACAAGACAATAATGGGCCAATATTTTAATATCTGACCAAGAGTACACAAGGAAGAATATCTTGACTGTATAATGTTGAAAGTTGGAGAATTTTAAGACTAGCAAGAAAACATGTCCACGTTTAACCACTAGAAGCAAATAGCTAGGTTGCAGGTTCTGTAAAATTTTGAGCCTGTTATCCTATTGCTTTAGTTGAAAGCCTGATGTCTCTTTAAGATACACAGAAAATGGATTTAGTGCTATCACGCTGATAGAATATACTACAGAATCAGAAGTCCCAGAAAAATATCAACATTGGGGATATAGAGTGAAAAGTTACAACAAATCATTCCAAGGAATGCTAAGACAAATTTAAAAACTGTTTACAAATTTATATCCAAAGAAGATTTTTCAAGGTACATTTAAGGTATGAATATTTGAATGTTATCTAAGTCACCTATGAGAACCCTTAAAGCCCATACAAGGCAACAGCAAAAAGCTTATCAGAAACATTTCATTCCAACAGCTTACATCGGGTGAAAATTTTAATTACTGCTTTGAACTTCCTTATGTTTCTTCTTTCAGATTTTGCACCATTCAAACAACGACATTTAATAGTACAAAATTTTCATAGAGATGATGCCTTGAACAAAATTATTTGGAATTTTCCTCTCACTTTAGTTTGTGTTAACGGATGAAACAGTATGCTGGGAACAACCTTAATTAGAACTGGTAGATTGCCTGCAAATCAATGATTTAGAAGAAAATGATACCATTAGATGGATGAAACAGTTACTTACTTACTTAAAGTTACTAAGTACTTAGTAAGTTGTGGAAACGTCTTTCCTTCAGAATAATCGATCTGGCTTAAAAAGGAACCAACAAATGTACTAGACTGAAATTAACTGGATGGTTTACGTAGTGGATAATTAAATATTGCTTCAATATCTCTAGTTTAACATATTTTTCTTTTCAGACAAGATCCCTTCATTCTAAATGATAAAAAAGGTCGAGCTAGCAAAGTCAATAACCACAAAATCGCTTTCCAAAGAAGCTTCAAACAAAGAAAAGTCACAGAATTTTAATATTTTGGGACACATGACTTAAAGAGAAAAAATCAGATTTTGCCTCTTGACTGCCAGCATGTACATTTCATTTAAACAATTTTGCGGCAAACATCAAGGTAGTGTAAAAACGAGCTCAGGTACCCCTCCTGTACACCTTCAAATAGGCCTCTACTATATTAAGTGCCTGCAACAATTCAAGCAAAGTCAAAAACTATAAAATTAGGTATTTCAAATTTTTAATATTCCTTGAGCCCGGACTCATCTGACCTTTTTCAACAGTCATGTATCGAAAAATATTCAAATTCTGTGCCTTTTCTTTGTTTTGAAGCTGCTTATAAAGGGACTTTCTGGCTACTGACTTCGGTAACTAATCCTTTTCATCATTTTGTATGTTAATCGAGGTAAGGTCAGCATGAAGTGATCTTGTTAGAAAGGGAAAACATGTTTAACTAGAAATACTGAAGTGACATTTATTTATCCAATATGTAAACCATTCAATTAGCTTCAATCTAGTATGTTTGTTGTATTTTTCGGTTCCTTTTTAAGCCAGTTAGATTATTCTGAAGGAAAGACTTCTCTGGAAATTTGAAATCTTGTCTGAGGTTGGATACCCCTCCCGTACAAAATGATAAAAAGCTAGTTAGCAAAGTCGAAATCCCTTTTCAAAGCAGATTCAAAACAAAGAAAAGGCACATAACTTGAATATATTCTGATATGTGACTTTTGATTTTAACTAGGGTAGCTACTACAGAATAACTTTCAAATTCTGGTCGTTTGGTCATAGGATTATGATTCTTCTGAACTTTAGCTTTGGTTTGAGCTCAATAATACCTCACTAACTTGTATCCCAATTCTTCATTTGAAAAACAATAATTAGAATGGGAGCTTGCCATTAAAAATTGCATAGTTTTGAGCTAAAAATATTCCAAGAATGATGATCTCACACAGCAACGTTGGTCCAAATACATGGCGGCCGCCATTTTGTCTTGTAATTTTTAGTAAAACAGGGGGTTAGTTTTTCATTGGGAGCAGATGATGGTGGATTGTAAGAGAAACTGTGAACATAATTTAAGTTTGAAGAACCAGCTATTTACTGGTTTAGTCAGTTGTGGATATTCAGTCCTAGTTATCAGTAAATTTTTCTAGGGAAGTTCAGGTACTTACCCAATTATTTAATGATAAAATAACCACACGTTACCAATAGTTGAATTTTTGCTAATACCATGGTAACTGGATCTGCAATTAGTTGTTTTTGCAGTTATCATGGTATCTGATATACGGTGCTCTGCAAAAAATGACTATTGCCAAGATTGCACTTTTTGAAGTCATCCCAAAAGAAAGACAGATATCCAGTTACACAACTAAGTGCTAAACTTCTTCCTCACCAATCTGACAAAATTTGATGAAAGTGAGATGACTTTGCAGATACCACGGTCGGACAGCAGTATCTGAATATCTGATACCACAATAACTGGCAAGATACAGTACCACAATAACTGCAAAAACGCCTTTATACTGTGCTAACAGATACCATGGTATCAGCAAACATGCAACTAATGGCCTTATTAAATCAAGGATTTTTTCCAGAATAAAGTGGCAGGGTACGAGCAGCAGTAGTCGGGCAGTTAACTCCTCACTTAGCTTTGAATCACCTTAAAAACTAAACCACTCAGCTCACGCCTCTTGTTTAAGTATTAAAAAAATTGTTTGTGAAAATCCCACTTCTTTTTGCCGTTTCTTGACACCAGTGTGGCCAAACAAGAATGCTCCACTTGATATTCCCATATTTTGCCCAAAACTATATTCACAGGCGGTCCTTTTTCTGCTCAGATAATCACAGGCAGTCACGCTTAAACTCGGGCGGCTTCATTTTGGTTTTGACACTTTTGGTGGTTGGTGCTGCTGATTTTTAGATGCCAATAGTGGACGGATGTTGAGCTTCAGCAGAAGAAAAGAATATACAAGGCACAATATTTCAAATTGCCTCACGGGGAAGAAAAATCAGGTAGCTTGAACCAAGAGCCCGAGATTACCTCTTGGCCGGGCGCTAGCAGGAACTGGTTAATGTAGTGCCCGTGTTCATCTGCCATCCACATACTGCCGCTTGTACCCTACAATATATTTGAAAAATTTGTGGCAGCTGTTT
The DNA here is from genome assembly GCA_023053575.1 of Branchinecta lynchi. Classification (NCBI taxonomy): domain Eukaryota; kingdom Metazoa; phylum Arthropoda; class Branchiopoda; order Anostraca; family Branchinectidae; genus Branchinecta; species Branchinecta lynchi. Next base: position 18,128,851 of record JAKZAP010000002.1, read on the forward strand.
TAGACTTAACAAAAATTATGATAAATTCCAAGCAATTCATTTTTCATCACAAAAAATCAGCAAATTAGCGCTACTGCTGGTAGTGCTATTTGTGGCTGCAGTATTTCAACATATTAGCAGCAAAAACTGAGGTAGTGTAAAAACAAAGTTAGCTTTCCACTCATGTATGGACATGTCCATTATTTCTTAAACATTGAACTGCTTTTTGATTTGTTTAATTTATGAAATGCTCAAAATTATTGTTTCATAAAAGTTGGGCACCAGACTTTTTGGAGAATTCCCCTCCACAGGTGAAAAAGAATCCCCTGTGGAGGAGATGGTGTTGGGGGAAAAGTGCAGTTTTCCCAACTGCACACACTTTTGCCCCAACACTATCTCCTCCACAGGGGATTCCCCTGTGAAGGGGAATTCTCCAAAAAGTCTGGTGCCCAACTGCATAAGATGAAGTAAGGAAATAACATTCAAAAGGGAACAAAAATCCATTGCCATTGAGAATTCAGTAGAGGTGTGTGCTTATGTTAATAGTTACTTTAATGTGACCAGTACAGTTTTCAGCTAAATGGTAGAATGAAGAGGCAAAATACCTAAAGACGTTTTCAGATGCCCAAGGTGAATGATAATGGCAAAATCCACTGTCCATGTACACGAAAGCATGCCTCTGCTGTTTGATTACAAAACTTGCAAACAAAATCAGGATGATCTATGATTAGCAATGTTCACAATTGTCTACTATTAACAACCTTGGCCAAAACTGGGTTCTTCGTCATTTAATTAGTCTACTAAAACCGGCAGGTCAGACACAAGAGAATAAAATGGTAGTTCTGTTAGCTTTAATAGCCTATCACATAAGAAATCAGAAAGTGACCAACCCATGTAACAAAAACCTGCACAGACATATTAAAATTTGCAACGGCATCTTCTAAATACTCAAAAGAACGACAACACAATCGTCAGCGAATGGAACCACAAAATACGAGCCAAAATCTCACTTGAGGCTTCCGCAACCATGGCTATGCTGGTTATCACAAATGTTTATGGTGAACTGTAATCCTTTCTTCCAGCAAAGAGGATTTCATTCCCTAAACGAACTGACTTTCGAAGGGAATCAAACATTTCCAGAAGAAGCAGAAGGAAAAGCAGCGCCAAATTCGAACTGGACTGCGCATGTGACAAAGAAGAATCTCAACTAAAAGTGGTCTCCTGCTAACCCGAGTTGGAAGCTCTGTGACGCCAGATTCAAATAAATTGTCGTCCGCTATAGATTTTTCTTCTCCAATGGTATTAAAACAGTAAAAGTTCTACTCTTCTTTTGTTTCAGTAATATTTCATCTGACAGTGTTAGCAGTTTTTAAACTGGCAAAGTTCTGAACTTTATTCCAGTCATACACAAATCCTCGATTTTTGGGCATGGTACCCCTGTGAAATTTGGTTTAACTGAGACTGGTTAGATACTGGAGCCTATACTATTTCCGTAAGAAGTTAACCTGTCTATTCCATTGGCCAGCTTTGGTTGTCTTTTTTTCACCACAGAAATTTCCAAAAAAGGTCAACAATATATCAAAAGAAAGCCATCTTCTTCTTCTTCATCCTAGGTTTTCTTACGAGATAATAGGCTTGCAAGCTGCATTGCCAGTACATGATTTTCTGTGATGACCCACAAATTTTCTGGGGACTTTGTTATCGTTACGGCTGGTCATCCGAATTTTGTTTCGGTCACGTAATCATTGTTTAACCTAGGTACTTGGAAAAATATGAAAGCAAACTGTATGATTGTTAGAAACAAACATGAATTCAATATTTGAAAAATATTTAGTGTTTTAAACAGAGAAGATCTTTGTCTTTTTGGCCTGTTTTTGACTTACAGAAATTGACGTCGACTCTCTTGTACTGTAACAATGCGGGATGCCGTGATTCTATTTCCATCACAACAGTGCCTAAATATCTGAATTTAGAAAGATTTATCAGTGAATATGATTTAAACACACATCTTTCAACAGGTTTAACTATTTTAGACAGGTTGGGGTGCATCTAAGGTACATCTAAGCTAGAAAACTAATTCCATCGGGTGCTGACGGAAATAGAAACTGACGGAAATAGTATAGGCTCCAGTACCTAAATATGGTCTTCTTCCTGTCAAGATCAAGAGATACCTGATTTTACTTTTTATCCAACCTCATTTTTCGACTTTGAAAATGTTAGAGCACTTCCAAGATACATAAAGTTTTTTGGAGGCCACTTCTCTTCTAGTGGGTTTATCCTATCCTTTTTCAGAAAATTGCTGCTAGGTGGCATGGATGAGGCAAGCTTTTCAATCTGTTCACTGGAGCAAATATTTCCTTTTGATTGTTTGCCTTTTATTGTATTTATTTTGAGTGATTTTTTTTTACTTTTCTTTTACTCTGACTTTTGACTTTTTGACAACATGGAAAAGGATTGAGTAACCTAGTGGCAGGTACCTGGAAAAGGACAGAGTAAACCCACTGGGAAAGAAGTGGCCTCCACAAAACTCTCTGTATCTTGGAACTGCTCTAACATTTTGGAAATTGGAAAATGAGGTTGGATAGAAAGTGAAATCAGGTATCTTTTGATCTAGGACAGGAAGAAGACCCTATTTAGGTATGTAGCCAGTGTCAGTTTAACCAAATTTAACAGGGGTACCATGCCCATGCTCCAGGGCATGGTGCCCATACGTTAGGGCATGCCCAGATGTTGGGGCACCATGCCCAAAAATTGAGGATTTGTGTATGACTGCATTATTCTTATTTTACGGTTTTAGACTACGGTATCCAATTTTATTTTGTGTTTCACTTAAATTGCCAACCTTTTTGCTGGCAGGTCTGTGGTAGATATTCTTTGGCTACTTGTAATCCTTTTCTCTTTTTGAAGAGTTACAAGATCAATCCTGCATCAGTCATCTGGTCATGATTGCAGGTGATCAAAATACTTTTGCATGCTATTGGTTTTACATGGTCTGTTTTCATCACGTTTTCATCTGGTCCTCTATGTTTGGTATTGCTAACAGCAACTTGCTTTGCCTTTCGTTAGTTCCTGAGTACCTTGTCCTTGGCTTAAATTGTGTTTGGCAGGTGTCTGTGATCAAAGATGTTCTCTGAAACCTGTGATCCTGGACCGTCTGTCACAAACTCCCACTTTTTGCCCTCCATCAAACACTGTATACCTGTAGGTACAGGAATGTCGGGAGGGGTATCCAACCTCAGACAAGATTTCAAATTTCCAGAGGAGTCTGTCCTCCAGAATAATCAATCTGACTTAAAAAGGAACCAACAAGTATTAAAAACATACTAGATTGAAGCTAAGTGAGTGGTTTACATATTGGGTAAATAAATATTGCTTCAATATTTCTAGCTAAACATATTTTTCTTTTTAAACAAGATCAGCTCATGCTAACCTTAGTCCGAATTCCTCAGCGTGACGTACAAATAATGAAAAAGGCAGAGTTATCAAAGTCAATAGCCAGAAATTTCCTTTTCAGAGCAGCTTCACAACGAAAAAAAGTGAGAGAAATTGAATATTTTTGAACACACAGTAGTTGTGTAATGTCACTGACGAATGAAAGGTGACCGACCTTTTCAATAATTATGTTTTGACCATTGGAGAAAAATAGCATTGCTAATACCGTGACCAATACCATAAACAGTTTTTTCGAATATGATTTAGAAGACTAGGACTCCCTTTTATTATTAATTTCCGTGACATAGGGATGTGAACTGGTTAGATGAATTTGCCTTCGGCCGGGATCACTGTTCCTATGGCCGGCTTCTACCAGAATATTGTAGTGGTTTGCGAATCTGTTCGCAAGCACCTCGGTAGCTCAGTAATAGAGTGACTGCCTTGTAAGCAGAGGGTGCTGGGTTCAAATCCCTGCTGAGGAGCATTTTTGTCTATCAGTTCACTACTTATAAAAAATAGCATTGCTTTGTCTGAGAGATGCAGAGAATTCTTTTACAGAACATGTACCACCACCTATGGATAAAACAGTGTTTTAGCACCCGCCACACCAACAGAACTTCAAAATATTGTGTCTTAAATGAAAAACGGTCATTCGGAGGGTCTTGACGGGTCCTCATCATCTATCCTAAAAAAAAAAATTTCCAGGTATTTCTGAAGTGTTTTCTCACATATTTAATCTTGTTTTTCAGTCTGGAGTATTTCTTTCAGCTTTTAAAGAATCTAAAATTGTGCCCCTTCACAAAGGGGATGACCCCCAGCTGTGTTGTTTTAGCCCGTTTTAGCTGTTTCCTTTTGTCGAGGGGGGGGGGGGGGGGGGGGGCTGCAACCACCCCATAGCGACGCCCCTGGTTCTAGCAGGCAAGCAGACAGACACCTGTTTCGAATTGAAGAGCGACTAAAATTTATTAAGGCTAAATATCTGCGGCAGTTCCCAGGACCCGCAGCGTATATCTTCTTAAAATGTGTGATTTTCCCATGGGTCTGAAAGTGCTGCCGTATACTGTTTCTGTCCGTTTCTGTTTGTGATCACTCCTGAGGTTATCTTTTCATTTTTGCACTTGAAATTGAGGAAGAGAAATGGTATCGGATATGCTTCTTGAACTTTAAAAGTTCTCTCAGTGCTAAAGAAATTAGAGCTTATCCTTTTCTTCTTTCTATGTGGTGATATTACAAACTTGGCCTATAGCAAAAAAGTCAACTTTTGGACTTATTCAGATAGAATTTTGTTTTCAATGGTAGTCGATAGATGAGCTGATGAAAGTTTATGTAATCCCTTTTTTGGTAAACAAATCTCTTTATGAGATACAACAATTTGAAAGTTTAGAAGGAATGACAACTTCATTAATATTCTTTGAGCCCAGGCTGACTTTGAAACATACATTCAAACAATGTTTACAACGGATACGTCAGCTTCAGTTCTTCGTCAGCGATATTTCAGCCCTTCTTAGCAAGGGTCCTCGCCAGGACAACTTTAGTAGTAAAGTACACACTGAAACCAAAAATAGGTCGATCCCAATTGTGAGACGCACATGGAAAATTTTATATCCCTGTAAATTTGAATGTTGTCATACTGTTCTTGTTGTTCTATATTTTTTCTTTTGTTGTTTTGGTGCGATGGCCCTTGTTGGCTTTTATGCATTAAATATCTATCTATCTATAGGGAGGGAACTTGTAAGCAACAATCGGCAATTAGACCATAGTCATCTACGGCGATGAGGGGTTAGCAACTTTTGCTAGTGGGTGTAGCTATTAATCCTATTATTTGTTTCTGCGCCAGCCACAAGGGCCTACGAGCTGCACGTCCGGCGGTACTGGATCCTGATAACGATTTGGTACCATGTCTATCACTGGGAGATGGATTTGTAAGTAAGAATCGGTTGCTAGAAGTGGTTCTTGAGGGGCTAGAAACTAGTGCAAACTGGTGCACATTTTATTTGATCTTTATAAATCCGAGTGTAAGAAAATTTCTCCATGGTCTATCACTGTAACTTAGAATTAAGTCTGTGAGGGTTTGACAACTTTAGTGGTAGGGTACACACTCAAACAAATAATAGGCGGAACCCAGTTGGGAGAGAAGTCAGGGGACTTGTAAGTAACAATCGGCCGTTACACTATAATCATCTTCTGCGATGATGGGTTTCCGACTTGTCGTAGTTTGTGTACCTATTTTGTTTCCCGTGCTTTTTATGATAATAAAAGTTTGGTTCATGTCATCGGTCAAGAATCGGTTGGTAAAGCATTGTCATTTTCATGAGAATTTTCATTCTATAGAAGGGTCAATGGAGATGGTCTATCACTGTAACCTAGAATGAAGTGTTAACGCAGCGGGTATAGATCATAATGTAAAACAACAACATCGTTTCGCAATAGTACTTTGTACTGTAGTACTTTGATCTTGAAAACTGACGGATAGCTTTATAATACCAACTAGGTTATATAAGATTATGTTTCAAGTTTTCATCAGTCACGATGTCTACGATTGAGAAGCACAAAGTTCAACGGGCTGCAAAGCCTGTTTAGTCCCTAGGTACTTCCGATATTCTGTTGTTTTTTTCAACGCTGAGGGATAGCCATGTGATTACAGATCGTGTCCTCAGTTCAGAAAAAAAATATTCTTGGATTGGAACATACCATTTTGAAACCTTGTGGGTTAACAACTTTACCATTTAACCGTCAACGAAGAAAAAAACTCAAAGTGTTGCTCTCGCAACACTTTAGTCGGCGAAGCCGAACAAAGGTCGGCGCAACACTTCAAGTTGTCAAGGCAACGTAGGTCTAGTGTTAGCTTGTATACAACACTTACTTTCATGCCTATTGTACTTTGATCAAAAGGATCAAAGGATCATTATATAGAAAGGATCATAATATAGAAAATATATAAATCCTTTGAGTTTGAAGAATCTCCCATCAAGTTTGAAGAAAATATATAAATCCTTTGAGTTTTATCATGCCAGCAGATGTGCAGATGGAAGGATAGTAAGATGGATTGACAAACATTAAGGAAATCATAGGCAAGAGGGTTCACCGTATAAGGTGCTCTCGTAAGTTTTCTCCCTGACCACCTCACTCTGGTCCAGATGCGAGATTTCTGACACGATAAACAGAGAGTGATTGGCATTTTTAGTTTGTAAAATCTTCCAGGGACCATTCCGACAAGCTGACAAGAAGCAGCAATCGACTGAAGCTGCACGCTACTGCACCAAGATAGACCTTCTAGCAGATTACACCCCCCTGTCGGAAGTGAGGCCAGGCTTCATCAAATTCAAAATTGCTGGCATTGTCACCAGTATTCCTCATGAACATGGGAATTTCAGGAAGAAAATGTGGTCTTGGCTATTGATTGTTACGGATCCATCCCTAGAGGTTGAAAATGATGAGAATGGAGAAACTCAGGTGAAGGAAATGAAAGGTTAGTTGGAGCATTTATTTCGGGGAGAGGACCACTGTTGGGACACATTGCAGGCCGAGTGACATCCCTATCATAATGAAGTATATGATGCATGTGATGAGATTCACACACAGCAAAAGATTAAGTTTATGTTTATATTTTGAGGTTCCCAAATGATCCGGTGCGCAATTTGGATGCAAATACCCTAACGAAATTGAAAATTCGGCGTCCGAGTTTGACGATGCGGCTGCTGACTTAGCGGGAACCAAGCCACAGTACAAATCCAACGTCCACTGTTTCAAATAATGTGTTTCTTATGTTTCAATCCCTTTTCTTTATTTCATTGTCTCAATCCCCCAAACTAAACATTTGACGGCAAGCCACCATTCTGTTCACACTTGATGAAAACACCACTAATTACAACACTTATTATCGTAATTGTAGGTTTTGTAACCTCGAAATTTGACACGGATAGTGAATCTTTTGCGTATTGTCTGGCTTTTACCTACCTTTTTTACCCTAAGGTTTTGTACAGCTTTGTTGTAGAGTCCAGCTTTTTCATCGCTCTTTGCACTTGCCCTTAGGTCTGCAGCAGAAAGCTAAGTGAAAGCTCAGAAGGCAGATTCTCATACCCACGTGCGAATCCCGTGCTGCCTAGCTGAGGAAACTCGCTTGAGGAAAATAACTTTTCTACCGTAAGATTTTGTACAGTTTATTTGTAAGTCCAGCTTTTCATCGCTGTTTGCACTTGCCTTTAGGCCTGCAGCAGAAAGCTAAGTGAAAGCTCAGAAGGCGGATTCTCATACCCACGTGCGAATCCCGTGCTGCCTAGCAGAGGAAACTCGCTTGATGAAACTAACTTTTCTACCGTAATATTTTGTACAGTTTGTTTTGTAAGTCCAGCTTTTCATCACTGTTTGCACTTGCCTTTAGGCCTGCAGCAGAAAGCTAAGTGAAAGCTCATAGCGCGGATTCGCGTACCCACGAGCGAATCTCGTGCTGCCTAGCTGAGTTCGATTGATGAAGAATTCATTCACTCGATGAATAATTCATTACGCGACGCCTAGGGAACATTGCATGCAAGACGTCATTTGCTATTCATTTCCCGTGACTTTTCCGAGAAAAATATTGTAGAAGGGTTTTATTATTTGTATGAAATATCAAGATTATAAATAGGAAAAGATTTAGGATACTGGGAAAGAAATAGTTCTAGTGTCACTTGTTTGGGATCCCAAAACGCAAGTGGAGCGATAACTATTGTTATGGAGACATCCCATAGCACTTTGCTCTGCAATAGTCCTCCTAATTATTCCCTCCATCTATCGCCTACTTTTCTATATATCCCTTCGGTTTCCATCACCATCATTAATTTCCCGGCATCGTGACAATAGGTCACTCGGTCTTTATCCTAGCTTCAGTTAGCTGCTCGCTAATCCGAGGTCAGGCTTTGATCCATTTCATTCTAAGTATTTTGGCTGCGTAATGAATCCGCAGCCAGAAGTAGTTCTCTTTCATCCTTGGTCGGAGTAAGACCTCCGTTACTCTGTATTATAATTTATGGTAAGAACCAGTTTACATATTTAGTTAGGGACCCATTAGTGCTATATTATATGTGTCACACTCTTGTACACGATTTACATAGATAAATTAACTATAGACGTTATGGTCCATCTCGGCTAGTAGGCCTCGGGCTTGACTGGATATGTGAATTCCAGCTTCGCTAGGATGTGTGAACCAGCTTGATTAGGGATTTCTGGATTGACTGCGGCTGAGCTATAGAATTCCCTGAGACTTTCCCTTGTCTCTTTTGTCCGGTTTCCTGACTGGTCCTGGGGCTAGTGGGCACCTACGGTGTCAGAATGTCTTCAGCCCACACCCCAGGAGCCTTATCTTCATTAAACCTCGCCTCCACTCGTCCATCTTCTTAACAATGGTGTCAGAAGTGGGATTCCACGTTCACATCATCTTAACACTATGAATTCGTAAAAGTTGTAGATAGATAGATAGATAGACAGATGTCGCTTTTATTCTTTTCGAACTATCATGGTGAGATCCAAATTTGTCGAAATCGTCATATGTAGACACTCATATATAAATATGTCAACGTCATATATAAAAGTAAACACTACATAAGATTAAAAATTTTAACGAAATACGGTACAAACGTCTTTTCATACCGTACATGGTCACATTTTACGTGTTGGAGTTTTGGGATCACCACTGAGGCCGCTCTTGCAGGTCGTTCGCGAGCAGTATTGAACGGTGGCGCAAGTATATACTTATGGATAGGGTGCTCAACCATTTTTTTTGCCGGAAGCCATGCACAGTTTCAACCTACGGGACTCGAGGGACTCAAGTTTAAATTTCTGAAGGAGCTCATTGTAGGGAATTTTGGGGGATCGTGAATTAGTAGGGCAAGTTTTCTGTAAAGTGCCAAGCTTCCACCAGGTATTCTAGCCCCGAACGTCTTGTTCAGGGAACCTATTTTTAGCAAGTAATTTCAGCATATGAAGGCCGGTGTGTCCAAGCCTTACCATTTCCTTCGTTTGGAGTTCCCATTTTAAGTCGTTTGATATAATTAGACCGAGGAGTTTTATTTGGTTTATTTAGGAGTATAATATGGTTCAAAAATTGGCCCTTCTTTCAGGAAAGAAATTGTTAGAATCCCAGACTTCTTTTCATTCACAGCCAGGGGGGGACTGGTATGAAATCTGAGGACCCCTAGCCTAAAATCTGGCCTTTTTCGGAAAAAAGACCCACCCACCCCCGCCTGGCTGGTATGAAATCTGAAACCGCTAGGGGTACCCCAATACCTACCGAAAAAATTGGTATAAAAAAAAAAATATTGCACACACCACCCCCAAAAGCAGGGTGTATAGCATATCGTTCGATTCCAAATCACAAGGTTAGAAGTATGCTGTACTCCTTTTATTATTATCAAGAAGACTATCCAAGTAAAAAGCTTATTCCAGCAGACCTGAAGGATTTTTTTGTTTTTGGGATCCCAAAACGTAAGCGGAGGGATATCTGTGACATCGCAAAAATATCCGTCTGTCTGTGAGCACGATAACTCTCGACGGGAATGATATATTTTTATGAACTTGGTATAAGGGTTCTTTTGGTCAAGGGTAAGGTCAAGTTCGTAGATCGGCTTTGTAGCCCTATATTTAGGGGGGGGGGGAGGGGGTTCAAATTAAGGGGCAAACAAAATATTTTTAAACAGCTAATATAATAGCCGATTATGGGGTAAGAAGACATGGTGAACACGATGGTGAAAACCATTTTGTCATCGGACAAATAGTTAAGAACCCGAAAAGTTAGTTAAAGGTAAAAGTTTTAGTTGAAGTTGATTAAATGTTCGATTTAGGGGTAGGAAGACATGCTGAACACTTATGTGAAAAGCATTTTCTACCTGGACAACTAATTCGCCCGAAATCCGGCCAAAACTCGGAAATTTGTTTAAAGCAAAAGTTTTATTTGAAGTTGATTAGGTGACAGATTTAGGGGTAAGGAGATGCGCTGAGTCGGTATATGACAATCATTTTTTACCCGGACATATAATTCGTCCGGAATCTGGTTGTAACCGGATCTTTTTAATAAGTTTTTTATTTGAAGTTGATTATATGTTCTTTTATAGAGATAAGGATATACGTTGACAATTAGTTCACTTAGAATTCGGCCGAAACCGGAAATTTGACAGAAGTAAAGCAGGAAGCTTCTGTCAGTGTCGTCAAAATAGATATTGCTTATAGAGGTATACCTGAACCTGGTTTTCTCTGATGATTAGCCTGGCGAAGACTGGATCTGGCGACGACAAGACTCAATTGTCTGGATCTTTGACTGACTTACTTGACTTATGTCTCCTGCCGGGCCTCGCTCAGCGTAGAGAGTGATGTCAGCCTCCTCAATGTGATGCGATCAGCAGCTAGCGCTGGTGCGTCGTGGGTGTCGATGTTTGCCAGCTTCAAGTATTTGGAAAGACTATCGGACCAGCGATTTTCGGTCTGCCGCGGGGTCGTTTCCAGCCGGCTTCTGCGGGGTTGAAGTCTAGCACGATTTACGCATGTAGGTGTAAAGGCATTCTGAGGAGGTGACCGTACCATCGTAGAGTGCGCTGTGCAATTTGGATGGAGAACAGTGTCTGCTGCGTTGTCTGCAATAGCTTCTCGTTGCTGACGTAGTCGAACCATCTCAGGCCCTCTATCTTCCTAAGGCTTTTCGTCTGGAACACGTCTACAGTCTTGAGAGCTGTGCTTGTAGCCGGCCAGGTCTCTGTTCCATAAAGAATTACAGAACCGACCAAGGCGTTGAAGATTCGCAGCTTCGTGTTCCGACTAATATTTGGTTTCCGCCAAAGGTGACGATTTAACCTTCCCATTGCAGCGGATGCCTCGGCTATTCTTGCTTGTAGTTCAGGGAGACGCGAGCCGTCTGCAGCAATGACAGAGCCCAAGTAGGTGAACTGCTGAACCACGTCGACAGTAGTTGTTTGGTCCAGGGCCACAGGAGGATTGGTGTCTTCTTCTTGAAGGATGTGAAGTGCTTCCACCAGTTGGTCCATGGATTGCGCCATGAGCACCAGGTCGCCGGCAAAGTCGGCGTCCGAGAGAATGCGATCGCCAAATTTGAGTCCAAATCCAAGCTTTGAGGTCGCCTTCGCCATGATGTGGTCTATGATGACATTGAACAGTTCGGGCGCAACGGCACAACCTTGCCGAACCCCTGTAGAAATTCGGAAGAACGGGCTTCGTCGGCTGTTGACTTGGACGCAGCTCTATGTCTCGTGATGGAGGGCTTCGAAAAGTCTGCAGTACTTGTCTGGGAGGCCGATGAACTTCAAGATGCTCCACAGGACATCCCGGTCTATTGAATCGAAGGCAGCTCGGAAGTCGACAAAGGCGATGAATGCTTTCTGTCGAAACACTCTGGTTTTCTCCACTACTTGACGGACTGTGAATATTTGCTCTATGGTCGGTCGCTCTGACACAAAACCGGCTTGTTCTGGTCGCCGGATTCGGCGGATAATGTTTCGGCAACGATCCAGAAGCACCATAAAGAAGAGCTTGCCAGGTACTGAGAGAAGGGTTATTCCCCGGTAATTGGCACAGTCACTTCGACTGCCTTTTCTCTTCCATATGGGGATGATGATTCCTCTTCGCCAGTCTTCCAGAATGACCTCCGTTTCCCACAAAACAGAGAAGAGAGTCTGCAGAAGAACGAGCACGACTGGGCCTGCATATTTCAGCAACTGTGAACTTATGCCACATACACCAGAGGCCTTGTTGTTCTTCAGCCTATGCATCGCGCTTCTGATTTCTACGGTGCTAAATGGTTCAGTGGGGAGATCGCCAAGTTCGATGGCTGGGCTGGAAGACTGGCGGAGTCTTTCGTCTGCTGCTACAGGGGGAGTAGTGCTGTTCAGGTGCGAGGAGAAATGTTCCTTCCAGTGATCGAGGCACGAGCTTTCATCCGAAAGAAGAGTCCCGTCTCTTGAAAAGACGGGTCCCACTGTAGGAGCCTTGCTTTCTGTGAGATCTCGAAGATGCTTGAAGAGACTGCCAATGTCTTTCTTCCTTGCCGCGTCCTCGATTTCGTCAGCTTTATTTTGGACGAACTTCGCTCGGTCTCGGTGGATGAGTTTGTTGCGGATACCATTTAGCTTCCTGTAAGACGCCATGCCATCATGTAGTCTGACCTTCCGCCTCAGTCTTATGACATGCGAAGTTTCTTCTGAAATCCAAGCTTTTTTGGGGCGCCTCTTCTTGCCTAGAACTAGTTGTGCGGCTTCGTTCGTCTGAGACTTGAAGTACTTCCAGGTATCTTTGCTGTTGGCGAGTGTGTGAAGTAGCTCAAACCGGTTAGATACCTCGACGGCATACTTTCGCTTGGCATCCGACTCCTTCAGTTTCAAGACATCAATGACGGTTGGCCTCGTTTCTGACCGCTGGGCTTTCGGACGAAGCTGAACTTCCGCGCAGAGAAGTCTGTGGTCAGCGTTTCCGAGCTCGGCTGATCTGTACGTTCTGCAATTCCTCAGCGATGACGGTTTTTTTTTCGTGCGGCCATCGTTGCTGTACCACGTATGTTGGTGGATGGTTTTGCGCTGGAAGTAGGTGTTTGCAACAACAAGGTCGTGAGATCTGCAGAGCTCGAGTAGGCGCAGACCATTGTCATTGAGGGGGTCCGGCGTTACGGGTCCTATGGTGCCTCTCCACACACCGGCGTCGTATCTTACTGTTGCGTTGAAGTCCACAAGCAGAACGCTGATGTCGTGGGGGGATACGTTTGTGAGTGTTCAGGAGAGCTCACCATAAAATTCTGTTTTGATGTCGTCATCGGAATCGTTCGTCGGAGCATAACACACTAGAACTGTCATTTTGCCATGTTTGTGTTGGAAACGTGCTTTCATAAGTCTGTCTGAAATCACTTCGTGAGACAACAGGCACTTTCTTGCAAGACTGTTAAGCGCAAGGCCGACAGATTTTTGGTATCCCATCGAAAACTTTGGTCTTGTTATACCCGGATCCTCGTAATTTTTTATTTTTCATGTTTCCCTTCAGGAGATGGGTGAAGTAAAAACTAATAACGTCAATTTTATTTTTTCAAGAAAAGTGTGTTTCCTATCTTTAGTAGCACGAACCGGTCTATCAACCCTATATCTCATTCTTTGACGGGTACCCTTATAAACCACTACAGTAAGTTTTGGAATCCCAAAACGTAAGTGGAGGGATATCTATGACATCGAAAAATGTCCGTATGTCTGTGAGCACGATAACTCTCGAAGGGAATGAGATATTTTGATAAAACCAGTTGTAAGGGTTCTTTGGGTCAAGGGTAAGGTCAAGTTAGTAGATGGCTTCGTAGCCCTACATTTAGGGGTGGGGGAGGGGGTTCAAATTAAGGGGCAAACAAAATATTTTTAAACAGCTAATGTGATAGCCGATTATGGGGTAAGAAGACATGCTGAACGTGATGGTAGAAGCCATTTTGTCACCGGATAAGTAGTTCGCCCGGAATCCGGCAAAAACCGGAAAGTTTGTTAAAAGTAAAAGTTTTATTTGAAGTTGATTAGATGTTCGATATAGGGGTAAGAAGACATGTTGAACACAATGGTGAAAACCATTTGGCAGGATTAAAGCAGGAAGTTCCGGTCAGTGTCGTCAAAACGGATATGGCTCATAGAGATATATCTGAACTTGGTTTTCTCTGATGATTAGCCTGGCGAAGACATGTCTCAATTGTCTGGATCCAATATTAGATTTTTGAGATCCCATCGAAACCTTTAGTTTTGTTGACCTCGGAAACGAAGCACAGTCTGCGTCTTGGTGTAAGGAGGCACCATGAAATTGATCACCAGCACTCTGTTGCACCAAAAGACATGCGAAAGAAGTCCATGCTTTACTACTATTACCTGACTACTTTTTAAACTGTATGCTTATAATCGTAATGTTAACTTAATTGAAAGAAAGTTAGTACAATTGTTTCCAGATTCAGTTTGCTTTGACGGGAAAGTGAATAGGCTTATTGTACTTGTACTAGAACGATGTTCAGAATAAGACATCTACAGGTCTCTTTGTCCCAGCTGTTTCGGCCGTGTGATTTCCTGCTAAATGATATGTTGCTTGGGTCAGTGTACAAAAATAAAAAACCAAGAGGACCACCCAAATAAAATCTGCTAAATCGCGGCAAAAATGACCCACCCCACCCGGCTAGGGTCCTCAGATTTCATACCAGTCCCCCCCTGTTCACAGCCATGTCTGAATTTAAAGCTTCGGCCTGTATCTGCGAAATTATATTGGCCGCTTCACTATTTTGTCCTTTACCACATATTTCAATAAGAGAAAGATCGCCAACGTATTTCCATCTTTCTGGTCTGTCAGAAGCTGTATTGTTAATAATAACAAGAAAAAGTAGTGGACCTAAAATTGTTCCCTGTGGCACACCGCAGAATTTGACTGCGGGTCCGACAAATTATGATTATATTTTAGAATTTGGGACCTATCACTTAAAAATCCTACAATAATTTTTACAATATTGGGGTTAACATTAAATTCATTCAAAAGTTTATCTATTAGAATACTATGGTTTATAAGGTCAAGACCTTTTTTAAAATCAATCGCAATTAAATTCATCCATTTGGAGGATTCGTCAATGTTTTTAAAAATAAAATTTAAAAGATTTACCATATAATGGCTGGCGGACGTTTTAGCTCGGTTTCCAAAATGTTTTGGATCCAGAAGCAGAAATATTTATTTTTTAACCATTCAGCAACAAAACTTTCATACACTTTACTGAAGATTGGGGTTAGGGAAATGGAACGCACTCCGTCGAAATCAATTTTTGCATCTTTTTTGGGTATCGATGCTACATAGCCAACTTTCAAATAGCTGGGTACTTAGCACGATAACTCTCGAAGGGTATTTTGATCTAACTTGGCATAAGCAGGGGCGTCGCAAGGGGGGGGGGGGTGCAGCACCCCCCTACCTTTTTGAGATTCGGTAAAATTCGCCGCCCAAAATTTTACTAAAATTGTTCGGTATTTTGTCGATAGCACAACTATTCGTTATATTTACGGGGATTCGGTAGTTATACAGAATCCTAAATAGGCTATCTGTACAAATCTCTTCGGTATTAATGATCGGGATTCGGTATAATTGCCAGTATTCGGTAGTTATCACGAATTTGGTGAGAGAATTGACGGAATTTTCGGTATATTTATGGAGATTCCGTAGTTACAGAGAATCCGGAATAAGCTATTGGTTCGAAATTATTCGGTAATCGGTACCATGATCGGGATCTGGTAATTTATTCAGTATAATTTCCAGGATTAGGAAGTTAACCACGAATTCTGACTTTGTTCCAGTTTCGACGCAAGTATACCGAATATGAATATTGTTCGGTAGTCTTTCGGTACCAAAAAAATTCGGTATAATACCCGGGATACGGTAGTTGTACAGAATACCGAACATGCTATCGGTCTAAACTTATTCGGTATAATAACTGGGATTCGGTAACTTATTCGTTATAATTGCCAAGTTTCGAAAGTTACTACGAACCTCGAAACTCAGAAGAGGTCGAGTGAAGCATTGGTCGCAGACAAAATTGATGATTTGTAATACCATCGATAGTCCTTAATTTTATTTTCGATCCCCCCAAAAATATCTAATCATAAATATTTCGAAAATTCCGCCTGCAGCACTTTTCGTAATATTCTCTATTTTTTGGAAGGTCGCGTCATTTGACGGGGGTTTTAAGCCAGTTTTAGGATTGAGATTTCGAAACATTAAAAGCCTGTTAAAAGCTAGAATTTGGATGGAAATTAAATTTGGCAGGAAAAAGCAAAAACAATTTCGCCTGCGGCGCTCACTTTATGTGATTATAGGTAGTATATTGACTAGACTACAGTTACTGCTGCTGCCGGAACGTCGCTCCATCCGGCTTCTGGAACTTCTTAGAGTCTCGGTATTTAATCAACGTAAATGATAGAATTTGTAAGAGAAGCAGTTAAATTTAAGCATAAAAAAAAAAATGGATTTCGAAAATTTGGATTTCGAGCTATAATAGATAGTAGCTCTTACTGCAATCATGCCCGGCAGTATATTCTCCATGTGGGCTTCGCCAAAACACCGCCTAATAGTTGGCTTATCGTCGTTCATGCTGCCTTTCATTCTTACTCTTCCTACGTAACCGTTGCTGTCCCATAATTTAAAGCTCGAATTCTTACTTCTAGGATTCGGTAATTTTTTTGAAAGATTCAGTAAAATTTTGGCTCTGCACCCCCCCCCCCACCGAAAATGTACTTGCGACGCCCCTGGGCATAAGGACTCTTTGGGTCGAAGGGTTCTCTAGTGGTTCTCTAGCCCTATATTTAGGGGTCAGGGAGGGGTTTGAAATTAAGAGAAACAAAAAACATTTTTAAAAGCTAATGAAATAGTCGATTTGGGGTACATGCTATTTTCTCGCCGGACAAGTAGTTCAGCCGGAATCCGGCAGAAACCAGAAATAGGTATGGAAGGGTTTGATCCATTCGATGTACTTTTCTCTGGTTCAAACCCTTTAATAATTTTGAGTATTGAGTAAATAATATTTTGTATAGTGTTAAGAATAGTGTTAACTGTTAAGTGTTAGTGTTAAGAATAAAGAACCATGAATCTTGAGCCTAGGCGAATTCGGCGTCGCCTAGATATTCGAACTATAAAAAAAACTATTTTCTTTTCACGGGATTTTTTCACAGATTGCTCTTTTATTCGTTGGAATTAAAATACCAGGGAAAAGAACACCACCAACCACCCAAGACACTGGCGCTCAAGCTCTCGGACAAAATTGCATATCTTCAGTGAGAGTGGGAAGCCGTTCGTGTTGAGAAATGCCAGTAGAAGAGGAATATTATAGATGAGTTCAGAAACTATAATCAGATATTGTGTGATTTTTTTTTCAGCCCATCTCTTCAGCAATGATGTGAAGGGATACCCTGAAGTGCACAGAGGAGACGTTGTATTCATGAAACAAGTTCAGTGCGAAGTCTCGCCATTTGGCCAGCACCCGAGACCAGTTGACATCAGGATATTCACTCAAAATGATTTCACAGTGGTCTGTTGTCATCGAGAACTGCCGATTGAGGAATCCGAACCAAGGCCGAAAGGTGAGAGCTTTTTTAAACAAAAATTCTAACAAGAGACCGGGTGGGTTTCTACGTTAACACAATATATTTTTTCGCAGTTTATTTACCTCCATAACTGTGTGTACTCCATCGTACGTTCTTTTGAAATTTGATGGGTAATAAGGGTTACTTACCTACTTAAAGTAAGAACAAATAATCACAAGAACCACCGTCCCCTTTTTGTCTAAATTCTGAACTTCACAGATCAATGTTGCCCGCGTATGTTGAGCAAAATAAAAACAGGCCCAATACGCGTACTCAAACCCACTCAAGCAAAGCTAAATTAACAAATCATCCCGGACGCAACTGAAAGATATGTTAACTCGTTTGTGCCGTACTTTGTTCGTTCGTTTAATAGTTCTTAGGCGTGTTTAGCTGGTGTTATTTGTAATTTATCATTGGCCATTTTATATCCTGTTGAAAGTGTTAGGTTGACTTACCTTTGCCAGCTGTCTTTGCTATTTTGGTTAATAAACGATATATAAATACATATAATACGACCATGCGGGGTCGAATATGTTCCCGATACCCTGCCCGATTCAGAAGATGCAAACATCACAATTCGCTACCTCTACAAACAGCTATATCGCAGTAGAGCCCCGGAGAAGAAATTTCAAAGGTGACAGCCGATTGGTTGTCTACCATCATGACGTCACGTCTGAGCGGGTCCTCCGCTCCTGCTCCAGTTTTTCTCTGATATGCGCATCGGCGAAGAGGGAAGTAGACGGGTATCAACTCAAAACTCAGCGATTACCTCTAGCTACGCTCAGTTTTATCGGGGTATCCTTAGTCGCTACATGGTACCAAAGACAGAGGTTCCATTTTGATTATTTGTTTTTGCTTAAAGTACAGGTGTGCTTATTTGAACGTCCCTAACAGTCAACCGTCCCCGCAGAAAACACTAAAACCCTTACCAGGCAACGTTTACTGCAAAATACTTGCCTAAAACGTTTATTTTATGCCCAGTTTATTAAATGCCAGCTGGATCTTGTAATATTTGCTTTTAATTTCCTTCTGTTTCTTCTTTCAAATTTTGCACCAAGATGATGACTTTCAGTAGATATATCACTCCCCAACAAATTATATTTAAAAATAAAAAAAGAAAATAGTAGAATTGGCATAATAGTAGTAGTAAGTACTAGTATAGTAATAGTAATATTAGTAGTTGCCAGAAGTAAGCTGAAACAATTGGATGTTAGCTTGCGTCAAGTTTATTATTTTTCCTTTTCGTCTGCCTCTTTTATAAGCAAGAAACAAAAACAAAGGTAGTGAAACATTAACATAAGTGTTAAAACAAAAATACCTCTACTGTGCTTAGGGTATCATAGTAAACTTAACTGAAAAAATTGGCCGAAACCCAGTCGCCTCTTTCCGTTTCTTAAAATTGGCCGAACAATAGTATTTGGGTCGTGGCTGCTCTCCTCTTAGGAAATATCCATCGGCAGTCCTGTTCATCATATACGCTACCTTTTATTTTGCAGGCCGGCAGCTATTCCCGCACCAGCTCCCACTGGCCAAGCACCTCTACGATTGGTCACGACGAAAACATGAGCAGCTCCCTCTCATTTTTCGACAGTTGCCCTCTCTGGAACGGCCCCGTGGCGAAAGCAAGGAGTATGCTCCCGCCCCTAGCACCACTTTCACTAACTTCCCACCAATCGTAAGCCTCGGCTTTAAGGGAATCCCCCGCACGTACTACTTCTACCTCCAGGTGGAATCTGTCGAGGAACGGGAACTGACGACATCTTGCGGTGAACAGCGAAGTGCTTACTCTGCAGTGTTAACGGATGGCGGCATAATTCTTCCGCGGGATTTGAACTTCGCGGTCGATGCTGGTTTGGATGAAGCGGAAGTAAAAACTAAAGTCTTATTGTGTGTTTCGACTCATGTGAAAACCACGTGCGGGATCGATTTAAAGCCTGGATGTTACTACAAGGTTTCAGATGCACATATTAGCGACTGCTTTAATGCTTCACTGCTAAGCTCTGAGTTGCTGCCTGCACTTGAAGTATCAAGAAAGAGCAAGTTTGAAGAAATCCCTAAAAGTCACCATGTGGCTGTTTTGATTCGTGAAAGGTTGGAGAAACTGCCAGATTTTATTGCTGAGTTTAAAGAGAAATGGTCTGGGGCTTTGGTGAAGTTAAAGGCTGGAGAGAAAATACAGGATGATTAGCTCATGGGAACAGACTAGGCGTTTGCTCTAGTCCAAGACTGGGCTTTGAGAAAAAAAGGTGGGGACTGTTCTATGATATCCCAGCTTTTGGATCTATCTACTGGTGCAAAAACGCAACTGACGAATGAATGATCTAAACAGCTTTTGTTCTGGCGCAAGAAAAAAAGCCTGCTGCAGGTTTACCAAATGTCTTATCAGGCTGTTTTCTCACTATAAAGTACTGAACTCAACTAAAAAGAAAACTGGAAGACAAGCTCGCGGTGAAAATACGCTAACGTGTGCTACCCCTTATGAGATGGACGTGAGCTGAAATTCCCTGACGAAAGGGCACTGTGATTGGTTCTTGCAGCTCGTACGTCACTGTGCATTAGTCCTGCGTGTAACGATTCAGCTGGATTACAGAACGAATTAATGTGAACGAATTGCGCTGCTTTGCCAGAAATACATTAATGGATATGACAGACCTTCAGTTCTGCTTTAAGCAGCAAAAATGCCATGCAACCAGTAACTAGCCTGCCACCAGTGCATTTTATAAGATTTGTGGTCATGAAGTGAGGGGTAAAGAACAAACGCATACGAAGGACTATGAAAGGAACACGGAATGAGAAAGAAACTAATGGAATACTGCAAGCCTTCAATTGTGCTTTGAGCATCAGGAGTATAGTCTGTCATCCGATAGTGTGCAACCAGTGCTGTTAGTTGGATTTTTGAAGAAGCTAGGGATAAACTACGAGGCCCTGTCCTACGCTGCAGTAATCTACGCAGGAAGGAATTATCAAGACGGCTGGATTGCTTGTTCTACAGACCTTGAACAGGTAAGTCTGATCGAAACCCTTTTTTGTTATTTCATTTGTTGGCGACCTGTAGCGATAGCAAAACGGGGCTGGGTCTCTCGTATTCTGGTTTCCAGTCGTTCTGCTGTCAGATTATAGAACAGACCTATCCTAAAATTACTGAGTCACTAAAATCAAGTCTGTCAGATTGCCAGCTACCGTACTGTGAAGAATTTACCATGCTTCTAGAATTTACACTTGATTCAAGTTTCTAAACAAAAAGTGAAAGCTAGCCGAGAAGTCCAGCGGTAAGATACACCTTCCATCTAGGGAGTGAAAGTGCAGGACGTATTACGACTTTTCGGATGGGAGTATAATGAATACCTTTTAGTAGCCTGGGTTTTCGAAATTTCCTCACTCTTAATTACTTGTTAACTGTTTTGGACGGGACGGCAGGTCACGCTCAGGCAAAGCGAGAAGCGGGTGGAGCAACAAAAAACCGTCCAATATCTCATTTGCTACACTTGCCATTAGAACTGAAGAAGACAAAACTGTTGAGGAAAAAATAAAGCAAATCTTTGCAACGGTAAAAATTTGAAGAGGCACCTTTAGATGAAAAATTTATCATATGTGGTGGTATGATCTGAATTCTTCCGTCTTTTATTTCGTGCTCTTGCGACTGCCCGTGTGAGATCGTATCGCGAATTTAATTAGTACTGTAAAAATATAAATAAAGAATAAATATATATAAGAATACGGTAAAGGAGCGCTAGACAGTACTTGAGTGGTCGGTATCTGCTGGTGTGTTGCTTGCCGTCACTTTCTGAAAATGAATTTGTATTTATTTCACTGACACATAGCTGTTGACAAAGAAATTACGGTACGAAATGTAAGGCTTCGTTTCTTTCTGCTCGAGGAATATAATCCTAAAAGCATTCTTTTAAATTATGAGGCGAGTTACGAACCTCACATGAACGGTAGGCGAAATGGCGCTGTCTTTTTCTAAGGAGACTGAAGGTGTCGGTTAAACACAGTAAGCATGAATTCGGGTATTTCGGGTCTATGGTGGTAAATTCAGGATTTAGTCAGCGTTCGTAACGGGAATTGACCTCTAAGTTTAACTGAATAGGGCTGAGATCCGATAGTCTCGTTACGCATACGCATTACTTATTCACTTAAATAGGCCCGAAAACCCGATTAAAATGCTTCACTTCGTTTGTTTGTTATCCATAAATAATCGATTCCATCGAATGAACTCTTTCAGATCTGTGGTACTTGTATATGCTTGTCCCTCTGCGCTTGAAATATTTACCAACTACAAATTTAATCCACTACCAAGAACTAAAATAAAAATGTCCGGTTACTTGCAAGACGTATTTCAACATCATTAACCTACTTTGTACAGGCGTAACTTGTCCGAGCTTGGCATCTTTAACCCTGGAAACGCAGGCCTATGTTTAAATTCAGATTCTCCGCGTCTGGGTGAATTTGCGTTGTCGTCCAAACAGCGCACAGTCTGAACGTTATTACTAGAGCCCCAGGTGGAAAAATACAAAATCCCTTAGACGAGTAAAAATATTCAGTGTAGCCTATTCAAATATGAGATGTTAAAAAATGCTGCCTTTTCAGTTAAACTTTCTGCGCTTCTTTTCGCGAACAGTGAAAAATCATCCCAAAGGCAAAAGAGCTAGTACACGAGGGACAAGAAAAGCAGTATACCCTACGGAGAGTTTGTGTCAAATAAAAGCTGAAGACCAGATTAGGACTAGTAGGCTATGTCTAGGTTTCCTATATGGACTTCACCAGAGAATAACTTTTCAGGACTGGCAGCAGCGTATTTAGGATTTGGTTGCGGTGGTAGGGGCTACATGACTTCACGTGACAAGATCACGAGAAAAACTTTCACACTTTGACGGCCTCAGCACCCCACCCTCCTCGAGCACACCGCTAAGGAGAGAAGGTCCCTGTAAAGAGATTATACTGTAAAATGTCTCCCATACATCGGACTTCAGTAGTTGGGCAACACCGAATTCGAAGATTTTTGTTCCGAATTCGGAGAGTTAAAATCCGGTGGAGGATTAAAACGCTATAATGCAGAATATTGCGGGTTAAGTTATCTGAAAGCGGAGAGTTTTTTTTTTTACAGTGTAGCGAATGAACTAAAATTACCTTCTTTGGCCTCTGAAGCTGGGGGTTAATGCCCTCCCCTGGCTGGAATCCGGCCGGAAAGTAAAGCCAGAAGGGGAAAGCACCCCCCGCTTGTCGGGCGAATGAGGGCGCTGGCACTATAAACCTAGGCCCGCCGATGGTTTGGAAGAGGGGGAATTGCCTGCCACTTCTGATCATCGGGGCACTCAAGCTGAATTGGAGGGTAGCGAGGCAAACAGCAAGGCACACCTGTAATTGAAGGATTTGGTCTTTGGGGTTAGTAGGCTACTTTTCTGTCTTGTTTGCGGGTGAAATTTAGACAAAAACTTAAAATAAAGACTGAATTTATTCAAGGGAATCTTTAACATGACAGACAACCATAAATTTCAAATTTCGAAGTCCAGGGCTCCAGTAGGTCTTTCTAATGATCTGCAGTAGATCAGCTGATCGTACCGAAAATTAAATAACCGAAAATATCACGAAGATTTAGTTTTAGCAACATGGATGAACATGCATAGCAAAGATATTGGAATGAAAAAAAAAAGCTCCTGGAGCTGGGTTTGAACCAATCTTCCATGTACAATTTATACCGTACAGGCCTACACAAATATAAACAAGAGCTGGAAGGTCATACGACACTTGCAGGGCTGTGTCAGATGGAAGTGATGGTCCAAAGGTTTTTTTTTTGTTATTTGTTAATTTCTAAGCAAAAACCTTAATTTAAAAAGGATCACGTGCTCATGACGATCGTGAAAAAGTAGATCTTGCTTATAAGTATTTTTTGCACTTCGCGGTTAAGATGAGTTCTTTAAGGGATGGTCGGATCGGAGAGTGACGATGTCTAACCCAATGATGTCAAGTTTATAATGCGTAGAGCATAGTTTTATCGTCCTAGCACATCTGGAAGCACCTTAACTCACGATCACCGGAATTCCGGACATCCCCTACAGCTCTCCCCCCCCCCCCCCCGGTACCCGAATCCGGTCCGATTCTGTCACTGATGCACCTAGGACTTGTGCCTGTACTTCCCACCAAGTTTCATACTGATTGCTCCACTCTATGTGAGTCACAAGATGTCCGGTTCTCCCCTCCGACCCCCCCCCCCACCCTCAAGTTCAGCGGATCCGGTACGGACTTGAAATAGGACATGCTGAGACATGACGTCTTTCAAGTTATCAAGTTTCGTTGAGATCCGATAACCCATTCGAAGGTTATGCACACTACTAATTTCCGGATTCTGCCGTCTCCCCCTCCCCCCCACGATAGTCAGATCGGGCAGCGACTGTTTCCAAGTTAATCTGGTCGGGTATCTGAGATGCCTGCCAAGTTTTATCGTCCTAGCCCACCTGGAAGTACATTAAATACGGATTGCCGGAATTCTGGAACCCCCTCCACCTCCCCCCACAGTGCCCGAATCCGGCCCAGTCCTGTCAGTGGTGTATCTAGAGCGTGAGTTTGTTCTTAGCACCAAGTTTCATCCCGATAGCTCCACTCTGAGAGTTTCACACGATTTCCGGTTCTCGCCTCCAACTCCCCCCCCCCCTCCCAGATTCGTTGAATCCGGTCCGTACTTGAAATGAGACATTTGAGACAAGAGATCTTTCCAGATGTCAAGTTTCATTAAGATCCGGTCACCCGTTCGAAAGTTATGCATGTCCGTTTTTTCCGGATTCCGCCACCTCCCCATCTCCCCACGATGGTCGTATCGGGCAAGTGACTATTTCCAAGTTAGTTTGGTCGGGTCCTTGATACGCATGCCAAATTATATCGTCCTAGCCCACCTGGAAGTACATTAACTACGGATCGCTGGAATTCCGGAACCCCCTCCAACTCCCCCACAGTGTCCGAATCCGGTCCAGTTCTGTCAGTGATGTATCTAGAGCTTGTGCTTTTTCGTACCACCAAGTTTCATCTCGATCGCTCCACTCTGAGAGTTTCACACTATTTCCGGTTACCCCTCCGACTTCCCTCCCCCCCCTCCCAGATTCATCGGATCCGGTCCGGACTTGAAATGAGACATCTGAGACACGAGTTCTTTCCAGATATTAAGTTTCATTATGATTCGATCACCCGTACGAAAGTTATGAATGTCCCTATTTTCCGGATTCCACCACCTCCCCATCCCCCCACGATGGTCGGATCGGGCAAGTGACTATTTCCAAGTTAGTTTGGTCGGGTCCCTGATACGCCTGCCAAGTTTCATCGTCCTAGCGTATCTGGAAGTACCCTAACTCGCAAACACCCGACTAACCGACCGACCGACGCAAATGTGATCGGTATATGGCACTTGGCCGGAAGGCAAGTGCCATAAAAATTGAATGAAGTTTTAACTCACCAGCATCTGGCTACGACGTGGCAACATGATTCGCTCCTTCTTTCTTACTAGCTGATACCCAACTGAGCAAGTAGACTGCCTTTGATTTCTTAAATCCTATATCATCGCGGAAAGGCGCTGAACTCATGAATTTGCGCTGGAAAAATGGTTTCTTAAAACGGTACTTCGCCTGAAGTGACTGATTTATCGGGCATCAGTCAATTATTGTTAATTAACAATTGTTTTTGGGAAGTTAAATGACCTTCAAATTGATATTTCGTGCTTTGCTTTCACTTTTTGTGCATCAAATTGTGGGCAATCGCGTAGGGAAAGAAACACATTAGCCTATTATTAATACTGTTAAATAGTTTTTCCTGTGATATGTAACAGTTTTGTATAATACTATCCCCCATTTTACGCACTGTCTCCTATTATTACTATTATTATGTTTGTGGTACATGTATGAACAATACAAAAGTCGCGTTTGTAAAAATATTACTGTAAGCTACTTTAAACTTATAAATTATATTTGACGATTTGTACTGTCAAATATGATTCTAGGTCAGCTTCGGTCTCGGCTTGGGCTGAAGGAAGATTTACTTATAAATTAATTTATTAATTACTAGTATTAATTACTTTAAACTTAAACATGCCTCTCGTTGGAATTAGCGACCCTGAGGAACCTCCCGAAACTTAAATTTACTCAAACATTTTTTTATTAAATCCTCTTGTTCCTCTATCCCAAACTCACTTGCTCCAAACGCTTCCATTCTCCTTTTACTCAGATGCGCATTCGCACATAAAATGACTCGCACACTCTTCTAAGCATCCGCATAAAGATCCGTCTTCAATTTTAATTTCCCACCTGTTTCCATTTCCCCCTACGTCAGGCCATGTAGTATTATTTTTTTTCTTCCAGTTACCACTACCGCCAGAGCCGAGATTGCATGCTGAAGAGAGATAAATAAATTAACTATGGTTAATTGTGTAATTTATAATATGTCACGAAAGGCGGATCATATCAGTTATATGGAGTTCCGTTACGAAACTTCCCATAATAATTATAAGCTGTAACCAAATAACGTAGGCTACGAATATATTTTTGTATGAATCGCACAAGGCTATTATGCAATTAAAAAGATAGGCTACTAACACACTATTACTTACTTATTAAATCAATTTGCATATACTATGTAGCTACACGACCTTTCTACCAAAAGAAATTTCTCCGGTGTTTGAAAGCTAACTTGACGAACTTGCAAAAATTTCTTAGTTGCTTAACATCTTTGCTCGCCATTATTTTTATAGTTCATTTCAAAAAATCCAAAAATCTCCTCCCTTAGCCCATTTAATTCTCTGCATTCACAAAAAAGCTGGTGTACATCCTCTGTTAGGTCCTTGGCAAATCTGAGTTAGTTCTTATAATAAAATACCTACGTTCCTTAATCTATTAATATCTCTCGTCACTCAGTTAACATTCCGCACTGTCACTTCTAGTCTACTGTTTAGATTTGAAAACAAACCTGCGTCCGAGTCTCCTATTGAGAAATGAATGTTGCCATTGATTTTCAGGGTCATTTTTGTTTTGTAAAAAAAGGATTGTTTTATTTATCGTTGAAAGTGAAATAATGTACGTGATGCCGGCACTGCTGATGATTAATGTTTATACCTTTTAATGTTTAAAGTTAGAGGATCTGGAGTGGTGGATTCCAGTTTCTTCGTCGTTAGTGTTGGATCATGTGGATTAAAGCAATGTAAGAAACTTAGGATTTTATTTTCTTTTTTTCAGTGGAAAAAGAAGAAAAAATGGACGATAGTTTATCTTGACATTTGGATAACATAATCTAGTCTATGTGTGTTTGTGAACTTATTTAAAACAAAAATAGGCTATTTCTTCATGCTAGTGTCTAACCCTTTGCTTGCTCCCTGAAGACAGGCGGCGACGCAGGGATTATTAAATTTCTTCCACTCGCATGGTGGATCATCGTGGACAACTAGATTTGTGTAACATAGGCAACATAAATGTCGCAGCAACCAACTATTATTATTGATTAGTTGATGAAATTAGTAAAATTTTGTCAGTTGAATATATACGAACAAAATCATTGTCACAACTCAGCTAGCTTAAAAATTCATTTTCCGTAAACCAGTACTTCCGTACATCTTCCTTCGACCTTACATATTTGAGTCGACGGTATGCATGATCCCCGTAACAATTTAGGCGTGATTTGGAAATGGGTTTTATAAAATTTGTTGTCAGTGAGTGAAAGAAGAAACATGCTCCCCAGCCAGGATTTGAACACAAGGGCGCCTTCGTCATCAAAATTAAATCTTTGGTTTTCACCATGAGGTACCGTGGGTCCTAGACTTCTAAATTCAGTTCAAAATAATTGCTTGTGGTTTATTTGTAACTATACAAGTCCCTTGTATAAAGCGCCATCTACGTCTATAAGATTTGAAGCCAAGCTGACCGTTCAATACTATAGAAATAGAAAACCGTGATTTTCGGGTTTTTTTCTTGATCATCTATAGTTATCCCTCTGATGATGTGCAATAATTTCGGGTATTTCGGTTGCACTTCCGGCAAACCGTCCTCAGCGAAAAAAAAAACAACTAAGCCATAAGGTCTAACACAATACCAACAGAAAAACGGTGCGGAACCAACAAACCATAAAACGACATGTAACTAAAAAACGGAAGAACGATGCGGATTAAACGACATACGAATGCAAATAAAATAACGAATAGTAAAATGTGCGTGCTAAAAGTGTATACGTACAAATCTGTGATTATTTTACAATTTTGGGTTCTGTGTCTATTTACAATTTACCAACTATGTTTACGATTATTCCCTGGGAAATAGTTGGTAAATTGCCGACGCTCTGTTGTGACCCACCAAAATAGAAAACAAGATTTCAGGCATCAAACATTCGTGTGCTACGTAGCAATAGGTTTCAAGCAAGAAAAAAAAAATACAAAATAGAAAGAAGACCTTCAAAATACCCGCAGACTAATGACATCTGAAACTAAAAAATATGCCATTGCTAATTTTTGACAGGAATCACAGATGATTCACCAAGTTTATGAAATAAGTTTAGGAATTCTAGCATCGCGGATTTGGGAGAAAGTCGACGAGCAAAAGGATTAGAGACTCTGTTTGTGAGCATTTTGTGGAAGGAGAGGTTTACATATATATCAGGAAATTAGACAACAGAGTTGGTTTTAAATGAATCATGTCATTCGCTATGCCCATTTATTCTTTGCCTCCACCCAGGCTGTATATTTTCAGTCCCAAAGATCTCATTTTCACATAATTTGTTCGGGATAGCATCGGTCTTTCTTATTGCCGTGCACATTTGTTAGCAAAAATTTTTTTCTGACTACGATTGAACGTCAAAACTAACGTCGAAATTAGAAAAATGTTATTGTAAAAGCCATACGCGTAGGCTAATAGAATAAAATATAGGATGTATTATACACGAAAGTCCGAAGGCCATTGCAAAAACATATAGTGTTAACATAGGTTTGAATAAACATAAACTACTAACAACATGCAAAGAAAAATAATAACTATTGAATGAACAAATCGGCGGTGGCGCAAACCAATCCGGAGGAATTTCCCCAGTAACCTCACATCACAAAATTGTTTACTTTTTAATATTTTAGACATCAACTTTTTACCAAACACTCCTTCACCAAATAAATCGGATCTGAAATCGTTTAGCTCTCTACACTCACACATAAAATGGCTCAAATATAAAGGTGGTAAGTTTAAAAAAACTCTAATTCTATGGTTTTGCCCCCCCTCTCCCCTATACATAAAGGCGGTAAGTTTCGGTACTATCCATATTGCACAATGAGTGCTGTTCTGGTCAAGCTTGTGATTGCGCCTGTTCTAAATTGTAAAATTGGTGACTCGACCTGTCGAATTCATTTGCACTTCTTTCTTCTTCGGTTTTAATTGCTGAAAAGCAATAACATCAATGGCCAATTTACGTTAATCATTGACTTTCATTTGAAGATAAGCTAAAGGACAAGTGCAAATCAGCCGAAAGATACAAAAATTATATCATGTGTGCTTTAAGCAAAAATGTCGTATTTTGAGCCCCTCTTTAAACGCCCTTTAACGATATCTTTCTCTTTCAGACTCCTTTCCACTACCATTCTTGCGCTGACAGAGCCATCTGTCGCTTTTCCCTCCCAGTCTGGCCCTTTTCGGGGTCCTTTCGAAGTGGCAGGGAAAGAAGCGAGCGCTGATCCTTTCACTGGCAGCGACGATCACCTAGCAGAGAGTTCCTTTTTCGGTCCGCCAATAGATGTCAGAAGTAGCCAGGAACTGCTGTTTCATCGGATGATGATGGCGTCATTTGATGGTGAGATTAGCTAGAATTGATAACTAATTGCAGTAGTGAACTGAACAAAAAAAAACAGGGTTTGAACCCGCAACCTTCTACTCCATGTACCGATGCGCCAACGAATTGAGCTTTGAGGGGCTTGTGAAAAAAGTTCGCAAGCGACTACAATCGCCAGTTTGTAACGGGCTCTGGAACAGTATATATACTTTATTTGTAACCCATCAAATATATTAAAGGTTAACTTCAGACATCAAGGTTGATATCGGAAAATAACGCCGAGTCGGTCATTGAAAATAACCTGTCCGAACCGAAGACGGGGTAGGTTATGAAAAATATCTACCCAGCCGAAGGCGTGGTTGATATTTTTAAACGGCCGTCGATATTGTTATTCTGATATGAACCGAGATGGAGGTATGTTAATTATAATTTTTTCGAACACAATATTTTTATAGGTAGGGCTTATTCTTCTTTTGTTGTAATTTTTTGCTAATGAGGAAGGGAATTTTATTTAGTAAAGTACCAACCTATGCCTACTGTAAACCTACTAAAATGACTACTTGTGGGACCCAATCACTACCAGTGCTGTCTTTTACTTTTTTGGCGGTTCAGATGCTATCTAGCGGTCGTAAAAGCCTACTATAGATCTACTAAAATGACTACTCTAGGGATCTGGAAGTAAAATGTAGACAATAACAAACCAAGTAGCTCTTGAGAACACGCGCCTAGAGGTACCACAAATCCGACAGGGAAAGTCCACTATTCGAAAGTCGATTATTCGTGAGTAGTGGACCAACCAAGCAACGCATTTTCATAGGGTCTTCATGCCTATTAAATGAATAAATGATGGGTAACTACATTGTCGTATCTCGGCCCTTTTCGGCTAAACTTTAAAGAGTGTGCCGTCAATTCATTATTTGATCATGGATCTTGAAAATTTGAAAACCTTGATTAAAGTGAAAGAACCAAGATTTATTGTGCTCTTTCTGCAGTAAAAATATGCTGTGCTTATTCAATTCAAACTCACTTATATTCATCCAAAAATTCTTCATTGGGAAAAATAGCAGAGGAAAATTTCAGTATAAAATCACTAAGATACAAGTACATAACATACTATTACTTTACATAACCTTCATGCAATATACGATTTTGGTTTCTTAATTTGGTCCATAATATAGTATTACTAATGTTATATACAATTTGTTTTTGTTACAATCGTAGATTTATTTTCTGCTGTTGTTGCAGCCGCCCAAAGTGGCACAACGAACACCAAACGAAAAAGTCGCCAAGAAGACGAAAACAACGCCGCTGGTGCTGATGACGAAGAAGAAGAGGAAGCTGATGCTGGAAACAGCAAAAGCGGCCAAAAAATCAAAAAGAATAACGCAGGAGGTAGAGGAAACAAGGAAGAAGGTAAGATTAAAACCCGAAAAATCATCTCGTATAAAAATACCATTATTCTTACTGAGGGAACCTGATTCTACCTTCTCTGCTGCAAGTAAATGAGTGTATGTTTGCGCTATGTTTGCCGCCTGAGATTCTTGCTAAAATTAATTGTGTTTTCACTCTTGACCGCCGTTCTCCTGTAGCGCTGGTGGTGCGCCTATCTGCTTGGATTTCTTTGGTCTCACGATCTGCTGTGAGTAAGAGGAACAAATGGTTTTAGAAAAACATTGCAGAGAAGTCGTCGCAGTGACATGCTCTGAAACCACAAGAAGCGACCGAAAATCACGATCTACTGTAATTTTTTATTTTTCTTAGCTGAAATCGGCGAGTACATCAGGCATAAAATTGAACTGTCTAAAAATACGATAGAAAAACAAAAAAGAGTGAGAATTTTTTTTTTCTGCAAAGTCAGTAAATTTTAGTCAACACACCTTGATGTTGTCCGCTTTTGCCCCTTCGTACTCAAGCAGGCAATAGTTGCGTTTTCGCAGATACCTTGGTATCTGATACCACGGTCTAAAGTCGTGTTTGCAGTTATCGTGGTATCTGATACCACGGTCAAAAGGCGTTTTTGCAGTTATCGTGGTATCTGGCCAGTTATCGTGGTATCAGATATTTAGATACTACGGTCCGACCGTGGTAACTGGTCGTGGTATCTGGAAAGTCTTCTCACTTTCATCAAATTTTGTCAGATTGATGAGAAAGAAGTTTAGCACTTAGTGATGTAACTGGATATCTGTTTTTCTTTTGGGATGACTTAGAAAAGTGCAATTTTGGCAATGGTCGTTTTTGCAGAGCACCGTTTATCAGATACCATGATAACTGCAAAAACGACTTATTGCAGATCCGTTCACCGTGGTAACAGATACCATGGTATCAGCAAAAACGGAACTAATAACTTCGGGGAACAGTCCTCATACCATAAACCATGCCTCAACATCACGGCACCTTCCCAGAGAAATTTCCAGTATACCAGATTCCCTACATGCTAAAGCATGTTAAGGCACAAGTCGCAGTGTATACAGTTTCAGTTCAAATATTCTGAGATACGCGTTTCTTTTGAAACTCACCTGGTTTGTGGTTTCTCAAATATTACCAATAGTGGTTTCAGCCTCGTTTTTCTCCCTACCCGGTATTTCTGACCAGTGAGCCAATAAGAGGGAGCCTGATTGTTTCGGTAAGAGCCGAACACGGATAATCCAAAAACCAGCGTAGCGCTTTTAAGGTAGATAAAACTCAGCGAAAGCCGTATCTTCCTCGAGAAGAGCCGAACATGGAATCCTAAATCAACGTAGTGCCATGAGGGTAGATAAACTGACAACTAACCTATCGAGCAATTGAACAATAGTTAATTTTTTGTTTTGTTTTTAATTATGTATTGTCAAGTTAAAAATGGGTCTTCTGTGTTCTTCATTGCTCCTTTTTCTTTATTTTTGTTTTCTTATACTCCGTCATTGACATTTTATGTAAAGATGGGAAACAAACATATTCATTCATTCATTCATAGGAAATCTTGCAAATGAGAGAGGAGGAACAATAAGGAACGTAGAATGGAACCGTAAGAGAGGTAAAAGGGGTCCTTTACATGAAGCCACTACCGATTAGTTCAGTCGAGTCTCTTCTGTTGCCGTGATTGACTTCATAAATCCTCTTTTAGGTAGATAGATAGAAAGTTTATTGTGAAAATCGACTATCGTGGTTATAAACCAAATTTGCGATTATTGTCAAACAAACAGAAAAAACTACAATATATGTATCTAATGTCAGTACGCTTAAAAATTCACGCTTCGTTAAAATATTTCACGAACTCGGGAATAAAATTTGTTGCATATCTAGCCTGTTTTGTAGGTACGGACAGAGCTTGGGAACCTTTGAACCTACCGCTCGTTCTGGTCGACTTCTAACATTTTGATAGGGGGGAGGGAGGACTTGGGAGTGGAGAGGATGAGATACCATGGCTGAACCGAAGTCAGTGCTTAGCTCCTTTCTGCGCTCCTTCAGTGTTTTTAGGTTAAAGTGTTTTAAAAGGTATGAGTAGGGAAGCTTCGGTCCACTAGGCTATGCGTAATAAGAAGAGCCCGCTTCTGTATTCTTTCTAGCTTATCTATTTGCTCCTGCGATAATATAATAAAAAATGCCAAACGGGTTTTGCGTATTCCAGGGTGGGTCTGATAAAAGAAGTATAAACTCGTCTAAGCTGTTTGGAAAATTAAATTGATTGATTTAAATCATACCATTTTTTTTATAAAAATTTCTTTCGTTCGTTATCCAAGCTGGTGGTTGCGGTCATGTAGACACCGGCTTTCTTGATGTGGTTCCAGAAGCTTCTCACATCTGATATCTGAAGGCACGACTTATTCACATATCGCACCTGCTGCTATATGAGGCTGCCAAATCAGATTTCTTTTCCACACATGGCGATGATACAGAAACAATAAAAAGTGTCTTTGATTGATCGTGCGTCGGGTTTTGTCTTGATCGCTTGAAGCGAGAACAGTCACATCATTTCGGCGGTATTTTGGGCCTTCTTGATCACAGGATTTGATTTTTCGCTAGAACCTGACGGAGACCTTTGCCAAAAAGGGCCGAAATATTTCTAACTAAAAGTCTCAGGGGAGGAACCTGCTCAGCATAACCTAACGTGGCCTATTAAGTAAGCTTAGGAAGCTATTAAAAACATAATGTAGTGGCAGTGAAATCGTTTCAACTCTTAATTAAGAGTGAATGTATTTTTTTTCAATTTGGATTAAACAAGTAATGCAACCACATACGTGGAAGGCTTATGGCGACCTGACCGAGGCAAAGACGAATACATCTGCCTATCTAGCACCGCGTAAAATATTGATTTTTTTTGCCGTAGTGAGCCAGCTATTCTTTTGCCGTATGACGACCTCGAGAATTATATTGTTAATACAAAGGAAAAAGTAGGCAATGAATCCTTAGACTTCGTCTGAAATAGTTTTATTGTACCGTCTTTTGACCCGGAAAAAATTCCCGCCTGATAACGACCAGGTCAAAATGAAACGGATTTCGACCCGATTCTAGGTTAGTTTCTTCCTCGGAAAAAAACTCGTAATTCCTGTCGATCCGAGGAAGAAACTAACCTGAAATCGGGTCGAAATCTGTTTCCTTTTGTCTCAGTTGGGAAATTTCCGTACGAGTTCGTAACATTGACAGTATTCCTATAAGGAGTTCAGATGAAACAGCTATCAATTAGCTTGTCTGTCAGTTCTAGTAAGACCATCGGCCAGTGTCTCGCTCTGAATCCGGAATGGCTGGCGTCCTGGATGCTGTCCAGGCCAGGTGGTTTGGTAACATTCAACACATATTTGCGCATTGTTGTGTTGAGCATTATGAGAATACATCTGTTATGACTCTTTTAAATGTTAAATTTCATGATAAGATAACATTTAATAGGGTCATGATGATATGTGCTCGTAACGTTTAACGAAAGGATGCAAAGATATGTATTATCTGTTGTAAAACTTCTTGAGTGTGTTTCGGATGGACTAAGAAGTGATCGTATTGTTTTGAGTTCACAGGCCTTTTTGTTAAGAAAATCAACGATAACAGTAACAAAAATAAATTAATTTGTAAAGCTCATCTAGTATTTTGGTGCTTCGTAAGCTGGGGCGGAGTAGGCTGGGGCGGAGTAGGCAGGGGCAGCGTAGGCTGGTGCGGAGTGGTCACCGTGGTTGTACTCGAAGTAGTGCTCACCGTATCCGTTGTTGGCCTCGTTCCACTTCACTCGGGTGCGGAATTTGTGGTCCTTGGACTGTTCGTAGTGAGACCTGAAGAGAAATGGGGCATTTAGGTTCCAGTAATCTGCTTCTCCAGTCGAGTATATTTCGTCAAATTCGAAGTTGGTGCTTACAATACAATTTAAATTGACCGGTGCTAGCGGATTTACAACGAACGATTGGAAGCGCTGCTTCGAAGTGACGCCTGAAACTCCTCGTCAAAGCTAGAGTTCCAGTTCTCGTGTTGCGGCTTTGTTGTTTATTATTAGCCTGTGAAGTTCCTTAAATGGTCAGTTTTGCTGCATCTTAAGGTTATGAATTTTTATGATTATTTTTACACCTTTATTTCAGCCAACAGCTATAATTTTACATTGACAGAAAAAACGGTACCACACGAAACAGGACATCTCACACACAACGAAAACATTAGCAAACACTCAGTTCATCTCGCCAATCCTGCAAGATTGACAGGCTCAGCTGATTAATGGGCAAACATCAAACTTGGATAAGACCATTGAATGAGTGAATGAATTTTAGTTAGTTACAACGTTCACTGGATCATAATACACAAAACGAACCGCTAGCAAGAAAATAGTTGACTGCATCAATTAGTTAAAGACGCCTCTTGAGTATCCTGCCTTTTATATTATCCCTAACTTCCTTTTGTAATTTCGGCGTTTTTCCGCTGCCTGTTCCTACCTAAGACTTTTTAGCGCCTTTTTAGCAGAGCCGAATCACGTAATTCCGAAAGCTTCGAAATCCGTAGATCATTCTTTCACAAGAGAAGCTTTAAAGTGTTCGTTTTCATTTTGGAAGACATGGTAGGCCATCAGCTCTATCTTCTGTTTTGGAATTCTTTTCTTTTGCTTGGTTATCCCAGTTTTTTTTAACCACGGCGCATTCAGTTTTCAAATATTTAACTCCAGTCGCCGCGTCGGAGAGCAGCAACGATCGATAGTGTGGACAAGCGCTAACAAGAAAATCGCCATCAGGTGGCAGTTAACGGTATTTTCGAAAAAAACGATATTTCTGAGCCGTTAACCGTTAAAAGATCATTTTAGTAAGAGGCAAGAGCTGTGATTTAACAGTCTGTTACTTTCTAATATTACCAGAGCTGTATTTTGAGTATGGGGGCGAGGGTACTTACTTGGAGTGGTGTGCGTTTCCTCTGTTATATCCGAACTCGTACTCATCGGGGCCTGGTACGTTCGCGTACTGGAAATATCCGGTAGGGGTGGGCTTGTCGTAGGATGGGCCGTTGTATCCGGTGGCGGCGGGCTTATCGTACGATGGGCCGTTGTAACTGGCAGCCTTGGCGTAATCGGTTGGGTCCTCGTCGGCGGGGCGAGCGGCTACGTAGGTGGCGAGGAGAACAGCGGCCTAGAAACGCGGGAGGTTGAAATAGGTCTAATGCGTTACTAAGAATCCCTACTACCCAAGCCGACTGCGAATCCTTTTAGCGGGTTCTAGACGGATCAGTAACCTGTAGAAGTTTAGAATTTTTCACGTACGGCCTGATGAAAAATTTGTAGAAATACTTCATTTACGTGTGCAGACTGCGATAATCTTACACAGTAATATCCAGTAGCAGCCAAGCTTGATATACTCGCATGTAGTGGTATTAGTTACTGATGGACACTCGTAAAGTTTACAATTTCATATGACTAATCCTCGGGGCCTGAAGAGGACCCTTGCAAAGAAAGGCCAAATACCACCATTGCATGTTTGCAATTTTTTTAATTCTGAAAACTGAGATTGAACGATATGTTGTTGGATATTTACGTTGTAACAAAATAAAAGTAACCAGAAACGGAGAACTTCATTTTTTAACTACTGTATAACACTCATGACTATCCTCGTAACGAATGTCGAGTGGAATACCATGACGCGGGGAGATCAGTGACCTTTTGCAGTATTTAAAAGTTCCCGAAAAAAAAAAGTAGTTTTTATATTTTAATCCTGGAAATTGGGATTAAGTTATGTTTTGCTGGATCTTCGAAACAACATTTCCAAATCCTTGTAAAAATATACAGATCAAAGCTTACCAGAACGAAGAACTTCATGTTGCAACTGGTGTGTAACACTGATGACTAAACACACGTTTCATACCATTTATATGAATAGTCTGTCAGCTTCAGGGACGATACATTACAAATTTCACAGAGCGAAATAAGGAGAAAATATATGATCTTTAATTCACCAATTTCCTATAAGCTTATCCCGCAAGGCACTGGCATATAGCTAGTAACATTTGACGTGCCAGAGGAAGATAAACGAGGTGCAAAGTTGGATGTTGCTAATGTAACCAAAACTGTGCGATGATGATGTCGAGGCAGCAAAAACATGCGCATGGTCTAAGTGAAAGCGGGAGGGAGTTTTGATGAATGGATGTGATATGTACAGTTAGTGAGGGAATTTATTAAGTGATTTAGCCATACGGCATTTCACAACTAACAAAGGAACTAAACTAAACATGTAAAATAAACTGGAGTAGCCAAATGTTTGAGTTTGCTGTCAGAGAATCCTTTAACCTGTAGGAAAGGCCGTATCTATGGGGGGGGGGTAGGGTTGACCCCCCCCCCCCGAAACATCCAAAAGTAGTCATTTTTATAGGCTTTTCCCTCTGATCTATTATTTTTTGTACCTTTTTGTCCGACCTGCAGGCCACCCCCACCCCCCGAAAGGCACCCCCCGCCCCCTCGAAATAAATTCCTGGATACGGGCCTGCCTGTAGGTTTATGGTAGTGAAATTCTAAAACTTGCGTGTTACCGTCTCAGTTTCAGCCCCTTCCGCCGGACACATTGTCATAGCAATGGTTGTAGTTTGGCCCTCTCTATTCTGCAGTGTATATGTCTGTAGGCACAGTTTGATCTTAATTTGCTGAAGGCCGAATGAGACAGATGGCTATAATTAGGGGTATTGTGAAAAGTAAAAGTTTTTAGCAAAGATCAGTCAAAAAATAAATACGAAGTGTCGGGCAGATTTTTAGAGGCAGATTTTTCCCTATTGCTGGGCTAACCGGTGTATTTTCGGAATTGGGTTCAGAATTCCAAATAATCGGTGAACGCCTTAATTAATTGGCACCTTAATTGGCACTTGGATCAAATTAAAATAGGAAGGTCTCTTGAAATTTTTCCTGAGCTGAGTAGTTGTTTCCTCATGGGGCCGAGGGGTTGTTCACTCCCAAAAACGATGCACACCAAGTGACGCGTGCCAAGGTGTACACCGGTGGCGCGGAGTAGAAAACTACCGCTTGACACACATTTTTCGGCAAATTCCCGTTAGACAGGCTTATCGTTTCCAATGTTTTAACGTTTCCAAGTTTCCAATGTGCAAGTCCAGCAAAAGACAAGTTTTACTACAAACACATAGGTCAAGTAAGAAATTTATTTACAAGAAACTGGTCGATATCAAAATCATGTGTCCTGAAAACTGTGGTCCTGTCTAAGAAATCCTGGAGGGTCGTGGAAGTCGCACGGAGAGAATTCTTCAGCTCATGCAGCTCCCAGGTCTTTTTGGATCAACTTCCTTCATCTCGCTAGGAGAGTCCCGCCGTAGCATAGCTGTTTTACAAGGATGTCGTTTGATTCGTGGTCATTCGCGGTCTGTTATGGTTTTGAGCTGTTTGAAGATGGTTGGATGGACACGTCCAAGTATTCAAAGACCGGTGGTAAACTTCCAGGTAGTTTTTGGGATCCCAAAACATAAGTGGAGGGATACCTATGACTTCGCAAAAGTTGTCGGTCAGTCAGCGCGATAACTCTCGAAGGGAATGAGATACTTGATGAGAATTGCTGTGAGGATTCTTTGGGTCAAGGGACAGGTCGAGTTCGCAGATGGTCTCTGTAGCCCTAAATTTAGGGGTGGGGAGGGGGGTATCAAATTAAGGGACAAATAAACCGTTGTTTAACAGCTAATTGGACAGCTAATCTCTGGGAAATGAGAATGGATGGAGTAGAGTGGATTACTATCATAAGTACGAAGTGTTCTTTAAAGTTAGAAGAGGTTGTCGTCTGTGCTAACTTGGGGGGCCAGCACGAGTGTTATATTATGGTCGACAAGTACCTACTTTTCTGTGTGTGTGTGGGGGGGGGGGGGCTTCCCCAGGATCCGTCGGTGTCAGAACTTTTAATCTATTTTTCTTGTAGAAGAAGACGAGAACCTAGAGCCCCTTCGGAACTACCCAAAACCTCGAGGATTTGAACTGACCCCTCCCTTCCCCCCTCCGCGTTCTGTCGTACTGGCACAAAAACCTAAACCAGAAACACCGGAAGATGACGAAAACGCGGACGAAGAAGATGGCGAAGATGATAAGCAGCAGCAGCAGCAACAGTTCGTTTTGCTGCTTGGAAAAATTCAGCCAGTTAATGACATTGCAGATATTGCAAGGTAAGTTATTATTATTAAATTAGTTTGTATTGATAGATGGAAATCAATCAAATCGCTTATTGATAAACCAACTTCGTCTGCAGGAGATGCGAAATTAGGCTGGTCGTTACAGTAATAAAATAAAATATATTACACTAACTATTCATTTTGTGAAAAAAAAGGCACGATATTAATACAAGTTCATTAATACAACTTGTAGCCCCGAACCAGTTACCATTACACTGATCTGACTAAGATGAATCCAATAGATGCAATTATACGAAAAACTTGTCACTTAGAATCCATCAGATTTTGTTCGTGTGTTCGCACTTTTAGACTGCGAACATATGGTCAGGATTTCCCAGCCGGATTTCCTGCACTTTCATCATCAAGTTGAACAAATTTCAACTTTTCCTTATGGAAGTGATGATGGTGCCAAAAATCCGGGCAGGAATTCCAGTCCGGGAGCTCCCTGTACTGATCGTGTGTTCGCACTTTGAGTGCGAACATATGGTCAGGATTTCCCGGCCGGATTATCTGCACTTTCATCATCAAGTTGAAAATATGGAAGTGATGATGGTGCCGAAAATCCGGGCAGGATTTCCAGACCGAGAGTACCTGATCCTTAGTCGTTTGTTGAAGTTCACGAACTGGAGGTTGAAATCAACCTCGTGAATTCATGTGCACCTGTTGGTCCGCGTGAATACGAATCCCTGTCATGCTCACACAAAGCTGTATATTCCTATCTCCCACACAGTCTGATGGAAATCATGGATGCGAACGTCCAGAAGAGATGTGAATTTTAGTGTGGACTATAATAGTTATATAAGAGCCAATTGGCCGTAGGCTAGGCAAAACATATACTTGACATCACTCAGCATTCATTAAACAACCTTACACTTATTCAGCTAAAGCATCTCTTGTAAATTGGATATCTTTAGGCCTACTGTTGTTATTTTATTTCTCGACTCCAGAATATTCGGCAACTTAAAGGATCTGTCGTACCTATAACGAAAACGAAAACAACTTCCGTTATTGCTCCATGCATGACATGAAGCTCACACGGTCCACCCTAACCCCCTAAGAACAACACAGTGATTTCCGCACATGCTTTGTCTTACTACTTTCGACGCCTAACATGGTCTCAACGCTTGTTTTCGAAAAGCTCCGTCTTAAGAAAAAAAAACTGTTTTGTAAACTTTCTCTATTTCTGCTAGTAGTCAGTGGGCTTCGACAGAGGCTTAAAACAGCAAAAGTCGTTAGTAATTTGTTGAAAGCAGAACCTAGCTATAAAGTATTCAACTGTTTTAAGATACTGGGACATAACCAGTAACAGTGCGAGGGGTGCTTTAAGCACACACATTCAGATAATATCCTCTGGGATCCAAAAGTTGTTTGCATTCTGTCAGAAAGTGGCCTTCTTCTTTCGTCTTGTTACAAAAAGGGCAATGACGATTTTCCTGTACAGGAACGCCAATCCGGTTTACAAAAAAAAAGAAGAAATTGATTGTGTGTTCATGCTTCTTTAGAATCAAACATATAGTATGGATGAAGACGATCTATCATTGAGCAAATAACCAGACAGAGGTCGCTTAAGTTCAAAACATAAGATTGCGGTCCTCTGATGCTAGCATCACCAGTCGTGCGTACAGTTTGTCCATGTACACCTGCATTGAAACTCACGATTTTAAAGTTCGTTGCCTTTTTCAGCCAAAATCAAGAAGACGATGGTGGTGACAGTAATCGGAAAAAGAAAAGTAATAGAGGATAAGTTATTTTATATTTTATTTTAACCATTATTTAATTCAGTTAACAAAGAATAAATTATATCTTTGGTTTTATTTGGTTTCCACAGTGATGTCCCGCCATGTGGGTCCTGGTATGTCTACGACATTGGAGTTGACATTGTAGCACAAAATTTGCTTCTCGTTCATTGTCACAGTGACGGCAGAAGTCCCCTGTATCAGGCGCCATCTATGTGTCTTGTCTTCCCATAATGGTGGCCCGCAATAGCGATTAAATTCGAATAAAACAAAGCTGAGATTAAGGCCAATAATTTCATGCTTGTATATGGACTTTAAAAGGATAATGCAAGGTGGAAATCTAGCAGCCAGTATCGCACCTGCATATTACTAAAGAACATTTAAATTTATTTTTTACCAATATTCAAATGAACTTTCGGAATGCGCCCTTTTAGCAAATAATGTATCTCGTGAACGACTTGCCCACAGCTTCACAACACAGCTGTGGGGGGTAAGGCTAACAATTGAACCAAGCCCTTAAAGCACAACGCGAATGATTTATTCACAATGAAATTGTTGAGTATAGTATCGTTAAATCGTTATTCGAAACTATCATTAGTTTCCACGTAAAATCAGCTATTTTCTTGTTAGCGCTTATCGACTATATCCAGCCTTCCTACACTCCGAAGCGGAGGCTGGACGCAAACTGTTTGAGAATTGAACGTGCCATGGTCAACAAGACCAAAGGTTTCGATGGGATCCCAAAAATTAAATATTTGATCCAGAAAATTGGGTCTTGTCTTCGCGAGATACAGTCTTCGCCAGACTCCTTGAACATTTTTACTATTAAAATTCAAAAACAGATTAAGGCCAAATAGATAATCATCTGAGAAAACCAAGTTCCGATATGGATTCAGCATGTGTGTTTACCCCTATAAGTCATATCTGTATTGAACTACTTGTCCGGCGAAAAAAGAAAGCTCAAAAACGAACTCAGCGTATCTTCTTTCCCCAATATTGAGCATCTAATCAACTTCAAATAAAAATTTAACTTATGCAAAAATTTCCGGCTCCAGCCGGATTCCCATCGAACTTTATGTCCGTTTAAAAAATGATTGTCATACACGGATTCAGAATCTCTTCTTACCCCTAAATCGGATATCTAATCAACTACAAATAAAACTTTAACTTTAATAATTTTCCGGTTTTGGCCGGATTCCGGGCGAACTACTTGTCCTGGTAGAAAATTGTTTTCACAGAAGTGTTCAGCATGTTTTCCTACCCCTCAATTGAACATCCAACCAACCCCAAATAAAACTTTCACTTTTAACAAACTTTCCTGTTTTTGCCGGATTCCGGGCGAACTACGTATCCGGCAAGAAAATGGTTTTCACCGTCGAGTTCAGCATATCTTCCTGTCCCTAAACCGAACATCTCATCAACTTCAAATAAAACTTTTAATTTTAACAGACTTTCCGGTTTTGGGCGAACTACTTGTCCGATGACAAAATGGTTTTCACCATCGTGTTCAGCATGTCTTTTTACCCCATAACCGACTATCACATTATCTGTTCAAAAATATTTCATTTGCCCCTTAATGTAAACCCCCTCCACCACCCCTAAATGTAGGGCTACAGAGCCCATCTACGAACTTGACCTTACTCTTGACCCAAAGAATCCTCACACCAAGTTTCATAAAAAATATCTCATTCCCTTCGAGAGTTATAGCGCGCACAGACGGACAGACGGACAACTTTTGCGATGTCATAGGTATCCCTCCACTTACGTGGAGCAGAAGACAAACTTGATGGTCTACCATGTCTTCCGAAACTTAAAACAACAATATGAAGCTTCTCATGTCCGTATGTGTGAAAGAGCTGTCGGCGGACCTTGAAGCTTTCGGCGAAGTTTGCGTTGCGTGACAGCAGATACAAAACGAAACAGTGGCAAAGACGGGAGTTTTCAGTAGCTTATAATTCCGTGAGGGAGCTGGGAATAATATGAAAGGCAGAATAAGCAAGAGGGGTCCTTTAATCTGTGGACTTGTTGTAGGGCTCTGACAAATTTACAGTAGATGTAGGACCTAAGATACATAACCCTAGTACAGGCCCATATCCAGTAATTTTTTTCGGGGGGGGGGGGGTGCCTTTCGGGGGGGGGGGGGCGGTTGCATGCGGGTCGGACAAAAAAGTACTAAAAAGGCATAGATCAGAGGGAAAAGCCTGTAAAAATGACTATTTTTGTGTGTTTCGGAGGGGGGGGGGTTCAACCCCCCCCCTGGATACGGCCTTGCCCTAGTATCAGTAACTCATGTTCAGAAAAAGTGTTGGGTTGACTCACTAATGGGCGACATCAACGAGGTGACAGCGAAATTCCCGAGACCGAGCATGTACAGGATACCTTGCTGTTTGCGTTGCGCCACCACCCGTGAATGAAATATAAGCATGATATTCCCACCGTTTCTTTTCAGCCTCTAGACTTATCAAATGCGTGAAATTCGGTCTTGATTGAAAGCTCTAATTGTTCTGTTCAACATAATAGTGTTACGATGATGTGCACTAGGATTAGAAAGTTTAAATGTACGTATTGTAAATGCTTTAACCTTTAACCTTTTTCTTGTCTCGTCATTTTGGCGGAATAAAAGCGTTTCATTCATTCATAATATCTTTTCATTTCGTTGAACCAAGTTGCAGTGTTGCCAAACGTCTTTCTTCTAAACAACTGCTGACCGTGGCGAAATTGTTTTTGCGCCAGCTTCCGTTCCATTTTGTTGCTCCTTTGGCGGATTGATTTGCGCTACTAGCTTAACCAAAATAGCTTGAGCATTCGGACTATTTGCGCCAGCGTCTTTTTGGCGCGTGTATTTGCGCCTTTTCCACTTTTCTGCCAGTCAATCCTTCAAAGTAGAAATATAAGTAAGTGGATGACATTTGATTTCAATGAGTTTAGTCAGGATGGATTTATTTTGATGTTCCGCACCCGATCCTTGGGATTTAGTCTTTATTTACACAAGTTTATTAGGGGTGACGTAAATATATGGGTTCACGTTTAATCTCCTATTCATTTTATTTTTACACCAAACCAACACATAGTCGACTAGGCCTATAGAGAGAAACACTCGAAGATAGTAGGCCTAGCCAGGGGCATGCACTATATTATCTAAACCGAATGTGAAAGCAACAACTAGTTCGCAAATTAAACAATAAGGAACAGAATGGCGAAAATAGCATGGTTTCCTGTGATGTGGTGCTTTAATTTTCCTTCCAGCGATCAAGCTACGCAGATGCCATCTGTAAAGTACGGCAGACCGAGCGTGTAGTTCGCTCAAATCTAATAGATGGAACGGGACACCTAGATACCTTGTTAATCTCAAATTTGTATGAGCACAAAATTAAATGAAATCAAAATTTAAGATGTATGCCATATTGTTTCTAGGAAAATATAAATATGGCACTTGCTCCAAGTTGCGTATATGCATAACTGAATAAAAAAATAAAATAAAAAAAAATC
Organism: Branchinecta lynchi; assembly: GCA_023053575.1. NCBI lineage: Eukaryota > Metazoa > Arthropoda > Branchiopoda > Anostraca > Branchinectidae > Branchinecta > Branchinecta lynchi. The sequence continues at coordinate 18,172,937 of JAKZAP010000002.1, forward strand.
CTTAGGCTACTTTTTCCGTTCTTGCTACCATGGGGTCCATGGGTAGCCCATGCTCGACCGATTAGAAATAGGCCGACTGGTGGTGCTCCATCTTTGCATCGAGAGGTGGTGGTTTCTCTGGTGGGCTGCTACCTTGACATTCTCTGACTCGAGTCGCATACTTGTGAGGACGAGGCTACAAACATGTTACATGCCCAGCCTTAATTCTAGTTAGACCCCGAAGCTGCGCCGATTTTTATTTTGGCGGTGGCGCGCCGAAAAACCCTCGGTGCTTGGCGGCGCGTCGCCGTTCGGTGCCATTTTCTTGACCTTTTTTATACTAAAATTGTGAAATTTTTAGGCCGTATATCTGGAGCATTTTTATAGCTAAATTGTCTGTACATGCAGATGAATAGTACACAAATGTCGGGTGCACTAACCATCCAGGTACTAACACAATTTCATCTGTTCCAGCATCAGGCGTACGCTTGCCGTTTCATAGGGACTACCGCAGTGGAGTCCCTTGGGTTTTTGCTTGTCCTAGGGACTCACTTTCGCTCATTCTTGTGAGTCCCCACGGACGAGGATTGCTCCGGCTATCGTCACTATCATCAAAAAAGTATGTCTCCCTTATTTGTCGGCGCGAAGCTCCGGCACACACAGAAGAATAAAATTTTGTGTACTTTTGTCAGGCGTGGGTCGACTCGTCGGCACATCGTGTTCTTTTTATACGCAAGAAATGAAATCCTGCAAACATTTGTCGGGCAAAACACTGTCGAATTGTGCATGCTTTTGTCGTGTCTCGGTATTCTCGTCGGCACATCGGGTTCTTTTTATACGCAAGAAATAAAATCAATCCTTCAAACATTTGACGGGCAAAACACTGAAGAAATCGAATTCTGCATGCTTTTATCGTGCCTCGGTATTCTCATCCGCACATCAGGTTCTTTTTATAGTAAGAAATCAAATTCTGCAAACTTAGTCGGGCACCCCCTGGAAGTTCAAGTCTCATCGGCACAAGGGGTTATTTCTACAAGTAAGAAATCATGTTCTATAATGCTCGATGGTTTTGTCGGGCGTCGGTATTCTCGTCGGCACATCCGGTGCTTTTGCATGTAAAAAATAAAATTCTGTAAATTTTTATCGGGCGCATTCCGAAAGTTCAAGTCTCGTCGGTACATCGGCTTCTATTTATACGTAAAAAGTAAAGTTCGTCTCGTCGGGCGAAACACAGAAGAAATCGAATTCTGAATGCTTTTGTCGGGCGTCGGAGTTCTTGTCGGTATATCCGGTCTTTTTATACGTAAGAAATCAAATTCTGCAAACTTTTGTCGGGCGCAAATTTTTCCGGAAAAAATACAGATTTAAAAAAAACCGCCGGCGTTGCTTAGTTCAACTTGTTCTGGGTAAAGTTGTTGGAAGCTTCACTTTTAGCGAAAGATGAAATGAAAAGCCGAATATTTGAATTTAAAGATATGAATTTCTATCAAAGGAAAACTCTCAGCTGATGCATTACAGTTAGTTAGGTAAAAAATTTCGCCTGCCACGCATTTTGTGGTATTCTCTATTTGGAAGAACGGTGTATCATTGTGTTGCGAGAGCAACACGTTGGTTTTGTCCTCGTTTTTTTTTTTTTTTTTTTTTTTTTCCTATGACTCCGATTTCATTTTATTCCTGGTAACTGAGAAGGGTCTAACCTGTGCGGTTTTTACGGAAAGTGTGGACCTTAGGCCGGATTGATGAATATGACATTACATTTTGGAAAGCTCCGTAGAACTCTTGCCTGGGGCCAATAAGGATGGTTTTTGCTTGTCCTCGAGCCAGAGCCTACGGTTTGCGAAGTGAAGTGGAGTTGTATAGCCTATGTCAGAGAGGACTATCTGAAGTTGTGTAGCGAACCTTTCGTTTCATCAAAAGATGTTTCTGCTTTCGAGTGGAAAGCTCCGTTCTAGCACGCAAGCAGGCAGGCACCAGTTTCAAATTGAAGATGGACTAAAATCTATAAGTGTTAAATATATGCGGCAGTTAGCCGGCCCCACAGCCAACATATCTTCTTTGAGTGATAAATAGAAAAATCTACAGAGACAAAAAAGTGGCTTTTTCCCACGGGTCCGAAAGTGCTGCCATCTATTGTTTCTGTCCATGTCTGCGACGATTTCAGCTGAGTTTATAATTTTTTTTTTTTGCACTTTGGTTTGTGGTAGAGTAACGGTATCAGATGTGCCTCTTAAACTTTAAAAGTTCTCTCATTGCTAAAGAAACTAGAGCTTATCCTTTGCTCCTTTCTAAGTCGTGACGTTAGAAAGTTGGCCTACGGCAAAAAAGTCAACTTTTGAACTAAGACAGGTAGAATTTCTTTTTCGACGGTAATCGATAGCCATTGATGAGCTGATCAAAGTATATGCCATCCATTTTTTGATACAAAAATTCCTTCATGAGATACACCAGTTTGAAAATTTCAAAGGGGTTGACAACTTCATAGTAAGGTACATTGTAACCAAAAATAGGCGATACCAGTTATGATACATATAGGGGACTTTTAAGCAACAGTCGACTGTTAGCCCATAATCATCTTCGGTAATGAGGGGTTTGCAGCTTTTGCTAGTTGGTATACCTGTTATTTGTTTCCGGTGTATTCGATGGTAAGAACAATTTGGTTCCCAATGGTAAGATATGCAAGGGATTTGTAAGTAATAATCGGCTGTTATGCTACAATCATCTTCTGCGATGATGGGTTTGCAGCTTTTGCTAGCTGGTGTACCCATTATTTGTTTCCGGTTAACTTAATGTATATCACGGGAGAGGGACTTGTAAGTAGGAATCGGTTCACGAGGGGCTAGGAATTTTTGCAAATGGGTGCACATTGTATTCGATTTCTATAAATCTGACGGTAAGAAAGTTTGTGTCGATGGTCTATCAATGTAACCGAGGATTACCTGTTTACACAACGGATACAAACGAAAATGTAAAGCAATGAGGTAGTTTCATAATAATTAATAGTGTCATCTATGGTATTTTAATCCTGAAAAGTTACGGATAGCTTTCTATTACCAACTAGATTATATAAGATATTGTTCCAAGTTTTCATCCGTCACGATGTCTACGATTGAAAAGGATAAAGTACAACTGACTGCAAAGTTAATTTAGTCCCTTCTTCCTACATATTTTGTTGTTGTTTTTACAACGCTGAAGAATACCTTTTGATCATATGATTAATTTTTTTAGAACATCCCGTTTAAAAAGCTTATGCTATAATGATCTTCAGCGATGAGGGGCTTGCAACTTTTGATAGCTGGTATATCCATTATTTGCTTCCGGTCAATTTGATGTCAATCACGGGAGATGGACTTGTAAGTAAGAATCGGTTCACGAGGGGCTAGAAATTTTTGAAAATTGGTGCACATTGTATTCGATTTCTGTAAATATGACAGTAAGAAAGTTTGTATCGATGGTCTATCGCTATAACCTAGGATTAACTGTCTACGCAACGGGTACAAACGATACGGTAATGTAAAACAATAAGGTAATTTTGTAATAATTAATAGTGTCATCTATGGTATTTTAATCCTGAAAAGTTACGGATAGCTTTATAATATCAACTAGATTATATAAGATATTGTTCTAAGTTTTCATCCGTCACGATATCTACGATTGAAAAGGATAAAGTTCAACTTCGACGGCAATCGATAGCCGCTGATGAGCTGATCAATGTATATGACATCCATTTTTTGGTACAAAAATTCCTTCATGAGATACAACAGTTTGAAAGTTTCAAGGGGTTGACAACTTCAGTAGTAAGGTACACACTGAAACCAAAAATAGGCGATACCAGTTGTGAGACATTTAGGGGACTTGTACGCGACAGGCGACTGTTAGCTCATAATATCTTCGGCAATGAGGGGTTTGCAGCTCTCGCTAGTTGGCGTACCTGTCATTTGATGAACAATTTGGTTCCCAAATGTAAAAAATGCAAGGGACTTGTAAGTAATAATCGGCTGTTATGCTACACTAATCTTCAGCGATGAGGGGTTTGCAACTTTTGCTAGTCGGTGTACCCATTATTTTTATCCGGTGAACTTGATGTCTATCACGGGAAAGGGACTTGTCAGTAGAATCGGTGCACGAGGGGCTAGAAATTTGTGCAAATTGTTGCACATTGTATTCGATTTATATAAATCTGACGGTAAGAAAGTTTGTATCGTTGGTCTATCGCTGTAACCTAAGATTTACTGTTAACGCAACGGGTACAAACGATACTGTAATGTAAAACAAGGTAGTTTCGTAAACATTAATAGTGTCATCTATGGTATTTTAATCCTAAAAAGTTACGGATAGCTTTATAATACCAAATAGATTATATAGGATATTATTCCAAGTTTTCATCCGTCACGATGTCTACGATTGAAAAGGATAAAGTTCAACTGACTGCAAAGTCAATTTAGTCCCTTTTTCCGATATGCTTTTGTTGTGGTTAGGGCAATCGATAGCCCTTGAAGAGCTGATCAAAATATATGCCATCCATTTTTTTGAACAAAAATCCTTCATGAGATAAACCAGTTTGAAAGTTTCAAGGGGTTGACAACTTCAGGAGTAAGGTACACACTGAAACCAAAAATAGGCGATACCAGTTGTGAGACATGTAAGGGACTTGTAAGCAACAGTCGACTGTAAGCAACAGTCGACTGTTAGCTCATAATCATCTTCGGCAACGAGGAGTTTGCAGCTTTTGCTAGTTGGTATACCTGTTATTTGTCTCAGGTGTATTCGATGGTAAGAACAATTTGTTCCCAATTGTAAGACATGCATGGGACTTAGAAGTAATAATCGGCTTTTATGCTATAATCATCTTCAGCGATGAGGGGCTTGCAACTTTTGATAGCTAGTGTATCCATTATTTGTTTCCGGTGAATTTGATGTCAATCACGGGAGACGGACTTGTAAGTAAGATCGGTTCACGAGGGGCTAGAATTTTTGAAAATTGGTGCACATTGTATTCGATTTCTGTAAATATGACAGTAAGAAAGTTTGTATCGATGGTCTATCGCTATAACTTAGGATTAACTGTTTACGCAACGGGTACAAACGATACGGTAATGTAAAACAATAAGGTAGTTTTGTAATAATTAATAGTGTCATCTATGGTATTTTAATCCTGAAACGTTACGGATAGCCTTCTTCCGATATTGTTTTGTTGTTGGTTTTACAACGCTAAAGAACAGCTTTTGATTATGTGATTATTCTTTTTAGAACATACCGTTTTAAAAGCTTCGATAAGTTGACAATTTCAGCATTTAACCGACAGCGAAGAAACAAAACCAAAGTGTTGCTCTCGCAACACTTTAGCCGGCGAAGCCGGACAAAGGTTGCCGCAACACTTCACGTTGCCCGGGCAACGTAGGTCTAGTTTACTTTTGTTTTAGGATAGAAATTCTTGGGGTTTGAAACACGTTAAGAGCCGGAAATTGCATGGTACCCTAGCTAATTTTTTCCGGAAAAAAGGCAGATTAGAAAATTTCTCAACTGATGCATTACGGTTAGATTACTCAAAATTTCGCCTGCGTCGCATTTTGTAGTAATCTTTGTTTGGAAAAACTGTGTTTCATTTATTTGCCGTTTTAGGACTGAAATTCGTGAGGGTCTGAAACACGTTAACAGCTAGAACTTGTATAGTAGGTATGGCTAAATTTTCCCGGAAAAAAGGCAGATTTATAAAATTTCGCCTGCGGCGCTTATTTTAACTTGTTCTTGGTGCAGTCGTTGGAAGCTTCGCTTTTTAGCGAAAGCTAAAATGAAAAGCCAAATATTTTAACTTTAATATACAAAATTACATATAAAAAAATAATCTCAACTGATGCATTACAGTTAGTTTTACCCCGGTTCAGTGCTGACGGGAAATGTACGCCGTTGCCGTGAAGCGGCAACGGCGTGTTTTGTCGGCACATTTTTTAGTCCGTCAGCACAAACCGGATGTCCCCCCTCCCCTAAGGTAAAAGGCTAGTGACGCCCCTGCTTGCTAATAGTAGCATATAGTAGTATGCAGTAACACGGTAGCCTTGAAGTTGAAGCATGTAGTAGCATCGTTAGTGCTGCATGCTACTTTTTCGTACTACTTCATAGTACTATTTGAGATACATTATTCATCGGGTCTTTCGGAAACGGTCTGTCGTTAAACGCCTAGAGTTGATGGATCGGGATGGAGCTTGGTGGGAAGGACATGTATGGGCAATAGATACGTTATTGACAGAACCAGATGGTATCGGGGCTCAGTGGGAGGAGGTGGAGGGGGTTTCCACGATGAAACTTGGCAGGCATGTTAGTGACCCGACCAATCTGACTTCAGGACTCGACACAATGCCCTAGGAAAGCTTCCGTTCCAGGATCCGACCATTTTTAAGGGAAGGGGAATCCGGAAATTACTGACTTCTGGAAGTTGCGAACGGGTGGTCCGATTCGAATGAACTTTATGGATAAGAAGTTATGACCTAGATATGCAAAATTTGTTTCCGAACGACGTGTGGCCACGGTTGGGGGAGTTTGGGGGGGGGGGTCTGGAAACTTTGCACATGTACAAAAACCAAACGGATGGACTGAATGGGATGCAAGCTGGATAGTACCTAGCTTGTGTGGCCTAGATTTGTTATTCGGCATCTGGACCGGAAATTTGAAGATATTCCCCGAGTCTAGTCAAACTTTATGGACAGGAAGATGAGTGTCAGAAACGCGAAGTTTATGTGTCCGAGTCGTATTCGACCACAGGGGGGGGGGGGGGGGGGGGGAGTTAGAGGTGGAGTCCCGGAAATTCTGTGACTCGCATAGTAGTCAAACGAGTGGAGCGATTTGAATGAAACTTGGAGTGTAGAGAGGAGAGATCTTATGCCCTATGACATATTTTATGATCCGGAGGGGGTCCTGAAATTGTGTGGAACGTCTTATAGGGATCAAACGAGTGGATCTAGTGGGCCGAAACTTGGAAGGTAGATAAGTCATGTGCCCTAGATGATCAGAGGCGTTGTCTGAGATTTCCCGGAAATGCTCAGACTCGAGTGAAACTGTATATCCTATCCTAGTTCCGGATCGCATTTTTCGACGACGAGGGGGGGTGGGGGAGGTGAAGGGGGATTCTATGACGCTCTCATCTACCTTCGTGTACCAGCTACTCGTAAAGTGCCATATGAGCTCGTAGCTCATGTTGTTTCTTGTATTAAGAATGGTCAGCTTGGTTTTGAACCTTACATAAGTTTCAAAGTTTCATCGTCCTAGTACGATCAGGAAGTATCGAACTAAGGATCACCAGATTTCCTCGGTCTGCCAAGTTTCATCGTCCTAGCTTAAGTGAAAGTGCCCGAACTAGCAAAATCTGGACCTACAGATCTACCGGTAGAGTGACTGACGGACAAAAATTGTGATCGCATATGTTAGGCGATCGATAAATATAGGTTCGAATGTTTCGGCTGCACTTCCGGCCAGCTGTGAACCCCGAAAATCTCGTTTTGTACTAGTGGGGTTTCTTGACAGTTAATTACCGGAGCTGCTTGGCCACACATATTTGCCATGACCGTTGGCTCTTAGCGCAAATCAAATCTTATCTTATCTTATCTTATTACTCAAAAGAGCCGGCGATGGATAAGGTTCAAATATTCCCAAAATCTGCACAAGCGTGTGACCCGAAAGCTGTATTGTAGGGCAGCCGATCGACGTAATAGCAGACTGATGATGGTGAAATTTTGGTACGCACTAGACAAGAAAGGGGAAAGAAAAGGAAAAATTAAACTGAGCTTTCAATAACGGAGTAAATGCGCAAGATGAAATAAACATAAAACAAGTAAAGGGACCAATCGGGTCTAAAAAAATCTTGTTCCTAGATGGAAATGCGGAGAAATGGTCGAGGGCAGAAATGTTAGGTCCGGGGTAATGGTAGATAACGTTGGACAAGGGTCACAGGGCGAAACAGTTACGCGGGAATTCCTATAACGTCGTGGAAGGCACACAAAGAAATTTACAATATTAAAAATAAAAAGTCCTGATACATTTTAAATCTTTTCGTCTCACAATGCCAAAAATTCCGGAAAGCCGGAGATGTAGGTATCTTCTTACACAGATTGCCTTCCCAAAAATAGAGTCTTATGTGCATCTAACCCAGCCTTTACTACCCAATCTACATTGACGAACATTTTTTGGATTGACGCACAGATTATGTCAACAAGGGAGGTTCAAGCGTAGCAAAATAACGATATAGGTATACAGCTAACAGAGATGATTGAGCTTAGGTCATTATTGACTCTCCTTGAGCCTAAACTAACGAGAAAAGCAAGCGGGAAAGTAATTGAATGTTGTAAGCCTACAGTGTAGAAAAAGGAATGTAAACATGACCCGAAATCATCGAAGGTTGTAATGGGCAACTGTTTGTATGGCATTTCCCGTCTCCGGACAAGTTTTGTATAACCCTCTTCGAGAACAGTGCGCTTATTTGGAGATATGTGTTTAAGCGCCACCGTAGTTTTCCGCCACTGCAGGTAAGAGCGGCAAAAAAAGATTATGGATAAATGGCTGGGTTAAAAAAAACAATCTCTGAAGGGTTTTGGGCCACTCCTCGCTACTATAAAGGATAAGCTCAGGAAAAGTAGCCTATTGAAATAAAAACTGTTGATTTGATGTAAAATTCCAGTTTCCGGCTGGCTGTCCATTTTTGTGGATTATTCTTGCAGAAAAAGCGACTGTTCTTCTAAAACAATAATACTGTTTTGACGAAAAATTGACTGATTTTAAGAAAAACCGACTGTTTTCAAGAAAAAATCAACTATTTAAAAAAAAAATGACTGTTTACAAGAAAAAAATCGCCCCCCCCCCCCCATACGTGACACCTCTGGGTGTAATTGGATTATTTAACGAGTTATGAGAGTGGCGAAAAAATCCTAGGTTACTAAACCCCACCAACCAATCCCCCGCGATAAACACCCAGTGGCGAAAAATCCCGGTGGGGCTAAAACTCTGCTACGGCTCTTGCCTACCCTTGTCGTAACTTGCAAAAATTAACGAATATTTTTAATGATACAGTTCTATAAAATAGAAATATTGGAGTAAATAGAGAAAATAAAGGTTACAACAAAAAAAAACGAAAAAAAATATCCTTCAAACTAACGTAGAAGACCGTGGTGAGGAGAAACGCTGCAATCGACAGCTTTTTATGCAGGTCGTCAACTTTAACGGTTATATTTGTGCCTCGGTTCTTGTACCAAATTTGCAAGTAGTCTAGAGGCGACTCTAGAGGAGGGACTTGCAGTACCGGAAACATCGAATTCGAGTAGTAGCTACGGACCGAGTGGTCGCAGTAAGTAGAATATGGCTTGGGCTATTCTTCTAACATGAATCAGAGCTCGCCCGGTTATGTTTTCCCCGGTTTGCAACGATTTTACCGATCCTATCTGAATTTTGCTTTTAATATCAAGAACTGCTTGCTGTAACAGAGATACCGAGCCAACAGATTTTTGGTAAGATTTTTGGCACAAATTAAAGCAGCGTATGAGTATATTATTTGAAGAAGACGAGTTAAAAGGCTAATCCCTCATGATGGTCATCATGTTTAAGTTCATTTGTGATTTCACCTTTCTGTGCTAGATATGCAGGAACAGCATGCATGAACAGAAATGAAAGTCAAAACATTTGAGAACTCGCATATATAGGTTATTTTGTGCTGATCACAGATTTTATATTGCTAATTCATCATCGACTACACTTGTAATAATCGTAACAACATAATCGTACCAAAAAGGCTTTCGCCTATTTATAAATATTATTAAAAGAAATCCAGAATCCCGACAATGCCAAAGGGTCACGTGCGGTTAGAAGCCTAAATGAAATTAATCTCTGCTTTTTTCAGCGTTTATGACACTTTCTTTAAACAGCGAGGAATTAGTCCTTACGAAAAAGCGTCTCGACTTGACCAGAATCAAACATTCTTGGGCTACTTAACGACCAGTTCGGAGCAAAAACAGAAATAAAAATGGAAGGACACACTGGAAAGATTTGCAAGGTTGAAATCGCATGCTGATAAAAAAAAATCAGAGTTTTTCAGTATCGATGGCAGTTTCGTGAAAGGTAACGGCTGTTGGCATTACGATATACAAAGGGGAGTGACAGGTACATGCCAGAGGGGGGGGGGGGGAAGGTCCAGAAATAAACGCAGCATGTTTCCACATCTCTGACGCAAAGAGCTCTTTTTTGGCTCTTAGGGAAAACTGGCAAATGACAAAACTTTGCATTCGAACAAAGAGAACGACCGTTAATCTCCACGTCTTGCGTAGCCAACCAGTTGGTGAGGTGGGAGAGCAGTAGAGTCCTGATGTTTGAGAAAACGTAGAGATTGAGGTAGAGAAGAGTTGTGGCTGCACAGGCAAACCAGAAAGCTGTTTTCGAGTTGTAGAGAAATCATGTTCAATAACGCTAAACGAGTAAGTAAGCTGAGATTTGTCCAGGCGATATTTCGAACCTTCTTGGCAACGATCCTCATCAGGCTGTAGGTTGAAGAAGTGAACAGATCCGTTTAATAGTTGTGTTTTTGCAGATACCATCGTATCTGATACCATGGTCTAAAGTCGTTTTTGCAGTTATCGTGGTATCTGATACCACGGTCAAAAGTCCTTTTTGCAGGTCCTGGTATCTGGCCAGTTATCGTGGTATCAGATATTCAGATACTACGGTCCGACAGTGGTAACTGGTCGTTGTATCTGAAAAGTCATCTAACTTTCATCAAATTTTGTCAGATTGGTGAGAAAGAAGTTTAGCACTTAGTGATGTAACTGGATATCTGTTTTTCTTTTGGGATGACTTCGAAAAGTGCAATTTCGGCAATAGTCGTTTTTGCAGAGCATCGTGTATCAGATACCACGATAACTACAAAAACAACTAATTGCAGATCCAGTTACCGTGGTAACAGATACCATGGTATCAGCAAAAACGCAACTAATGCCATTAAATATGATCCGCAATCAGCGTGGGCTGAAGAATTATACAGAGAAAGTATAAAAAAATGGTATTTCGGCTTAGCCTTTCGTTTCAGTAATGTGGAATAAATACTGTTTAATAAAATAAATATAACATAAATAAATAAATACATAATATATGGCATAATTCCTGGTTGACTGGAAACATAAATAAAAGTTGAGATCACATCCTCACTAGTGCTATAAATAAACAGATCACGGTAAATATTGAGTCGTCAAATTCTTTCCTAGTCGTGATCAGTTCCTGAGCACACAAAAGCAAGCTTCAGAAGCAGCACCTCGATAATTCGACCCATCATGAAATTCATCTGTCGGCTGATTTGGCTGACAACTGAAGAAGCGAAGAATCTTGATCAGTGATTTCGCCCGTGTGCCGACACCAAACACGAAGCAATACTTTGAAGCTTCATCAGTATGGTCAGAGAAGATAACAACGAGGTAGCAGACGAGTTACCATTCGCATTTCTTCTAAGATGTAGAAGATATTTGATTTCTTAAGCCGGGACTCAGAGTTTTTTGCCCTCCTTTCTTTTTCCTCCACACCGCATTTTTTCTACACACAGCATGCCCCTTCTCTTCACAGTTCACTGTCACCCAATGATTGCTCTGATTGTTCCCTTTCGAGATGGCAGCACAGTCGTGTTTCGGCTCGCCGTCTTCCCACTTTTCAAATTTGAATTCCGTGCCGTCCATCCACCGGAAACTGGCTTCTTTAAACCGACGGCCGCCAATCAGCGCTTTGGTTATCAGAGAGTCATCTAGGAGGTCATTCACAAGTTTGTTCTCCTTGTTGTTTTTTATTGACACGAACTCGGAGGTTAGGTTTTTGCAGAAGTTCTCCGCGTTTGTCCAAGGCATGAGCTTGGAAGAAACGGTGAAACACTTGCAGTTATAGGATCGGTCGCAGTACATCTTCCAACCGTTTTCGCATTCTGAAAATGATAATATATTAACTAAGTCAGTCTTGGTGCATCTTCAGCTTCTGCTTGACACAAACATACCTATGGTTCACAACCAATGCTAGCCAAGATTTCAGGCATCAAACATTATTGGGCTACTTAACGACCAATTAGGAGCAAAAACAGAAATAAAAATGAAAGGACACACTGGAAATATTTGCAAGGTTGAAATCGCATCCTGATAAAAAAAAATCACCGTTTTTTAGTATCGATGGCAGTTTCATGAAAGGTAACGGCTGTTGGCATTACGATATACAAAGGGGAGTGGCAGGTACATCCCAGAGGGGGGGGGGGGGGAAGGTAGCTCCTCCCATACTCTTTGAGATTCAAATTATTCGCTTTTTCTATACCAGGACTATTCGGTATACAGAACAGTTGCTGTCCCACATTTTTAATTGTTATCTGTTTCTTTTATTTCTTCTGTTTCTTGCCGCTACGCTACGTCGTGCGATATTTTTCTCCATCTGGATTATGTCATCATTATCAATGGTTTTTCCAAAACCGAAGCCGGACGCAGCCGATAAAGAAATATACTTATGTATGGATGGCCTAATCATGATTTAAGCTTATCCTAACAGTCCGATCGTCCGATAATTAATTTTGAATTTTCTTTTTTGAGTCCACCAATTAAAAACTGAAACTAAATAATTAGTATCTTTAATTTGATAACGCCTTGTCAGAACCTAGAATTAAACCATGTGTGGGGTGGGACAAGAAACACCCTGTTGGTTTTTAGAAGAAGATCAGGGCAGGTCTGGGAGATGTAAACCTTCGACTCCTACCTTTGGTGTCTCCTGGATTGGTGTTACTTTTCTCTTCCACTTTCCCCATTAAAGCTGGGATCATCGGTCTGATGGGGATAAATTCTTCTTCTTCTCCACTGAATATAGAATCCTCTGGGGAAAAATCAAATAATAGCCAGTTAAATGTAGTTCTGAAGGATCGTACAAAGAAATAAAAAAGTTTCTAAATTAGCAGCCTACTACACTGTCAGAAGCCTGATACCAAACAAGTTTGCGCATCCATTTGTTGAACTTTAGGATAATATGTGTGTTATGAACCGTTTACATGTTATCTTTTCGCAAAATATAACACGTAAGAATCATAACAGAAGTTTTGTCTCGAGACATAAGACTAAAGGGTCATACAAGAAATATTCTCATAACGTTTAAGACAAGGATGCGCAAACCTGTGTTATTTGTTATCAAACACACGGTACACACTTATCGCTATGATTTTTACTCGCTGGCTATGCCTCATGATATCGCACCTTTTTAGCGAATATACCGGTACCGACAAGAAACAAATCGATCAATTTATTTCCGTTTTTTATGGCACTTGCCCTTCGGCCATGTGCCATATAGCGATTGTAATTTCTGTCCGTCAGTCGGTCCCCGTTTTGCTAGTTCGGGCACTTATAGATAAGCTAGGACGATGAAACTTGGCAGGCATATCACGGACCGGACCAGATTAAATTAGAAATAGTCGCTTCCCCGTTCTGACTATCTGGAGGGGAGTGGAGGGAGGAGGAATCTGGAAAAATTAGGAAAAATGAGACATTTTTAGCTTACGAACGGGTGATCGGATCTTAATGAAACTTGACACATGGAAGGACCTCGTGTCTTGGACGTTTCATTTAAATCAAGACCGGATCCGGTGACATTGGGGGGAGTTGGAGGGGGAAACCACCCGAAAATCTTGGAATAGGCTTAGAGTGGAGAGATCCGGATGAAACTTGATGGAAAGAACAAGCACAAGTCCTAGATACGTGACATAACCGGAACAGTTCCGCTAACTTTGGGGGAGTTGGAGGTGGGGGTCCGAATTTCTAGTGATGAAAAGTGGCAGGCATGTCAGGGACCCGACCAGATTAAATAGGAAATAGTCGCTTCCACGATCCGACCATCTGGGTGGGGGGGGGGGGGGGGGGGGGGGTGGAGGAAGGGGGAAGCCGAATAATGAGGTATTTTTATCTTGCGAACGGGTGATCAGATCTTGGTGAAAGTTGATATTTAGGATGACCTCATGTCTCAGACCCACTTTAAATCCGAACGGGATCCGATGACACTGGGGGGAGTTGGAGGAGGGAACCGGAAATCTTGAGAAACGCTTAGAGTGGAGGGATCGGGATGAAACTTGGGGGGGGGGAGAACAAGCACAAGGCCTAGATACGTCATTGACATAACCGAACCGGATCCGGGCACTTCGGGGGAGTTGGGGGGTTCAGTTCCAGTTTAAATTTTAATAAGACTGAGATTCGATTGTCTAGTTACACATGACTTGTTACTTGAATGGGCATCGAAACTTCACAAAAATGCATTTCTTCGTTTGTCCATTACCCACTAACAATCAATTTCATCGAATGAACCTACTCTTTCGGAGTTGTGGTATCTCTATGTGCTTGTCCCTGTACGCTTGAAATATTTACCTACTATACATGTCAGCCATTGTCGAAAAATAAAATAAAAATGTCAGATTCCTTGCAAGACATATCTTTAAATTATTTTCCGAGCGAACTTCTCTGAGCTTAGCTAGCATCTTTAACCGCAGAAATGCAGACCTTTGTTAAAATTCAAATTCTCCGCGTCTGGGCGAATTCTGGGTTGTCACGCAAGCAGCGCACTACGTTATTACTAGAGCCCCGGTCAAAGAAATAAAAATCACTTAGATTAGTCAAAATATTTTAGTGTATTCAAATATCAAATGTAAAAATAAGCTGCCTTTTCAGTTAAACTTTAAGATGACCAACAAATGTTTTTCGGTAACTTACCCATTTCTTTCGTCCAAAATTCGGGATCAGACTCTATTTCTGTCAATTTTCCAAGCCGGTGAGGGAAGTCGCCACTCCCGGAGTCGTCTGAAAAATGATTTATCTATCAATGGAAAAGTCGTATAAACATAAATAAGCCATCGCATTGAGATTGGTGCCTAAAGAACGCGTTTTTTGGCGCTTAGGACGCGACGCGAATAAAATTCTACTAGGATTTTTTCCAAAAAGGGGTCGACCCGAAACAAATTGCAACAGAAATGATTTTTACACCATCTTGTAGAGAAATAAAAAACTGAACAGAAGTTGAATACCCTGGCTAGACGCCAAATAAGCGTTTTTTCGCTTTTAGCGGCCTTTTTTTCCGTTTAAAATTTTTTTTTAGAATTTCCAAGGTCGTCCGTTATTCTTGAACTGAAGTAGGGTTCTAACGCAGAATCTCAAGCTGAAGCCAAAAATGAGGTCAGTCTTGACATACCAAGCGCCAGAAAAAAGTTAATGTAATTTTGTCAACCTATTTCGCAAAAAAGTGCAATTTTCTATGTGTCCTCTTGAATGAAAGTGCGATCCTGACATAGAATCACGAGCCGAGATCGAAATTGGAATCAAATTGAATGACTACTGTGACCGAAAGAAATTTCGTAACCACAAATATGTGATCTTTAGGATTTTTTAGTAAAAACAAGAAAATTATTAAGAAAGTAAAGTAGCCTACGACTCAAACTGCTTTTCATTGCACAATATTTACACAAAAATACAACATATTTAAAGTTCTAGATCCTTTCGAAGCAAAATAAGCCCTTTTCGGCTCTTAGAGCCATTTCTTACGTTTTAAGAAATCGTTTTAAGAATCGAGCTATTGACGACACATCTATTTACTCTGTCATGATTTTTATCCCAGACCAGGCGAGCCGACATGTATTTACTCTTGATGTAACCTTTGACCAATCCGTGTGGTGGAAAGTCACGAAAATGGTCGAAGCAGCTTCACGAGAAAGTGGGCTTTCAGAGTTCGTCTCGAAACTTCGAGGATTCCATACCACGATGAGTTCATTCGGGGCATTGGGCTACATGCTGGAGAAGTCAGGACTCGGAGATGTTCGGAGTGGAGTCAGTCCGGAGATGTCTTGACTCGGAGATGGTCGGAGACGGAGTCAGTCCGGAGATGTCTGGACTCTGAGATGGAGGCAGGATTCTGAGATGTTCCTCACCTCTCAGCGGAAAAGCGATCGTCATAACCATAGTTTATTTATTTATTTATGACCCGCTTTTTGCGTAACAGCGGAGTATAAAATACAAAAGTAAAATATACATATTAAAACACTTAAACAAAACAATGCAAATAAAAGTCTACGTGGTCTACGTGGCCATGTACTGATTGACGCTGCTCTACACGCTATCCTGCTTTCCAAGACTACAATGTGAAGGAATCATGGAACTTAATAGCTTGTACACGGAGCTGATGAACAAGGAAGTAAATGTTGAGGATTTAGAAGGTAATCTTAGAAAAAATATAGGAATTTACCGTAACTCCAGTATCGGATGTCAAAGCTGTGGTTCCAGTACTTGGAGATGCTTCGATACAACGAAACTTCATAAGAAATGGGAACGATCTGGAAAGACTTCTGGTGACGACGCCCTGCTCATGATTAATGATGCCTCGAAAAGAGGAGACCTGAATAAGCTCCAAAGGGAAGATCTCGGAAAAAGTGACGACGATAAGGTCGTTTGTTCACCCAGAACAGTCACCACCAACGGTTGATGTAGCAAAATAACAGAGCTACCGATGACTTGTTTTTGTTTTGTTTTTTCAAGTTTTGGTATGACCCGGTGAGTTTGATCCTCAATTGAAAATCGAGGAAATGGGGATGGAAGAATCAAGATGACTTCTTGTACCCGTTAGCAAATGACCTTCCACAAGCTCCGCGCATGCTCTTAGAAATCGTTAAGTTCGTGTCGACGGCAGTAGTGTAATTCAGAGAGGTGTAGCTGCCTTAAAAAACGATTTAGTTTCTACTCCAGCATGCAGAACCTGCAAGGGGGACAATGCCTTCCAACTCTTCAAAATTAACAAGTACTATGATGCAGGAAACCCAAAAGACACTAGTCAACACTAGTTGCAATTTGATTATCTTTTCTGAAAATAATTTGTAAGGTATACGAAGGTTGTTAAGCACGATTTCGAACATTGTCCTTGAAAACCAATTTGGTTCGTAATTTCTTGTTTTATCAATAATTCGCAGAGATCATATGTTGATGATTATGAAACTTCTCTCTGGTTCAGCAGACACCCAGTTTGATTCAATTTTCGATCTCATCTCGGGATGTCAGGATCGCACTTTCGTTCAAGAAAATCGGACCAGTACGAAAAAAATTTCCTTAACTTTTTCTAGTGCCTTATATGCCAAATCTGACTTCATTTTCGGTTTCAGCTTGTCATTTTGCATTAGAATCGTACTTCAGTTCAAGAATAACGGACAACCACGAAAGTTATATATTTTTTTTCGAAATACGTAACAAAGTGGCATTAAAAAGCCAAAAAACACTTATTTTGCGTTGAGCCAGTATATTCAACTTTATATATGTTGTTCACCTTTTTTTTTTCCCTACAAGATGGTGTCATCAATCATTTCTGTTACAATTTGTTTCGGGTCGAACCTCCATTTGCCTGTACTATAGACTCAACGTGTATTCCGAATCAGATACATAAGCACGAATCGACTCCAGAATAAGCTGTTACTTCTACCCAATTTCCTCTTTTGGCAGGAATCCGGACGAACTACTTTTGAGATACGGATTAAGCATGCTTTCTAACCTCTGAATCGACCGCTATATCTGCTTTAAAAGTTACACCTCTTCATTAAAACCCCAACCCCAAAATATAAGACTACAGGATGTATCTACGAAATTGACCGGTAATTTAAGATCCTTGTACAAAATCTGGAAAAAATATTTCAACCATTTTGAGAGTTACCAGTTACCAGACATACAGATAGAAACAGGGACAGGCAAACGGACGGACGGACAAACTTTACGAAGTCATAGGTATCCCGTCACTAAAGTTTTTGGATAAAAAAAGGGACAGCTTTCCTTTTCTGTTCACTAAATTACCGATCTTTTTTTACAATCTCTGTGTTATGGATGATGATAGTGAGTGAGAGACTAATCCGCTTGAAGCGATGAACTGCTATACGGTAAATTTCCGTCTTTGCCGGCAACGCTGGTTTCCGCCGGTGCCGGGAAAAAGTGTACAGCAGGTGCCAGGGAGTGGGTAACCCCTTGCATATAGCCCACAGTTTTGTTCCTATTGATTACAAGTTGCATGTTGCCTGCAAAACACTTGTGTTTAATTTTGCATATTTGTAATTTTGAATCTAGCCTAGTGCTTCAACTTGTCAGTTGACACATATGGATGGTCATGTTACCCTATAAGTATTAAACAGTTGGCGAGGTTCCTCAGGGTAGCCGTAGCTCATAGGGATAGATACTTATAGAAGGTATTATTTTTGTTTGTTTGTGTTTATTTTTCATGTATTTGCCATGGCCTTTGGCTCTTGGTATAAATAAAACTTTTTCGTATCTTATCTTACGCAATTAGTGAAACAAATGAGCTATATCAGTTCCGATAGGTTCTTCATAACAAGCCAATGAAATTAGTTTCAATGACTATGGCGAATTCTTACCTAATGCAATTAAACAAGTCGCGAGGGCTGAAACTCCGAAAAAAAATGTCAATTACTATCCCTTAATATGCAAGAAAAACATGTCAAGTTTCATCTTAATACTTGTCATGGTTTACGTACGATTTATCAACAAAAATCAGTGAAAACTGAAAGGTATGCTACACTGCCCGCGACACTACATTGTCCATACTGGACTATATTAACAATGCACCAGTGGGAAAGAAATTAAATGAAAATTTTTTACAAAGGTAAAAAAAAAGCACACGGAAATTAGTTTCAATGACTAAAACGAATTCAAAAGATTAAGGATGAGAACCCTAGGTGTTTTGTTAACTAGGCTTTCCGACTTCAGGCCTGTCATTGGTTGCGTTATTTCATCCCACAAAAGAAGAAAAAAGAAAGCCGGTTACAGCACCCGCGCTATTGCATTGTCCACAACTACACACTACTTTAACTATGCAATTAGTTGGGGAAAGAATAAAATAAATTTTTTCATAAAGGCTTCCGGTATCGCGATTAGATTCAACGAACATACCGAATTCAAAATATTATGTTGGCTGAGAGCCCGAGATATTTGTTAACCAGGTATTCCGATTGTCATGGTTTGCGTATTAATCCCACAGAAAAAAAGAAAGCAGGCTATAGCACCCGATTGATTGTTTACACTAGACGTTACACTGACAATGAAGTTAGTTTAAATTAAAATAGAATGAAACATCCCACAAAGGCTAATCAAGCAGTCGGAAATAAGGTTCAATGATTATACCGCATTCAAAAGATTAAGTAGGATGAGAACTAGAGATATTCGTCAACTATGCAGTCCGAATTAAGGCCTGTGATGATTTTCGAATCAGAGAAAACGAAAGCCGCCTACAGCACCCGCGCTATTCCATTGCCCACAGTAGGCACAATGCAATTAGTAGAAAGGCTAATGAAGCAAATGCAAACAGTTTACATGACCACAGCGAATTTAACTCGTTCGGCCTTGGACAGACGACCAGGATCGGATTTTCACTGACCAAAATTTCTGCTAGGATTTAGGCACCATCATCAGTTCCATACGGAAAAGAGAGCTTTTTCAACTTTGCGATGAAAGTGCAGAAATCAGGCCTGGAAACCTTGATCATCTGTCCAAACCATTAAGAAGGCTGAGAACCCAGGATTTCGACTGCATGCCTGTCTTGGTTTACATTAACAAACTCTAATAGATTTGTTTGTAAATATGTGAAAATTTGAAGGAATAAATAAAATTATGGAATTATATTTTTTAAAGTTAAGTTTTTGAAAGTAATTTTATATACTTTATAAAGAATAATAAAATTTTTTGTTGTTTACTGAATAGTGAAGTGGTAAAAAAAATAGAAAAAAGTGACGTGGATATTGTAGGATATATGGGGAAGAGAACTGATTTGATATCAGGGGAAAAAAATAAATAAATATGGGTTTATTTTAGGTGACGTGAATAGTTCAAAGTTGGTAAAAATAAGAGTAAAATTAACGTCACTGAGTGAAGGAGAAGTAGCCACAGAAAGTAACAAATATGATCTCATAATTTTGTCTTGAAAATATAAAAGAAGTTCGATTAGTAAAGATGCTACGAGATTACAAAAACAAATCCACACAAATCTGTGAAAGTCGAAAGCCGGCAACGTCGATTGCGACATTGCATTCTCCATCCTAGACACTATATTAGCACCGCAATCAGTGTAAAAAGAACTGAAGCAAAAAAATTCCACAAGGGCTAATCAAACAAACAGAAAATTAGTTTCAATGACTGTGACGAATTCAAGCGGTTAAGAAGGCTGAACCCAAGATAATCGTTAACAACACCGTCTGGGGCTACAAAAGACATATTATCAATTCGAAAACGTGCTAAAAAGAAATCTATTACCGTGGAACGATCAACAGATGTTAAGCACTTTCTGAGAAACTTTGTACGGGAACGTAATCACCGGTAAAGCCGTCTTTTTGCACCAATCGGACACTTTATAAGGATTGCGACAACTCTTTTTGCTCCGCTTGACGGGAAAAACTAAAAGTGGTGTTAGGCGACCAAGACAGTCGAAAAAACGGTTTAAACTAAGTTGTATCAGAATTCCACAAAAGCGTGACGTCACACCCATTTGATCTATTTTATCTGAGAAAAGAAAAATTGTAGGTAATTCCTATGGGTGAAAATATATTTGAATATATTTACAGACCCGAGCGGCCAGTGAGGCACCGGTCGCATTTACATTTCTAAAACGACCTAGCGACAGTCAAATCCTATGTTGGGTCCTCAATCACATGACGTCCCTATATACGTCACAACTGTTTCGAATTCCCGTACAACTTAGTAGACAGTCGGAAAAACAAGGCAAAGTGTTTTGGCAGGATCAAACACGGAACAAATCTTTTAACCGTTTCTAACAGTGCTGAACAAACAATTCAGTTAATATTATTCTAGGGACACTACGGGCCTTCTTAGAAAGGGTCCTCTTCAGGCTCTAGAAAAATGAGCCTACGATCCAGTGATCATTGCTTTCTAGCTGGAGTCTGAAGCCACTTGACAAGAACGGTCGAAATATCACTAGAGTGTATCTCAGCTGACTTACCCGTCTTGCACCATTAAATAGTAAGTATTTATTTGTAACGCGCCGTTTTTAAAAGCGGATAATGAAAGAAAATTAATATGATTTGTAAAGAAAATAAATTTATTCAAACAATGTTTGCCCTTCTTGGCTAGGGTCTTCGTCAGGCTGTCAATCTTCTGGGTCAACGTCGGGGACGGGGGCTTCCCCGACGCTGACCCAGAAGATTGATAGCCTGACGAGGACCCTTGCCAAGAAGGGCCCAAATATCGCTGTCGTATATCTTAGCTGACGTATCCGTTGTAAACATTGTTTGAATAAATGTTTCAGAGTCAGCTTGGGCTCAAAGAATATTTAGAAAATAAATATGATCGCAAAGAAAATAATATGATATAAAAATAGGATTCGCGGTCAATTTGGGCTGAAGCAATATGTATATTTTTTTCACACTTGCCTTATTACGCTATTTTTTTTTTGTATGCGTATCATACTCCCGTCCCGACGCTTGCTTGTGAGAACCTCCGTCGTAAGAAAAACCAGTCATGTAAATAGTTGATAGAGACAAACGGATACGTCAGCTGAACTTTATTAGACTTTTTCGAATAAAGTCCCATTTGCCGCTATCAACTACGATTCGCAGTCAGGTTTGGCTGAAAAGACAGATGTATTTATGTAAATGTTTTAGTGTGTCCGATGAAAGTCAACAGGCCTGGGCAGTGGGCAAACACTTAAAACCACCAAAGCTGTTGGTAATTTTTTGAAAAAATTGGAAAGCCTAGTGTTTTAATTAACCAACTATTTCAAATACGGGAACTACTGTGTTAAGCAGTAAATAGTGTGACGTACACTTTAAGTAAACAGGCTTTGCAAATATGTGTACGCTTTGAAAAAGTAGCCAAGCGGAGCGAGACCCTGTCACGTTTACTACCGCTTATTTCAAGTTGAACGTTTTCGTTTGCACAGTCTTGGCGTGATCTGTGGCTTGTGAACAGGCTTGACGTAGCATCGATTTAAACAGCTGTCATAGCGTCGCCTCAGTTACATCTAAGTAAGTAATTAAGTAATTAATTTGTACCCCGCCATATCTAAAAATGGGAGTAAATGAAAGAAAGTAAAATAAACACATAAAGACGTATGTCTTGCGGTCGCGGTGGTTTGCGAACCATGCTCACACCCCTAGATGACTCAGTTAGCGCAACAGCAAATAAAGCCGAAAGCTTCGGGGTCCAAATCCCGCCCAAGGAGTATTTTCGTCTTTCTGTACAAAATATTTAATAATTTTACAATCAGTTTTGCTTGCCCAAAGTCCGGTTTTCACCTCCCGGAACTTCCGGAATCTGGGCTTCCAGATTATTCTTTGACGATTTCTGTAAATTGCATCTGGAATATGAACCGGTCCAAATTTATATCAGAATAATCCGGAAAAAAGGGGCTTTTGAACTTCCAGATTTCCGGAATTTGTAAGTATCGCAAAAGAAATTAAAAAAAAATCTCGAAAAATCTGGGAAGCCAGATTCCGGAAGGTGAAGACTCAACTTAATTTACCGAAACAAAACTAGGATTCACATATAAGGCTAGGTATTTGGGGGAAGAATTATTTAGAAAAGGTCCCCCGAAAGTGGAAACAATCACGTCCTATACCTTAAGCCTTAGTAACTCCGCCCCTCTTGAAGCGCTTAGACATCCAAGAGTGACCAGTCGTGACTTAGGTAGGCCATTACCCAGCACAGCTTCTACCCAGACATTTTACCGCTTTACGTTGTTGCTATAGGGATTTGCGAGGGGATTTGACTGGTAGGTGCGTCGAAGATCGTTCTTCCGCCACTCACTTCACCTCCGCTTTCCACTGCGTTTGGGAGGCTGGCGTTTCTACCTTGACTGCCAGGGTTGGTCACCAAAAGTAACTTCGTACACCCTGGAAAGTAACCCAAAAGTATCTCAAAGTAACCCATTGTAACCCAATGTAACCCAAAGTAACCCAATGCAATGTAACCCAAAGTAACCCTGAGTAACCCAAAGTATCCTGAAGTAACTCGTACACCCTGGTTCTTGGTGACCAACCCTGGCTTGACTGCATGGAAGTACCTCTGGCCGTGGATCACGGCGAGTTGCGTGATTTCCACCGAATGTGAATTCGCATTCGCCATGGCGAGTTCGGCGGCGCTGTCGAAGATTTTTTCGAAGCGCCATTTTAACTCTAGGTCGAATTTTTGTTCGCGTCGCTTCGCCGAAAAGATCCGCGTTTTTTTGGGTGCCAAGCCGTAAACAGTTTCTGGCGAATAACTGGCAAACCGGTCTAAACTAAATCTCAGCCTATTATCCGAGACCCGTTACGTTCTTTTGAAGTCATGAAAGAAATAGGGAAATTCGAGTAAATGAACGTTGTAGAATATATTTTTGTCCACGTCTTGGTAGACCCGAGCGGCCAGCGAGGTGCCTGACGCGCTTACATCTACAAACCATTCTAGGACCGATCAATTCCGTTAACAAAATGGAAAATATTGACCTCTTGCGTGAAGTCACGAGCTTCGGTTACTTGGCTGAGGATTAGTCGACACCGGAAAATCACTTATTCTTCATGGCATATTCATCTGCCTCAGAGAGGTACTTTCAAAGGGTTGGCAGTCTTCAAAGAACAAGACCAAAGGTTTCGATGGGATCCCAAAATTTTAATAATTGCTCCCGGTAATTCAGTCTTGATATTCGGTCTTCAACAGACTTCTTAAACATTTTTACTTTTAAAATTACAAACAGATTAAGGACAATGGTAATAATCGGATAAGACCAAGTTCGTATGTGACAGTACAAAACCGATAGGCCAGCTGAATTTCATCAAGTTCAGATATATTCAGATATCCGTTTTGCACTGTCAAACATTCAGATATAGATTCAGCAAATGGCTTACCCTATAGCCTACGTCGTATCTCCTCTCTTCCTTAATTCTGCCCAACTTCCGGTTTCGGCCGGATTCCGGACAAACTACTTGTCTGGCAAAAAACTAAAGATCAAAAACGAATTCAGCATGTCTCCTTACCCCTACATCCAACCACTAATACACTTCAGATTAAACTTTTACTTTCAACAAATTTTCCGGTTTCAGCCGGATTCCGAGCGATCTATACATTCGGTGACAAAATTATTGTTATATACGAATTCAGCGTGTCGTCTTACCCGCAACTCGAACATCTTCTCAAATTGAAATAAAACTTTTACTTTTAACAAATTCTCCGGTTTTGACCGGATCCCGGCCAAACTAATTGTCCGGCGAGAAAATAGTTATCATGTTCGGACTCAGCACGTCTTCTTGCTCCTTAATCGAACCTCTATCAACTTCATCTTAAACTTTTACTTTTCACAAATTTTCCTGTTTTCGCCGGATTCCGGGTGAACTATTTGTCCGACGAGACAGCAAATTTCAATAGCTTTCAAAAAATATTTTTTTGCCCCATAATTTGAAACCCCTCACAGGCTACAGAGCCCATCTTCGAAATTGATCTATACTTTGACCCAAAAGATCCTCCCACCATGTTTCATCAAATTATCGTACGGACAGACAGACAGACAACTTTGGCAATGTCATAGGTAGCCCTCCACTTACATTTTGGGATTGCAAAAACAGAAAACAAAATACCTTCACATTCCGGGATACCAGAAAATAACTTGCAGGCCGGCTTAATTGTCTGCGTATACCGACTGTTCGTGAATAGCGACGTCGCAGTCGATGTGAAGTATTTGACAGAAGCCACTGGCCCAATTTCCAGTCCCCATGGTCGGGATCCCCAAAAGCGTCGTGGATCTCCCTGGACTTGGGTAGAAGGCTCGATATCGGTTGGTGGCTCTAAATGGCTGTCGCCGGACTGGTAAGGCAGGACAGCCCTAGGAAACAGAAACACATTACATTTTGAAAAATAATTTGGTCCTAGTTTCCGGATTTGGACTAAATATCCGCATACTTCTTTAACTGCTAATCCGTTTCTTCAACTCGCATTAATTATGGAAACAAAGAAATTAGCAAGTAATAGAAGTAGACAAGTAAGTGAGAGTTCGTAACTCCAGAGCCTAAAAGAAGGCATGTTGCAACGCTGTTCATGCTCCTCACTCCTAAGCCTGAAAAGGCCCTTTTAGTTTTCGTGCCTCTTTTTAGTACTCGTGCCTCCAACACTATTTCGTGCCGTGCCGTGCCTCCTTTTAGTCGATCCCATTAATTGTAGCCTACATGTAGTCTGAATCATCTGTGTTGACATTTACACGTCACGGGATTTCATATTTTCCTGGCAAAATTTAGTATCTTAACCTTGCGAACCTCAAACCCCTCCAGCTTGGGGAGACATCCAGCAGACATGGGAACTCTAATAAAAGATACGCATATGCCATACTGGATAGCAAGTATTGTCCTATTTCGGCTTGACAATCATATCCGGGGAAATCTTCACGCCAGGCGTCAAAAAAAACGCCAAGTCAGGTTAAAAAACACCTAGTCGTGCTTCTGCTTCCAGCCGAAAAAATCGCAATCGCAAAAAACAAAATCAGTTGGAAAAAAAATGTTGCACTCCTATTTAATAAAACCAAATTAGGTTCACTTTGCGCGTACTTGATTGCAAAAAGTCTGGGAACAAAAAAAAAGTTATTCAAAAGACCCAAATCCGTGACATTGTCTTCTATGGATAACAAACCCCGTAATTAGGCTTTCTTCAATACCCGTTCAGTTTTAATTAGTGTTTTTGCACTTTCGGAAGTTAGTGGTTTTGTACGTCTTTCATAGTCGTCAGAATAGATGAAAGTCTGCTAAGAAAGTTCACTTACTTTGCCAATCCCCATACTGGTGCCGGATTCACCACAATGAAAAAGTCCGGATCCGGTGTTGAAAAGTCTAGAAATCGCTTTTCTCTCCTGCATGGAGACAGGCCGCTGACGGGTAAACTACAAGAAGGGTACACCGTTGAAACTTCAGTGACGGTTCGTGTTCTTTTCAACAGTATAAACGGTCTCTTGGTCAGAGTGAGGCTGGGTAGGGTCGGCACCTCGAAGACTATTTCCGGCTTCGGCTTCGGTCGGATATTCAGTTTTTCTTGAAGCTTTCCGAGAAAATGCCACTCCCGTGATTGGACAAGCGAAAGGAGGGGAAGAACCACCAGTAACCTGGAAAAAGAAATGCGGTCATAATCATTATTTTTCAATAGCGACAGTTGTCCGTAGACAAGAACTTAAAATAAGTATTTTTAGATATAACGTGATAATATATTTATAATCGAAAGTCTGAATCATTTTAATGACCCACTACACTTGACATAGTAAAACAAGAGCTGCAGCTCGTATGTCACTTGCAAGCATACGTGGTAGCTAAGGGTATCAGCTAAGATGTTCGCTTTCTTGAGGCACAGACGACTGAATCTCTTTTGGATTCATAAAAATGTATGGTTTAGTCAAAAATATGCTATGCACTTCGCTTATTCAAACAATGTTTACAACGGATATGTCAGCTAAATATTCTTTGGGCCCAAGCTGACTTTGAAACATTTATTCAAACAATGTTTACAACGGATACGTCAACAAAATATCGCTGACGAAGAATCATAGCTGACGTATCCGTTGTAAACATTGTTTGAATAAAGGATACGTCAGCTATGATTCTTCATCAGCGATATTTCGGCCCTTCTTGGCAAGGGTCCTCGTCAGGCTGTCAATCCTCTGGTTCAACTTCGGGGAAGGAAACAAACCTGTAATAAATAAAAAAACAGAGGATTGACAGCCTGACGAGGACCCTTGCCAAGAAGGGCCGAAGTATCGCTGATGAAGAATCATAGCTGACGTATCCGTTGTAAACATTGTTTGAATAAATGTTTCAAAGTCAGCTTGGGCTCAAAGAATATGCTATGCACTTCGCGATTACAATGCGCATTTTAACGGGGCTAGAAATCCGTTTTGTACTGCCCTGTTCACAAGTATGCCTAGCCAAGCACTGATGCCTAGGCACGTGCCTAGCTAGGCATCACCGATCACTTGGCGATCACATCCATGCCTAGGCCAAGATTCTGTGCCAGGTACCGAGTTCTAGACTCTGGAACTCCGTGCTTGGCAAAGCTGAAAACAACCAATCAGAGGCAGTATTTAAAGCAGGGTTAAGTAAGGAGGATATTAAGCATATTATTGAGATGAGGGCTGATAGTTTACCACTTGGGGCAAGGAGAAAATATATTGGTAAAGTAAACGAGAGAATTGGTCCTTACTTCTGTCCTATGTGTGGTTATGAGGACGAAAGCGTAGTACATTTGATGTGTGATTGTGTGGAATTGAATGAATGGAGAAAGGAGGTATTGGTGAGAGAGTGTTTAATGAAGAATGGATGGTAAGGATGATGAAGGATGAGTGTTTTGTTACTGTAAAAATACTTGGACGTTACTTGAGGCTTGCGATGGAGCATAGAAGGAGATTTTTAGAATAGGAGCTGCGTGTTAGCTATGTAAGTGAGTGCGTTTCTTAGAATTTTTGTTGCCATGACCCTCGGGCTTTTTTGGTGAATTATATTTTATTCTATATTCTATTCAGGCAGCGACTTTGAATCCTTTTTTACACAAAGTTTTATTTCTCTGAAAATATGAAAACATAGAAGGCTAGGAAATACTACTGTTGTAACTACAGAACAGGTTAAGCAAAACCACTGATGCACAAATGGTTATGGGCCCTTGGGGTCATGAAAGTTTATCATTTGCTCGAAAGTATTCTTCTTCTTTTTTGGACTTCGCGGCTAAGATGCACACTTTAAGATGTCTAGAATTGAATTTGTGAGCAGACATTCATGCGTCCTTGGGGATCTTAAAAATTTATCGTTTAGTCTTCAAATGAGCACACAAATGTTTTGTCCATTTATGAAAGTGTATCATTAGATCAGAAACACGTCCTCTTGTCAGTTATCAAGTTTCCTTCGGATCCGACCAACCATTCACAAATTATGCATGACACACAATTCCGGTAACACGATTCCAATTCCCTCCACTCCCCCGAAGAAGGCCGGATCAGGGAAACGACTGGTTCCAAGTCAGTCTGATCGGGTCTCTAATACACCTGCCGAGTTTCATCGCCCTAGTGCACCTATAAGTACCTTAACTCGCGATCACCTGAATTCCTCCCCCCACCCCCACAGTACGCCGATCCGGTTGGTTGCTTGTTCTTTTTCGCAGTCAGCTTTGGCTAAAGCTACATCTATCGCAAGCTAGCTGTTGTAAACACTATAATATACGTTACATTTGTATTAACTGCGCATGTATTAACTTCTATCGGGTTGTTAACTTCGCTCATCCCTCTGCTCATCGTCATCATGTTGCTTTATTTCTTATTAATCAGTGA
This sequence comes from Branchinecta lynchi, assembly GCA_023053575.1. NCBI lineage: Eukaryota > Metazoa > Arthropoda > Branchiopoda > Anostraca > Branchinectidae > Branchinecta > Branchinecta lynchi. The sequence continues at coordinate 18,201,239 of JAKZAP010000002.1, forward strand.
CTTCGATTCATCTTCTTTTTTTTTATAAATCCCAATAGGAAGTTTCTAACAATTCAAAAATCTCCTGTTAATCCAGGACCAGGCCGCATCGCTCACCGAATCACCATTCTTTACCCTTGTCTCGACCCCAGTTGGTTGCCTTAGTCAATTCCATAGCTTCTCGAACTTTCCGTTTTCGCCGGATTCTGGGCCGACTGTGACAGTATTTTCCGATACAGTTTGATGACGATCGCCTAAGTATTACCACGAGGTAAGACACAACCGTTCTAAAATTTCCGTTTCCTCTTTGCAAAATTACTTCACTCTTAAATGTTGAGGTACAAAGCCAGTCTAAGAATTTGACCTAAGGATTCCCATGTAAAATTTCATTGAAATACCTAAATCCGTTCGGGAGTTATCATAATGTATTATTTTCGGACAACCAAAGCTTCTGATCTCTGCTCTTCTCACTTTCATTCGGCCCATAAGCAAGTATTAAATACCATTAATATTAAACTACAACAATATGAATTGAATATACAGTATTAATATATTAAATACAAATATAAATAAAATTGTACAAAGACAAGCTAGTTCAAACGATCGTCACGTAAAGACAGGGATGTCATTTGTGAAGCCCCCCCCCCCATTCGCATAGGGGATCACTTCTGCTTGGATGGATGATTCACCATGAAAAATGACACAGGAACAGTCACTCTAGATCAGAAAGAGAACGCATAGAATAATGGAGGCCAATCAACGTTGGATGACCACAAATCGACAACAATAGTACTTCAAAGTGCCTTAGGCATCATAACAAAGATTTGATCCATATAATATATCAGAGGATAGAGTAACCGCTGTGCGGCAGTAACCTACAACAACTTGAGCTTACAAACAAAATCTTGAGTGCCACTAAAAGCATCCTGATCTTACCTTAGAAGCATCTTCTTATCCCGATCAGGCCAAACCGAAAAACCAAACTGAATTCAAAATTCGAGCTACTGCATCCCACATCTTGAGATCATGAAATAGGTCAAAGAAACATACGTGTTTTACAATTTAGAAAATTCAGCCCCACAGTTCACTAGACGCAAACATGACACAATGTGTTAATCACGCCTATCCGTCGTTTGTCCAATAAAGTGCGAGCCTACAGATGACTCGCGAAATATGACGACTGAAAAGGCCGATTTATACCGACGTGTTGTATTTGTCATAAGTGTTTTGCCACGCATTTCTGTACTTTAAGTAAAAATACCTAGTAAGTTAGTAACCCATGAAATTTTAAGTAAGGATTAGTATCAAGTATTCCTCAAAAAGTACTTTGGGAAAGTACTTCAGTATTTAAGTACTCAGATAATTAGGTAGGTTTGTACAAAAAAACTGCAAAATATCCTGCGAGAGGGCGCAAATTAAATCAATTTATTTTAGATCCCGAAACATAGAGATGGAAACGATGTGAATTTATAAGTTTTGTCCGTTCGTCTGTCTGTCTTTTGGCACGATAACACTCGGAAGAGTTGGGTGTTTCGTCGAAACTTGGCGTGAGGGTCCTTTGAGTCAAAGTACAGGTCGAGTTCGCATATGGGTGCCGAAGCTAGTATATTTAAGGGTGTAGGAAGGGGGTTAAATTTAAGGCCCGACAAATAATGTAGCTCATTGTCGAATTACGAGTAAGAGACATACTGAATGAAATGAAATAATGATATGAGAAATATCCTAACTTTGTTTGCGACACACACAACAAGTTCACGGAATCCGGAGCAAACTTGTGAGACGTACAGTTTTCTCAATAGAAATTTTGTAAAATTTTAATTCGGTATAGTAGTTGACTTTGTCACCGATGAAGAGTGACTTTGCCGCCTCAAATCTGTTTAAAAGGAAGCGCTGCCCTATCGCGTGTCACGCTCGTATCTACGCAGTGAAAAGTGATAACTATATACCGAAGCAAAATTTATAAATTTGTCTTTCTATAAAAAGTTTAATTTTCCCGACTGAGTGGAACTGCAACTTGTCAGGCGACACTGCCAGAGCTTACCGTTTTTCGAAATAATAAATTAATAAATACTGAGACATGTTTGGTTTTCATTCATTCGTATACCAGCCGAGATACCAGTGAAACATTTGTCTTTATTTTTAAGTTTCTGCTGGAGCTACTTTGACGGCGCTAAGTCGTGTGCCTTCATATCCCGCTAGATCACACCACGGTCGTACCTAGATGTGATTCGAATTAGCCTACTGAAAGTGGGAGGAGCTCTAGATGTTGCTCAGACCAAATTGACCTGACCTGAGAATCATTCTCTTGTCTCAATCCGATCAAACTGACAAATCAAACTAAATTCAAAGGCTGAGATACTATCTGTTTCTACATCTTGGGGGGGGGGGGAGGGGGCCCCGCTTTTTGCTAAGTCGTATCAGTCGTTTATTTTGACCTCGCCGAGGTCCCGGACATTCATTTTAAGAAAAACAATCCGAGTCGTTCAAAAAAAAATGTTAATTTTGGCTCTACCCAGCTACAGTCGTAAACTCGTCCCGAACCGAGTCGTTTAAACCAGGTTTCATAACAGGGACTGGTAGAAGACATGATTCATGGTGGCAGCACGTCGGCTACCTATTCTACTCCCATGTGATTTGTATCTGCCTCACTTAGGTCTTTCAGATTTTAGCCTGTCAAAGGTCAAGATTTCAATAGGTTAGTTGTTACCTTAAAGTATGTTGTATATGAGTGGTGGTCGGATGGATTGTAAATATAAGTGACTCTGACTGGATAACATTAATATACCTTATAGACCAAAAGCGAGATACGACATTATGTGCATAGATTGTTGGTCAGACTTTGACTACACGTGGAAAAAGAAGGCATGTAATTTTGATCATAAGGAAAATCCATCATAATTCATATGACAGGAGATTCGCGAAACCAGTGTGCCGAGAACAGTAGAAAAATGTCGTTTACAAAGCCAGGTTGGGGTGGGTACAACGCTTGAAAAGGAGAAGGAAGATTGTAATATACATCCGAAATTCGTTTCCCGGGACAGGAGGGGTTCTGCAGACGATGGAATAGGTCATTCTAGTCGGGAGTGTAAATTTTTGGCATCTATTCTAGTGTTAAAGCAGATCTGAAAAGCCTTTGTAAAACTCCGCAGCCTACTATATGAAAATATCAGGACACTCATACAACTCGAAAATGATCTCTTTATTTTTAAGTTATTCTGAAAGCGAATTTCCCGTTCTTCAATTGCTGTTATTATTGAGACTCGGACCTAATTTGGTGGCAAGGTCGCAGATGAAGATTGAGGCAGATAGAATGCTGCATTGGGGAAAGATATAGTGTTCCTATCAGGCGAAAGACGAAAGTTTGTTCTGTCAACGAGTCCGGGTTTGTTTTTACACAGAAGGAATAAGATTCTGCAAACCAGTTAGAAGTTGCAGTTTTTCGGGTGTAATCAACTGTAGTTTGAAGTACTTTTGTTTTCGTCATGAAAGTACAGTGTGTCGAATGGGAAAATAAAACGGTACGATGTAGGCTACTTTCATAATGAAACAAAAGTACATCAAACTACAGTTAAAATATACACCCGTCTCGTCTCGTCCGCGAATCGTCGTCTTCTCGAACCGAGTCCGAATCTGTGAAGTCCTGTCGGGTAAAGACCAAAAGTTTAGTCCGGATACCCGATTTGTTGTATTAAATTCACTCGCAAACCTTTTTACCTCGTTTTGTTTCTAAGTAAGCATGTTTTTAACGTGAAAATTACTTTTTTGCTATTAATTCCGAACAGACCTATTTCGTTTTCACAGGTTTGTGATTTTATAGGTATTGTTTGCTTTTCATTGTGTTCACAAAAAGACGCTCTGCTCCGCGGCTTTACGTCCGTAAATCTCATCTTTTTTTTAAATGCACTAGCAAACTTTTTCCTCGTTATGTTTTGAGTAGGCGTGTCTTTAACGCGAAAATTCCTTTTTTTATTATTAATTCTTAACATATCTACTTTGTGTCTACTTTGTTTTCTATGGCCACCATTTTGTCACTTTTTTCGACGGAGAGGTTTGTGGTTTCAAAGTTATTCTTTCTTTTCCAATGGGATCGCAAAAGACGCTCTGTTCATCGGCGTTTCACAAAGTTTTGCCTGTGGCGCATTGCGTAGTATCATGAACAAATAATCAGATAGAACCTCTGTCTTTCTTACCATGCAGCGACTATGAATCAGGGTTGCTACATCTAAAATATTTAGAGAGCGACTTTTGGCTCGAAACTGAGAGTGAAATTTATTTTTACGAAATGTGCCCTTTTGGTCGAAATCGTCTCTGTAAAAATTACACATCTTAATTTACTTTCATAAAAAGAACTTGAAATAGTATTTTTTGGTCGGAACCACCGCTGCAAAATGATAAATTTGGTTATTTAGAGCGATTTTTATGTCCTACGTAGGACAAGAGTGACAAAAACAAAATAGAGTGGCAATTCACACTATTGTGCGACATTTGGCAACCCTGCTATGAATGCCCCGACAAAACTTAGCGGACATAGAGGTATTTATTGTGGATTTTTACCCGTCTACTCTACTCTGTACTTCCATCTTCGCCGTTACTCATATCACAGAAAGAAAATGCAGGGGGCGTACTCCGCGCGCTGACCCGCCCTTGACCGCGTCCAGAGAACCAATCAGCTATGTCGTCTACATTTCTTCAAGCCGGCTTCACGGCGATATAGCTAATGGTAGATTTAACGAAACATGATGTGACGCGAAGCTACTAACCTCCGCTCGTTCGCAGCGGAATAGTACAGAGATAGGGAGACGAAGGTTCTATCTGATTCTTCGTTCTTCGTAGTATTCTCTATTTAAAAGAACTGTGTGAATCTGAAACACATTAAAGGCTAGAGTACGGTAAGTATAATAGTTAAAACTTGCCAGACAAAAGCAGACTACACAAATTTCACCTGCGGCGCTTGCTTTAATTTGCCCAGGGTACAGGCGTTTAAAGCTTTCCTCTTTAGCGAAAGCTGAAATGTAAAGCTGAGATTATGAATGTATGTATAAACAAATTTGATTACAAGAACAATTTCAGCTGATGCACTTCAGATAGTTTTACACCGACTCTATTATTTGTTGGCACTATATGCACAGTTGCCGCGAAGTTCATTTTTGTCGGTACATGCGAGTCGTATATTGCGATCCAGGAGTCGTTGAAATGAGGCGTCCCCCCCCCTGACCTGAGTGCTTCGTGCGACCCCTGCCCACAGATCATTAAAAACAAGCGCGTGGGTGTGCGTTTACATGCTGCAGATGTCTTATAAGCCGGTTGTTTGCAAATAAAATTTGGGCCTCAATTGGATTGCAACATTGATGACTGGATACAAAAGGATGATCCGGTCACATTTTCGATCTTTATCGTATTCTTCATTTTATGTGCTAGTTTGTTACATCAACGTCTTTGCGTGGACACATGCATGGTTACACAGCCAATTCAAACTCCAAGATTTTCGTATTTTGTGAAGGGTGACATCAGAAACATATAAAACTAGATTTACGTTGCCTGGGCAACTTAACTGTTGCATTTGCCAGATCCCGTAAAGATATTCTTTGTCTCAAGGCCAGATTACACAGATTGTGATACGACCGGAATACCATTGGTAGTCGATCCCTATAAAACATACTGATTCAACAAGTTTGTTCATTTCGAAAGTTCAACCGATTGTAAAAATACATATAATTTTTCGGATTAGGGCTGAACGACTGATCCGCTAAGAAAACTAGGAACAGGTATGAATTTAGTATTCATTCTTGCCCTGAAATCGAAGATCTATACGACTTCAGAATCAACTGGCTGTGCTATCCAAATTCAAGGTTTTGCCAGATTCCGGACGAACTCCTTGTCACTTCAAAAAAATAAGTTCAGATTTTCAGCAAGTAATTTTACTCCGATAACGAATCCCTACTGTGCTTAATTTCCGTGCGAACTACTTATCCCCCAAGGAAAAGAAGTTAAAATGATCTGAGTATGTTTCCTTACCCCTGTAATATTTTTTTAATCAGCTACCAGACTCAACTTTTAATTATATTTGTCCGGCAAGAAAATAAAGCTAAAAAATGAATTCATCATGTCTTCTTACCCCTACTTTTAACAATTTGTCAGTCTTGGCCGGATTCCGGGCCAAGACATCACTTACGTCTGGGATACAAAAAGCACAACAAAACCAAAGTGATGCTTCCGAAACACAACAATTGCCAAATAGCTGAATTGGCAAATCTTTGGGCCCCACAAAACAAATGTACGTGCCCTTGGGGAAGTTCCTACCCCTTTTTTTAGACCTGAACTTGGACATGAAAGTGAACCGTCTAACCTAGCATCGCCAGGCGCCAACTGGCAACAACCCCTCGCACTGTTTACTGCGAGGGGTTGCGCACTGGCCGATTTCGTGTACACCATGAGGCAGAGGCAGATGAGGCATGTAAGGCAGGCATGAGGCACGTGAGGCAGACATGAGGCACGTGAGGCAGACATGAGGCACGTGAGGCAGACATGAGGCACGTGAGGCAGACATGAGGCACGTGAGGCAGGCATGAGGCACGTGAGGCAGGCATGAGGCACGTGAGGCAGGCATGAGGCACGTGAGGCAGACATGAGGCACGTGAGGCAGACACGATGAAAATACAACTTGCGTAGAATTGAAGTCATCGGACCAAAAAATCTTAGCAATGTCAGTGTCAAAATGTCGCAACATTTTTGTTTGATATTACATATTGATTAAGCAATTCGTTTGTGGCGAATCTCTGAAAGTACCCAGTACCGACAGTACTGTTCAGGCCACAGAGTATCATGATAGTAGTATAAGAGGTATAACTTGCCTATCTTGCAATGTTACGGATGGGATGGAAAAATTCCCGCGCGCCATCTGCAGAAGATTCTCATTTGACCATTTGATTTTGGCCTACATTTGACGGTTCGTTTTGACACCATGGTCATTGAGTGTGAAACCCTGACTGGTTTTGCAGTAGACCCAGGGGCATCACGAGCCCTTCCTTGTAGGGGGAGGGGGTGGGGAGGGGCAGCTCCAAGATTATACCAGAATTGTTCGAGATTTTACCTTGGAATTCACCGGAATTTCTTTGCATTCCTGCGTCATTTCTTTGAAGTTTATTCACTGCCCAGATCTTAAAATATTTTTCTACATCCGGAGAAGGGGGGGGGGGGGAAATAATCATTGAAAACATGCATCCATGTGCGACCCTGTATTCAGCCGAACGCCGAAACTTTGGTTGCCTTCTTAGCCATTTTTGACATGTTATTATGGCACTTACCTTTCAGCCAAGTGCCATATAGCGATCGCAATTTCTGGCCGTCCGTCGGTCGTTTTGCTAGTTCGGGCACTTCCACATACGCTAGGACGATCAAACTTGGCAGGCATATCAGGGACCCCAAATGATTTTTGCATCATTTCCCCGATCCGAGCATCGTTGGGGGAGTGGAGGGAGGGGAATCCGGAATCTTGAGGTCTTTATAACTTTTGAATGGGTGATCGGATAGCAATGAAAAACTAGACCTACGTTGCCTGGGCAACGTGAAGTGTTGCGAGAGCAACACTTTGGTTTTGTTTCTTCGCTTTCGGTTAAATGCTGGAGTTGTCAACTTATCGAAGGTTTTAAAACGGTTTGTTCTAAAAAGAAGAATCACATGATCAATTAAAAGATATTCTTTAGCGTTGTAAAAACAACAATAAAACAATATCGGAAGAAGGGACTAAATTGAATTTGCGGTCAGTTGAACTTTATCCTTTTCAATCCGTAGACATCGTGACGGATGAAAACTTGGAACAATATCTTATATAATCTAGTTGGTATTATAAAGCTATCCGTAACTTTTCAGGATTAAAATACCATAGATGACACTATTAATTTTTACGAAACTACCTCATTGTTTTACATTATCGTTTGTACCCGTTGCGGAAACAGTTAATCCTAGGTTACAGCGATAGACCGTCGATACAAACTTTCTTACCGTCAGATTTATATAAATCGAATACAAGATGCAACAATTTGCACAAAATTCTAGCTCCTCGTGAACCGATTCTTACTTACAAGTCCGTCTCCCATGATAGACATCAAGTTCACCGGATAAAAATAATGGGTACACCAGGTAGCAAAAGTTGCAAACCCCTCATCGCTGAAAATTTTTGTAGCATAACAGCTGATTATTACTTACAAGTCCCTTGCATGTTTTACAATTGGGAACCAAATTGTTCTTACCATCGAATACACCGGAAACAAATCACAGATACACCAACTGGCAAAAGCTGCAAACCCCTCATTGCCGAAGATGATTATGAGCTAACATATATCGACTGTCGCGTATAAGTCCCCTACATGTCTCACAGCTGGTATCGCCTATTGTTGGTTTCGTGTGTACATTCCTACTGAAGTTGTCAACCCCTTGAAACTTTCAAACTGGTGTATCTCACGAAGGAATCTTTGTACCAAAAAACGGATGTAATATACTTTGATCAGCTCATCAACGGCTATCGATTGCCGTTGATAAAAAAAATTCTACCTGTCTTAGTTCAAAAGTTGACTTTTTTGCCGTAGGCCAACTTTCTAACGTCACCACTTAGAAAGGAGCAAAGGATAAGCTTCAATTCCTTTATATTAGCAATGAGAGAAGTTCTAAAGTTTAAGATGATCATCTGATACCATTTCTCTACCGCACACCCAAGTGCAAAAAAACGAATGATAAACTCAGCTGAAATCGCGAACACAAATGGATAGAAACAATAGATGGCAGCACTTTCGGACCCGTGGTAAAAAGCCACTTTTTGGTTTGCTCTAGATTTTTCTATTTATCAGTCAAAGAAGATATGTTGGCTATGGGGCCGGGTAACTGCCGCATATATTTAACACTTATATTTAAACCAGATTTTAACACTATATTTACCAGATCTTTTTTAGATTTTTAGCAAGATCTAACACTATATTTAACACCAGATTTTAATCCATCTTCAATTTGAAACTGGTGCCTGCCTGCTTGCGTGCTAGAGCGGAGCTTTCCACTCGAAAGCAGAAACATGGTTTGATGAAACGAAAGGTTGGCTGCACAACTTCAGATAGTCCTCTCTGACAGAGGCTATATAACTCCTCTTCACTTCGCACACCGTAGGCTCTGGCTCGAGGACAAGTAAAAACCATCCTTTTTGGCCCCAGGCAAGAGTTCTACGGAGCTTTCCAAAATGTAATGTCATATTCATCAATCCGGCCTAAGGTCCACACTTTCCGTAAAAACCGCACAGGTTAGTTACCAATTACCAGGTTACCAATTACCAGGAATAAAATGAAATCGGCGGCATAGGAAAAAAAAAAAAAAAAAAAAAATAGGACAAAACCAAAGTGTTGCTCTCGCAACACAATGATGTTTGGAGAGATCTCGTGCCTCAGACGACCCACTTAAAATCCGGACCGGATCCGATGACTTTGGGGGGAGCTGGAGGGGGGAACCGGAAATCTTGGGAAACGCTTAGAGTGGAGGGATCGGGACGAAACTTGGTCGGAAGAACAAGCACAAGTCCTAGATGCATCGTTGAGAGAACCGGACCGGATTCGGGCACTGTGGCGGGAGTTTGGGGGGCTGGGGAGTTAGGTGATCCCGCGAGTTCGGTACTAGGACGAGGGAATTTGGTAGGCATATCAGGGACACGAACAGACTGCCTTAAGAATAGTCGTTGAGTAGTCTTTTGAATAGTCCTGAGTATACCTAAGTCTGTCAGAGATAATTTACCAGGGTTTATTAAAGGCATTAATCAACTAACAAGAAATATATATTTTTTTTGCCTTTCAAATAATCCGCATGGACAACCCAGTTCAAATTTCCCGAGGGGATAAGAAGCTCCCTCTCTTTTTGTTATTCATCACAGATCTCGTAGCTGAGCGAAAAATTTTCAAAAATCCCTAAACGTGTCACCAGAACGGGCGATGAGGCACGTGAGGCAGACATGAGACACGTGAGGCAGGCATGAGGCACGTGAGGCAGGCAGGAGGCACGTGAGGCAGGCATGAGGCACGTGAGGCAGACATGAGACACGTGAGGCAGGCATGAGGCACGTGAGGCAGGCAGGAGGCACGTGAGGCAGGCAGGAGGCACGTGAGGCAGACATGAGACACGTGAGGCAGGCATGAGGCACGTGAGGCAGGCATGAGGCAGGGAACTTGTACACCATGAGGCACGAGCGCGCAACCCCTCGGTTTACTGTTTATGTTCCAGTATTTTAAACTAGTTGAATAGCCTAATTGATCTCAAGAAATTACCACCGGCTTTCCAGCGAAGAGCCAGAAAGTCATGACAACAAACGTGCTGATTGGTTTACAGAGGATTTGAATCAATTCTGAGGTTTCGCTTGGGTGACATTTCTTGTTCTTCCGAAGGTTCACAGGCGTGTTTCGGGATTCGTTTATAGAGTTTACGTCGCAAGGCTCTCGATTCGCCGGAGCATTCACTTTCGAAACTGCGGCATCTGTTCACAATAGTCGTGAGCACGCGATCTTTGAAACTGGAAAAAGCAACAGATGGCGAACATGAGAATGAAAATAAAAAGCCAGGGCTTGACCTTCCAGATTTTTTTTTTGCGATTCCAGACATCCATTTTGTCGAGACGGATCTTGAAAGGGAAGCGACGCCAAAGGCGTCCCGAGGGGGGGGGGAGCACAGTGCCCCTCCCCTACGTTTCGGGTATTTGGTCGAAATTCGGCCAAAACGAGAATCGTGGCGAAGCCGTTTCATAAATCTTGTTTCTCCACATTTCCAAATTGGGTGATTAACATGTTTATTGGTTCCCATTCTTTATCGGATTTGGTAATTTATCGAACTCTTGTTCAGTCCACATTGATTTCACCGCATTCGGTCCGACCCTTCGTAATTTCGGTGATTTAACGTGTTTACTTAGTCTCATTCGTTACCAAATTCGGTAATCATCGGACTATTCTCAAATACTTGTCTGTTCTATCGCATTCGGTCAACCCACTTCATAATTTGGAGATTAATCGGATTCAGTTGATTCCGATTCGTCACCGAATTTCACCTGAGAACCGGATTTTTGTTTAGTCCGTATCTATTACCAGACTTGCCACATTCGGTTCTTTTAAGTGGTTCTAACAACAGTTTTTATTCCATTACGAAATTTGGTTGCTCTACCGCTCCCGATCTGTTCCTCTTTTTGGGATCCCAAAACGTAAGTGGAGGGATATCTATGACATCGCAAGAGTTGTCCGTCTGTCCGTCCGTCCGTCTGTAAGCAGGATAACTCTCGAACGGAATGAGATATTTTGATGAAACTTGGTGTGAGGATTCGTTGGGTCGTCGGACCAGTCAGGTTCGTAGATGGGCTTTGTAGCCTTACATTTAGGGGTGTGGGAGGGGTTTCAAATTAAGGGTCAAACAAAATATTTTCAAACAGCTAATGTGATAGTCGATTAGGGGTAAGAAGACATGCTGAACACGATGAAGAAAACCATTTTGTCATCGAACAAGTAGTTCACCCGGAATCCGGCCAAAACCGGAAAGCTTGTTAAAAGTAAAAGTTTTATTTTAAGTTGATCAGATGTTCGATTTAGGGCAGGAAGACATACTGAAGACGATGGCTAAAACCATTTTCTTGACGGACAAGTAGTTCGCCCGGAATCCGGCCCAAACCGGAAAGTTTGTTGAAAGTAAAAGTTTTATTTTAAGTTGATTAGATGTTCGATTTAGGGGTGGGAAGACACGCTGAACACGGTGGTGAAAACCACTTTCTCGACGGACAAGTAGTTCGCCCGGAATCGGGCCCAAACCGGAAAGTTTGTTAAAATTAAAAGTTTTAGTTGAAGTTGATTAGATGTTTGATTTAGGGCAAGAAAACATGCTGAACACTTATGTGAAAACAGTTTTCTATCCGGACATGCAGTTCGCCCGGAATCCGGCCAAAACCGAAAAATTGGTAGAAGTTAAAGTTTTATTTGTAGTTGATTAGATAACCTATTTAGTGGTAAGAAGAGATGCTGAATCCATGTGTGACAATCATATTTTACCCGGACATATAGTTCGACCGGAATCCGGCTGGAGTCGGAAAATTTGTTATAAGTAAAATTTTTATTTGAAGTTGATTAGATGTTCATTATTGGGGAAGGAAGATACCCTGAGTTCATTTTTGAGCTTTCTTTTTTTCGCCGGACAATTAGTTATGGAGTTTGGCCGAAATCGGGAAATTGGCGGTAGCTATTTGGCCTTAATCTGTTTCTGAATTTTAATTGTAAAAATGTTCAAGGAGTCTGGCGATGACTGGATCTGGCTAAGACAAGACCCAGTTGTCTGGATCAGATATTGAATTTTTGGGATCCCATCGAAACCTTTGGTCTTGTTTTTAGTTAGTTTTTCGGTAGTACGAATTCATTATCTGGTTCACCGCAGTAACTGAGTTTGGTAATTTAAGTGGCATTTATTTAGCTCTTGTTCTTTACCATTTAACGGTAGCTTGAGCTGGTTGCCATTCATTGCTTAACTTTTACTTCTATTGATTGCAGTACTTCAGGAACAAGCACGTCTCTTGCCGTGGAAACTAGCCTACTTTTGTTTGTTGTAAATTCAGAATAAATGTACTTCATATCTACTTTACTCTGGATGGCCCCTTTTTTTCGCCAGACAGCTCTGGGGCTTAATAGGTAGTCTTAGGATCGCAAAAAGACACTTTGATGATCAGTCCTTCAAAAAATTTCGCCTGCGGCGTATTTCGCAGTATTCGCGATTTAGAAGAAGGGTACGTCATTGGCGTTTGAGGCTTCGATTTTTTAACCACATTAAAGGTTCAATATTTTTGAACCACATGCAAAGGCAAACATTTTCATTAGCCTGCGGTGCTTTAGTTCGTCCTGAATACAGCCATTAGCGTCGTTTTCGGGTTGCAGCAGCGGCGTTTTTTGTCGGCACATTCCAGTCCTGTTTGCAAACTGGACGTCTCCCAAAGGTAAAAGGCTAGTGATGGCTTACCCGTGAAAAAACAGGAGTGGATGAGTGTGAAAACGTGCCAAATTTTATCTTTATTTTGTTCATACTATACAACTTTTTACATTTTAGCTTCTTCAAGGCACCTCACTATGTTTTTAGAAAAAAAAAAAATACAAATTCGGTCAAAATCAGGTACAGATTCGGTCAATTTTACCAGGTTCGCCCCCCCCCCCCAATGAAGAAAGGCTCATGACACCTCTGAGCGAGGCCAAAATCGTCTGGAAGTCCGAGGTCCTGGATACCGCAGATTCCGGAAATCTGGAAGCGGAACATGTCATAGAGCAACACATTTGAGAGACCCAGTATCCATGGGGATCGACTAAAACCAGGAAGGGAAGGGAACGCGAGAAAAGCAGGAAGGCATACTAGAACCAGGAAGGGCATACTAGAACGAGGAAGGGCATACTGAAACAGAGGAAGGCTGTCGCCAAAATTCACCGCACCGTTCCCTTCCTCTATCTAGTATTATTTGAGGGGTCGGCAACTATAAGATGGTGAACTTCGAATTTAAAATCCGAGGATTTTAGTTGCCTACCGTAAGAACAAGAAACGAAAAGGTGAATTAGATTTTGTATAGTTGCCGACCCCCCGCTCGCCTCGGAGGATTGTTGTCACCTACCGTCAGAACGAGAAATGAAAAGGTGAATTGCAATTTGTATAGTTGCCGACACCTCACTGAACTTAATGCCTGTCCATGTCAGGATACTAAAACGAGGAAGGGAAGGTGAACTTTGAATTTGGAAAGTTGCCGACCCCTCAAAGAATACTAAATAGAGGAAGGGAACGGTGCGGCGAATTCTGGCGACAGCCTTCCTCGGTTTAGTATGCCCTTCCTGGTTTTAGTATGCCTTCCTGCTTTTCTCGCGTTCCCTTCCCTTCCTGGTTTTAGTCGATCCCGTATCCATGCAAATGAATGGAGTAGACGACAATGGGAAAGTGATTTACAGCTGTGACTAGGAAGCAACATATATTTTAAGAGGATATCTAGGAAATACTAAAAGATAGTGGCATTAGCCATCACCATTATCATCAAAACGGAATAGTTGGCTCGACTGTGCGGACGGCCCAGATATCTGAGTGTAGAAAGTAATAGTGAAGACCAGCTCAGACGGCGTTCGTAAAGTTGTTCCATAAGCCTGCAGTTTTTTGTCAAGTCCTTTACGGTTCCAGGCAAGACGTTTGACTAATGCTGGGCGACGTCCGTGAACCTGACGAACGGACTGTCCTATAAAGATCAAGCAAACCAAGCCTGAGTGTGTTTATGGGTGAATACGTTGAGCCAAGCGTTGTATATATTCGAATATGCATAGTGTAAAATACCTTCCCAAAGACCTGATTAGAGGCAGATTATGGCGGTCTGGAAAGCTTTGTTAGTTTGTTTGTTTTCGCGGAATTTTCGGGGCGATCGCACAAACACTGTTTCCGAGCCACAGCTTCTTTTTGGGACCGCGTAAAAGCGACTGCATGTCTATTCCGAGCCGGAAAAGAATGAACGCAAAAGTATGGTTAGTCGATACTTTGTTTCAGAGGCCTGGATTCGGAAAGAATATAGGCAACATCGCAGTGGTGAAGACGAAAATTATCACAGGAGGCTCCCTGAGAGAAGCTTCAAGTTAGATGTGACGACACATTTTATTTACAAAAGCCATACAAATAAATAAAAATGAGATATGACTTAGTCTTTCTTAACCACTACGAAGGGCGCTGCTGCGTGGGGGACTGGATGCACTGGGTAGGGAACAGCGTATGGCTGAGCGTATGGTGCAGCAACTGGAACCTCAACTGCTACCTTCTGGACGTTGACCTCTGGGACAAGGTGGACGTCATACTGAGGGGTGATCTTTTGAGAAGCACGGACTGGGGCAAGCACTTTCTGTTTTTGCACTAGCTCTTTAGGGGCTGGTGCAAATCCATCTGGGACCGGAGCGCTGAGGTCAGTAGAATAAGCAACGCCAAATGGTGCAGCGTAGGGAAAGACGGCCTGCTCTCCGCTCTTCAAGGCGACGGCTGGGGCTGCTCCAAGGGTTGGCTTGTAGATCTGGGAGGTGTATCCAGTTACGACGGGTGTGTCAGCGTAGT
This sequence comes from Branchinecta lynchi, assembly GCA_023053575.1. Taxonomy (NCBI): domain Eukaryota; kingdom Metazoa; phylum Arthropoda; class Branchiopoda; order Anostraca; family Branchinectidae; genus Branchinecta; species Branchinecta lynchi. Next base: position 18,216,320 of record JAKZAP010000002.1, read on the forward strand.
GCACCGTCTTTATGGCTGGCATGATGGGCGCGGCATAGGCAAATGGCGCACCATACGCAAACGGTGCCTGATGGTATACTGTGAAAGGGGCAGCTGCGACGGTAGCGAAGAGGGCAGACAAGACGATCTAGAAGAGGTATAAAAGTATCAGTATACATAATATTTCTCAGAATCTACTAGATACGCGGCTATTTTTTTAGTTTTTACCATGAAGAAGGAAAACCTTCTTTTTGACGTTTTTAAAGTATAACACTTATATGGCCTGCACCATTGATTTCGGAACACTGACCATACAACGCAACAGTAGAACTAGTTTTTTTTTGTTTCAATTCGCATGTTTCTATGTCCTTCATTCGCGACGCAAATAAATTAATGAATTTGAAATGTAGCACAAATGGTACAAAGCCTGACAAAAAATAAAGATGAACTTCGTTATTAAGCAAATCTCTAGATGAATTTTAATCTACCACACGATGTTCCTATATCATCGATATGAGCAGGCACCGGAGTCCGGATGCAAAGATTGCAGAATCAAGTTGCAGGTTGCTTTCTCTTTACAATGCTGGGGATACGAATACCAATCTTTCTCGGAGGGTAGTCTCGAAAGCCTAAACTATTCTTTCTCGTATGCCAGCGTTAATTTCACTTAACCTTGAAAGGACTTGTCAAGATGACTCAACCTAGACCTGCCGTTCTATGAATATAATATATATATACTTACAAATGCCTTCATTTTAGAAAACTTAAGAAGGTTTTAGAAGTTAGAAGAGTGAAGTTGCTCTGCCAATCAACAACCTCAGGAATACTTTTATAGGAATCAACTTGGAGCTTCACCGCTACGCCCAACCCACCGGCACTAATGTGACGTCACTCTTTACATATTTAACTGTTACGCGAGCCGATTTGCCATGATGTAATATGTCAGATACTGTTTTTGGGATCCCAACATTTAAGTGACGGGATATCCATGACTTCGTAAAGTTGTCCGTCCGCCCGTCTGTCTGTTAGCACGATAACTCTCAAAGGGATTGAGATATTTCTTTCAAACTTGGCGTGAGGATCCTTTGGGTCAAAGTACAGGTCAAGTTCGTAGATGGCATCATAGCTATTTATTTAGGGGTGGGGGAGGGGTTTCAAATACAGGGAGGATTTTTTTTTAAAGCTAATGAGATAGTCGATTTAGGGGTATGGAGATATGCTAAATCCGAAAATGAAAATTGTTTTCTCGCTGGACAAGTAGTTCGACCGGTATCCGACCAAAACTGGAAATTTAGCATGAAGTTTTAAAACGCAATGATATGGCCAATATACGGTTAGACACACAGAAATGCGTTGCGAGCAGGATGCGTTCGACAACTGTCTGGTCAACAATCTAATAAAATTCGTCGACGAATTTTCGGAAAAACCAGGTGGCGATACCAGTCCCTACCCTATCCCTTTATACATGCAAGGCAAAACCTTATCGCGCTTTTATGGTTAGTGAAGAAAAGCAGTGAAGAAGGTTAGTGAAGAAAAGTAGCGGGGATTTGTTGATTTCGAATTTAGTTGAATACCGAGAGTTAAGGAGATCTCATGGGCAGTTATTAGGATGTAAGAAGAAGATATTTGATGGAGAAAAGAATGATAAGATAGTTTGAATGATAAAATTTAAATAAGAAAAATAGTAAGGAGTTTTGGGATGAAGTTAATCGATCTTTGAATTCCCGTGCAAAGGATCTTACGGCCGCCAGCAGCGAGTTGGCCTGATTTTATGGAGAATAGTGAGGATTTCCCCCAGGAGAACGTGTTTGATGAAGGTTTTAGGAGTGACCGTCGGGACCAAGTTAGTTTCCCGATGAAGGAGACAGATTACGCGTTGTTAGAACAGATCGGAGAGCAAGAGGTATGGGGCCAAATCAAAAAGATGAAAGTGAAATCAGCACCAGGGGTCGATGGAGTTCTACTACTGCTACCACTACTCTACGGCCTGCGACATGGGACACGTCAATTGTTATCCCAATTTTCAACAAGACCAAAGGTTTCGATGGGATCCCAAAAATTTAATATTTACAGACAATCTGTTCTTGTAGCGGTCCATTGGTAATCATCGGAGAAGACGAAGTTCAAATATGGATTCAGCATGTGAGTTTACCCCTATAGCCTGCGTCATGCCTACTTTGACGAAAGTTCCTGCCTTACTTCTGCCAAATTTCCGGTTTCAGCCGGATTCCGGTTGAACTACTTGTCTTGCAAAAAATTGAAGTTCAAAAACAGATTCAGCGTATCTCCTATCTCCATAATCAACTTCACATAAAACTTCAACTTTTAACAAATTTTCCGATTTCAGCAGGATTCGTGGTGAAATGTGTCCAGGTATAAATGATTGTCATACACGAATTCAGCATGCCTTGTGCCAAATTTTTTGGTCGATAGACAAAAATTTATCGGGTAACACATGGGCAAACAAACAGTTTTCGTGTGCCCCGAGTGCCGAGTGCGAGCCGGAAGCGGGACAGTGCAGTGTTCACGCTGCTTGCAATGGCTCCACCCGAAGTGTGCAGGGATCTCTACAGCCGATAGGCTACTAGCTGGTGAGTGGCTTTGTTTAAACTGCCAAACTGCAACTTCAGCCCCTCTTTCAAAAACGCCAGGTTCCGGTTCTAAGCCTGGACTGAAAGCTTCTACCCCTGCTGCTGCCTCTCCCCGTCTCAATCCCAAATCTACCGGAGCTACTCCCACAGCTAAATCACTGACGCCTAAACCTTCGTCGAAGTCTACCGCAACTCTGAATCAACCCCCCACCCTTTCTTGTGATTGCAAAAAACGCGCAAATGAAATAATAGCATTACAAGAAAACTGCCTACTGTTGCAAAAAGAAATCCTCAACCGTGATGAACTTATCTCTGCTTTACACAAAGAAGTCCACGAGATGTCCAATTATCGTTCGGAACTGTCTCTGAAGCTCGCCAATCAAGCCGGCGAAATAAAAGAGCTAAGTGCGGAAATTGAACTTCGGGAATCGAGACTAAACGTGATTCATAATGAGCTCGCGGCTTTGCGTAATGCACAGCAATCGATGGTGTCAAAAACAAGCCTACTAGAGGCTGATGGTGAGACAAATGTGAGAACAATCGCTGATCTAAAAAATCGGCTTGAGCAACTCCAGTTGTCCAGTGAAAATCATTATCTGACGAAAAACGATGCTGCAAACCAGTGCAGTTTCACTGATTTCGTACCGAACGTGCCAGATTCATTTAGAAAGGAAATATCGGGCATTTCGTCATTCCCGCCTGAAGCCCAAGTGACTAATCCCGTAGGTAACCGGTCAAACAAGTCCAATCTTGCTAAGTGCTTTACTTTTATCGCTACCGGTAAATGCAAGTCCGGTGATGCGTGTTGTTTTGCCCACGAATTGCCAAGAAACTCTGATTTGACGGCTGCAAAGCAAACGAATAAGGAAACCAAAGTGCGTGAAATTAACGAAAAACAAAACGCACGCACACGTATGGAGCCTAAAGTTTGCATGAGGTTCCTGAAGGGAAAGTGTGTGACTGCTAGTTGTAGTTCCTTGCATGTTTGCAAATTTTATCTGACAGGATCTTGTAGTAAGAAAAAGTGTAACTTTGACCACGTGACAATTTGTCAATCGTTTTCTAGTGGAAGATGTTTCGGATGTGATAATGCTCATGTAACAATCCCAAAATACTTCCTAAAGACTGGGTCCGAAAAATCTTCCACCGAAAACCGCCATTTTTTAGCACGAGGGCCAGTGACACAGAGGACAACCCTCAAACGTCATCCTCTGCTTCCAGCTGTTCCCAGCTGTGGTACTTACCCGCGACTGAAAAGCATATTCGATCCCATACCCCCTCTCCATTTCTTAGAACGTCATTTTTTAGAACGGAGGCCAGTGACACAGAGGACAACCCCCAAACCCCATCCTCTGCTTCAAGCGGTGTCCGTTTGTGGCACTTATCCGGGAGTGAAAAGCATACTCGACCCCATACCCCCTCCCCCTTCCACTCATCATTTCTCCCATCTGTCACTCGTGCAGTCATATCACAAGCCTCGTTTCCCCCTGGCTCCCCCAAGCCCCCTCAATCAAAACCATCGTCGGGTGTCAAAGCAAATAAACTTCCCTTTCCCACCTCCTCCTTTCCCTTATCTGGGTACCGCAGTGTAACAGATAATTCTACTACTGGCGACGATGCAGTTTCGCTTGTATCATCAATTCCAGTAAAAAATAGATTTGAGCCCCTCACTTACAGTGATATCATGATTCCTACGGTTGGGAGCCGGAATTCCTTGGCACCTCCTCCTGTTTGCCTCCTGTTTGCCCGTACGTGAACGATGCACTGAAAAATTTAATCCGCCAAAAACTAAGGCTATTCCGTCAAGGAAAAATTGAAGAAGCTAACCGATTAAGAAAATGTATAAAAAAGCAGATCCGAAAAGCTTCATCCGAGTACTACCGTAACAAAGTAAGCGAACTTTTCAAATCCCGACCAAAGCAGTGGTATAACACAGTCAGGAAAATTAGCGGTAAAACGGTCAAAATTGTTGATTTCAACCTTGATGAACCGCCAGAAACCACAGCTAATTCGCTAAATAAACACCTTTCGGCTATTGTGCAAACTCTTCCTCCTCTCCCAAGTAATACTTCTTTTCCCCCATTACCAGATCACGTTATCCCAGCAATACTACCTGGGGATGTTGAAGCAAAAATCCGTAAACTAAAGAGAACTTCAATATGCCCCCTTGATATTCCGATTGATTTGGTCCAAGCATTTCCCGATAAACTATCAAAACCTTTGTCAGATATTTTCAACACGATAACCAAAAGCGGTTTATTCCCTGATTGCTGGAAAAAAGGGTACGTTACTCCCATACAGAAGAAAGGGGCTAAACTGGATTTTAGTGGAGTCCGTCCTATTACTCTTACACCGATATTTTCCAAAATGTATGAGAGTTTTGTAGCAGATTGGCTCAAAGAAACGATCCATGATTTAATAGATGAAAACCAGTTCGGAAACATGAAAGGTTTATCGACGACACATTATCTGGTTAGCCTTCTCGACACTGTATATAAACTACTTGATGAGCCTGATACATGGCTGAATCTTATTTTAGTTGACCTCCAAAAAGCGTTTGATCTTGTTAGTCACAATGTTTTAATTGAAAAATTATTAAATGAATTTAAAGTACCACCTTTTCTAGTTAATATCATTGCATCTTTTCTGTCAAATAGAAGTCAAGTTGTAAGGTATAAAAACATTTATTCAGATGCACTTCCTATTTCTTGCGGTGTTCCACAGGGAACGCTCTTAGGTCCTCTGTTATTTTTGGTAATGATTAACAATCTTGCTAACGAATCAGCCGATCGCTGGAAGTTTGTGGACGATATGACATTACTTGAAAGGTGCAGAAGGAACATAAAAAGTACCGCAATGGAAATACTTGACGATATCGCTGCCGAAGCAGCCGAGTCGAAAATGAAAGTTAATTCACAGAAATCAAATATCATGACCATAAGTTTTCTTAAATCAAAGCCATCGTTCACTACTCCAGTACCAAATGAAATATTTACAACAAAGACCAAACTTTTGGGGATCACACTGACGAATGATCTGAAGTGGGAGGCTCACATTTGTTCCATTATTAAACAAGCCAGTGCGTCTCTGTCTCTCCTTAAACTGTTTTCCAAATTTTCGTGCCCTAAGTCACATGTTCTCCGCCTTTACGTTACTTTCATCCGTCCGCTACTTGAGTATGCTTGTCCGGTTTGGCACTTTGGCCTGACAGTAGATCAGTCTGATAGGCTTGAAACTATTCAGAAGAGAGCTTTGAGAATCATCTACCGCCAGGGCAAAGTGCCTTATATCCTCCTCCTCAAAGAATTCCGCCTCCCTACTTTAGCAGCCCGACGTCTTACTCTTTGTACTGGTTTCGGGAACAGTCTGCGTTCCCACTCATGTTTTGAGCACCTGTTTCCTACCCCATATTGCCCACCAAAACCTCGACTACCTCGAGCTGTAGCACAAAAAGTTCCGGTTCTTAACCCTGTTTGTACAAGAACCGATCGCTACAGAAAGAGCTTTGTACCATCTTTTGTTGAAGTTTTAAACAATTGATTAACTATTTCCCTTTAATGTTTTAATTGTCTAGGGTTTTTATTCTGTTTGATCATTTTTTGACTATTGCTTTATTATGTACAACCGCCTTATTAAATGTTTTGTAATTATGATGTACCTGACGAAAACGACAAGTTCGGCAATCCAATGCTGTGAAAGTCTCGTTTTACAATAAAGTATCAGTATCAGTATCAGTACCTTCTTACACGTAAATCGAACACCTAATGAAATTCATAGAAAACTTTTACTTTTAACAGATTTTCCGGCTACGGCCGGATTCCGGGCGGTCTACTTGTCCGGCGACAAAATCATTTTCATATTCGGATTCAGCATGTCTCCTTACACCTCAATCGGATATCTGATCAACTTCAGATAAAACTTTTACTTTTAACAAACTTTACGGTGTTAGCCGGATTCCGGATGAACTACTTGTCCGGCGAGAAAATAGTTTTCATATGCGTGTTCAGCATGTCGTCTTACCCCGTAATCAAATATCTCATTAGCTTTCGCCCCCCTAAAATTCGCCCCTTAATTTGAAACCTCTCCCCCTCCCCTAAATATGCAGCTATTGGGCCCATCTACGAGCTCAACCTTTCCCTTGACTCGAAGAGCCCTCACACCAAGTTTCATCAAAATATGTCATTCCCTTCGACAGTTATCGTGCTGAGAGACGGACGGACGGACGGACAGACGGATGGACGGACAGACGGACAACTTTTGTGATGTCATAGGTATCCCTCCACTTACGTTTTGGGATCCCAAAAAGGGAGATAGAACAGCCCATGAAAATTATAGGGAAATTCATTTTAATAATGTTTGTAGTAAAATTTTTTGTAACATATTGGATAGTAGATTGATGTTTTGGTTAAATAAGAATGAGGTGTTGAGTTCATGTCAGGCAGGTTTCAGAGAAGGGTTTGGTACTTTAGACCAAATTTTTGTATTAAAAGCTTTGATTATAAAGTATATTAAACCAAGGAAAGGGAAGCATTTTGTAGCTTTTCTTGACCTAAAAGGGCGTTCGATAATGTAAATAGACAGTTATTGATGGAAAGTCTGGTCAGTATGGGTTTGCCGCAACTATTCGTGTGTGTGTTGTTCGAGGTGTATTTCCGGGTGAGGTTAGTAGTAAGGGTGGCCGGCAAGATTTCAAGGAGTTTTTCTTCCTAACTAGGTGTGAAGCAAGGGTGTACTTTATCCCCAAAGCTTTTTTCCCTATTTATTAACGATGTGCAGGAGTTTTTAAGGGCCAGGGCTGCTCCGTTTGTATCAGTTGATTTAGCCAGGCTTTGCATGCTATTATTCGCGGATGATGTGGTTTTACCTGCAGGTGTTACTAAATTTGGTGGAGGAGTATCTTAAATCTAAGCGGTTGATCCTGAACGTGAATAAAACAGTTGCTATGGTTTGCCGAAAGGGAGGAAAACTAGGTGTGCATGACAGGGTATATTTTGAGGGTAAGGGGCTATCAGTGAAAGAAGAGTTTGTGTATTTGGGGGTTAAGTTTACGTCGAAGGGTTGGAAAGCATGTGGATCAGTGTGTGATGAGGGGAGCAAGATTGTCAAATATGGTATTTAGAAGCCACGTATGGGATATTAAGAATGTGAAGTTCCAGAAGCGTATACTTAGGACTAAAATAGTATCAAGTATGCATTATGCTGCGGAAGTTTGGGGTTATGTGGATGTACCGAAGTTGGACGTGGTTAGTCCAGCTTAGATATTTTAAGAGGATATTAGGGGTTAGTGAGTCTCTTAGTAGTATTGTATTGAAAGGTGATCTAGGTTTGTTTTCGCTTAGGTCTTATAGATGGGTTACTATGGTAATTTTCTGGGAGAAAATTATTTCATTACCGCGAGTGAGGTGCTTTGCGATGAAGACCAGCAATCTTGGCCTCATCAAATCAAGAACATTCAACACATGAGGCCTGTCTGAAGTATGGAATGGTGGCGACTTTTTTAAAAACTTTTTTACAGCATGGTGAAGTGTCGCGTAAGGTGTAGCAAATCCTTCGGGATCAGGAAATTCAGGATTGGCAGTGTCGGAAGGCTGAGTCGGTGTCTCTAAGGTTCTATACAAAGGCAAAAGATGTTGGGGGGAGGAAATTTATTTTAAAGCTGGGTTGTTGGGAGTAGATTTAAAGTGGATGGTGATTTTAAGGGGGGGGGGGTAGGAATAGCTATTGGGAAGAAAAAAAAGGTTTATATGAAAAAATAGGTTAAAGAATGGCCCTTACTTTTGCCCGATGTGTGGAAAGATGAATGAGGATGTGTTCCACTTTATGTGTGAACGTGAAGGATTGAGTGATTTAAGGGTCGAACTATTTGGGGTGGGAATTACTAGGGAGGATTGGCTACTAGAAAAAATTGGAAGTACAAATATGGGGGATATCCGTAAGGTGGCTAGATTCCTCCGCGTTGGTTGGTCCCATAGAGAGCGATTTTTGTAGTTTGTTGTGTTTTTTCTTGTTTTGTTGCCATGACCCCAAGGGTTTTTTCGTGCAATAAATTCATTCATTCATTCATTCATAATCTTTGTTTAGTCTATCGATGTCGGAGGGAGAGTGTGCCGACCTCGTGTGCAATGTGTCTTGGTTAACTTCGGTTTAGCCGTGGCAGTCGTGTGTCTTGTCGTGGGCTCGAAGGGGTTGAGATATTTGTTCAGACTTGGTAAGAGTATGCATTAGATCAAGAATAAATAAGGGAAGAATTGAGAAGACTTGAATCATGCGACGTGTCTTTCCGCCCGATTCTCAAGTATCGCGGGTGGAGCCTACTCGGCGCCTGTCCCGACCACAGAGTAATTATTGGCGCTGGTTCTTCTGATCGCCGTTCTCCGTGTCAAGAAAGTGCGCCGAACTCAAATTATACAGAAAAAGGCCAACATTTTGCCGTATGCTCTACAATTAAATCGCAGCTACCACTAGTTTAAAAGACGAGATAAGGTGCTAAAGTACTGTGAGATGATAGAAGTGATGTTCAATCAGGCAGAAAAGGACCGATTTGGACTGAATACTACAAGTTTAAAGAAGGAAGGGACAAGTTTCCAAACGTTTTTACTCTAGGCTTAGAAAGTCAGGTAGAATATCCGTCTCTGGAGAAGTGGGAAGTAACATTTACTTCTTCCTTTTTTTCACACAAAAATATTCATGTAATCTCCATGGCTGGCAGGTTCATCGTGGTGAAAGAAAAGAGTTTTAATAGGATAGATAATGAAACATTTAGACAACTACCCGAGATAATGATATACATTTGGACCAACAATAATAAGTTGTATCCCAAATGTAGACGTTTTGAATGAAATCGTATAGTTATCAATTTCCATAATCAGTCATTAATTTAAAATTAGGCAATACTTCAACCCAACTGTTTTACCAACTCTTAACTATCCGAGAAATGCTATGAACTAAATTGTGTGTACTGTGTACAACTTAAAACAAAACATAACAACTCTTTGGGTATAGTTAGTCAGCTATGCCCTAAATTCGAATTTGAATGATGCAAAAACATGATAATGTAAAAAAAAACGATGATGAATAAGCGGTCTGTTATTAGCATAGACAACGACAAATTTAGCCAGATGTAAACTGCAACTATCCGAGATAATGATACACATTTTTTACCAAGAATAATAAATCCTTTCCACAAATTGAGACGTCTTAAAAGATATCTTACAATAAGTAATCGTTAATTTAAAATTAGGAAATAGTTTACAGCCTACTGTGTTTTGCAACTACACGAGAAAGTGATATGAACTAAATTTTGTGCAGACAGTACAACTTTAAAAAAAAACATAATAACTCATTGAGTACATTTCGACAACTAAATACCTTAAATTGTCCAAGTTTAACACCTGTTCTAGATGCGATTCTTTACAGTCCTGAGAAGACCAAAATAAAATTACAATGATCACACTGATCCTATTGAATCTGAACTAAATGCATGCCTGTTAGGTCTTCGCTTCAGCGTTCAAGTTGCTTAATTGCTGATCAAACGCCGCATTCCCTTGGGCTTCACCGTCTTTGTGAAGGGTCGTGATAACATAAGCTTCATATTGCAAATCTGACCCGAGATTGAAAAGTCGTTTCCATTTGTATTATCCTCAGAATCAGCACTGTTTGAATTTCCCGCCTTTTCTGACTGCTTCATCATTTTCGTTGGAGGTAACACTTAATACTGCAAGAGGCAACACGCGAAGCTCCACCCAGGCTCCACCCCCGGTAAATAATATCGGACCAAAAGATATTCAGGATGCTGACATCAAGGTTATGTGAGTTCTCAATTCTTCCCTTATTTATTCTTGATTAGATTAAGGGGGAACGCTAGTCTAAACTCGTTAAGAGCAGATATACGCTTTTCCCATGTTAAAAGAAAATTTGTGTTTCAAGTTTGTGAGACCAGCATGACGGTAGCGGCAAAATTCCAAGATACCCATTTCATAGTACTTTTTGAGGGCTACAAAATGAACGGAGCAGTTTTTAAAGCCGACACGCCTTTCATCAGGTAGGGTGAAAATAAGAAAAAGTTTGACTTTTCCGCCACGAATTTGTGAACGACTTGGGTGGACTGTACCGGGGTAAATTTGGAATCTACCGGTAGCTAAGATGGTAAGGTATCAAATAAACGGAAGGGATTTTTTAACTTCCCTTTACTGTAATTATAGTCCCTTCTTTTGTCCAATCGTCACATTTTCACAAGACATTCTTCCTAGCATGGGTTGTTATCATAAGTATGATCGAGACCGCTAAACCCATGGGGAAAACAAAGGCTCAGCAGGAGGTGAAGAGGGGAGAGTAATGACATTCATTTGATACACGCCAAGTTCTTAGATCGGTCATGGGGGGTGGGGGTGGGGGGGGGGTCAAATTAAGGGTAACAAAAATGTGTTTTAAGCTAACGAGATAGTTGCTGGGGGTAAGGAGAAACGCTGAATCCATACCTGAACTTTTTTTCTTGTCGGACAAATGGTCCACCCAAAATCCGGCTGAAACTGAAAATTTGTTTGAAACTCAAAGTTGTTTCTGAAGTCGATTAGAGATTCGGTATCGGGGTAAGGAGACATAATGAAGGTTTCCGAAAGCTTTTTGGTTCTGTAAATGCTGAATTAATGCTGCATTTTCTTTTTTTTTTGTCCGAAAGCTGTTACCTTTTTTTCTTCTCTGACACTTCTAGAATACTAAAATTTAAGTCAGGAAGAAGAAGAAGAAAAAAGAATTATCTGTATAAAGCTGACAAAATGGATCAGTTACTGATATCCAACCTTCTTATCTTCTTGATCTTTCCTTTCTTCATTGGCCATGATCGCCAGTTGTCTTAGAATTTGGAATGTTTGCCGAATTGTCAGTTGTTTTAAATTTGTTATATTTGCCGCCGAAAATACTGAGAGAATCGCCGTACTCCCCAGTTTCTTCTTGAAAATTCCGCATAAAATTTAGCATTCTTGCTGAATTTTTCGATGAATTTTATGTTGCATTAATTGAGCGAAAATGTAAGTCCGACAGCGAAATGCTGTATAAAATGCTGAATTAATTCAGCATTTTCGTTCGTTTCGGAGGTTTCGGACACGTTCACTGAATCCGATTTTTCCTTGCCGGATAAAATGGCAAATTTTGGAAATTTAGATTGAAAGGTTCGCTTTTCTAGCCCCAATGTCGCCAGCTCTTTTGCTCTGCATGCAGTTCGCCGGGAATGGTTAGTTCTTGCTGTCGGCTGATTATGATTTTAGAAAGCGAATCTGTGAGAACGCCAGAATCGCCCTTAGGTTAACATGGATTGCAGGGTTGTTATGGTGAACCTGTTTGTTGCGACTTTCTTCATTTCACGTGTTGGCGGAGATATACGAAACCTGGAAACATTCTCGACACCCCCCCCACATATATACCGCTGGCTCTATCGAGGAATAGGAAATTGCTACCAGATTCACACGAATATTCACGCTGAACAACTGGCACCATCTACTCGTACGGTAGTGACAACCTTATTTGTTCAATCGACGAAATGCGGGAAACAGCAATGGATGGCGCAGTTGGGCATGACGAACGAAATCAAAACAGTTTTGAGGAGAAATACTGGACGGTATAAATCTGATAAACTGTAGATACCTAGTTTAGCATATATCCTGTCGACATCGACATCAACCTATCCTCAGCATTATCTGGATGTCCCCTTCAAATACCTTTTGCTTCCAAATCATAACTGTCAACCACTCTCCCTTTTTTGCTACCCGATTCATTTGCATAATTACTATATTTCTCAAGTGCGTTTCACATATCCATGGCACATATACCCTTCTAGATTCAAAACGGCACTTCTAGACACCGGACTTCCAGACGTTTTCGGCCTGGCTTCACCTTCCGGATCCGTCCATGAAAGAGAAACCTAAAACCGCCATCTAGTTAATAGTCATGAGCGCCTTATTTGTTCAAGCGAAGAAATACTGATGAAAAACGCCAGGGTTCCGTCCACGGACCCACCGAACGGAAATTGAGTAAATATACAAGGAACCAAGTTTGGGTGTGTGTATTGAGGCGAACCCAGTGTTGCAAATTAAACTGAAGTTCATTTCATTAAATTAATGGTTTTGTCTACTAGAACATTCACGTTCTAGGATGGCGCATCTCCCTCACAATTGTAAGCAGCTTTGTGTTTAAAGTTCGTGTCCAAACCTGGAATTCCTAATCCTAATAAAATCTACAGCTTCATACCAATCTACCTTCTTTCTGGTCCACGGTCAAGATGAGGAAAGATTGTGGGCAACCACCGCGGAAACACTGTTTCGGACTCCTAGCCACAGCTTCTTTGTGGGACTTCTGAGCAGTGACTTCATGTTTACCCATGAGCCAGAAACGTAAATCAACTATGTTGACACGTGAATATGGTTAGTCGAAGTTTTTACAGGATATCTGGATTCGGGAAGAAAATAAGCAAGATCGCAGTGGTGATGAAGAAAATGACCAAAGGATCGCGGAAAAACACCTTCATGACAATTCAGAGCCTGAAATGTATATGCGTTTACACAAGAACATGATTAATCGGCGCACCGTTTCAGATCTCTGGATCTGGAAGAAAAAAAAAGAAGCAACATTGCAGCAGTGATACAAAAATCATCCATGACACAATAAGTACCTGAGAGTAGCTTCAAGTGAGATATGACGAAAGGTTTATTTATTAAAGCCGTAAAAATAAATAGAAATGAGATATGACTTAGTCTTTCTTAATAACTACGAAGGGCGCTGCTGCGTGGGCGACTGGATGTACTGGATAGGGAACAGCGTATGGCTGAGCGTATGGTGCAGCAACTGGAACCTCAACTGCTACCTTCTGGACGTTGACCTCTGGGACAAGGTGGACGTCAAACTGAGGGGTGATCTTCTGAGAAGCACGGACTGGCGCAAAAACCTTTTGCTTCTGCACTAGCTCTTCTGGGGCTGGTGCAAATCCTGCTGGGACTGGAGGGCTGAGGTCAGCAGAATAAGCAACACCAAATGGTGCAGCGTAGGGGAAGACGGCCTTCTCACCGCTCTTCAAGGTGACGGCTGGTGCTGCTCCAAGGGTTGGCTTGAGGATGTGGGACGTGTATCCAGTAACAACGGGTGTATCGGCGTAGTGCACCGTCTTTACAGCTGGCACGAAAGGCGCGGCATAGGCAAAAGGCGCACCGTATGCAACTGGTGCCTGATGGTATACTGTGAACGGTGCAGCTGCGACAGCAGCGAAGAGGGCAGACAAGACGATCTAGAAATGGTAATAAAGGTATCAGTATACATAATAGTTCTAAGCAATAGTGGACGACGAACAATTTATTAGAGGCTCGGCTATCTTTTAAGTTTGTATGACCTACCATACGAAAGATTAAAAAATAGTAGCACTAAGAGATTTGTATTACTAGTTATTTTTATTTCTTTGGTTTTCCGCCGTATGAATTTCCAATGCTCGTATAGATGAAATAACACATAAAGCACATGAAGAAAAAGAGAAATCTAACGAAAGCCTTTAAGCTGGTTTTCGAATAAGTCCAAAGTATACCTGGGACGAAATATTCTGGCGAGTTCAGTGCATCTGTTCAAAGACAGTAACTGACATTCCAGACGCAACAGACAATTTTCGGATCCGGTTGAGAGATACTACTTAATAGCACAAAGCCTTCCAGAAAATAAAGGTAAACTAAGCTATAAAGTGAATCTCCAAAAAAATGTCAATCCAACTATTAAATGATCTTCCTATGTGATCGATTTAAACAGGCGTCGAGTCAGGACCCAAAGACTGCATGTTCGAGTCCTGCCACGGTCAAAGGCTATTTGCTTCACTTTCGAATGCTAGGGATACTGGGGATACTTCTGATATCGCGATAGATTCCAAAGCATAAACTATCTTTTGTGTTATGTCTGCGAAACGTCGCTTAATTCTGATTAGAAGTTCAACAAAAGACAGGCAGAAATAACCAGCCTAGACCTGCCGGACCACGACGAGAAACATATATTTACTTACAAATGCCTTCATGTTAGAACACTTGAGGAGGATGTAGAAGTTAGGAGACTGAAGTGACTCTGCCAATCAACCACCACAGGGAAACTTTTATAGGAATCGACTTGGAGCTTCACCGCTACGCCCAACCCAACGGCACTACTGTGACGTCATTCTCTATATATTTAATTGTTCCGCAAGCCGGTTTGCTATCATGTAATACGGCAGATATTGTTCATTTTTTATTGCGTCATACTTTTTAACTCTACTCTCTTTGCGTTTGAGAGCAAGGATTGTGCGTGGTGCTCGGTTTATTTTAGGTATCCCGAAATACATAAACCCAAGTCTCATTGTAGGATATTCGAATTTTGTCAATCATGTACTAAGGGTTTAGAATACGTAAGTTAAAGAAGGCCTCAAAGTACGCTCTTTCTGCTTAAAACTCTTTCTCTCGGTATATTGTCACATCGGCAAACTCTTCCTCCCATAAAAGAGCCATAAACAATAACAAACAAACTATTTAATACTATTTTGGTCGGGTTGAAGAAATATGGCAGAAATGCAGGCCACACGGAGCCAAACCAGGGCCAACTATCATGCTCTATATATCCAACTGACGGCAATTTTTCGCAATGATGAGACTGGACCTTCAATCAGAATTTTCCAAAACTTTTGTTTCGTCTATTTCCACACTGAGTAAAATCCGAGCGTGTTTAAATAGTTTTTCTTGCTAGTGCTTCTAACTTAAAGCGCAGAAATGAGCGTAAAATATGCAAGCATTTGAAATACATTTAACAGCAAATAGTAGCACTGCAAGCTCGCTGAACATAAAACTCTTGCACTGTCTGTCTAGGAGGTAAAACACAGCAGGTGGAAAAACAAGACCAAAGGTTTCGATGGGATCCCAAAAATATAATATTTGATCCAGACAATTCGGTCCTGTCTTCGCCAAAATCCTTGAACATATTTGCTATTGAAATTCGGAAACAGATTAATTAGCAAATAGATAGTCATCTGAAGACACACTCTATAAGCCATATCTATTTTGACGATACTGATCGATACTTCCTGCTTTACTTCTTCCAAATTTCCGATTTCGGCCGAATTCCGAGCGAACTTTTTGTCCAACAAAAAAAGAAAGTTGAGAAACGAATTCAGCGTATCTCCTTATCCCTATAAAGAACAAAAAAAAAATATTTTCGCATAAGTGTTCACCATGTCTTCTTATCCCTAAATCGAACATCTAATCAACTTCAAATACAACTTTTGCTTTTAACAAGCTTTCCGGTTTTCTCCGGATTCCAGACGAACTACTTGTCCGGCGCGAAAATGGTTATCGTATTCAACATGTCTTCTTACCCCATACTCGACTATAACATTAGCTGTTTATAAATATTTTGTTTGCCCCTTAATTTGAAACCCCTCCCCAACCCCTAAAGGTAAGGCTCCAGAGCCCAACTACTAGCTCGAACTTACCCTTGGCCCAAAACCCTCACACAGCCCTCACACCAAGTTTCATCAAAATATCTCATTCTCTTCGAGAGTTATCGTGCTCACAGACGGACGGACAGACGGACAACTTTTGCGATGTCATGGGTGTTCATCCACTTACATTTTGGGATCCCAACAAGAGCTGGAAGCTCATGGTACTTGCACAGCTTGGTGAAAGGATGAAAGTAGGAATTTACCAATTTCGTGGGTTTGTTGTGATCATTTGTAAGCAAAACCCCTGATATAAGAATAAAGATGGAAATTTGGAAATCATGAGAATGTATCGTTTGGTAAAAAAGTATTTTTTTTTGCACTTTGGCTGTGATGGTGCCCACTTTAAGGGTGCTAGAAATTCGTCTGTAATCAAAATCCTTGAGGCAAAAATTATCCTGGGCCCTTTAGGATCATGAATTTATACGGTTTGGTCAAAAGCATTTGTGTTTACTTTTCGGTTAAGATGCACTTTAAGGGTGCTAGAAAGTTATTTGTAATCAAAACCCTTGAAGCAAAATGATCATGGGCTCATGGAGATCATGAATATGTAGATTTGGCTTAAAAGTATATTTTGTACTTTGCGGTGAAGATGAGTACTTTAAGGGATGGTCGGATCTTGAAGTGACAATTTCTAAGCCAATCTTGTCAAGTCTCTAATGTTCAAGCCAAGTTCCGTTGTCCTAGCACACCTGGAAGTACCTTAAATCGCGATCAACGGAATTGCGGACCACTCCCCAACTCCCCCCCAGAGTGCCCAAATCTGGTCCGGTTCTGTCGCTGATGTATCTAGGGCTTACGTTTGTTCTTCCCACCAAGTGTCATCCCAATCTCGACACTCTAAGCATGTCACACAGTTTCCGGCCCCCCCCCCCCCCATATTGATCGGATCCTCTCCGCACTTGAAATAGGACATCTCAGACATGAGTTCTATCCGAATATCAAGTTTCATTAAGATCCAATCACCCCTTCAAAAGCTGGACATTTCTCAAGATTTCGGATTCTCTCTCCCTCCACTCCCCTCGGTCAACTCGGAGAAACGACTTTTCTTAAGTTAAAATTGTTGAGTCCCTGACATACCTGCCAAGTTTCATTGTTCTAGCACACATGTAAGCATCCTAACCCGGGATCACCGGAATTCCCCCCCTCCCTCGAACTCCCCCCCCCACAGTGCTCGGATCCGGTCCGGTCTTGTCAACTGCGTATCTGGGACTTGTGCTTGTTCTTTCCACCAATTTTAATTCCGATCCGTCCACTCCGAACATGTCACACGATTTCCGATTCCCCTCCTCCAACTCCCCCCAAAGTCACCGGATCCGTTCCGGACTTGAATTGTGACATCTGAGACAGGAGGTCTTTCCAAATATCAAGTTTCATTAAGATCCGATTCGCCGTTCATAAGTTAAAAATACGTCAATATTCCGAAATCTCCCTCCCTCCACTCCCCCCACGGTGGTCAAATCGGGGAGGTGACTATTTCCAAGTTAGTTTGGTCAGGTCCCTAACAAGCCTGCCAAGTTTCATCGTCCTAGCACTTCTGGAAGTACCCTAACTCGAGATGAGTGGCCTGACAGACCGACCGACCGACCGAAAAGTGATCGGTATATGGCATTTGAGCAAAGCTGCAAGTGCCATAAAAACTCATACACAATTGCGAATGCTAGCAGGTGACTGTCGTGCAACTTGGGTTTTGGAACACCAGATGAACCTTCTCTGGGGGGCTTCTTATCTGCTGAGATGACTATTTAGACAGAAAATTCTTACGTGGTCCCGTCACACCTAGATGTTTGCGGCCGTTACGTCGTCCGTAACGCAACTTAAAAAGAGTAACAGAAGAAGAGGAAGAAAAATGGACCTGCTTGATTAGATTTTCCAAGAGAGACAGACCTTGGATTGAATAAGTTGTCTTTGATGAAAGCGATGGTACACTGGGAAAAAAAAAGTAAAATTCTTCAATTTTACCCTTCTGCTATAGTCTTAAGGCAGTGACAAGGTCCACTGCAGGTGTGATTCGACGGCGTGTGACAGCGACAGAGTCGGAAGCGGCGCGTAAGTTTTTACATGTTAGTCCGGGGACCCTTTACTGAGGTCCTGACATACATACATAGCTTCAACAAAATTGCTTGCGTGGACAAGAATTTGAACAATGTGTCTGGCGCTTCTGAAGAGACATTGGTCGTCGTCCTTATCAGACTCGACGGATGGGCGGCTGTAGCGCCTTTCCATTTGAAGTCGTACTAACCAGATTCTATCCATGATTGCCACAGGTGGTAATTTTCCGCCACATCTGATGAATTGTTTTTATTGTATTACCGAATTATTCAGTTTTATGGTGATGAAAATTCTGCGACAATTACCAAATTTAAAAAAGATAAACACAATTCACGGATACTTCCAGGTGGCTTCGCTGCGATTTCTACTTTTTGTGATTTTTTTTCTTCCAAGAATGGGTGATATATTTTTTTCTGGCGTGACGACCTTGATTCTGTCAATGAATTATGTCTGAAAAGTTCATAGGCTCATGTCAGAAGTTTGTAATTTTTTGTTTAATTATTTGGTAAAAAGATACTAGCTACAGAGTAAGCAACCCGTATCCTTAACGGCACCGTGTTCTGGTGTGCCTGAATACAGAAAAGATGAGTAATATAAAATTAGTAACGGTACGTAATACGTGCACTTAATACCGGTTCTAAATCCGCTTGTTACCGAGCTTGTTAAATATATCCGGCTCCACCCTTTAAGTTCATTGCATTCCTTTGATCTTGTTTTTGTCTGATCACTGTCCCTAATTACAGTACTTTCTGCTGGTACCGTTTTTAAGTAATACCCCTAATCCGGAAAAGTTCTCGGTGCGAAATGATGCGAAAACAACATTGGAATTTGATTCGAACGAGTAAATAAATCACCTTAAATCGCTCTTTCCTGCGAAAAAGGTGCCAATGTTCGAATCACACTCAAGAAAACAACATTCAAAAGACACAAAATTGTCAAAATCTTCGATAGTTATTTTGTTCTTTTTGGGATCCAAACGGTGAGAGGATATCAGCTACGCTTCCTATATATGTCCGTCCGTCTGTTAGCACCAGCTATCAAATGACGTACGGTATTCTGACGAAAGTCGGTCTGTAGATCCGTCGGGTTATCAGAGGTCACAAAATTCAAAAACTACACGTATGTTTGATTGCATACGTGGATTAGACACTTCAATTACGTTGTTACGCAAACTCTTGACCGTTCATTTACGTGTTTGACGCATCACATGTACGTTTCCCGTGAGACGAATTTCGCCTGTGTATTTTCGCATGCGAAATTGTATCAGACAGAGTGTGCATGTAGCTTAAGGGGGCTAAGAATTCTTTTGTAAGGAAGACCGTTGAAGCATAAAGATCATAGGCCCTCTGAGAACAAGAAAATGTTCCACACAAAGACCCCTTTTCTGCGTTAAATGGCTGCGTTCTGGTTCAGGAGGGCCAGGGAGCGTTTTAACACTATTAATTTAGTGTTGATTTTTTTGTTGGCGTCTTCGGACGGATGCAACGCATCTGAAGCAGTCCGTGGGAACCAGAGTTAGATGGTTAGCTGTCGATGGTTAAACCAACTGTGCAACTGTGTGAACCAAGGATGGTAAAGTGCCAACACTTACAAGGGATCGACTAAAACCAGGAAGGGAAGGGAACTCGAGAAAAGCAGGAAATCATACTAAAACCAGGAAGGGCATACTAAAACGAGGAAGGGCATCCTAAAACCAGAAAGGCTGTCGCCAGAATTCGCAGCACTGTTCCCTTCCTCTATTTAGTATAATTTGCGGGGTCGGAAACTTCTCAAATTCAAAGTTCACCATCCCTTCCTCGTTTTAGTATGCCCTTCCTGGTTAGTCGCCTACCGTCAGAACGAGAAATGAAAAGGTGAATTACAATTTTTATAGTTGCTGACCCCTGTCAGGATACTAAAACGAGGAAGTGATGGTGAACTTTGAATTTGAAAAGTTGCCGACCCCTCAAATAATACTAAATAGAGGAAGGGAACAGTGCTGCGAATTCTGGCAACAGCCTTCCTGGTTTTAGGATGCCCTTCCTCGTTTTAGTATACCCTTCCTGGTTTTAGTATGGCTTCCTGCTTTTTCTCGCGTTCCCTTCCCTTCCTGGTTTTAGTCGATCCCCACTTACAAACGCTTTTCGATGAGTATACTATCGTTTGGAACTTTCAGCACGCCTCGACCAAGAACAAGTTCTATTTTAGGTAAAGTGACGTCAGATGTCAGAAGCTTTTCAAGTCGATAACCTTAGGAAATAATTGTCTTTGATTACCTGTTATACGGTTGTTACGATTGTACGGTTGAAACGCAAACCGCAACGACGGTGAAGAGAAAACGGATGCATTTAAGAAGTCGCAGTAAACTTCAAAATAATAAACATGACGCCAAATGAATTGACGTTCTATCGAATAGATGGCCATTTTTTTGCAGGCGACTTAACGAGGCGTTGTTGACTCTCAATTTAAGTTTAAAGTAGGTTAAAGTAGGCTATGCATTCAGAATTTATACTAGTTGTGTGTGTGTACTGTTTAAAATCTTAGCATTTTACTTTCCAGAATCTGGAAGGTTGAAGATAGAGAGATAGATAGCAATAACATTTGAGAGGCACACTCAAATGAATGGGGTTAGATAGTAAGGAAGAGCGAATGACAGAAGTGACAGGGGCGCGAAAACCGCGAGCATGGGACACCTATACACAAAATCGAAAAATAGCAAAATCAACTATTCATCACAATAATATGGAAGGGTTGGCTCGACTATGGAGAAGCCCCAGAAGGTCGCATGGCTTTTAACGATTTTGCAGGGTTACAACCATTTCAAGTGCACGAGTCTGCTTAAGCAGATTTGCTTGTCTCTCAAATGTGATTTTTGCTCCATAAGTTTTTGTAAGATTTTTTACCTACTTCAGAATGCTGGTGGTCTCTACGGGTTGAGATCATTTGTCTTTCTCAACACCTCGAATTGCAACGTGTTCCAAAGTTTCATCGCTAGACTGACGGTATTGGCCCTCGACTTGAAACTTGTATGCGCTTCAGGATGCTTCAGGTCCTCCACCCCTAAACCCTGCAAAAAAGGTCATTTGATATTTTAGAAAACGATCGAACATCAACACCGGATCCTCGACACTTTGGCTTTGGTTTTCTGGCTTTAATGTTATCCCTAGATCCCTTATGGAATTATAAGCTTCTGAACCCCCGCCTTCGCCACTGTTTCGTTTTGCACCTATCCCACTTTTTCAAGCTTTTTCGGCTTAGCCGAGTTTTACCAGGCACGCAACATAAACTTTGCCGAAAGCTTGAAGGTCCGCCAATAACTTTTTCCCACACACAGACACAGTTTCTGTTGCTTATATTTTGCGTACAGCCGCCACGTCGGAGAGCGGAAAGGCTGGATAAAGTTGACAAGAGCTAACAGGAAAACGCTCATTTCACGTTGAAAGTAATGATATTTCGAAAAACAATATTTCTACACATTTCATCGTGAACCGATCATTTCTAGTAAGAGCTGTGCATCAAAGTACTTGAACGCCTAGATAACCAGCATCCTTTTCTTGTTGCAACCACCGTTGCCACATAAAATTAAAAATAAATAGAGAGTGACTACTGGCCGAAAACGAGAGAGCCAATTGGGAGTGAAATTTTGTTTTTTGAAAGAAAAAAAAAAACATGAAATACTCATTTTCGTTCGGAATCACAGCTACAAAAATCACAAAACTTAATTTTATTTTTTGGAAAAAACGTGAAATTGGGGTTGGAATCGCTGCTGCAAAAAGGACGCTCGACGCTTTCTGAAATAGGTTGAGTTTTATGTCATACGCAGTACCAGAGTGACCCACAAATCAAACTATCGTGCGACATGCGGCAACCCTGATTGCAACTAAACATTCTTCGATTCTGATATGCAATATCTTCATACGCGAAAATTCTCAGGAGTGCCAGCTTAACGCAACCTAGCGTGTCGCAAAACATTTTCTCCGCTATCAAGATGTATTACTAAAAGACCAACGATCTGTAATGATAGCTTAAGCGCACTTTAACAATGTATCTTCTTCTTTTTTCAAACCGTTAACCGAAGAGTTCAGCGATCTTTGATCGTCCTTGAAAAGATCCGATGACCACACCCGTCAGTGTTTCGTCACTAATTGCTACGTCACTGCATAGCGGGAATATAAAAGTGTTAGAAGCCGAGAGGAACAGCAACAGTTAGTTCATCTCTTCTTGCATAGCATCTCCAGTGAAAAAGTAGAGAAAATGAGATCGGTAAGACGGTTTTGTAATGAATTTGATATAGAGCAAGTAGAAGCCGCTGTCATGCCGTTGTGCACTGCAACATTTGTCCCTTGGTAAGGGCCACCTCATGATAAAGGCCGTCCATGACAGAGCCCACCTCAAATTTTAACTAAAACGGAGCCAGGTCTCCGAGAAGTTTAATCGGCTTCGTGAAGTTGACTGACCAATCTTTTCAAGAGGAATATTTCTGCCTTGTTGACCCGACTAGCCACAAACTGTGAGCTGCTTGTACAATTTTCTGCCTCTGGCACTATTGCCGATAGGACCACTTTCTTCCTTGGTTACAAACTACGCACTGCCTTTTATGATCTTTATCTTTAATCGACTTATTCTCTTATCGACAGGAATCCTAGGGAAGCTTTCTTACTTCCTTATCCTTCTATTAACAAATCATGTTCTGCCTTCTCTGATTCCTTGTTTTATTTACAGTTTGCCATCATCCTTGCTTCCATAGCAGCTGTCAACTGCGGCCTCACCGCCTTTCCTGGACCTGCTTTGATCCGTGCCCCAGCTCACGACAGTGCCATAATTCGGTCAGACCGACTTGGTGGTAACTTCGCCTACAGCGTCCAAGAAGGCCATGCTTATCAGGCCATCGCCCCTGTGGTTCAGCATGTCCGCACGCCAGTAGCTGTGTCATACCAGCCAGCCTTTGTACCTGCTCCAGTTGGCGCACAACTTTTTGCACATGAAGCACCCAAGTTTGAGGTTAAAGAGGCAAAGCCAGTCGAGGTCCAGTATGTTGTTCCTGAAGCCGCTCAGTACGTCGCTGCTCCACAGTACTACGCTGCCCCTTATGCTGTTGCACATGAAACACCAAAGGTTGAGGTTAAAGAGGCAAA
The DNA here is from genome assembly GCA_023053575.1 of Branchinecta lynchi. Taxonomy (NCBI): domain Eukaryota; kingdom Metazoa; phylum Arthropoda; class Branchiopoda; order Anostraca; family Branchinectidae; genus Branchinecta; species Branchinecta lynchi. The sequence continues at coordinate 18,239,539 of JAKZAP010000002.1, forward strand.
GCCAATCCAGATCCAGTATGTTGCTCAAGCACCCATTCACCACGTTGCTGCTTCTCACGTTGTCGCCTATGATGCCCCTAAGGTCGAAGTTAAGGAGGTCAAACCAGCTGAGGTTAAATACTTTGCACCAAACGTTCATCACATTGCACCAGCTGCTCATCATTTCGTCTACAGTGCTCCCCAGGTTGAGATCAAGGAGGCAAAGCCAATCGAGCTGAAATACACACCATACGTTTACGAAGCACCAACTGTTGAAATCAAAGAAGTTAAACCAGTTGAGGTTAAATACGAAGTCCCACAGGTTGCCTATAAAGCTGCCTACCCATACCATCTTCCATATGCTTACCACGTAGTACCCGCAGAAGAAAAGAAGGAAGCTGAGGTCGAAGAGAAAATGGCACCAACAGAAGAGAAGAACTAAATTATTTTTTTATTTAGCGGGCATTTGTCGAGCGTGAATGTGTGAACGAATGTTTTTTTTAAACGCAGAATGTTTCGAATAAAAGAAAATCTTGATGAATCGGAATACAAGACTTTCAGAAAATAAAGAAACAAAACCAAGGGGATATAACCAATCCGTTATTCAGAAGTAGATAATTAATCTTTCGGAAAATCTTCCTCTGGTGTTCCAAGCACAACCAACAAGCGCTAAAGCTCTTATGGCACTCGCAAGGCTGGCTGGGCAAGAGGATGAAAGTAGGAATTTGCCAATTCGAGGGTTTGTTGTAATCATTTGTAAGCAAAACCCTTGAGATAAGAATGATCATCGAACAACAAGATCGCCAGAATGTAACGTTTGATATAAAGTATTTTATTTTTGCACTTGGTTGTGATGATGCGCATTTAAGGGCACTAGAAATTCATCTCTAATCAAAACCCTTGAGGCAAAAATGATCCTGGGTCCTCATAGAATCATGAATATATATGGTTTGATCTAAAGTATTTTTTAATTTTCGGTTAAGATGCGGCTGTGGCGACGCGCATTTCAAGGGCGCTAGAAATTCATCTCTCATCAAAACCCTTGAGGCAAAAATGATCCTGGGCCTTTAAGAATCGTGAAGATATATGGTTTGATCAAAAGTATATTTAGTTTTCGGTTAAGATGCGCAATTTAAGGGTGCTAGGACTTCATTTCTAAGCAAAACCCTTGAGGCAAAATATGGGTTCATGGGGATCATGAAAATGTATATTTTGCTTAAAGTATTTTTGGGATCCCAAGACGTAAGTGGAGGGATACATGACATCGCAAAAGTTGTCCGTCTGTCCGTCTGTCTGTAAGCACGATCACTCTCGAAGAGAACAAGGTATTTTGATGAAACTTGGTGTGAGGATTCTTCCGATCAAATGTAAGGCAAGTTCTAGATGGGCTTTGTAGCCCTACATTTAGGGGTGGGGAAGGGGGTTCAAATTAAGGGGCTAAGAAAATATTTTGAAACAGCTAATGTGATAGTCGATTATGGGGTAAGAAGATATGCTGAACACGATGATGAAACCGTTTTCTCGCCCGATAAATAGTTTGTCCGGAATCCAGCCAAAACCGGAAAATTTGTTAAAAGTAAAAGTTATATTTATAGTTGATTAAAAATCCGATTTAGGGGTAAGAAGTGATGCTAAATCCTTATATGACAATAATTTTTTACCCGGACATATAGTTCGCCCGGAATCCGGCTTGAACCGGAAAATTTGTTATAAGCTAAATTTTTATCTGATGTTGATTAGATGTTCGATATAGGGGAAAGAAGATACGCCGAATTCGTTTCTTAGCTTTTTTTTTCACCGGACAAGTAGTTCCCGAATTCGGTTGAAACCAGAAAATTGGCAGAAGTAAGGCAGGAAGTTTTCGTCAAAACAGATATGGCTTATAGGGGTAAACACACATGCTGAATCCATATCTAAACTTGTTTTTCTAGGATGATTAGCTATTCGCCTTAATCTCTTTCTGAATTTTGATATTAAAAATGTTAAGGAGTCTGGCGAAGACTGGACCTGGGGAAGACAAGACCCAGTTGTCTGGATCAAACATTGGATTTTTGTGATCCCATCGAAACCTTTGGTCTTGTTTGTACTTTGCGGTTAAGATAAGCACTTCAAGATATGGTCGGATCCGGGAAGTGACAATTTCTAAGCCAATCTTGCCAAGTTTCATCTTCTTAGCACATCTGAGTTGCGTTTTATTTGAAGTTCATAGTACAGCGGGAGCGGACGGCGAACTGTAAGTCGCCGTTTTATTCCTGGCGTAATACGTCAGAAGGTACGCTGAGCTGTTACCTGCCTCACCCAGGGTACAAACTAGCGGGTACGCTGGCACTCAGCGGGCGGCCCGCTGGCAAATAAAACGACTTTAGGCACCCCGCACCTTCCCAGCGTACGGCCCGCTGGCAAATATAACGACAACAAACAGTCCGCTGTACTATGAACTCTGGAAGTACCTTAAATCACGATCAGCGGAATTCCGCCCCCCCCCCCCCCCCCAACTCCCCCAAGAGTGCCTGAATCCGGTCCGGTTTTGGCACTGATATATCTAGGACTTATGCTTGTTCTTCCCACCAAGTGTCATGTCAATCGCTACACTCTAAGCGTTTCACAAAATTTTCGGTCCCCCCACATTGATCGGATCCTGGCCGCACTTTAAATGCACTTGAAAGAATATCTGAGACATTTCAAGTTTCATTAAAGTTCAATGGGCACATCAAACTACCCCAATCCCACTCTGTAACAACCTAGGAACAAGGCTTACCCCCTAGCTCAGCAGCTTTTTCAGTAGTTTCCTCTCTGTGATATTTCAAAGCGTAATATTTTGGGCCAGTACATTCTCAATTTACTAGCTTGGACAAAGATAAAAGTGATGTTGCTTATAATACTTAGTAGATCTTTATTTTATGCATAAATCAGCTTGTCTAATTCAGATTTGAATAGGCTGTTTGTTTTTGTACCTATGTTATTTTTTATATACTTATTGCATGTTCTGGTACATTTTATAAAGCAAGTTAAACAAGCTTCATAACACAATTCCACAAAGAAAAACTTTTAATAGGCACTTAAAACATGGAACTTCTGATGACACACTAGAACAATGAGGTAAACTGCATCTGCGGCTTGACTTATTGGTGACATCTCAAATATATCCTTTTCTATCAAGCATTGCAGGGGTTTTTTGAATTTCCTGCCACGATATCCCAGCTCCTAAGATTTGGATCGCCGAAATGCCAGAGAGGTAAAGACAAGGGATAACAAGAAAACGACCGATTTTCCTAGCGCCTTCTAAAGGAAGTCGGAAATGTTTATTTGTGAAGCATTTAATACAAAATAAAGCATTAGAAGTGTCCATTGTGCTTTAAGATCCAACCACCGTTCAAAAGTTGGACGTACCTGAAGATTCGGGATTCCCCCTTCCTCCACTCCCCCTATGATGGTCAAATCAGAGAAACGACTGTTCTTACGTTAAAATGGTGGAGTCCCTGTTCGGTCTTGTCAACCATGTATCTAGGGCTTGCGATTGTTCTTCCCACCAAGTTTCATCCCGATACGTCACACGATTTCTGGTTCCCCACCCTCCAACTCCCCAAAGTCACCGGATCTGTTCCCTCCCTCCACTCCCACCACGGAGGTCGGATCGGGGAAGTGACTAGTTCCAAGTTAGCATGGTCGCGGCCCTAATAAACCTACCAAGTTTCATGTCCTAGCACATCTGGAAGTACCCTAACTCGCGATCACCGGACTGACCGACCGACCGACGGGAAGTGATCGGTATATGGCACCTGGCCGGAAGACAGTGCCATAGAAACGGACAGGCCTCTTGAACCAGCTTACACCTGAGCAGCTTTAGAGCGTGTTCCACCCTTCAAACAATAGTTACTATTAGTTACTATTTTCGTTCCATCCTCGTTAAAAGTTACTACGCTGACCGTTCCAACCTTGTCGAAATAGTAACTAATAGTAACTATTTGCTTACCATGCTCGGGAGCGTGGTAAGCGTGGTAACTACTCTTCTCTGCAACGTGACTGGTTAGATTTGCCCGTGGCATGATGTTCTACTGGAAAATAGAAAAATCGTTCCAGCCTTGACGGCAAAAAGCCAGAATTCGTGACGTCATGCGTAGTAACTACGGTAAGTAGGGTGGAACACACTCTTAATGGTCGGGTGCCAGTATCTCGCAAGCAGCGACGAAAAAAACGTTGTTCGTGTTTTATGCTATCTTTTCCAGGCGCTGGTAGTCAATCCTTTGATAGAGCTAACTGATAAAACGGAAAACTGGGGAGAAGCCGTTACCGGTTATTAGGAACGATTAAGTGTGAACATAAATGTAAACTTTCTTTTTACAACATCCTAACATCAGCCAACTTTATTCCAATATTAGAAAATCGAAGTCATCCGTTACAGTTGCCACCTCGTCCGTCAGTCGGCCAATCTCCTCTGCTCATCAGTTATTTTCTTTTCCACACAAGAACAAGAGCTAGAAGCTCATATGGCACTTACAAGTTGTGTCGGAGAAGGAAAGTGGGAATTTGTCACTTCGTAGGTTTATTGTAATACTTTGTTAGCAAAATCCTTGAGGCATGAATGGTCCCGACTTTTGGTTATCATGAAATGAATCGTTTGGTCAGAAGTACAGTGCTAGAACAATCACAGCTTGCCAGTTTTTTCTAATACTAAAGGGCGAACTTTTACAAATGCTAGTTGCTGAACAGAGGAAAGGCTTGCCAGTTTTTTAGAATTCCTAATTTCTTTCGTCGTTTTGGTACTCTCCGTGACAAGCTACTAAAACCAGGAAAGAAATGGTGGACTTGAGATATCTTATTTGCCGACCCCTCCCTGGACTCATGATCACCTACCGACAAGGTACTAAAAGGAGGAAAAGGTGAACTTTTACAAATGTAAGCTGCCGACCCCTCACGAGAAACTAAAGGAAAAGCACGGCACAGCGTGCCAGTTTTTTCGAATACTAAAAGGAGGAAAAGGTGAACTGTTACAAATGTAAGTTTCCGACCACTCACGGGATACTAAACAGAGGAAAGGCTTGCCAGTTTTTCGAATCCTCGATTCATGGTAATTCTTTCCTCGTTTTAGTTTGCCCTTCCTGGTTTTAGTATTCTTTCCTGCTTTTCTCTTGCCTTTCCTTTCCTGCTTTTAGTCGATCCCGGATACGCCAGCTGAATCTCACCAAGCTCAGATATATTCAGATATCCGTTTTGCGCTGTCAAATATTCAGATATGGATTCAGCATGTGGTTTACCCTATAGCCTACACCTTATCTCCTTCCTTCCTTACGCCAAACTTCCGGTTTCGGCCGGGTTCCGGATAACCTACTTGTCTGGCAAAAAAATTAAGCTCAAAAACGAATTCAGAATGTCTCATGTCTCACAAATTTTCCGGTTTTAGCCGGATTCCGAGCGATCTATACGTCTGGTGAGAAAATGGTTGTCATATACGAATTCAGCAGGTCTTCTTACCCGCAAACCGAACATCTTATCAAATTTAAATAAAACTTTTTCTTTTAACAAATTCTCCGGTTTTGGCCGGATTCCAGCCGAACTAATTGTCCGGCGAGAAAATAAATTTCATATTCGGAATCAGCACGTCTCCTTGCCCCTAAATCGAACCTCTAATCAACTTCATATTAAACTTTTACTTTTCACAAATTTTTCGGTTTTCGCCGGCTTCCGGCTGAACTATTTGTCCAGCGTGAAAATAAATTTCGTATTCGAATTCAGCACGTCTCCTTACCCCTAAATCAACCATCTCAGTAGCTTTCAAAAAATATTTTGTGTGCCCCTTAATCTGAAACCCCTCCCCCACCCTCAAATATAGAGCTACAGAGCCCATCTTCGAACTTGACCTGTACTTTGATCCAAAGGATTCTGCAACCAAGTGTCATCAAAATATCTCAATCCCTTCGAGAGTTATCGTGCGGAAAGACGGACAGACGGACGGACGGACAGACGTCATAGGACGATGTCATAGGTATCCCTTCACTTACGTTTTGGGATCCCAAAAAATGAATGGCAACCAGCTGAAGCTATTATAAATGGTAAGAACAAGAGCTAAATAAATGCCACTTACATTACACAACTCAGTAATTGGGTTGAGGCAAATAATGAATTCGTCAAAAAAACTAAACTAAACAAGACCAAAGGTTTCGATGGGATCCCAAAAATTCAATATTTGATCCAGACAATTGGGTCTTGTCTACGCCAGATCCAGTCGTCGCCAAACTCCTTGAACATTTTTACTATTAAAATTCAGAAACAGATTAAGGCCAAAAAGCTAATCACCTCAGAAAACCAAGTTCAGATATGGATTCAGCCTATAAGTCGTATCTATTTTGACGAAAACTTCCCGCCTTACTTCTGCGAATATCCCGGTTTCGGCCGAATTCCGGAACTACCTTTCCGGCAGAAAAAAAGCTAAAATCGAACTCAGCGTCTCGCTCAGCGTTTCTTCTTTCCCCTATATCGAACATCTAATCAACTTCAAATTAAAATTTAACTTAAAACAAATTTTCCGGTTCCAGCCGGTTTCCGGGCGAACTATATGTCCGGGAACAAAATGACTGTCAGACACGGATTGAGCATCTCTTCTTACCCCTAAATCGGTTATCTAATGAACTACAAATACTTTTAACAATTTTCCGGTTTAGGCCGGATTCCGGGCGAACTACTTGCCCGGCGAGAAAATGATTTTCACGATCGTGTTCACGATATCTTCGTACCCCTAAATCAAACAGTCAATCAACTTCAAATAAAACTTTTACTTTTAACAATTTTCCGGTTTTGGCCGGATTCCGGGTGAACTACTTGCCCGGGGACAAAATGGTTTTCTCCATCGTGTTCAGCATGTCTTCTTACCCCTAAATCAAACAGTCAATCAACTTCCAATAAAACTTATACTTTTAACAATTTTCCGGTTTTGCCCGGATTCCGGGCAAGTAGTCTTACCCCTAAATCAAACAGTCAATCAACTTCAAATAAAACTTTTACTTTTAGCAATTTTCCGGTTTTGGCCGGATTCCGGGCGAACTACTTGCCCGGCGACAAAATGATTTTCACGATCGTGTTCACCATATCTTCGTACCCCTAAACCGAACATATAATTAACTTCAAATAAAAATTTTAATTTTAACAAACTTTCCGGTTTTGGCCTGATTCCGGACGAACTACTTGTCCGGCGAGAAAATGGTTTCCACCATCGTGTTCAGCATGTCTTCTTACCCCATCGTCGACTGTCCCATTAGCTGTTTAAAAATATTTTGCTTGCCCCTTAATTTAACCCCCCACCCCTAAATATAGGGCTACAAAGACGATGTACGAACTCGACCTTACTCTTGACCCAAACAATCCTCACACCAAGTTTCATCAAAATATCTCATTCCTTTCTAGATTTATCGTGCTGAGAGACGGACGGACGGACAGACGGACAACTTTTGCGATGTCATAGGTATCCCTCCACTTACGTTTCGGATCCCAAAAACAAGGAACAGATCGAGAGCGGTATAACAACCGAATTTCTTAATGGAATAAAACTATAAGTTATATACTAGTAGAAACGGAATAAAGAAAAATCCGGTGAATTACCGAATTCGGTAAGGAATAAGAACCAAATCAATCTCACCGATGAAATGGACTGACCGAATGCGACCGAATTACCCAATCCAGTAAAGAATGAGACCAAATAAACAGGTTATCACCGAATTTACGAAGGGACGGACCGAATGCGGCGAAATCGATACGGACTGAACAAAAGTTGGATGAATAATCTAATTCGGTCACGACTCAGAACCAAATGAATCTGATTAATGACCGAATTATGAAGTGGGTGATGGAATGCGATAGAACAGATACGGACTTGAGAAAAGTCCGGTGAATTACTGAATTCGCCAACGAATGAGACCAAATAAACAGGTTAAATCACCGAATTTACGAAGGGAAGGACTGAATTCGGTGAAATCGATGCGGACTGAATAAAAGTTGGATAAATTACCAATTCGATAGAATGGGAACCATTAAACACGTTAACTCACCCGATTTGGAAATGCGGGGACAAACGATGGCCGTTTTGACCGAATTTTTGCCTTCGGCGAAAATTTGACCAAATGCCCAAAACGAAGGACCGAATGCCCAAAACGGGGGGCGAAATATTATAAAATGTCTTTCTCGGGACGCCCCTACCCACCCCAAAATATTATAAAATGCCTTCATCCAAACAAAGCTAAAGCTCATTCCCCGTACGTAAACCAAGTTAATTATAAACTTTCCGACTTCCATTGGATTTTTTCAACTGCCCATCCAATGGTATTTACATAGACATGATATTTTTTTTAAGACGAATCTATATGATCGCAGATTTGGCGTTCTGTCCACTGGGCCACTTTTAAAAGTTCTTACCCACCCTGAAATGTCATAGAATGCCTTCATCCAAACAAAGCTAAAGCTCATTCCTCGTACCGTCCATTCAAAGTCAATTCATTCCATGCCAAACTACAAAATTTCTCGCAGCAATCAACAGCCTCATGTCAAAAGTATCATGCACTCACTTGCGGTTCCAGGAATCGATGTTCTTAGAGCCACTTTATGGCCGGAAATGTTTTACATTCTTGATATTTAACCGCAGATTCTTAATTTTTTCGTCTTTTCACTTATCCGAAAGAAAGGAAATGAGAAAATGATCGGTGAACAAGTCGCCCGGCAAATATTACATGACAGAGCTCGAAATGAAGACAATTGTATTGGCCCTTTGTATTACTGTCGGCGTGGTATTTGCCTCTAGACGGATTCACGGCAGTTCCTCGCACTTGGAAGCCGCAAACACCGTTGGTCAGATCATCGGCGGAAGCCCCATAGTGAGAAGATCTTTATTTATTGACTTATTATACCGATAAATATACAAATCTGTAGGAATTTCCACAATTTAGCGCTTTTTCAGCGCTATTTTAATGAGCAGCATCGATCATTTTATTCTCCATGTTCATGATTTCCATTGGAAAACTCAGTTCTAGCAGGCAAACAGGCAGAGGTGCCAGTTTCAAATTGACGATGGACTAAAATCTAAAAGTGCTAAATATTTGTGGCAGTTCCTTGGCCCCCCAACCAAAATATCACCTCCCGGTAAAAAAAATCAGGAGAAGTAAAATGATTTACTCACGGGTCCGAAAGTGCTACCATCTAATGTTACTAGCCATGTCTTTGGGGGATTTCTGTTGAGTTTTTTTATTTTTTTTATTTTAGTGTTTCGGATTGAGCATCATGCGTGTCTCCTAACTTTAAAAGTTCTCTCATTGCTAAACGAACTGGAGCTTACCCCTTGGTAATTTCTAAGTGCTGTGGTGTTATAAAGTTTGGCCTAGGGCAAGAAAGTCACCTTTTGAACTAACGGAGACAGAATTTATTTTTCCAACGCTGACTGATAGCCGACGAAGAGCTGATCAAATTATATGACACTAGTTTCTTTTAAATAAATTCCTTGATGAGATACACCATTTTGAAACGTTTGAGGGGTTGACAACTTTAGTGCTGTGGTACACATTGGGCAAACAAATCGGATAAAAACGATAAAACAAGGGACAGACTTGTAAATAACACTCGTGTGTTATACCACGGTCATCGATGCATTCAACGGAAATAAAAATTCGACTCCATGTCCGTCACGGAGACGCATACATCCGGTACTACATATATAATGACTTAATTTTACTTGCATGTTAAATTAACCTAATGACCTAATTTGACTTCTTTCATACGACAGTACCGCGCATTCTTTTTTATGTATGGGTTGAACTGAATGCCTGGAACTGGCAGCGCTTTTAGTCTCTATGGTCTTGTACGATATGGAATATGGGAGGGGGAAGTATGTGACGATGGATGGGGTCTTCCAGTAGTTGGTCCCCAAACTTAGTGGAAAGTTGGTTAACGAACAAGTGACGATACTTCTAGGTAGACTGATGGTAGCTTCAAATCCAGGTACTAGGCCAAATCCTAGGTAGCTTCAAATCCAGCTACATTTCCAAAATTCATCTTACAGGAAAGAAAATACCCAATCGGTAGTAGGCCAAATCCTAGGTAGCTTCAAATCCAGCTACATTTCCAAAATTCATCTTACAGGAAAGAAAATACCCAATCGGAGGACCAGGAAAAATACACGGAAAGGTACAAGAACCTGTGATCCTGCCCTGCTTTCCAGGTTTTGCCATGGGATTCGACGGGGTGTGCCGAAAGAAAATAAGGTTTGGAAGAAGCATGTATCCGGTACGACACATACAACGACCTAACTTACTTTACATTCAGAGCAAATCTTAAAAAAAAAGTGAATTTTGGAGACTTCTATTCTATTTTGATCTATTTTGTAAGCTTTATTTTTGTTGGTTTATGTTTTTTGTGTTTACATATTCTTGAAATTTAAATAAAAGAATATACAAGATTTGTCAACCCTACTACATTAGTACATGAGTTCCAGCTCACCCTTTCGTAGACAAGAGGTACCATCCTTCGTCGTCTGGTTTATTTCCAAACAACTGTAACGATTCGTTCTACGATTCTTCGTCAGCGATATTTCGGCCCTTCTTGGCAAGGGTCCTCATCAGGCTCGTCAGGCAATGTTTTATTCAAACATTGTTTGAATAAATGTTTCAAAGTCAGCTTGGGCTCAAAGAAAATTTATTTACTGAATATCGGTATGCTTCGCTGGTTTTAACTGTGTCTGTGAACATCTGTGAACATTGACGATGGATTAGCTAAATAAGCGCTGTAAGCTCAAATGGTACTTGTAACTGTATATAGTAGGTAAGGGTTCTGTTTGGAGGCAGAAATGATCATGTTTTTTGTACGAGTGGTAGATGCACGAACTGCGAGGTTGTCGCTAATTACTTTCAATTGCTCATAGCGAGTTCGGGTTTGGTCAAAAGTATGTTTTTCACGTCCTGGTAAAAATGCGCACTTTAAGGGTGCTGGAAATTACATTTTACGCAAAACCCTTGCGGCACAAATGATCATGTGTTGAGATGTATCGCTTGATCAAAAGTACTTTTCGACCTTGCGGTTAAGATGCCCACTTTAAGGGAGCTGGAACTTCATTTGTAAGCAAAATCCGCGAGACAAAAATGATAATGGCCTCATGGGGATCATGAAAATGTATATTTTGCTTTAAAGTATTTTTCATACTTTGTGGTCAAGATTGGTACTTTAACCATTCTAAAGTTATGCACGGCTGAATTTTCCGGATTCCGCCTCCCTCTACTCCCCCCTACCCCCCGATGGTCGGATCGGAAATTGATAATTTCAAAGTTAGTTTGGTCGGGTCACTGATATGCCTGCCAAGTTTCATCATCCTAGCACAACTGGAAGTACCCTAACTCGAAATCGTAGGACAAACCGCCCGACCGACCGACTTTAAGAGAGCTAGAACTTCAACTGTAAGCAAAACCCTACAAGCAAAAAATGATAAAGGGCTCATGTGGATCATGAAAAATAAATATTCCAATAATATAATAATATTCCAGAATAATATTCCAGCCAGGTTTCATCGTCCTAGCACATCTAGAAGTACCTTAATTCGCGATCACCGGAATCCCGCCCCTCCCCCTTCAACTGTGCCCACAGTGAAGGCAATCCGGTTCTGTAAATGAACAGCATCTGTTCGTTATTCCCACAAAATTCCATCCCGATCTCTCCAGTCTAAGCCGGTAACATATACTACACCCCCCCCCCAATAGTTGTCGGATCCGATCCGGATATGATGATGATGATGAAATTTTATTTACGCACTTAAGAAGAGGAAAATAGTGCAGTATAGACAAAGAAAAGGACAAAAATACACTGAGCTTTCAATAATGTAGTAAATGTACGAGATCATAAAACAAAACATTTAAAAAAAAAGAAACGAAAGGGACTAATCGGGTCTAAAAAATCTTCTTCCTAGGTGGAGTGCGGAGAAATGGCCAAGGGCAGAAACGTGAAGGTCTTCGGCAATCGAAGATAATATGAAAAAGATCACCAGAGACATGTCATCTGTTCAATTACTAAATTTCAGTGGAATCCGATCACCCGTTCCAAAGTAACGCGTGACTGTTCCAAAGTAACACGTGACTCAATATTCCGGATTCCCCCTCCCTGCACTCCCCTGCGATTATCGGATCAATAAATTTTTATTTCCAAGTCAGTTTGATCGGGTCCCTGCTATGCCTGCCAATTTTTGTCGTGGGAATCTACAAAAACCGCCATCACCGGAATCCCCCCCCCCCCAAGTGTCCGGATCCAGTCCAATTGTGTAAACGATTTATCTAGAGCAGATGCTTGTTCTTCCCAGCAAGTTTAACTCCGGAATCCCTCCATATAACCGTTTCTCGAGATTTACCGTCCCCCCCCAACTCCCCACAGCTGTCGAATCCGGTCCAGACTTCAAATGGGGCATCAGACATATATAATCGATTTACTTATTAAGTTTCATTCCAATCCGATCACCCGTTCGAAAATTACACACTACTGAATTTCCGGGTTCCCCAGCCCTCCCCCCCCCAATGGTTGATCGAGAAACTGATTATTTCCAAGTTAGTTTGGTCAGGTCCGTGATATTCCCACCAAGTTTCATCGTCCTAGCCTAACACACCTGGTAGTACCCTAACTCGAAAAAGTGTGACAAACTGCCCTCAATTTTCCAGATTAAACGCCGTCGAAGTTCACCGTTTGCATAATTCCGACTCCTCTGACCCTTCCCCGGTCGTCCTTTCAACAACGCTGCTGGCTAACTTCGAACTCGCAGCTCACAAAGTTCGACGGTCAGACTGTCAGAGTTTAAACTGAAGGACAAAGAAAATGCGACACTTGCCACAAACGGAGCACTTGCCGCAAACGGAGCACTTGTCTCAGACAACTCACTTCAGTTCCGGACCGGATCCAGTGACTTGGGGGGGGGGAGCTGGAGGGGGGAACCGGAAATCTTGGGAAATGGTGATGAGTGAAGGGATCGGGATGAAACTTGGTGGGAAGAACAAGCCCGCCTGCTGGTAGGACAAAAATTTACAAAAAACACACAGATCAGAGGGAAAAGCCTATACAAATTATTATTTTTTTATGTTTGGGGGGGATCAACCCTCTAATCCACCCCCACCCCCTGGATACGGCCTTGGTAGGTTGTAAGAGAAAATGCTTCAAATGATCCATTTAGTAGTCTGAACCAGATTCGGCCGCGGTAGGGGAAGTTGGAGGGAGATACCGGAAACCCTGTGGCACGTCTATGGACCAAGGGAGTGGATCTATTGGGTTGAAACTGGAAGGTAGAAAACTCAATTGCCCTAGGTGATCCGAGGCGATGCCGGAAAGGCTCAGACTTGAGTGAAACTAGATATCTATTTCTAGGTCCGAACCGCATTTTTTGGATGGCGGGGCATTTGGTGACCTTCTAATCTACTTTTTTGTACCACCTACTCGTTTCAAGTGCCATATGAGCTCATAGATTTTGTTAACAAGCCCAAAGGTGTCTATGGGATCCCAAAAATCTAAAATTTGATTCAGACAATCGGGTCTTGTCTTCGCCAGATCCAGTCTTCGCAAGGCTAATCATCAGAGAAAACCAAGTTCAGATATACCTCTATAAGCCACGGGCGTCACGACTGGGGAGGGAGGGGGGGGGAAGCCCCCCCCCCCCCCAATGCTGTCGGCCAATCGGTAAAACAAACCTAGTCGACGCGAAGCGCCGCAATTTTTCCTCAAAACAGTTGATTTTCTTCATGAAAATAGCCGTTTTTGGGATCCCAAAACGTAAGTGGAGGGATACCTATGACATCGCAAAAGTTGTCCGTCTGTCCGTCCGTCTGTAAGCACGATAACTCTCGAAGGGAATGAGATATTTTGATGAAACTTGGTGAGAAGGTTGGTTGGGTCGTCGGACCAGTCAAGTTCGTAGATGGGCTTTGTAGCTCTACATTTAGGGGTGGGGGAGGGGATTGAAATTAAGGGACAAACAAAATATTTTGAAACAGCTAATGTGATAACCGATTATGGGGTAAGAAGACATGCTGATCACGATGGTGAAAACCATTTTGTCATCGGACTAGTAGTTCGCCCGGAATCCGGCCAAAACCGGAAAGTTTGTTGAAATTAAAAGTTTTATTTGAAGTTGATTAGATGTTCGATTTAGGGGTAGGAAGACATGCTGAAGACGATGGTGAAAATTATTTTCTCGACGGACAAGTATTTCGCCCGGAATCCGGCCCAAACCGGAAAGTTTGTTGAAAGTAAAAGTTTTATTTGAAGTTGATTAAATGTTCGATTTAGAGGTAAGGAGACATGCTGAAGACGATGGTGAAAACTATTTTCTCGACGGACAAGTATTTCGACCGGAATCCGGCCCAAACCGGAAAGTTTGTCAAAATTAAAAGTTGAATTTGGAGTTGATTGGATGTTCGATTTAGGGCAAGAAGACATGCTGAACACTTATGTGAAAACAAGTTTCTACCCGGACATGTAGTTCGTCCGGAATCCGGCCAAAACCGGAAAACTGTTGGAAGTCAAAGTTTTATTTCTAGTTGATTAGATAAGCGATTTAGGGGTAAGAAGAGATGCTGAGTCCCTGTGTGACAATCGTATTTTACCCGGACATATAGTTCGACCGAAATCCGGCTGGAATCGGAAAATTTGTTATAAGCTAAATTTCTATTTGAAGTTGATTAGATGTTCATTACTGGGGAAAGAAGATACCCTGATTTCGTCTTTGAGCTTTCTTTTTTCGCCAGACAAGTAGTTCTGGAGTTCGGCCGGAACCGGGAAATTGGCAGAAGTGGCAGGAAGTTTTCGTCAAAACAGATATGACTTATAGGGGTAAACACACATGCTGAATCCAAATCTGAACTTGGTTTTCTCAGGTGATTAGCTATTTGGCCTTAATCTGTTTCTGAATTTTAATTGTAAAAATGTTCAAGGAGTCTGGCGAAGACTGGATCTGGCTAAGACAAGACCCAGTTGTCTGGATCAGATATTGAATTTTTGGGATCCCATCGAAACCTTAGGTCTTGTTACTTAAAATAGTCGTTTTTCCTGAAAGTTAGTCGATTTTTTGTCATTTTTGTTGTTGAAAACAGTGGTTTTTTTCTGCAGAAAAAGTCGGTAGAATTTCCAGCCAGTCGGTAAATTCCTCGCCCCCCCCCCCAAACATTTTGGCTAGTAACGCCTCTGCTATAAGCCATATCTATTTTGACGATACTGAACAAGACTTCTTGCTTTACTTCTGCCCAGTTTCCGGTTTCGCCCGAATTCCGAGTGAACTACTAGTCCAGCAAAAAAATTCAGAAACAAATCCAGCGTATCTAGAACATCTAATCAACTTTGAATAAAAGTTTGACCTAACACAAATTTCCGGTTAAAACCGGATCCCGGAATAATTATATGTCCCGGTAAAAAATGATTGTCATATACAGACTCAGCTCTCTTCTTACCCCTCTGTCATCTAATCAAACTATTGCTTATAACAAATTTTCCGGTTTTGGCCGGATTCCGGGCGAACTAGTTGCCCGGCGAGAAAATGGTTTTCATCGTCGTGTTCAGCATCCCAAATCGAACATTCAATCAACTTCAAATGAAACTTTTACTTTTAACCAACTTTCCTGTTTTCGCCGGATTTTGGACAAACTACTTGTTCGGCGAGAAAATGGTTTTCACCATCGTGTTCAGTATGTCTTCCTGCTGTCTTCTTATCTCTTAATCGGACGTTTAATCAACTTCAAATAAAATTTTACTTTTAACCAACTTTCCAGTTTTTACCGGATTTACCCCATAATCGACTGTCACATTAGCTGTTTAAAAATATTTCGTTTGTCCCTTAATTTGAACCCCCTCTCCCACCCCTAAATGTAGGGCTACAGAGCCCATCTACGAACTTGACCTTACCCTTGACCAAATGAATCCTCAGACCAAGTTTCAGAAAAATATCTAATTCCCTTCGAGAGTTATCGTGCTCACAGACAGACGGACAGACGGACATTTTTGCGATTTCATAGGTATCCCTCCATTTTCGCTTTGGGATCCCAAAAAGAGACTTTTGAGTTGAATGGCAACTTCTGTCTGGACGTGCCCGAAACACACAAACCGTGCGTTGCATCTTACAGAATGAGGCATGGCTTTGGAACTCCAGATCTTATCAAAACCACAAATGGTTGGCACCTGGCTTCCACCATCACAGCCTATTTGTGCCAAGCGAAATTTTCGAGCAAAGCAGCTAGGCTGCTTCAGACACCGAGGAACACATATATATATGGCTGTTGATCTTCATCCTCGTTTTGGCATTTTTTCTCGAAATTTTCTGTCTGCGCTGAAGAAGGGAGGCGGTTTTCCTCCCGAATATTCGCCTTTTATTTCAGTATATTCGTTGGCCTATAAAAACCTATTTTCGTTGGTTTCTTCGTTGATTTTTTGTGATATGAAACTTCAAAAGGAAGAAGGAATAAAAGGAGGAATAAAAATATCTAAGCATGAAAAATACATGCTGAAAACCAAACGTAATGTCTTCGATTAATACAATCCTCCCTGCCTATTTTTGGAACTTCGGCAGGTTTCAAAACATCATCAATCAGGTGGACAACTGAGCCATGAATAGCGATTTGCAGCGGAAGTCCTCAAGACGTTCTTTTTTATGCGAAGCATATTATTATATCCATACTTACCGCGGATAAAGAAGTCAGTTTTTGGACACTGGTAACTCTTGTCTCCCGGGAACCATTCTACCCCCCAATGCGATCTCCTCGAAATTAAGGTCAGGACAGAAAATAAGGGTCGGGAGGTTACGGGCTGAAATCCGGCATCACACAATCATCAATTCCCTATACAGGAAAGTTGAGTTTCCGTATCAATTTTGTTTCAATTCAGCACACATTATTTGCAGTTCCTACTCGATGATTCCGCCTTAACAATGGGTACGAAAGTGTTGTGGTTTCAACCGTAACTGTATTACCAACTTTTTTCTTTTCGCTGCCCTTTAGTGTAGCAGCTGGTGCTGAAACGCAACGACGTAGTTTTCCAATCACTTGTAGAGTGCATCAGTGTTACGATTCTGAAAAATTGCGCATGACTTTATAGTACTGATTAGGTTATATATGGTTCCTAAGGGATCCCCTCTTATGTTTATTCAAACAATGTTTGCAACGGATACGTCAGCTATGATTTTTCATCAGCGATATTTCGGCCCTTCTCGGCAAGGGTCCTCGTCAGGCTGTCAATCTTCTGGTTCAACTTCGGGGAAGGAAACAAACCTGTAATAAAAACCTGTAATGTTTATTACAGGTTTGTTTCCTTCCCCGAAGTTGAACCAGAAGATTGACAGCCTGACGAGGACCCTTGCCGAGAAGGGCCGAAATATCGCTGATGAAAAATCATAGCTGACGTATCCGTTGCAAACACTGTTTGAATAAATGTTTAAAAGTCAGCTTGGGCTCAAAGAATATTTACCCCTCTTATGTTCCAAGATTGTATCCATCGAGGTGTCGAACATGGAAAAGGAAGCTCATCTGTATGTTCTTTAAGTGAATATAATTGTTCAGTCTATTGTCCGTATATTCCCTTGATAACGTTAGATACAAGCTGCCTCGTGTTAAGTTACACATTTCTGATAGTATGGTAACCCTTGAATCAGAAAGTTAGAAAACGCAGCACCGCCATCCAAACGGGCGTGAGCCTGTAAAAATAAGCAACACGGGTTCACTGATTTTGATTTTCAGATAATCATGCTGATTTATCGAACAACCAAGGCTGGATAGAGCGGCGCCAGCCCCACCCAGAGTTTGAGAACACATTGACGGGTTCTTGAAGTTAGTCTGAATTTATATTTATGATACCCAAGTCCGGAATGATATTCCTTGCGGTAAGCGAATCATGTACCAGGATTTCCGCGTAGGAGTATAACGGCTTAACTATTACCCTACACAGATTTGACAAGCACGGGACACGACGTAAAAAGAGCGGTCGGATACTTCGCTAGGGGCTCAATAAACTTCTGGCAAGTTGTCGAAGGGTTCTCACAACAAACGTATAGCTTGGTTCCCGCAGAGGGAGTCCGGTGCGAATAACCTCCTGTCTTTTAGTATACTATTCTCAATGGCTGCTTATGAGGCACGTGGACGAACGACACTGTCTTGATTGAACGGCAACTGCGCCACACTTAACAGTTTTCGCACCAAGAAAGAAATGAAAAGTTTCCGATAAGGACATGAGGTTTATTGATTTCTTGACTTCTTATATGATTCTTAGCAGCGTGGAAACCTTGGTGAACGTGAAAAAATGCTTCGTGTGTTAGTAGTCTCATTTCAGATCTTCATCGGTTTTCAGCAGCTCTCAGTAATCTGGGGTTCAATCGAATTCGTTTGCCCCTGGCAATTTTCAAAGTTTCTCGAAACAGGTGTACCCCAGCTTTTTACAAAACTATCAGTGTGGTATTTCAGTCGTACAGGTTAAGGGTTTAATACGGGCACGACCCGTACATTATTATGTTCTTGGCCTATCTATACAGTAAGAGACGTAACTACAACTTTCATTTTAGGTACTCCTCCGTCTGGCAGTTCTTACAGACTCTCGCGCCATTAACAACCCCTTCTCCGGCGACGAAGATGCCTCGGAACACGACAATCAATTTTTAAGGCGACAATTTGATTCTCCATTAACAGTCCACCGAAGCCCAAGCGGTCGGCGGATTGATAATTTCCAGGGTAGCTTTGGCTCTGTTCAGAACAGTCGTATGCCCTTTGACCTTTGCAATACTCAGCCGCATTTATGCGGGCAAATATCCCCAGAAGCTCCGCAACCCTGGGGCTTCCACGGGCACGTCGGACAATCTGATCATTTCCAAAGCCCCTCCGTTGGAGAGCAGTCAAGCCATCTTATTCAGCAGCACAATCTTCCAAGCCTCAATTTTCGGCAGCAGTTCCCAATACAATCTTTTGAGCAGCAACAAGCAAGGACTACCACCAAAAATCCTAGACTGACCAGGTTTAGATCGTCAACTACTTCGACAACAACAGCAACCAATGAAAAACTAGAGGAAGAGGAGGAAGCTACAGAGGTTCAGACAGTCACAGAATTAATAACTACCACAGTACCTAGCATGGACGCTGAAACACGGTCAGCTTTCCGTGTTAGCACAGAAGCAGTTTCGCTAAAAGACACAACTGAGGTAACTACAGATGCTGCAAGACCGGAAGTTCCCACGTTCGATTTTGGAATAGTGCCGGCTGATCCCGTAATCAGCAGCGGCGATATAAAGGAGTTCCCAGCAGATGTGACCTCTTCAGGTAATTATGAACTCTTCAGGTTATGTTTCATCACAACCCGAGCCATAACCTCTTAAGGTTATGTAACGGTAAACCCCAAATATACGATCATCCCCTTACACCCTCCTTCTTTCCATTTATAAACTTGACTAGAAAAGGAGATCGCGAATTTTCTTGAAGGTCTTTAATCCTAACCCTCTCCCTCTCAACGTGGCCCACCGTATTCTAGGTAAAAAGTGAGAGCTCAAAAAGTGAAATCTGTAATAACCGCAATAATCCAAAGCCTAATATATTAGGCTTTGGATTATTGCGGTTATTACAGATTTGACGCCGGTATATATACCGGCGTCAACTTTCGTGATTTTTGTCACTTAATTTGATCAGATTTATTGTCTAATGTGCGTAACTAATATGGAGAGTAGGCCTACCCCCTATTTGGCTTGCCCACGATTTGCCCAATTAAGAAAATATTATTCTTTTTCATTCACAAAATACTAAATTTTTGTTTTTGTATTTCAATAATAGTCTGCACCAGTAAATTCATTCAAGACAAATTAGCTTTGTCTCTAGCTGGAAATTGCAGTTTCCAGAGCCAGCAGCACGACACTCCGTACAATGCGAGCTGGGCCCTGCCCCTCAATATTTTACACGCAGGCATGCCGAGAAGCCTAATCCAAAGCCTAATAGAAGGCAAGGATGGTGCGTGCCTCCTGGTGTAAGCATAACTGCCTTCTTTTACTATATCATGTCTTCTTTTTATGGCACTTCCATATACCAATCACTTTTCGGTCGGTCTGTCGGTCTGTCTGTCTGTCGGTCCACTGTTCTCGAATTAGGGTACTTCTAGATGTGCTAGGACGACAAAACTTGGCAGGCGTATCAGGGATCCGATCAAACTAACTAGAAATAGTTACTTCCCCGATCCGACCACTGTAGGGGAAGCGGAGGGATAGGGAATTCGGAATCTTGAGGCATGTATACCTTTCGAATGGGTGATCGTATCTTAATGAAACTTGATATTTGGAAAGACACTGTGGCTCACATGTCCCAAATCACGTTTAGATGAATGTGTGTGTGGGGTGGAGGGGAGAACAGGAAATCTTGTGACACGCTTAGAGCGGATCGACCGGGATGAAACTTGGTGGGAAGAACAAGCAAAAGCGTAGATACATCAGTGCCAGAACCGGACCGGATTCGGGCACTGTGGGGGAATCGTAGGGGGCGTGGGTCCGGAATTCCGCTGATCGCGAGTTAAGGTACTTCCAGATGTGCTTGGACAATGAAATTGGACTTGAACATTAGAAACTTGACAAGATTGGCTGAGAAATTGCAACTTCCCAGATCTGGCAATCCCTTAAATTACTGATCTTAACCGCAAAGTACAAAACTTATTTTTAAGCAAAATATACATTTTCATGATCCCCATGCGCCCACGTTCACTTTTGCCTTCACGCACAATGGACACTTCTAATGCTTTATTTTGAATTAAATGCTTCACAAAGAAACATTTCCGACTTCCTCTAGAAGGCGCTACAAAAATCGGCAGTTTTCTTGGTATCGCTTGTCTTTACCTCTCTGGCATTTCGGCGATCCAAATCTTAGGAGCTGGGATATCGTGGCAGGAAATTCAAAAACTCCCGGCAATACTTGATAGATAAGGATATATTTGAGATGTCACCGAAGCAGGGTGCAAATGAAGAATCAGAATCACTAGAAGACATGTTAAATCTCCAAAATATTCTAGTCATACATAATTTATGTCTACGATGGTTTTCTTCCACTTCTTCTTCGGCTAACGTGCTTTATAGAATGTACCGGAATATGCAATAAGTTTATAAAAAATAACTTAGCTTCAAAAATGATTCAAAACAAATACCCTATTCCAGCCCTATTCAAATCTGAATTCTACAAGCAGATTTAGGCATTAAATAAAGATCAACTAAGTATTATAAGAAACATCACTGTTATCTTTGTCCAAGCTAGTAAATTTGAGCATGTAACATTACGCAATAAAATATCACAGAGAGGAAACTGTTGAAAAATCTGCTGAGCTAGGTGGTAAGCATTGGTCCTAGGTTGTTACAGAGTGAGATTGGGATGTGCCCATTGAACTTCAAGGATTTTGCTCATGAATTAATTTCTAGCTCCCTTAAAGTGCGCATCTTAACCGCAAAGTCTAAAAAAACTTTTTACCAAACAATATATTTCATGATGCCAGAGCGCACATGGTCTTTGTGCCACAAGAATTTTGCTTAAAAATACATTTCTAGCACCCTTTAAGTGCGCATGTTAACCAAAAAGTAAAAATTTTTTTTTTTTTTAACCAAACGATATATATTCATGATCATTTTGCCTCAAGGGTTTTGATTGCAGACGAATTTCTAGCGCCCTTAAATTACGGGATCGACTAAAACCAGGAAGGGAAGGGAACGTGAGAAAAGCAGGAAGGGCATACTAAAACGAGGAAGGGCATCCTAAAACCAGGAAGGCTGTCGCCAGAATTCGCAGCAGTGTTCCCTTCCTCTATTTAGTATATTTGAGGGGTCGACAACTTTTCAAATTAAAAGTTCACCATCCCTTCCTCGTTTTAGTATCCTGACACGAGTAAGTCATTAAGTTCAGTGAGGGTTCGGCAACTATAAAGATTGTAATTTACCTTTACATTTCTCGTTCTGACGGTAGGCGACTAACCAGGAAGGGCATACTAAAACGAGGACGGGCATCCTAAAACCAGGAACGCTGTCACCAAAATTCTCAGCAGCGTTCCCTTCCTCTATTTAGCATTATTTGAGGGGTCGGCAACTTTTCAAATTCAAAAGTTCACCATCCCTTCCTCGTTTTGGTATCCTGACATGTGTTGGCATTCAGTGAGGGGTTGGCAACTACAAAAATTGTAATTGACCTTTTCATTTCTCGTTCTGACGGTAGGCGACTAACCAGGAAGGGCATACTAAAACGAGGAAGGGATGGTGAACTTTGTATTTGAAAAGTTGTCGACCCTCAAATAATACTAAATAGAGGAAGGGAACAGTGCTGCGAATTCTTGCAAAAGCATTCCTGGTTTTAGGATGCCCTTCCTCGTTTTAGCATACCCTTCCTGGTTTTAGTATGCCTTCCTGCTTTTCTCACGTTCCCTTCCCTTCCTGGTTTTAGTCGATCCCTTAAATTACGCATCGTCACGACCAAGTGCAAAAATAAATACTTTTTACCAAACGATACATTCCCGTGATTTCCAAGCGCACATGATCATTCTTATTTCAAGGTTCTTGCTTGCAAATGATCACAACAAACACACGAATTGGCAAATTCCTACTTTCATCCTCTGACTCAGCCTTGCAAGTGCCATATGAGCTTCTAGCTCTTATTTATATCCACGCCTCTTTTTATGGCACTTGCAACTTCCCTCAAGTGCTATACACTTTTCGGCCGCTCTATCGGTCCACTGTTCTCGAGTTACGGTACTTCCAGATGTGCTAGGATGATCAAACTTCTCAGGCTTATCATGGACTCGACCAAAATAACTTAGAAATGTCCGACCATCGTGGGGGGAGTGAAGGGATGGGGAATCCGGAATCTTGAGGCAAGTATAATTTTAGAATGGGTGATCCGACCTTAATGAAACTTTATACTTGGTGTGTCTCAGATGTTCCATTTCAAGTCCGGACTGGATCCGATGAATGTGGGGGGAGGGGAGTTGGAGGGGGAGCCGGAAATCGTTTGACAGGCTTAGAGTACGGGGCGATTGGGATAAAACTTTGTGGGAAGAAAAATGACACGCTCTAGATACATCAGTGAAAGAACCGGACCGGATTCGGGCACTTGGAGGGAGGGGGGGGTCTGGAATTCTATCACGTTTTAAGGTACTTCCAGATGTGCTAAGATGATGACAGTTGGCTTGGAAATTAGAGACTTGGCAGGATTGGCTTATAAATAGTCAGTTCTCCGATCCGACCATCGTGGGGGGAGTGGAGGGATGGGGAATCCCGAGGCATGGGTAACTTCCGATCGGGGGATCGGATCTTAATGAATCGGATCGGATCTCAAATGTCCCAAATCAAGTCCGGACCGGATCCAATGAATGTGTGGGGGGGGGGGGCGGTTGGAGGGGATAACCGGAAACCCTGTGACTTGCTTAGAGTGGAGTGATTGGGATGAAACTTGGTGGGAAGAACAAGCACAAGCCGTAGATGCATCAGTGACAGGACCGGGGGGAAGTTGTAGGGGAGTCCGGAATTCCGGTGATGGCGAGTTAAGGTACTTCCAGATGTGCTAGGACGATGAAGCTTGACTTGAACATTAGAGACTTGACAGAATAGACAAAATAAATCCCATACCCGACCATCCCTTAAAGTACTCATCTGAGCCACTAAGTAAAAGAAAATACTTTTAAGCAAAATATACATTTTCCTGATCCCCATGAGCCCATGATCATTGTTGCCACAAGAGTTTTTCTGTGAACTGGATTTCCAGCTCCCTTAAAGTGCGCATTTTAACCGCAAAGTGAAAAAAAAAACTTTCGAACAAATGATACATTTCTTGATTCCCGAGGGCCCATAGACTTTGTGCCAAAAGGATTTTGCTTAAAATTGAATTTCCAGCATCCTTAAAGTGTGCATCTTAACAGTAAAGTAAAAAAACAATATTTTTGACCAAACGCTAGATGTTCAGGATCTTAAAGGCCTCATGATCGTTTTTGCCTCGAGGGCTTTCGATCATCAATTTATAGCGCCCTTAAAGAGCGCATCAGCACAGCCAAGTCCAAAAATAAAATACTTTTACCAAACAACATTCTCATGACCAAGGGCACAAGATCATTCTTATCTCAAGGATCCTACTTACAAATGATCACAACAAACCCACGAATTGGCAAATCTCTACTTTCATCCTTTGACCCATCCTTGCAAGTGTCATATGAGCTTCTAGCTCTTGTTAGTATTCGTACAGTCTGTACCGTGACGCCATGGCATGCCATCTTTTAGTCAATCAGCTAGAACCGAGTGCCATCTTTGAAACAAGAGCTGCATGAGCAGTAGACACGCAGGTTGTCCTAGTTTATATTGATACTGCAAGTCAGGGACAGAACAAGCGGAATGGCTTACCGACGAAACTTCCCCATGACAAAACGTCCCCGGAGAAACGTCCCTGTGGCAACACGTCCCCGTGACAAAACGTCCCTACGGAAAGACGTTCCCGTGGCGAAACGTCCCCAAGCATAGATTTTTAAGTTCGCCTCGATCTTCAGGTGCATGATCGAGGTAAAACATCCCCCTAAAACAGTCCTTATAATCAGGAAATATCGGACATGGGGCGGGGGTGTCACAAATCTTTGTTTCCAGTTAAAATATATAGTGTAACATGTCTTGCAGTGAACTCGTAACTGATCGGTTCTAGGTCGTTTGAAGCAACATGCAAAATCTGAGAAGCAAGGAGAACGCAAAAATTAGCGTAATGGCGTTAAGGTGGGTAAATATGACGTGGGAAGCGAAGAAACGAAAGCGGGGGGAACGATTAGTTAGGTAGAGCGACACAGTAATCCTAGGTTATACGGGTTTGATCCTTTCATAAAATACTTTAAATATCACCAAAATAAATATCGAACGAAAGCGAGATCAATTAGTTTTATCGTAGCGTAAACTAACACACAATAAACCAATTATATAAAGGATAAAATGAAAACTTACAATTACTAAACCTTTGCGTTTTCTTTAAGAAATGGCTGTAGTCGGGAGCAACACTTTGGTTTGTTACCTGACTACCGGTTAAATTCTGAAGTAGTCTACCCATCGTGGTTTTCAAAATGTTATATTCCAAGAACATTTTTTGTCAATCAGTAATTTCATAGGCCTAGTTATCCCTCGGTGACGAAAACAAATCTATAGCCGGGGACGTTTCGCCAGGGGACATTTCACCAAGGGGACGTTTTTTCCTAAGGACGTTTTGTCATGGGGACGTTTTGTCACGGGGACGTTACGCCAGGGGATGTTTCGCCGACAACCCAGAGGAATCCGCGGCCTTGGCTTAAACTGTCGGCTTTGCTTGTCTGTTTTGCATTTCATTCCGTACAGTTTCGGTGTCCGCAAATGTGACACTCGGGATGGCCTGAAGATCACTAATCTTTTATGACTGCAGGAGTTCCGGTCAACCCTGGACTAACGGTCCTGCAGAATATCGAAGATGCGGCCGTATTCACGAATGGATCAGTAGAAGATGAAGACTCGCTAGAGGATGTCGACGATGAGGGCTTCACAGTTGCTGACCCCAATGATATCTTCTCTTCGATCAAGTTCAGACCAGTCAAATTCAAGTAAGGAGCTACGGGCTGGGGATCAATGCTAGAATTCCATGATATGAATGACTGTTTTGCTGATTAGTTGTTGCTCATAATACAGAAGCAAAGGTGAATTATAGTCCGCTGAAAAATAAAGGAAGCAACCAATAAACCTTAGCGCTCCTAAGAAAACGGCTAATGAGGTCGGTGCTGCGATATCATTATAGGTTCAAAAAATGTCTCTGATGGATAGATCTTTTTTTCTCTAGCTGCTACAGCGAATAAGATCTGAAATATGGTTCCATGTGGTACAAATCGAGATGAGCGATATGCATGCACAGGTGACGACCACTATAGTTATGTGGTCCCTCTAGGACCTGAGTATACACATATTTTAAAGAATGTGATGACTTAGAACGTAACCTTGGATTTCGCGCTCTCTTTACACTAACATGCATGCCTTCCCTTTCTAAATTTGCCACGATAACCTTGCCAAGCTACATCGGTTATGTAGTCGAGTCGGTCAATCTTTCCAAGATCAAAGAAAGAATAATCCCATTTTTTCAGGCCCTTCCAAGTCCTCGAGATCTTCGATCACCCTCTGCAAGCATATCCACGGCTGGCAAAACCGGTCCGAGCCGACAGCATTCTCTCCCTCCTGAACAACAATTTTTCAGATGTTTTAAGGGACTTGCAGATAAATCCCGCCTCTTAAAATAACTATGTTCGAGTTTTTATACGATTTATAATAAAACAGCGTTTCGAAGCTTCCTTTATTTCGACAAAGGCGACAGACTACAGAGTGGAAGCAGTGCTTCCACTTTCCGAACTGCTCCGAAAAAATCGGGAGATACTTTTAAGAAACTGGAGGAAAAATCGAGAGTTTTAATACAGTGATTAATTCTGACAAAGCAATTTTAGAGTTAGCTTTGCTAAAAAAAGAAATTGAGTAACTGTTTTCAACTTCTTAGCACATAAAAATACATTGTCATACTTGTAATTTCGGTGCGCCAATGCTACAGTATATGACCGGTTTGATAGCAAGGATTTCCAATGCACCTCTAAATTTAAAGGACCCTTAAAAAGTTACTCGATGCTTTGAGGTCTACTTAAAGTTTCTCTTTCCGTTTCCGTAAGAGCCCGTAACAACGCCGATTTCTCGACTGAAAATTAGTCGACTTTTCTGTAAGATTTACGAAATGGGTACGTCCGTCTGTGAGGAAGCTGAATATCCTTTGGGAACCTGGCCTTTTATCGCCCTGGGGACAGTCAACAGACTCAAGTTAGAGGATTTAAATCGGAACTTTACCAGTTTTCCAACAATTTAGTTTGGACTGTGCCTAACCGATGTAAACTCTTTTCCCAGGATTACCCTGAATTATTTCTGAAAAAGCCCTTTTGAGCTCTTAGTTGTCAAAGTAACCATCAGGCATCAGTGTCATGACTGTAGGCTAGAAACTCTACCGAATCCACGAAACTTACAATTCGAGCTTTGAATTATTTCAATTTTTTAAACGCAACAATCAGTAATACGAAAGGGCAGCACGAGCTTCTCATTTCACACAACCACTCCTCATGCGAATCCTGGCTTTTAACGTTGATCAAACCGTAACTAGGATTTCCCTAAATATTTCAAACCGGAGAGAGCAAGATTCTTGCAGCAGCTTCCAAAAAGAAGAGCGAGCGCCCCGGTGAAATGTTTAAATTCACATTTTTGTGCCAAAATTCAACTATTTTCCACACAGATTCTAGTTTATAATGTCTCTCATATCCTAAGTCTAAAACTGTCAAAAACTCCTCCTAATTGACGCGCCCTTCCAGAAAACTGAGAAAACTACGAAAGGTTTTGGGAAACATTTTTGAATGTTGAAAGTTTTGGGAAACATTTTTGATCGATCATCTTCTTGGGATCCCAAATGAAATGGCAGTGAACAAAGTCTTACTCGACCATCTTCTCTCAGTGCTTACAAAGAAGATTTATGTTCCATGCAGTTTTTTTTTTAAATTATTTTCTTATACTCAAACAATGTTTACAACAGATATCCGTCAGCTATGATTCTTAAAGCACAATGGACACTTCTAATGCTTTACTTTGTATTAAATGCTTCACAAATAAACATTTCCGCTTCCTTTAGAAGGCGCTACGAACATCGGTCGTTTTCTTGTTATTCCTTGTCTTTACCTCTCTGGCATTTCGACGATCCAAATTGTATGAGCTGGGATATCGTGGCAGGAAATTCAAAAACTCCCAGCAATGCTTGATAGAAAAGGATATGTCTGAGATGTCACCAAAGTCAAGCCGTAGATGCAGTTTACCTGATTGTTCTAGTGTTTCATCAGAAGTTCCATGGCTTAAAGGGCCTATTAAAAGTTTTTCTTTGTGGAACAGTGTTGCGCAGCTTGATTAGCTTGCTTTATGAAATCTACCAGAATATGCAATAAGCTTAAAAAAAATAACATAGCTACACAAATCATTCAAAAACAAACAACCTATTCAAATCTGAATTATACAAGCTGATTTATGCATAAAGTAAGGATCTACTAAGTATTACAAGAAACATCACTTTTATCTTTGCCCAAGCTAGTAAATTGAGCATGTACTGGCCCAAAAAATTACGCTTTGAAATATCACAGAGAGGAAATTGTTGAAAACGATGCTGATCTAGGGGGTTAGCATTGGTCCTAGGTTGTTACAGAGTGGAATTGGGGTAGTTTGATATGCCCATTGAACTTTAAGAATCAGCTTCTTGGGATCCCCAATGAAATGACAGTGAACAAAGTCATACTCGAACATCTTCTCTCAGTGCTTACAAAGAAGATTTATGTTCCATGCAGTATTTTTAAAAAATCGTTCTCTTATATTCAAACAATGTTTACAACGGATATCCGTCAGCTTAAGAATCATAGCTGACGTATATCCGTTTTAAACTTAGTTTGAATATATGTTTCAAAGTCAGCTTGGGCTGACTTTTGACAAGATTATGCTTATCGGGAGAAAATTTTGGTCAGAAGATTTCCAACAGAAATCGGAAGGGTGGAAGCACTGAGCAGAAGAGAGCTAGGCTTAAAAAAAGAAGAAAAAAAGACAAAACTATCATCACGTCAGAATAGAACAAAAACTGCAAAGAAGAAATAAGCAGAAAAGGGGACGAAAGTGTAACCATGAACAGATAAAGGCGTGAGGTCTATTTGGCAGGCTGGGCAAAATAAAGAACGATTGGATTGTTTTTACTTTCAATGTAGTCGAATGTCGCCATAACTGGTACCTTCCCTGTGAGGTAATTTGGAACCAATCTAAAATTTGGAATGATTAGTTCACTTCCGAGACGCTCTTTTAAACCAAGAAATACCATAAGATCATCTAGTGGTGCGATTTGGAAAAAAAACTCTCAAAAAAAGGAAAAAAAGAAATGTTCGACAGTGTCAAATTCTTTCAACAAACTGTTTTGAGGCTACTGACACATTCTGAAGTAAATATCCGCCATATTTTCGAAAGTAAATGTTTTGTTCGTTGCACAACCTAGCGCATTAACTGACAAGCAGGGTAAAAAGGGGAGATATTACTCTAAAGGATTTAAATTGGTTTATCGAATTTTTCAGGTATGTTGTCTGATGCTCAAATTTTGTAGAGAATAGGCGTTCTATTAGAAATAATTTTTCGATCGTCTCGTAATGGTTTCTCCCAGCTTAATCACCATAACAATTAAATCTTTAAAGTGAGTGTACCAAACCAAGCGATCACTTCTTGATTAAGTAATCGGAACCAGATCGCAGTCCGGAATGTTTTAGGTTCATTTTCGTCGCTGAACAGCAGACTAAGCCAGGCAATGGGAATTGGAGGTAAAAGCTTCGTCATGTAACAAACCTTATGTTCAGTTCGATTTTAATAGCAAATGATCGCAAGATAAAAATAAATAGCAATAAATTACAGCTAGTTTTCTAGTTTAAAGGGCAACGGCATGTGCGTAAGATGGATGAGCGTAAGGGGCCGGTGCAACGAAGCTGTACTCCACTTTCGATTCAGTGACCTCAGTCTTGGGGGCGTCGTAGTAGATCAAAGGCTTAGCAGGGGCGGCAGCAGCTTTGACAAGTGGGGCTGGGGCACTGTAGACTACGTGGTGGGGAGCTGCAAAGTATTTGACTTCAGGGGCGGTGTACTTGATCTCAATTGGCTTCACCTCCTTGACTTCGAACTTGGGTGCCTCGTACGCGATAGGTGCAGGAGCGGCAGCATAGTGAACAGCTGGAGCAGCGTAATGGTAAGCATAGTGGGCAGCTGGAGCGGCATATTTCACTTCAATGGGCTTAGCTGCTTCGTAGGTGACGACTGGTGCTGAAAAGTGTGCTGGAGCGATGGCTGGCTGGTAAGAGACGGCTACTGGACTTCTAACGTTCTGGACAACGGGAGAGACGGCCTGGTACGCGTGGCCCTCCTGCACACTGTAGGCGAAGTTTCCACCGAGACGGTCTGACCTGATGATAGCACTGTCATGTGCAGGGGCCCGGAAGAACTGGGTGGCTGGGAGGACGGCACAGCTGGCAACAGCCATAGAAGCGAAAAGTACGACGAACTGAAATGAAAAACGAGGTTTAGATTTTCTCAAAATCGGCTTTTCAAGTTCATATGCCTGCTTACGTGGTCGCAAACTTGCATATAACTAGGAGCTGTTAAAAAGAGACAAGACCTCAATTTCGGCTTTGATAAAATTTCCAGAGATCTAAACTGCAATGAAAGCCTATTGTTTTAGTCGCATTTTGGCTATTGTACTTGGAATCAAAGCAAAACCTTCGTAAGATCATACTCTTACCAACTTCATCTTAGCACTTAGTTAAAGAGCTGGAGCTGAGAAAACTAACTGTATGCAAACTGATAACGAATCGTCACATTCTATACCTTATATATCAGAACCTAGGAATACATGAAACATTTAGAAACGCCCTCAGGCAGGGCGTGGTTTCAGAGCTAAATACCGTCTGTGCAAGAAACGTTGGTTTGAACCCGGAATTGAGTAGTACCGTGGCAGAAAACGGATTAATTATAACTGTGCGCTGAAAATAAGACCGAAGGTTTCGATGGGATCCCGAAGTATAATATTTGATCCAGGCAATTGGGGCTTGTAGATATCCGGTCTTTGCTAGACAACCTGAACATTTTGACTATTAAATTTGGAAAGAGATTAAGGCCAATGCATGTGTGTTTGCCCCTATTCTTCATACCAATTTTGACGAAATTGATCAAAACTTACTGCCTTACTTCTGTTAAATTTTCGGACAGATTCCGGGCGAACCACTGATCCGGCAATTCTGCATATCTCCTTGCCCATATCCTATATCGGTCCTCTAATCAACTTTAAAGCTTTAACTTCTACGAAATGTTCCGGGTTTAACGGGATTCCGGGCGAACTATTTGCCAGGTGAGAAAATAATTTTCATTTGTGGATTCAGCATGCCTCCTTGCCACTACATTGAACCTCTAATCAACCTACAACTTTAACTTCTAACAAATTTTCCTGTTTCAGCCGGATTCCGGGCAAACCATATGTCCGGGTAAAAATTAATTTTCATACACTGAGCCTCCCCTACATCGAACATCATACCAACTTCAAATAAAACTTTTCCTTTTACAAAATTTTCCGGTTTTAGCCAGATTCCGGGCGAGCCACTTGTCCAGCGAGAAAATGATTTTCATATCCGCGTTCACCATTTCTTTTCAGCCCTAAATTGACACATTAGCTGTTAAAAAGATTTCGTTTGACCCTTAACTTGAACCCCATCCCCCACCGTAAAATGCAGGGCTACAAAGCGCATGTACGAACTCGACCTAAACCCTTGACCCAAAGAATCTTCAAACCAAGTGTTTATCAAAATATCTCATTCCTTTCGAGGGTATCCTGCTGAAACACAGACAGACAGACAGACAACTTTTATGAAGTCATGGGTCCCCTTACGTTTTGGGATTCCAAAAACGGCATCCGCAAGTCGATATATAGCATTCTTCTTATAATTTTGAAAATACGAGAAGAGATTATTGAAGGAACTAAGATAACAATTACGATATATTATTCGTGTTCGAACTGCCTCGCTAGTCCAAGAAGCCTAGGAAACAGCCTCCTATTGCGTACCAATAATCAAAATTAGCAAGTTACGTCAATCTAATGATACTCATTGAAGGGTTAAACCCACGGTTGCCCGGGTAGTGCTTTTTCAGATCCCAAAATGTATGTCCGTCCGTCTGTTTGCCTGTCTGTTAGCACGATAACTCTCGAACGAGTTCAGATATTTTGTTCGACCTTGATATCTGTACCTATAACCTATATATTTAGGGCTGGATGTTTCCAATTAAAGGACAAACAAAACAGTTTTAAGAGCTAATGAGATAGTCAATTTACGGGTAAGGAGACATGCTGAATTCGAGTACGAAATTTGTTTTCTCACCGGATAAGTAGTTCATCCGGAATCCGGCCGCAGCCAGAAAATTTCTTCAAAGTAAAAGGTCTCTCTGAGGTTGATTTAGAGGTTAGATGTAGGGGTAATGAGGCATGCCGACTTCGTTTTTGAACTTTAATAATAATAATAATAACTTATTTGTAACCCACTGCACAAAAACAATGTCAAGATACTGGAGTAAAGAAGAGAAAGAAACAAATAAACAACTGAAGAAACCCTAGTACAACAAAATAAACACAAAAATCAACAGAACAAACGGATGAGCCCCTGCTATGGAGTAAGCCGTTCATATTCTTTGTCCAGATAAATTATGATGAAGCTCCTGGAGTTTTGCCGTTATATCGAGAGCTTTGTATTTCCGGATTATTCTCCGGTTTCGATGCGATATAGGCAAATAAAGCAGGTATTTACAGTATTTGTAGTAACAAGTACGTAGTTTACGTATGTCACTCTTTTTCAATAGAATAAAAGTGATCGCAAAAAACTGAATACAAAGACACCAAAGCATTTCGGTTATACTTAGACCAGTTTGACACAATCTTAGAATATCCAATTTAAGTCTTTTTACCAGATTCAGATACTGCAGACTGGCGAAAGGACAACGTATTTTTACAAACTGTTAAACCAAGCCATCGGAAGTTTCAACAGAGGGAATGGATATATTTTTTATTTTAAGAGGAGAATTTGGCAGAGTACTGCTGAAACAAATATACTCGCATTTATCAAGGTTCAAAGTAAGTCAAGGAAACCTTTTTTAGTCCTTTGAACTGCACGAGAGAGGGAAGATATGCATCTATACTGATAAGGAGAATATCATCTGCGTATGCAACATAGGAAACGTCAGTTAATCCCATAAAATACGTTCGAGAGATCTTGGCAATAATCCCATCAATACAAATCTTGAAAATATAATGTGACCCACCTTGACGTACACCACAATGGACTGCAATATTTTCTTGCAGGAGAGACCCATTTTGTTCGCATTGCTGTACCAATATCTCAGGAGAAAAATAATATTAACACCATTTACAGAAAGTGAGTACAAAGCTTGGCTATAAACAATGCTATCGAACACCTTAGAAACATCTAGCGAACGAAGGTGAACTTGCTGATTTCGTTGGGCGGCTTGACGTAGAACATTCGCAAGTACCCCGTGCGCGTGCACACAACTTATTCCTTGCTTGAAACCGAATTGATTTTCTGCGTAAAATGCCCTCTAACTGATTGACGGAAGTAAAACATATTCAAAAATCTTGCTTAGCACACACGTGACAGTAATGGGGCGATACGAAGCATTCAGCTTCGCAGCTAGCAGTCACTAGCCTTTTACCTTTGGGGGGGGGGGGGGCGTCCCGTTTGTGCCGACGGACTAAAAAATGTGCCGACAAAATGCGCCGTTGCCGCTTCGCGGCAATGGCACACATATCCCACTAGCATAGTATAGAACCGATGTAAAACTAACTGTAATATACCAGTTAAAGATGTTCCTTTATTGTAACTTCGTATTTTAAAGTTCACATATTCGGCTTTTCATTTCAGCTTTCGCTAAAAAGCGAAGCTTCCAACGACTGTACCCAGAACACGTTAAACCAAGCGCCGGAGGAGAAATTTTTTTTATCCGCCTTTTTTTTCTATACGTACCATACAATTTCTAGCTTTTAACGTGTTTCAGACCCAGATGTCCATCCTAAAACGCCAACTAAATGAAACACCGATGCTACAGAGAACACTACAAATCTACTAAAACTACAAACTACAGAAAATAATACAAAATGTGCGCCACAGGCTAAGTTTTGTGTAAAACTAACTGTAACACATAAGTTGAGGTTGTTCCTTTACTCTAATTTTATCTACTAAAGTTCACATATTCTGCTTTTCATTTCAGCTTTCGATGAAAAGCGAAGCTTCCAACGACTGTACCCAGAACAAGTTAAAGTAAGCGCCGCAGTCGAAATTTCTTGTATTCTGCCTTTCGTCCGGAAACATTTTGCAATATCTACCATACTAGTTCTAGCTTTTAACGTGTTTCAATACCCCAAGAATGTCAGTCCTAAAACGCCAATTAAATGAAACGTACCGATCTTCCAAATAGGAAATACTACAAAATGCGCCGCAGGCGAAATTTTGTGTAAAACTAATTTTAATACATCAGTTGAGATTGTTCTTTTACTGTAAATTCGTATATTTAAACTCACACATTCGCTTTCTCGTTTCAGCTTCACCTAAAAAGCGAAGCTTGCAACGATTATACCCAGACTAATTTGAACTAAGCGGTTCTTGCGAAATTTTTTTAATCTGTATTTTTTCCGTAAAAATTTGCGCCCGACAATGTCTGCAGTATTTGATTTATTAAGTATAAGAAGAACCAGATGTGCCGAAAGATCATCGACGCTCAACACAGGCATTCAGGATTCGATTTCTTCTGTGTTTTGCCCGACCTTTGCCCCTAGATCTACATTTCTTACAAGTAAATAGAAGCCGATGTGCCGACGAAACTTAAAACTTTCGGGATGCGCCCGATAAAGGTTTACAGAATTTGATTTCTTACGTGTAAAAAGAACCCACTGTGCCGACGAGTGGACCAATGCCCAACAAAGCTTACAAAATTGTATTTCTTCTGTATTCCTTATGTATAAAAAGAACCCGATGTGCCGACGACAATACCGAGGCCGGGCCTCGGTATTGTCGTCAGTGGTTTTGCACACAATGATGCAACATATTTCTGCAACGCATTTTTTTTCTTTCTATAGCTCTTTTCGCAGAAAACAACTCTTCTTCGGTCTTTAGCAACACGAGACAATTCACCAGTACCTCTACCTTAGTTAAAGCCACACGCCCTTCATAAAATTCATTCCGGGTAGGTTCTTTTCTGCCGCTAGATTCGCTGGTATAAAAGTAAACACCGACACATTACTTTTGTCCGTTCAACCAGTTTAGAATGACTAATTCCCCTTAGCCCTTGTCATGTTTCAGACTGTTTAAAGAGCCTCTGCCTATGTGTGCTCTGCCTAACTTTGTCACTTATGGCTTCCGATTTCATTACTGACTGCTCACAGACTTTTCCACGGGGTAGGAGTCGAAAGCCAAATCGCTTATTCCCCTTCAGATAACTTATACCCAGATTTAACATGTGATTATTTCTATAGCGCATCTGGCGGCAACAAGTCACTGGATTTTATGAAGGGCATACTCCAAACAATTTGCTCAAGAGAAAGCTACTGCAAGTTGCAACATTCATAGGTGTCGTCTTACCCTCGACTATGTCCTCAATGTTTTCTAGGGACTATACTAGAAAGGTGAGTATCCCCTATCCCACAATTTCTTTTGCAAGAACCATATAATACATACCTATTTGCTGGTCTATTATGTTCTTCTTCATCTTGGTGGTGTAAGATCCGTTTCATGAAAGCCATTGCGCCAGATTTGTCATTTGAAAGAGCGCATGGCGGGAAATCGAGGCATCCTCTGCCACTGCATCATGTTTTAAAGCTTGACTGAAAAGCCAGCTTATTTTTTTTTATCATAGATTCAGCTCAAACATTTGTCTTCATTTTTCCACTGACCCTGAGTTATACATGCTAGCGAAAACGGCAACAAACCTATTAATGTGCCCGTTTGTTTTTACTTTACTGTCTCCAGTTGCGAACGTGTAGGACAATTTAAGGAAGGATAGTGCGGTGTTCTAGTCTGAACTAACTCTGCTTAGTATTTTTCTTTTTTTTCATCTTGGGCTATACTATAGTGACGTTCAGAATATACATTGCTGGCCAAGGAGACAAAGTTCATCCAGACGCAGAGAAACTGAATTTCAACAAAAGCGTGCATTTCAATGGCTAATATAAAGAAGCTGAGGAGATGTTCAGTTCCAGACTGGAAGGTTATCTTAGAAGAAAGTCCGCTGTTGCGTGGGACATCAAAAAGATTCGTTATTCGGCAATCCTTTACCATTTTTGTTGCTAGACGTTAAACAGAGGTACCACAGATCCAGAAGAAAAGTAAATTCACTGAAAATCAATTTTCTGAATAACTGAGCAAGGAAATAGTTATAACGCACTTACATCGGATCTTCAATAAGTGAAGGGTAACTAGACTATCACATCTCAGCCATATTTAATTTACCTTTTATAATCACTGTTTCAAATGCCGCGAAAGACCAGAATTCTCTTGCCCCCACCCACTTGCTTGTTGGTCATTGCGCCTTTTATTCCCGTCATGGCAAAGATTTTAGGGGTAAGGGTGGTGGAAGGGGAAAGGCCGTATGTTATACAATTAGAAACTAATCAGTCACGGCAACGATACTGACACCATCCAGCACGTCACAACTCTGAAGCATTTCAACTTACAGCGTCCGTCACCATTGCTACTGCACTGTGCAACTCAGTGTGCCAATCATAACTACAGTATAAAAAGAATATATATGGAACTATTCAGAATATAGAAACATTAAAGGTTCAAAGGGAATCTAGACAAGTCGCATGCTTACTAGAAAGGCTTGGTAATGAAAAGTTATCCTTCAAAATAATTTAATCTAAGATTTACCTCTCGATTTGGCAGACAACCCTTTTCGTAGTCTTGAACGGTCAGAAGGTCTCTCGCTAGCACTGGGGAGCCCATTGTGGGCTTGCTTAACAATCACGTTATCTCCAGCTGCCACTGCAAGCTAGTACAGTCATCACCTAAGAAGGCGCTTTTCGACAGCTTGTCCAGCATCAGGATATACTGTGTGCATAACGGGGTAGAGATCTGAAAGTTGAAAGACTCTCAATTACAGGGATCGACTAAAGCTGGAAAGGAAAGGCAAGAGAAAAGCAGGCAAAGATACTAAAACCAGGAAGGGTTAACTAAAACGGGGAAAGAATTACCACAAATTGAGGATTCGAAAACCTGGCAAGCTGCACCATGCATTTCCTCTGTTCAGTATCCCATGAGGGGTCGGCAACATACATTTGTAAAAGTTCACCTTTTCCTCCTTTTAGTACCCTGGTGGTAGGCGACTAAAATCATCCGAGTCCAGCGAGGGGTCAGCAACTAAGATATTTCAGTCCACAATTTTTTTCCTGGTTTGTCACAAAATATTACCTTAGAGCAGTGTTTCCAAACCGGTGGTACGCGTACCGAAAGGGGTACGCGAGGTCCTTGCAATTGGGTACGCAGAGGTAATGATATCGGTTTAGTCTGTGGCTCCAAAATCACGCCTCACTCATTTTGATTGCCGAGAGCATAATATCTGACGATGAAAAACGGAAAGTCAGCTACATTTTATTAGAGCTATGTTTCGGCCTTTCTTGCCAAGGGTCATCGAGAGCATAGTACTACCAGCAGAGACATCACTAGCCAAAATGTTTTTTGGGGGGCAATTTTACCGACTGTTTTTCAAAAATATCCTACCTGTTTTACAAAAATTCGCGGCAGCCGACTCGTTTCTTTTTAACCGTCTAGCCGACCACTCTATGGGGGGGGGGGGGGACCAAACGGTGCACGACCGATCCGATTACAAGCCTTAGTGAAAGTCAAGGAAGCAATGTCGATTCCAAAACAGCTAGCCTACTACCGTAAAATTTGTTTCTGTGTCACACAATACTGTTCCAAGAAGAATCGAAGACTTTGCAAGTGTTAGTGTCATTCAGGTTGCGGATTAAGCCAACGAAAATGTTTGCGATGCAGCTGGATGAAAGCAGGGAGAACATCAAAACCAAACACAGAAACAGGCTGACGGTAAACAAAATGTTGCCGTAAATGGCGTGCGGCCGAGATTTGACAAAATCTCAAGTTTCACATTGATTTTGTATATATTTGAATACGCGTATGCCTTATCATTCATGGTAATAAATATCGTGTTTTTTACGTTCTGAAAAAGCGGCACGCAATTTTTTGAACCTTGATTAGAGGTAAGCAGTATGGAAAAGGTCCACTGCCTTACAGTACTAAACGAGTAAAGAAATTGGGAATTCTAAATAACTCTTCTTTGAGGGGTCGGCAACTATCAAAACTCATAGTTCACCGTTCCTTTCGTTTTAGTAGCTTGGAGGGATCGACAACTATAATTTTCAGTTAAGTGAGGGGTCGGCAGCTAAGATACCTTAACCCATTGGTTCCCAACCTTTTCCGTACCGCGTACCCCTAATCAAGGTTCGAAAACGTCTCCGCACATTCTCAGAACATAAAAAAACGGTATTTATTATCATAAACATAAGGCGTATATATACAAAATCAACGAGAAATTTGAGACTGCTTTGTAGCTAAAATTATGCCAGATCTCGGCTCGATGTCGTTGCCGACCCCTCAAAGAAGAATAATTTAGAATAATTTCTTTCCTGGTTTTAGCACTCTAAGGTACTATTCGTGACAAGTTACTAAAACCAGAAAAGAAATGATGGACTTGAAATATCTTAGTTGCCGCCCCCTCGCTGGACTTGGATGATTTTAGTCGCCCACCGATAGGGTACTAAAAGGAAGAAAAGGTTAACTTTTACAAATGTAAGTTGCCGACCCCTCACGGGATACTAAACAGAGGAAAATC
Organism: Branchinecta lynchi; assembly: GCA_023053575.1. NCBI lineage: Eukaryota > Metazoa > Arthropoda > Branchiopoda > Anostraca > Branchinectidae > Branchinecta > Branchinecta lynchi. The sequence continues at coordinate 18,278,012 of JAKZAP010000002.1, forward strand.
ACGGTGCAGCTTGCCAGTTTCGAATACTAAAAGGAGGAAAGGGTGAACTCTACAAATATTAGTTGGTGATCCCTCATGGAGAGGAAAGCCTTGCCAATTTTTCGAATCCTCGATTTCTGGTAATTCTTTCCCCGTTTTAGTTTACCTTTCCTGGTTTTAGTATATTTGCCTGCTTTACTTTTGCCTTTCCTTTCTGCTTTTAATCTCTCAATTACATACTGACCTGACACTCATTATTGGGTTTCTAGCCTTAAACTTGACATATTCAAAATTCAAAATCTCAGCCCGGTAGACAAACTTTCCAACCTTAACTACTTCACTGGAAAGAAAAAGAAAGAATTTTACCAAATTATTAAAGAAAAGTCAACATGAAAATACAACACCATAAAACTTTATTAAATCAACACATTAAATCATAAATGGGCTTTGTTTCACTGGGCATATTCCTGCATACCCTTGTATGAATGTTATCAAACTTTGGATACTGTACTCAGAAGTTATGGATTCCTGCATATTCATTTCAGTTTCACCTTCGAATGATAGTTGGTGGTATTAACCTAATAAGACAGCTGGATTTTTTTTTTTTTTTTGCAGTATCTCTGCCCAGCCAGTGAGAAGAGATCTAGTAGCTATTGTCAGGACTACTGGAGACGAAGATCTTCTGCCTATAATCAAGAACAAATAAGAGCAAGAACTGCTGTCTCTCTCCCTATATCTGTCACACAACCAAGCTGAGACGAGTCGACTCCCGACGCAAACGAGCGGAGGTGGATCTTACCCGGGACATCAAAAGTCGTTAGCTCTACAGAGAAGGTGTAACGCAGTAAACCACTGAGGAAGAAAAATCGAATGGAGGCAGCAGTGATAAGCCTGTTCACACTGGGCTGGGCGGGCGCTGAAACAGCGGTTGCCGGCTCATTGATTCAGACAAGCTTTCGGGGTTGACAAGAAAATTCCTAAGAATATCAAAATATACAGAAACTGCCATTTGATGCAAAACAGATTTTACAAATGCGTCAAATTTAGTTAAAAGTACGACAAACTGTATATATATCTTATTGAAAAACCCAAAGGCCGTATACGGGTAACGTAAGGTATATGGTAACGTAAATTGTGTCTTTTCGGGGTCAATTCAATTAAGTGGTGTCAATATCCAGAACAAGAAGAGATAAATCTCATTCCAGGTATTTGCTCTCATATGAGAATATCAGATGAAAACAGGCAGATTCTTTAAAAAAAAAAAAAGGCCGTGTTTCAGGTTTAATAGGCTAAGTGGAAATGAACAAATATTAAGCAGATGGAATAGGCTTCTACTCTGACAAACTAACCAGAAACAGTTTTGAACTGAATTTAAAAAAAAAACTAGGAGTTCTATGTGGGTCCTAGACAAACTAGAACCCATGTGGCAAGGCCTCAGTACGAAAACCAAAGACTTTCTTTGATGGGAAAATACACCGTTGACATCGAATTATTTGTAAGTAGTGAACTAAAAGACAAACGAGATAGACCAAGTTGAGGTGAACTTTCGTCTTTCGATTAACTACTGAATCGAAATCTAACTCACTAAATCGAAATGTATACAATTATACATTTCGGAAAAAAAGAGAAGAAAAAACACAAAATATACACTCACCTACTGGTATTATTTTGACTATTCCATGCTATTCTACCATTTCGGTAATTTCAGTAATCCTCGAAAGCCTTAATTACGTTACTCTTAGTTTACACTCGTCTGACAAAGTTAATACTACAGATGTTGAAACTCAATGGGTCATGACTTCAGTGAATGTGCTTCAAATCCCGGTTTGCATTGTATGGTTCTCCCGAGAGACATAAAAAGGAATGTCACAAGGGATTTCAATCTTCATACGTATGGTGATGGTGTAACAAAAGCGACTATGAATGACCATCGTCAAGTTCGCTTTTTGTTTTTCGCATCACTAATATTCACTAATCAGACGCCAGCGTCTACTCAAACAAAATCAACGCTGTTTCCTTCCCGTGTGAACAGGCCAGAACATCCGCCTCGCTAGTGGCTACGTTGTTTTCTTCGTAAATGACTTCAAGTGTGTAAAATGCGGAGAGTCGGAGACCAACGAGTATACACGGGAGACCAAGAAATGGGTCCACCTCCGCTCATTGTTGTCGGAACATTTTTATTCGGTGGATGGACGAGAGACCATTGTTCTTACTCGTTATTTGTTCTTGCTATAATGCAAACTAGGCAGCAGCCGAGGGTCCCAACTTCGGAAGGGGCCGAAGTGTAAAAATTATAATATGTAGCCTACAAAAGTACAGTTTCTTCATTTCTAGGTCTGCTTTTCTATTTTCTAAAGGTAAAGTATGTAAATTAAATGCAAAACGGAACTAATGTTTGTTTTTGCTAGATTACCACTACGTTAACTTTCTAGAGTCCCTGCCATGGTTCTCTATGTCTGTGCCTGGGTGAAGCCTAATTATTCCTTCAGCCTAAGGTTACTGCGATTATGTTTGATGACGTAAACGGGAAAGGTCAGCTTCTAATGATATTTCGTACTTTCTTGGCAAAGGTCCTCTTCAGTCTACAACCAGAAAAATGAGGCTGTAATCACTTGTATTGCTTATGTTTCGCCATTTCGAACTGGATTTGGGTTGACATCTTGTTTCCAAATCACAACTGACTTCTATCCTAACATGCACCCTCCACTATATATACGGTAGCTCACTCTAAGCTGGTTGTCGTAATCCTACTTTTATTAATCAGGGTTGTCTCGGGGGAGGGTTGCATAATGAATAATTGCCTATCGAAGATTTGTCTAATGCTCTGATTGCGTCGTGCGGATTTGTCTAGTGACACCTGTCAAAAGCCGGTTGTCTCGTGAAAATTTGTCTATGGATATGTTCCCATTACTTTAGCCCAAGCTGACTGTGAATCATGTTTGACAGTGCATAATAGATATGTCAGCTGAATTTTATTAGAGCTATATTTTCCACAAGTTCATTTTCTAGTTTGAGCGGCTTGAGCCTGAAGAGGACCCTACGTATCCATTTTGCACTATCAAATATGAAACAAAAACATTCATTCAGAGTTAGGTATATCTTATGTTCTTTATTGTTTCTTATGACCTTAATTTTGATGTATAAGAATAACCAAACTACATCAACAAAGTCTTCTTTTGTTTTTTTTCTTTTATTTAGCAACCAAAAATACTGCCTTTCTTTGAATGTCGAGTGACTAATTCGGCACCTAATTCTACACAGAAAACTGCCAGGTGTGACCAAGCTCTAAGTTTATTAAACAGCCACTGTTAGAATGTTGTAGTCTAACCAGGCTCCAACAATCTACAGTATTCTACAGTAGCAGTACAAACAAAGATTGGGTAAGTAAGAACAGCTAAAAGATGATAAACCAAATGGTCTAGCCAATATTTCTTTATTACCTTCAATTTCCATGAAACGCTATGAAATTCTGTAAAATTCAACACAGTGCACTATCAACGACTTTTTTAAGATTTGAAAATTCCGCGGAGATTCACTTTTGAAAGTTAAGAAAAGGTACAGCGCTGCCTACTCAGGAGAGAGACATTATTTAGAAACGCTTAGCTTCACTTCATCCGGTTAGATGGCGAACCGTATGATTAGTATGTCTTATGATTAGTTTTGTCTGAATTTGTACGAATCGTTTAGGCCGACCTTCAGCAATTGTTTAGTTTCTAATCATATTTTGGTGATGAGTTTTAGATGTCAAGTCGGAGTAGCGTTTATAATCTTACTTTAATCTGCAAGGAGCAGATTCGTTACGAGCCAAAATAATTTTTTGTTTGGGGGGGGGGGGGGGGGTGGCAAGGTATTTACTGACTGGCTAGTCATTTTTACCGACTGTTTTTTTCAGACAAAATTGCTGTTTTACAGAAAAAATTAATGTTTTGACAAAAAATCGACTGATTTTCAGAAAAATCAAATGATTCTAAGAACAAGTGCGCAAGCGCTCTGACGTAGACTGTAAAAGTAAAATGTTTATCCCATTTTATATACAAACAGCTTTAGAACCAAGACATTTCTTAACCCCAATAACCAAACAAGTATTGAAATAGAGTAATTTTTAATCATCCCACTTTAAAAGCTTTAACTGTAAACAAAGAGACAGTATAAATCCAAAGAAATGTTGAAGGTCTTGCACGAATAGCGTTAGTTCGAACACTGAATGGTCTGCTAGCCGGTCCTACTCTTTAAACCTTTAAAAATTTGGAACAGTAGGCAGGGGCGTCCCGAGGGGGTGACTGGGGGACCCCCACGTCTTGGGCATTCGGTCAAATTTTTGCCGAATGCGAAAAATTCGGTCAAAACGGGCATCGCGGCAAAGCCGTGATGCCCTTTTCGTAAAATTGTTTGTTTTTTTCCCCACCCCTGCATTTCGAAATTGGGTGATTTAACGTGTTTAATCTTTCCCCTTTCTTTATCGAATTAGCCAATTCATCCAACTTTTGTTCATTCCGCATCGATTTTACCGCATTCGGTCTGTCCCTTAGTAAATTCGGTGATTTAACCTGTTCATTTGGTCTCATTCGTTAGCGAATTCGGTAACTCCCCGGAATTTTCTCAAGTCCGTATCTGTTCTATCGCATTCGGTCAGTCTCGGTCATTAATCAGATTCATTTGGTTCTGACTCGTGACCGAATTCGGTACTTCATCCAACTTCTGTTCAGTCCGCATCGCCGCGTTCCGTCCGTCCTGCCGTAAATTCGGTGATTTAACCTGTTTATTTGGTATCATCCCTTACCGAATTCGGTAATTCGGTCGCATTCGGTCAGTCCATTTCATAGTTTGGTGATCGACTAAAACCAGGAAGGGAAGGGAACGCGAGAAAAGCAGGAAGGCATACTAAAACCAGGAAGGGCATACTAAAACGAGGAAGGCTGTCGCCAGGATTCGCCGCACCGTTCCCTTCCTCTATTTAGTATTCTTTGAGGGGCCGGCAACTTTTTAAATTCATAGTTCACCATCCCTTCCTCGTTTTAGTATCCTAACATGGGTTCAGTGAGGGGTTGGCAACCATAAGAACTGTCATTCACCTTTTCATTTCTCGCTCTGACGGTAGGCGACTAAAATCCTCCGAGTCCAGCGAGGGGTCGGCAATTAAGATATTTCAAGTCGACCATTTCCTTCCTCGTTTTAGTACCTTGAAAGTACTAAAACGAGGAAGGAAATTAGAAATTTTAAATGATTCTTCTTTTAGGTGTCGGCAACTATCAAATTTTAAAGTCCACCATTTTTTTCATCGTTTTAGTAGCTTGTCAGGGGTAGTACCTTAAAGTACTCAAACGAGGAAGGAAATGGTGGATTCTCAATTATTATTCTTTGAGTGGTCGGCAACTATAAAAGTTGTGATTAACCTTCTCCTTCATCGTTTCAAGCGAGGGGTCGGCAACTAAGACATTTCAAGTCCACCATTACCTTCCTCGTTTTAGTATCTTGAAAGTACTAAGAAGAGAAAGGAAATCGGAAATGTTAAATTATTCTTCGTTGAGGGGTCTGCAACTATCAAAATTCTTAGTTCATCGCTTCCTACCTCGTTTTAGTGCTTCTAAGGGTTAGCAACTAAATTCTCAGTCCAGCGAGGGGTTGGCAACTAAGATATTTCAAGTCCACCGTTTCCTTCCTCGCTTTAATACTTTCAAGGTCGAGGAAGGAAATGGTGTACTTGTCGCCTACCGTTAGAACGAGAAATGGAAAGTTGAATTATAATTTTTATAGTGGACGACTCACTGGATTTAATGCCTACCCATGTCAGGGTACTAAAACGAGGAAAGGATGGTGAACTTTGAATTTAAAAAGTTGCCGACCCCTCAAGAAGACTAATTTAAAATTTCCAATTTCCTTCCTCATTTTAGTACTTTCAAGGTACTAAAACGAGGAAGGAAATTGTGGACTTGAAAAATCTTAGTTGCCGACCCCTCGATCGCCTCGGAGGATTCTAGTCGTCTACCGTCAGAACAGGAAATGAAAAGGTGAATTACAATTTTTATAGTTGCCGACCCCTCACTGAACTTAATGCCTACCCATGTCGGGATACTAAAACGAGGAAGGGATGGTGAACTTTGAATTTGAAAAGTTGCCGACCCCTTAAAGAAGACTAATTAAAAATTTCCAGTTTCCTTCCCGGAAATGGTGGACTTGAAATATCTTAGTTGCTGACCCCTCGATCCTCGATGGCCTCAGAGGATTTTAGTCGCCTACCGTCATAACGAGAAATGAAAAGGAGAATTAAAATTTTTATAGTTGCCGACCCCTCACTGAACTTAATGCCTACCCATGTCGGGATACTAAAACGAGGAAAGGATGGTGAACTTTGAATTTGAAAAGTTGCCGACCCCCCAATGAATACTAAAGAGAGAAAGGGAATGGTGCGGCGAATTCCGGCGACGGCCTTCCTCGTTTTAGCATGACCTTCCTCGTTTTAATATGCCCTTAATGGTTTTAGTATGCCTTCCTGCTTTTCTCGCGTTCCCAATTCCCTTCCTGGTTTTAGTCGATCCCCATAATTTGGTCAGTAATCAGATTCATTTGAATCTGGTTCGCGACCGAATACGATAATTCATCCAACTTTTGTTCTGTCCTCATCGATTTCGCCGCATTCGGTCCGTCCCTGGGTAAATTCGGTGATTTAACCTGTTTATTTGGTCTCATTCTCTACCAAATTCGGTAATTCGGTCAGTCCATTCCATAATTAAATTCGGTGAGATTCGTTTGGTTCTGATTCGAGTTCGGTAATTTAACTTTATTTAGCTCTCGTTCTTTTCCATTTACGGTAGCTTCAACTGGTTGCTGTTCATTTTTTTACTTCTGCTGTTCATTTTTTTACTCTCTCCGGAATCCGGTGGTAACCTGAGTTTTTGAGTCAAAGTTTTATTTGAAGCTGATTAGATGTTCTTTATAGGGATAAGGAGATACGCTGAATTCGTTTCTGAATTTTCGTTTTTTTTTTGCTGGACAAGTAGTTCGCCCGGAAGTCGGCCGAAACCGGAAATTTGGCAGAAGTAAAGCAGGAATTTTCGGTCAGTATGGTCAAAATAGATATGGCTTATAAAGATATATCTGAACTTGGTTTTCTCGGCTGATTCCCGGAGGACTTCGCCGGGAGTCAGGCCAAAACCGGAAAATTTCTTCATTAGATGACAGATTTGGGGGTAAGAAGAATCTGTATACGACACTCCTTTTGTTCCCGGACATACAATACGTCCTGAATCCGGCTGTAACGGAGTTTTTGTTATAGGTCAAAGTTTTATTTGAAGCTGTTTAGATGTTGTTTATTGGGGTAAGGAGATACGCTGAATTCGTTTCTGAATTTCCTTTTCCTGCTGGACAAGTAGTAAACCCGGAATTCGGCCGAAACCGGGAATTTGGCAGAAGTAAAGCAGGAATTTTTTGGTCAGTATTGTCAAGATAGATATGGCTTATAGAGATATATCTGAACTTGTTTTCTCGGCTGATTAGCCTGGCGAAGACTGGATCTAGCGAAGACAAGACCCAATTTTCTGGAACAAATATTAGATCTTTGGGATCCCATTGGCACCTTTGGTCTTGTTACCTATTTAGTGATCAGATTATACCCAAGAGAAAATTAAACCGAGCGCCAAAGAGGTTTTTTTTTAAATCCATTTTTTTCCCCTGTAGGCTAAAATAAAACAGCTTCTCTTACAAATTCTGTCATTTACCGTGGATTAAATACCGAGTTCAAGAAACCTGATGGAGCGACATTCCGGCAGCACCAGCTACTGCGGTCTAGTCATACTACCAATGATCACATAAATAGCGCCGCAGGCGAGATATTTTTTAAAGTTAGCTTTTTCCTGTCACATTTAACTATTTCCATCGAGATTCTAGCTTTTAACGTTTCACATCCCAATGCTAAAACTTGCTTAAAACCCCAGTCAAATGACGCGCCCTTCCACAAAATGGAGAACATTACGAAAAGCACCGCAGGCGGAATTTTCCGAACATTTATGATTACATCTTCTTTTTGGGATCCAAAACAAAAGTAAGGAATATTGATGAAATCATATAGTCCAGGATCAGTTCTTTTGTCTGCAACTAGTGCTTCACTCGACCTCTTCCGAATTTTGAGGTTCGTGGTTACTCCCGAATCCTGGCAATTATACAGAATAAATGACCGAATCCCAGTTTATTATACCCAATAAGTTTATACCTATAGCATGTTCGGGATTCTGTATAACTACCGTATCTCGGTTACTATACCAAATTGCTTTGGTGTCGAAAGACTACCGAATAATCTTCGAATTCGGTATAATTTCGTCAAAACTAGAACAAAAGTCGGGAGTCGTGGAAACTATCGAATCCTGAAATGATACCGAAGAAATTACCGAGTCCCAATCAGGATACCATAATTCTGGAATGACAGCTTATTCCGGATTCTATGTAACTCCCGAATCTCCATAAATCCCCCCCCCCCCCTTGCGACGCCCCTGATAGTGATGCTCTAATCGACTCCGGAGTAAACTTTTACTCGCACCAAATTTCCGGTTCCTGCCAGATACCGGGCGAAGTACGTGCCCGTTGAAACTATGAAATTCAGATCGGGGTGCAGCATGTCTCATTATGTTACTCCATAATCGACCGTCACGTTAGGTTGAAGTCTAAAACAGTTGTTTTGAATGCACTCTGACGGGTCCCGTACAATAAATCTTGCTTCCAAATATTCTGAGGAATCCAGAATAGCACTGGGTATTAAACAAAGCAAATGGAAGACAAATATACAGTTCTAAGGCTGTCTATTACATTCTTTGATGAAGTAGTGTTGTTGTTGTCATAATTGTTCTGTTTACACTCGGACACTTTTCCTTTTGAATGAATGAATGAATTTTATTTATAGCCCGCCAAACAACAAAAGAGGAATGGGCGGAGTAAATAAACAACGAGAAAAGAAATAAAAAGTAAACTAACAAGAAAACTTCGTATTAACATATATACAAACACGAAAAATCGAACATTCAGCAAACGGCACAGTATATCAAATATGTACATACACATTCAGAAAGACCGCTTAGAGCTTTTGAGCGAGCATGATCTTCAAGCTCGGGCAGCTGAGTTAAGATATTGCATAGTTTATACTCATTTTGTTGTTTAAAAGTCGAACGGACTTCCTTAAAATAAATAATAAGAGTAGCAGCAAAACCAAACGCCATAACAAGACCGACAACCGCAGATATTTACCTGCTGGACGTAGCTAATTCATCAACTTTGGTTTTCCTACTTGGTAATTTTGGTTTCCGCCCAAACCGCAAAAGTAGACGCACGCGTGTCCGTCGCGCGCGCGCGCCGACATGCAGGTAGTCACCGACGTCAGTATCAATTTACAAATTTGTGATAAGACGTGGAAAACAGAATAGGATATTTGCACGGGGTAAGGGGTATCTTCCGGCGCCTTTTGGCTCCAGCTTTGGTTGTGTCACGCCGGATTCGGTCGTTTAAAGTCTCCTGATAGCGTGCAGTTATGGTTCCACGTTCACGACCAAGTCTGGCAATTTGACCGGAATCCGGTCTATTATTTACTCTTTTGAATTTCTGGGAGGCAACTTGTGAAATCGTTGACTATCAGAGGTGGTAATCGAAGGAAAAATATGAAAGTTTCCAGTCCTGGTTGTCAAGTCCAGAACGCTCAACTACTCAGATTCCACCGGGATCCGGTTGTTGTTCACAGAATATCTTTTATTTCTTACAACCGGATTTTTTCCGAAAAAACAAACCGGTCCCCTGCGACCGAGATCGAAATACTGGGTCAATGTGAATCCTGTCAGCAGTTGCACCATTAATAAGGACTGACAATTCCTTCCGCCCTCGGTCCTTTTCCCGCCTTTTCGTGCTTTGTGCTCCGCCTGCAATTTTTATTTTGTAGAAGTAGTAATGTCAATCAATGAACCTGAAACCATGTCCAGGTTATCAGCATCTCTAACTTCACCCCCCCCCTGTTTGGAATGGATTCAGGATACATCAGCGGGTCGGAAGAATCCGGTCGTGATCTCTATAGTCGCTCACAACGGAAGACTGGACCATTACTCGGGGTAACCAGCACCTCAAAATACTACTCCTCCCGTTTGGACCGAATTCGGAGTACTTCGGCCAGCAAAATCCGGACGCTTGTTAGAGATTTGGTAGGGAGCCAGTCAATTTCCAGAAACAACCTACCAAACATTGCGACCGGAACCGTGATACAGCGTTCTTGGAAATTCGGTCGAGACTTGATCAAGTGATGAAGATTAGAAGACTGGCCATTATCACCAAAGCTGCCATCGCCTCCAAAATCGTCGTCACTTTAACTTTTTCTTGACCGGATACAGAATACAGTGGCCCGTCCGAATCCGGCCTGCACTCTTGCCGGTCCGCAGTGTAAGATTGGCCAGCATCTCTAGGGCTCAACGGAGCCGTTTGTTAGAAAAGTTCCCAGGGGATCAGCCACTGACCAGCGCCGATGTCAATTGTTTCTATCGTCTGGATATGAGCAGGCCACAGTGCGATCGATAGAAGTAGAAACATTTCCAACTAATCGCTATTTGCGCTTGTGACTTCCAAGATGTGTTAGGCAGTGTTATTAGCCGAATCACGTGACCAGTTACTTAGTGCAATAACGAAGGGGATTAATTGGTACGGTACTAAGTTGTGGTGTCGTTAGTCCTTCTATTTGAAGGGGTTATCGATGAATCTGTTTCGTACTGATGAATTCAGATATTGCCAACGAAATGAATTCCATAGCCTACCATTATGACAAAATGAGTCTCGTGGCGTTTTTTGTTGTTGAAACTTTTCCGCACGCCCGAGAACAAGAGCAGGAGACTGTCCGAACATTCAAGTACAAAACAACACAACTTAAGCTACTCTGTTGACTATAGTCACAGCAGAAATTGTGTTCAAGTCTAAGCAAAAGAAGGAATGAGATCGATTCTAAGCTATGAATGAATGAATGTTTACTGTGAATGAAGGAAAGGAATATTTCGAATTCCCACTTCTATAAGTTAGGAGGAGGAGTAAATTAACAAGAGATAATATAAATAAGAGAACAAAACAAACTGAATCAGATTAAGTAATTTATAAACGGACAACTCCGCGTGTGAAGAAAACGCTACAATCAACATCTATCTATGCAGCTCGTTAAGTTTGATAGTATTATTAGCTGCGGAATATGTATTAATTTTTACGACCACCGTACCATCAAACTGGCAAGTAAGTAGATCGATAGATAAATCGATATTTATTAACTCTAAAATCCCTAATCGGTTATTAGTAGGCTACTCAAACAAACAAAAAACTTCCACAAATAATTAAAAAAGAAGTTTCCAATAATATAAACGAATTAGCAACCCTTCCTTCCTACCAAACCTATAAACAACAACGAATATGTAAAAATTGGTCTCGATTGTGCCATACCCAAACTAATCAATACTATTGATTCTTTATGGCTGGAAATATGATAAATTCTGTAAATAAAATTTTCTAGGCTCGAAGACCCACATACCTCAACAATCTCTGCAAACATTCCGGTAATGGAAGAGCGCCTTCTAGTTGCTGTCAACGGAACCGATTTTCAAGGTTTTCAGCGACTTCTGAAAAATGCATCGCAGCAACAGGTGAGTCGTAGTTTTCCAATTATCTTTTTATCCACGAGCCATAATGTCATTTTTATGCCTGAGTTCCCCGCCCTTTTAAATTTGAATTTCCATACTTGGATGAGTGCAAGAAACGGTTCGTCCGGGAAATAACTCAGCAGGTTCCTTCCATTCTTCAAACATATTTTGTTTCCTGATTGAAGAAAGGATTTTGTCAGGCTTTACTTAAAGCACAAGTGGCAATGTTGCAGTTCATGCAGTTTCCGTTCCAATATTCAACCACACTTCAGCCCCTTGAAACCATGTATTGCTTTAATAAAAAATAGTCTTTGGTTTTAGCCGGGCACTAAACCCTTGGCTATGATGCCAAACAAAGAAAACTGTGCATAACTGGTCTTCCCGACGAATACGCTCCTTGGAAAACTCTTTCTCCCATTGCTATCATTTTATTTATTGATGACCTGCTTCTTTTTTTATAGCAGAGTACAAAAATAAGAGGTCAAAGGCACGAGGAAACAAGACCAAAGGTTTCGATGGGATCCCAAAAATTCAATATCTGATCCAGACAACTGAGTCTTGTCTTAGCCAGATCCAGTCTTCGCGAGACTCCTTGAACATTTTTACAATTAAAATTCAGAAACAGATTAAGGCCAAATAGCTAATCACCTGAGAAAACCAAGTTCAGATTTGGATTCAGCATGTGTGTTTACCCCTATAAGTCATATCTGTTTTGACAAAAACTTCCTGCCACTTCTGCCAATTTCCCGGTTCCGGCCGAACTCCAGAACTACTTGTCCGGTGAAAAAAGAAAGCTCAAAGACGAAATCAGGGTATCTCCTTTCCCTAGTAATGAACATCTAATCAACTTCAAATAGAAATTTAGCTTATAACAAATTTTCCGATTCCAGCCGGATTCCGGTCGAAATATATGTCCGGGTAAAATACGATTGTCATACAGGGACTCAGCATCTCTTCTTACCCCTAAATCGCTTATCTAATCAACTAGAAATAAAACTTTGACTTCCAACAGTTTTCCGGTTTTGGCCGGATTCCGGACGAACTACATGTCCGGGTAGAAACTTGTTTTCACATAAGTGTTCAGCATGTCTTCTTGCCCTAAATTGAACATCTAATCAACTCCAAATAAAACTTATAATTTTGACAAACTTTCCGGTTTGGGCCGGATTCCGGTCGAAATACTTGTCCGTCGAGGAAATAGTTTTCACCATCGTCTTCAGCATGTCTTCCTACCTCTAAATCGAACATTTAATCAACTTCAAATAAAACTTTTACTTTCAACAAACTTTCCGGTTTGGGCCGGATTCCGGGCGAAATACTTGTCCGTCGAGAAAATAATTTTCACCATCGTCTTCAGGATGTCTTCCTATCCCTAAATCGAACTAAAATCGAAATATCGAAATAAAACTTTTACTTTCAACAAACTTTCCGGTTTTGGCCGGATTCCGGGTGAACTACTTGTCCGATGACAAAATGGTTTTCACCATCGTGTTCAGAATTTCTTCTTACCCCATAATCGACTATCACATTAGCTCTTTCAAAATATTTTGTTTGTCCCTTAATTTGAATCCCCTCCCCCACCCCTAAATGTAGAGCTACAAAGCCCATCTACGAACTTGACTGGTCCGACGACCCAACGAACCCTCACACCAAGTTTCATCAAAATATCTCATTCCCTTCGAGAGTTATCGTGCTTACAGACGGACGGACAGACGGACGGACGGACAGACGGACAACTTTTGCGATGTCATAGGTATCCCTCCACTTACGTTTTGGGATCCCAAAAAAAGTTAAATATGTTTACGTTTTTAACTTTAAAAACGGTGACAAAAATCTTGACACATACACTAAACTTGGATTAAAAATGATTCCTGCAGGTGCAGCCGAGCGTTTTCTATCAACAGTGACTATTAGTTACTATTTTCGTTCCAACGTCGTGAAAAGTTACTACGCTGACTGTTCCAACCTTCTCAAAATGGTAACTATTTGCTTGCAAATCTTCCAATGCTCGGGGGCGTGTTTAGCGTGGTAACTACGAACTGTGTAACGTGATTGGCCAATCAGCCCGCGGCACAATATTTAAACAAGACCAAAGGTTTCGATGGGATCTCACAAATTCAATATTTGATCCAGGCAATTGGGTATTGTCTTCGCCAGATCCAGTCTTCGCCAGACTCCTTGAACATTTTTACTATTAAAATTCAAAAACAGGTTAATCATCTGAGAAAAATAAGTTCAGGTATTGAATCAGCATGTGTGTTTACCCCTATAAGCCATCTCTGTTTTGACGAAAACTTTCTGCCACTTCTGCCAATTTCCCGGTTTCGGCCGAATTCCGGAACTACTATTCCGGCGAAACAGAAAGCTAAAAACGAACTCAGCGTATCTTCTTTCCCCAATGTTGAACATCTAATCAACTTCAAATAAAAATTCAACTTATAACAAATTTTTCGGCTCCAGTCGGATTCCCGTCGAACTATATGTCCGAGTAAAAAATGATTGTCATACACGGATACACCATCTCTTTACCCCTCTATCGGATTTCTAATCAACTACAAATAAACTCTAACTTTTAACAATTTTCGGTTTTGGCCGGATTCCGGGCGAACTACTTGTCTGGGTAGAAAATTGTTTTCACATAAGTGTTCAGCATGTCTTCTTACCCCTAAATCGAGCATCTAATCAACACCAAATAAAACTTTTACTTTTAACAAACTTTCCGGTTTTGGCCGGATTCCGGGCGAACTACTTGTTCGGCGAGAAATGGTTTTCACCATTATGTTCAGCATGGCTTCCTACCCCTAAATCGAACATCTAATCAACTTCAAATAAGAATTACTTTTAACAGACTTTCCGGCTTTGGCCGGATTCTGGGCTAACTGCTTGTCCGGCGATAAGACGGTTTTCACCATCGTGTTAGCATGTCTTCTTACCCCTATCGAACATCTAATCAACTTCAAATAAAACTTTAACTTTTAACAAACTTTCCGGTTTTGGCCGGATTCCGGGCAAACTACTGTTCCGATGACAAAATGGTTTTCACAATTTTGTTCAACATGTCTTCTTACCCCATAATCGACTATCACATTATCTGTTTAAAAATATTTAATATGCCCCTTAATTTAAAACCCCTCCTCCACCCCTAAATGTAAGGCTACATAGCCCATCTACGAACTTGACGTTACTCTTGACCCAAAGAATCCTCACACCAAGTTTGATCAAAACATCTCATTCCCTTCGAGAGTTACAGTGCGCACAGACGGACGGACGGACAGACGGACAACTTTTGCGATGTCATAGGTATCCCTCCACTTACGTTTTCGGATCCCAAAAAATAAATAAAAATGTGTTCAAGTCTTGACACCAAGAAGCCAGGGTCAGTGACGTCATGCGTAGTAACTACGGTCCGTAGGATGGAATGCGGTCTTAGTACTTCGTTCCCTTTTCTTTTTAGTACGCGTAACTCCTCTACCTTACACTTCCATTCTATTCTCGTTTTTGGTCGACCCAAACATTTTTTCAGTCACTAGTCAAGTCATGCAAGAGATTAACAAGACCACAGGTTTCGATGGGATCCCAAAAACGGAATATTTGATCCAGAAAATTTGGTCATGTCCTTTCCAGGTCCAACTTTCGCCAGACTCCTTGAATATTTTTTGCCAAATAGCTAATCATCTGAGAAAACTATGTTCAGATACGGATTCAATATGTGTGTGTACCCCTTTAAGTGATAATATTTTGACGAAACTCATCGAAACTTCCTACCTTACTTCTGTCAGATTTCTGGTTTAGGCCGAATTCTCGGCGAACTATTTGTCCGGCTAAAAACTAAAGCCAAAAAAACAATTCAGCGTATCTCCTTATCCCTCTATCGATCATCTAATCAACATCATAAAAAACTTTAACTTAGAAGAAATTTTCCGGTTTCAGCTTCCGGTTTCAGATTCCGGATGAGTTAAATATCTGGGTCGAAAATGGTTGTCGTGTAGAGATTCAGTATCTCTTCTTACCCCTAAATCGGACATCAAATCTACAAATAAAACTTTTGCTTTTAACAAATTTTCCGGTTTAGTCCGGATTTTGAGAGAAATACTTGTCGGGATAGAAAATTATTTTCACGTTAGTGTTCAGCCTGTCTTCTTACTTATAAATCGAACACATAATCAACTTCAAATAAAACTTTTACTTTTAACAAATTTTCCGGCTTCGGCCCGGGCGAAGTACTTGCCCGGCAAGAAAATAGTTTTCATCATCGTGTTCAGCATGACGTCTTTGCCTTATCGACTACCTCATTAGATGTTTAAAAATATTTAGTTTGCCCTTAATTTGCCCATCCCCCCCCCCCAAACACACCGAAATGTAGGGCTACAGACCCATCTACGAACTCGACCTTTCCCTTGACCCAAAGAATCCTAACACCAAGTTTCATCAAAATATCTCATTTCCCGTCGAGTTATCGTTCTTACAGACGGGCGTTCAGGCGGACAGACTTTTGCTATGTCATAGGTACGTTTACCAGTTACGTTTTGGGATCCCAAAAAGCCGCGATAAGAGTTTTGAGACGGAATTCCCTCGTTCGAGGTTGGGAAAAGGCGAATCACTTGAAAGAACCCATCTTACCTATATTATTTATAGGTCACTAATCTGTTCTATCCATTCTCATTTCCGTAGCTTAAAACTTTCTCTGTAATATTTATCGACACTAACGGCGCTAGCAAGATTTTTTCATCTGCCATGTATGGCTCTTTTCAAAGCTAACCAGACTCCCACTTTTCTGTGTTTGTCTCTTTTTGAGGCGGACCAGACTCATTGATCAGGAATTTCGTTGTGCAAGTTCAGTATGGTCGGGAAGTAATCTTTTGGTACAAAGGATTCAAGTACTTTAAAATACCACTTGGACTTGCGCTTTAGTGACTGGAATTTCGAATCGCCCGTACATGCCACCGACAAGTATCCATTTTAGCTGGAAAGAAGAAGAAGAGACAGGTGGCTCTGGAACCAAAATTCAGAAGAATCTCTACCCTTTCGACGACACAATCGAACAGCAAAAACCGCAACCGTGTCCACAAAAGATTCAAGTACTTTACAAGGGATTCAAGTACTTTAAAATACCGGAATTTATACTTTATCCACTTGCGCTTTACTGATTGGAACTTCGAATCTCCCATACATGCCACCGACAAGTATCTATCTTAGCTGGAGAGAAGAAGAAGAGACAGGTGACTCTGGAACCAAAATGCGGAAGAATCTCTACCCTTTCCGCGACCCAATAGAACAGCAAACCCAGCAACCGTTTCCAGCATGAAATCACAGCACCAGCTTTAACTCCAACCAATTTACAGAAAAGAGTTTCTCAAAATCAGATATTTAAGGAAGAATCTTTACTTGTTTTTCCACAAGTTCATGTTCCAGCTTGAGCGACTTGAGCCTGAAGAGGACCCTTGTCAAGAAGGGCCGAAATATAGCTCTAATAAAATGTAGCTGACTTATCCGTTTTGCACCGTCAAGTATGCTTTAGTGATTGATTTTTACGCAAGTTCTCCTATTGTAAGTAGGCTTCGTAAAAATAAACGGTATGAGAACCGGGTGTTTTTGTTTATTGTTCCGGAGCACCTGTTACAAAGGGCGTCACATACGAAAGTTAGATCACGGTCTGAATTCCTCACACGTAGGATTTGAATTAGTCTAAGCGAAATCTCAGACTTTGGTAGCTAGTTTCAGTATAGACAACGTAGTTGACAACGTACATGCTTTCAAACCCTTCCACAGACATTTCCATTATACAGCTGCCTATTAGCTGAATTACTTCAAGTAGAATATACAGCAAAAGTACGGTCTTCTGTAGGCTAACGAAAATAGGATCAAAGGGCTGAATGGTTTGACGATGATGACAAACTAAAGGTTTGCAGTAGTCCACAGAGATGTCACGCATGGGGGGGAGTTGAGTTCGGCCCCATCTCCCTCCAATGTTGTCGGCCAGTCGGTATAAACGAAAATGAGTCGGAGCGAAAAGCCATAGTTTGGAATATTCCTTCAGCCCAAGCTGACTGCGACCATAAATACAGAACATGAACAGGAGATCGACCACGCCCTTTTCAATGACACCGTCCAAATTACAACTTCAAACCACACTGGCAGAAAACTTTTCGAAAACCCATCCCATGTAATAGGGGAGCTCGGGGTTGGATCGGACACGGGGTTGGTCTGGACACCCGAAAAAAAAAATATAAAAAGTTGTCGCTAAAATCGGCAAAAAATACATAACTTCTAGCTTCTAGTGATCTAACTTTGTATCAAAGTTTCATGGTACTTGCTTTTCTGGTTTTAACAAAAAAATGATAAAACTGGTTTTCTCGAGGTAAAAGTTTTTAGCTCATGGTCGGTTACAAAGCTGTACGCCTAAGATTAGCGATAATTGGACGGCGATTAAATGACAATAGACAGCTCAGTAATTGGGGTGTCTTGCTCTTCTTAGAATTTGCAAGCTAGATCAGTTAGTTTTCCTGTAGTACGCCATTTTGTTATTTCAGTGAAGGAGGGGTTGGTTCGGACAATTTGGAAGGGATTGGTTAGGACAGTCTTTTTCTACTGATATGCCATACAAAACCGAAACTGACGTGGAAAAATGCTAAAAGATGTTATCAGAACCTTATCGTATTATTTGTTAACAGAATTAGTTTGAAAAATGAACGCGCTAAAATGAGACGGCCACAGCCGAAGAAAACTAGTTAGTAGAATTGTATACAATAAAGTAAAAAATAGAAATTTTTTTTTGTGACGATTTAATTTAGTTAGCTTTGCTTAAAATATTTTCAAGGAGAAAAAAGAAACACAAATTCTTCCTCATGAAGTTAAATTTGGGAAAAGGTTCTTCTGTCAGAAAGTCGAAAGAAAAGGAGGTTCATTGAATGAAAGTTCGTTGATGGGCTTGAAGATAATCTTTCCGCACAATAGTGGGCCTAAAATCATCTTTCTGCAGAATCGATTCGAGTAATCTGTCCAAATAAAGATGGACGGAACTTTGCTGATATAATTTTGAAGTTACCGGTCTCTGGAATTGCGAAGTTAGCTGAAAGGACAAATGAAGGATATCCACTTTAACGCTACCTCGGCTCTTGAAATATTTGTTTTTCTTTAGTTTTGTGTTTACTTTTGAGCTGCAATAATTATCATTTCCACTTTTTAACATATCTAGATAAAGCCTAGTAAAAAATAATACATTACAAATAATGTCCGAACCAACCCGAGGCCTGTCCGAATCAACCCCATGGGTACGGGGTTGGTTCGGACAAACTGAAAAACAGCAAAAAAATGTTTATTTAAAAACCTGAAGTAGGAAAAAATCTGAAAAAAGTTACCAGCTATTCTCCCAGACATTCTACACGTTTGACAAAGAAAACGATGTAAATCCGCCAAGAAATGGCGGCCTAGCAAGAAAAGGAAAATTAGTGTCCGGGTCAACCCCGACCTCCCCTAGCCGTTTAAATTAAGAAAAGTTCAGGGATCAACAGAGGCACAGGCGAATCTCACTACCAGAAACATGGAACGGCATCATCAGCGATAGGAATTCAGACCCCTAGCTCTTTTCTACAACAAAACTAAAGTCAACCGAAATGCAGCAAAATGTCTACCTCATCAACAACCCACTCGAGCAGCAAACACAGCAGCCATGTCCAAAACGAAATTAAAGCAACCTTTTTAACTCCAAGCAACACCTACAAACGAATTCACGAAGTCAAACTTTCCGTCAAAGCTTGCATCTTTAGTTTGTTTTTCCTTGAGCAAAATAACACTAGGAAGTAGCGCCAAGACTTGACAAATTGACACACACTCGAATAGCAGCAATACTAGCACCACTAGCGATAGAGAATGTCCCTACCGAAACTCAGTCAGTCGTTCATTCTGGAAACAGCAAAAAAGAAAACTACAGCCTCTATTGCTTCCTTGGTGTGTGCAGACCGCACCTTTGCTTTACTGGAAATTTCTATACCCGCAAGTTTGTCTCGCTTTAAATGCCGCATAGGCGGCACTACAAGTATGTCCCGTTGCAAAGCATGGGAAGGACAGGTCTTGGCGCTGCTATAAAGTTTTACTTTGCTCTGGTTTTTCCAGCTTGAGCGGTTTTGATCCTGAAGAGGACCGTGCTAAGAACGGCCGAAATATAGCTCTAATAAATTTCATCTGACGTATCCGTTTTGCACTACCAGAGCCGCAATTGTGTTACGAGAGCAACACTTTGGTTTTGACCTCGTTTTTTTTTTCTAGCACTCCGATTTCATTTTATTCCTATTAACTGGTAGGGGTCTAACCTGTGCGGTTTTTACGGAAAGTCTGGACCTTAGGCCGGATTGATGAATATGACATTACATTTTGGAAAGCTCCGTATAACTCTTGCCTGGGGCCAAAAAGGATGGTTTTTGCTTGTCCTCGAACCAGAGCCTACGGTGTGCGAAGTGAAGTGGAGTTATATAGCCAATGTCAGAGAGGACTATCTTAACTTGTGCAGCCAACCTTTCGTTTCATCAAATCATGTTTCTGCTTTCGAGTGGAAAGCTCCGTTCTAGAACGCAAGCAGGCAGGCACCAGTTTCAAACTGAAGATGGACTAAAATCAATAAGTGTTAAATATGTGCGACAGTTACCTGGCCCCACAGCCAACATATCTTCTTCGAGTGATAAATAGCAAAATTTACAGAAACAAAAAAGGGTTTTTTTTCCCATGGGTCCGATAGTGCTGCCATCTATTGTTTCTATCCATTTCTGTTCGGGGTTTCAGCTGGGTTTATCGTTCGTTTTTTTGCACTTGGGTTTGCGGCAGAGAAATGGTATCAGATATGCCTCTTAATCTTTTAAAGTTCTCTCATTGCTAAAGAAACTAGACATTATCCTTTGTTCTTTTCTAAGTGGTGACGTTAGAAAGTTGGCCTACGGCAAAAAAGTCACCTCCTGAACTAAGACAGGTAGATTTTTTTTTACTGCAATCGATAGCCGTTGATAAGCTGATCAATGTATATTTCATCCATTTTTTGGTACAAAAATTAATTCATGAGATACACCAGTTTGAAAATTTCAAGGGGTTGACAACTTCAGTAGTAAGGTACACCCATAAACCAAAAATAGGCGATACCAGTTGTGAGACATGTAGGGGACTTATCAGCAACAGTCGACTGTTAGCAATCATCTTCGGCAATGAGGTGCTTGCAGCTTTTGCTAGTTGGTGTACCTGTTATTCATTTCCGGTGTATGCGATGGTAGGAACAATTTGGTTCCCACTGGCAAGATATGCATTACTTGTAAGTAATAATCGGCTGTTTTGCTACAATCATCTTCAGCGATGAAGGGTTTGCAACTTTTGCTAGCTGGTGTACCCATTATCTATTTTCGGTGAACTTGATGCCTATATCACGGGAGAGGGACTTGTAAGTAGGGGTCGGTTCAAGGGGCTAGAATCCCTTCCACTTACATTTTGGGATCCCAAAAAGCGGAATTCATTCAAATCTTTCTTCTAGATATAAGTTTGGGCTTAACTGGTTAAGAAATATTCCAGAAGAAGGGTTGGAGACATTTGTTCATTTATAAAATTCTTCGGCACCGAGATTAGCACAGATGCAAAATGGAGCAAATATCAGAGCTTGGAAACATTATTGTGTTGCGAGAGCAACACTTTGGTTTTGTCCTCGTTTTTTTTTTTTTTTTTTTTTTTTCCTATGACTCCGATTTCATTTTATTCCTGGTAACTGAGAAGGGTCTAACCTGTGCGGTTTTTACGGAAAGTGTGGACCTTAGGCCGGATTGATGAATATGACATTACATTTTGGAAAGCTCCGTAGAACTCTTGCCTGGGGCCAATAAGGATGGTATTTGCTTGTCATCGAGCCAGAGCCTACGGTTTGCGAAGTGAAGTGGAGTTGTATAGCCTATGTCAGAGAGGACTATCTGAAGTTGTGTAGCGAACCTTTCGTTTCATCAAAAGATGTTTCTGCTTTCGAGTGGAAAGCTCCGTTCTAGCACGCAAGCAGGCAGGCACCAGTTTCAAATTGAAGATGGACTAAAATCTATAAGTGTTAAATATATGCGGCAGTTACCCGGCCCCACAGCCAACATATCTTCTTTGAGTGATAAATAGAAAAATCTACAGAGACAAAAAAGTGGCTTTTTCCCACGGGTCCGAAAGTGCTGCCATCTATTGTTTCTGTCCATGTCTGCGACGATTTCAGCTGAGTTTATATTTTTTTTTTTTGCACTTTGGTTTGTGGTAGAGTAACGGTATCAGATGTGCCTCTTAAACTTTAAAAGTTCTCTCATTGCTAAAGAAACTAGAGCTTATCCTTTGCTCCTTTCCAAGTCGTGACGTTAGAAAGTTGGCCTACGGCAAAAAAGTCAACTTTTGAACTAAGACAGGTAGAATTTTTTTTTCGACGGCAATCGATAGCCATTGATGAGCTGATCAAAGTATATGTCATCCATTTTTTGGTACAAAAATTCCTTCATGAGATACACCAGTTTGAAAATTTCAAAGGGGTTGACAACTTCATAGTAAGGTACATTGAAACCAAAAATAGGCGATACCAGTTATGATACATATAGGGGACTTTTAAGCAACAGTCGACTGTTAGCCCATAATCATCTTCGGTAATGAGGGGTTTGCAGCTTTTGCTAGTTGGTATACCTGTTATTTGTTTCCGGTATATTCGATGGTAAGAACAATTTGGTTCCCAATGGTAAGATATGCAAGGGACTTGTAAGTAATAATCGACTGTTATGCTACAATCATCTTCTGTGATGATGGGTTTGCAGCTTTTGCTAGCTGGTGTACCCATTATTTGTTTCCGGTTAACTTAATGTATATTACGGGAGAGGGACTTGTAAGTAGGAATCGGTTCACGAGGGGCTAGGAATTTTTGCAAATGGGTGCACATTGTATTCGATTTCTATAAATCTGACGGTAAGAAAGTTTGTGTCGATGGTCTATCAATGTAACCGAGGATTAACTGTTTACACAACGGATACAAACGAAAATGTAAAGCAATGAGGTAGTTTCATAATAATTAATAGTGTCATCTATGGTATTTTAATCCTGAAAAGTTACGGATAGCTTTCTATTACCAACTAGATTATATAGGATATTGTTCCAAGTTTTCATCCGTCACGATGTCTACGATTGAAAAGGATAAAGTACAACTGACTGCAAAGTTAATTTAGTCCCTTCTTCCTATATTATTTTGTTGTTGTTTTTACAACGCTGAAGAATGCCTTTTGATCATATGATTAATTTTTTTAGAACATCCAGTTTAAAAAGCTTATGCTATAATCATCTTTAGCGATGAGGGGCTTGCAACTTTTGATAGCTGGTATATCCATTATTTGTTTCCGGTGAATTTGATGTCAATCACGGGAGACGGACTTGTAAGTAAGAATCGGTTCACGAGGGGCTAGACATTTTTGAAAATTGGTGCACATTGTATTCGATTTCTGTAAATATGACAGTAAGAAAGTTTGTATCGATGGTCTATCGCTATAACCTAGGATTAACTGTTTACGCAACGGGTACAAACGATACGGTAATGTAAAACAATAAGGTAATTTTGTAATAATTAATAGTGTCATCTATGGTATTTTAATCCTGAAAAGTTATGGATAGCTTTATAATATCAACTAGATTATATAAGATATTGTTCCAAGTTTTCATCCGTCACGATATCTACGATTGAAAAGGATAAAGTTCAACTTCGACGGCAATCGATAGCCGCTGATGAGCTGATCAAAGTATATGACATCCATTTTTTGGTAAAAAAATTCCTTTATGAGATACACCAGTTTGAAAGTTTCAAGGGGTTGACAACTTCAGTAGTAAGGTACCCACTGAAACCAAAAATAGGCGATACCAGTTGTGAGACATTTAGGGGACTTGTACGCGACAGGCGACTGTTAGCTCATAATCATCTTCGGCAATGAGGGGTTTGCCGCTCTCGCTAGTTGGCGTACCTGTAATTTGATGAACAATTTGGTTCCCAAATGTAAAACATGCAAGGGACTTGTAAGTAATAATCGGCTGTTATGCTACACAAATCTTCAGCGATGAGGGGTTTGCAACTTTTGCTAGTCGGTGTACCCATTATTTTTATCCGGTGAACTTGATGTCTATCACGGGAAAGGGACTTGTCAGTAGAATCGGTGCACGAGGGGCTAGAAATTTGTGCAAATT
Source organism: Branchinecta lynchi (assembly GCA_023053575.1). Classification (NCBI taxonomy): domain Eukaryota; kingdom Metazoa; phylum Arthropoda; class Branchiopoda; order Anostraca; family Branchinectidae; genus Branchinecta; species Branchinecta lynchi. Next base: position 18,301,831 of record JAKZAP010000002.1, read on the forward strand.
GTTGCACATTGTATTCGATTTATATAAATCTGACGGTAAGAAAGTTTGTATCGTTGGTCTATCGCTGTAACCTAGGATTTACTGTTAACGCAACGGGTACAAACGATACTGTAATGTAAAACAAGGTAGTTTCGTAATAATTAAGAGTGTCATCTATGGTATTTTATTCCTAAAAAGTTACGGATAGCTTTATAATACCAACTAGATTATATAGGATATTATTCCAAGTTTTCATCCGTCACGATGTCTACGATTGAAAAGGATGCAGTTCAACTGACTGCAAAGTCAATTTAGTCCCTTTTTCCGATATGCTTTTGTTGTGGTTAGGGCAATCGATAGCCCTTGAAGAGCTGATCAAAATATATGCCATCCATTTTTTTGAACAAAAATCCTTCATGAGATAAACCAGTTTGAAAGTTTCAAGGGGTTGACAACTTCAGGAGTAAGGTACACACTGAAACCAAAAATAGGCGATACCAGTTGTGAGACATGTAAGGGACTTGTAAGCAACAGTCGACTGTTAGCTCATAATCATCTTCGGCAACGAGGAGTTTGCAGCTTTTGCTAGTTGGTATACCTGTTATTTGTCTCAGGTGTATTCGATGGTAAGAACAATTTTGTTCCCAATTGTAAGACATGCATGGGACTTGTAAGTAATAATCGGCTTTTATGCTATAATCATCTTCAGCGATGAGGGGTTTGCAACTTTTGATAGCTGGTGTATCCATTATTTGTTTCCGGTGAATTTGATGTCAATCACGGGAGACGGACTTGTAAGTAAGAATCGGTTCACGAGGGGGCTAGAAATTTTTGAAAATTGGTGCACATTGTATTCGATTTCTGTAAATATGACAGTAAGAAAGTTTGTATCGATGGTCTATCGCTATAACCTAGGATTAACTGTTTACGCAACGGGTACAAACGATACGGTAATTTAAAACAATAAGGTAGTTTTGTAATAATTAATAGTGTCATCTATGGTATTTTAATCCTGAAACGTTACGGATAGCCTTCTTCCGATATTGTTTTGTTGTTGGTTTTACAACGCTAAAGAACAGCTTTTGATTATGTGATTATTCTTTTTAGATCATACCGTTTTAAAAGCTTCGATAAGTTGACAATTTCAGCATTTAACCGACAGCGAAGAAACAAAGCCAAAGTGTTGCTCTCGCAACACTTTAGCCGGCGAAGCCGGACAAAGGTTGCCGCAACACTTCACGTTGCCCGGGCAACGTAGGTCTAGTTTCGTATTTTGATTGGGTTTTCTGCAGGCAATGTTAACGGAAGTCATACAGATAGGGATGATACTTGGTACTCTTCATTCAGGTGTCCTTTAAAAACAGTAATTAAAAAAAAAAAAAAACAGTCGGTAGAAGTGATAGCCTACTCAAACATGTTGGCTAGTAACACCTCTGGTAATCTAAGATGAAAAGCTCAAAAAGCAACGTAGCCACTATCACAGTCTATTCCGGCGACGGCAGTTATACTGCCAGTATCCGATATCGCTAACTAGGATATCCAGTTTCATTAAAGGAAGTGTCTAATAACTCGAAAATAGGAATAGCAGGAATGCAAGAGATCTCAGGCGGGCTTCGAAGTAGGCGCCAAGAGCCCATAACCTGTAATGCGGCGTAGAACAAGAATAATTAACGAAAATTTATTTAGCAAAGCTGGCTACAAATAATATCATATCTGATGGCGCTAAAAGCAAGACTAAAGTTTTCGATGGGATCCCGAATATTGATTATTTGTTGGACTACTTGATCCAGATATTTCCAGTCTTCGCCAAACCCCTTTAACAATTTGCTATAACCTATAATCAAGTTCAGATATGGATTCAGCATGCATGTTTACTCCAACATCTCATCTCTTATCGACTTCAGACCAACTTGACCACTTGACCAAATTCCTCCTTTTAGCAGTGGGCTAATCTCGGCGAACTCATGCAGAGGAAAAGAGATGGTGACATCGAGAGGCGAACCTTTCAATACAAATTTCCGGGTTTTGGCAAATTTTGCCAGCTTATCCGTCAAGGAAATAAAGTTCAAACTGGATTCAGCATGTCTCCTTACCCCGATACCGAATCTCTAATCATTTAGTATGTTCGAAAGCTGCAACATCACCCTATATCGTCTATAGACATTTCGTTCGGTTTTAAACCTTCATACTAAATTTCCGGTGGTTGCCGGATTCCGGAACAACTACTTGTCCGGCAAGAAAATAATTTTCAAATTCAGATTCAGCGAGTCTTCTTACCCCTAATTCAAACCTCTAACAAACTTCAGATTGAACTTTAACTTTTCAAAAAATTTCCGGTTTTGCCACATTCTGGCTGAACCATTTGTACGGCAAGAAAATAAATTTCATATTCGGGTTCAGCATCTCTTCTTAATCTTACATCGAACCTTTAATCACCTTCAGATCAAACTTTTACTTTTCACAAACTTTACGGTTTTTGCCGGATTCCGGGTGAACTACTCGTCTGGCGAAAAATTAATTTTCGTATCTGGATTCAGCATGTCTCCTTGCCTCTAAATCGACTACTATAACCCTTTAATTCGAAACCCCTCCCCAGCCCCTAAATGTAAGGCTACCGAGCCCATCTTTTGACCCAAAGAGTCTTCATGCCAAGTTTGAATAAATATCTCAACCCACTTCGAGAGTTATCGTGCTAACAGACGGAAGGACAGACGGACAGCTTTGACGAAATCATAGGTATCCCGTCACTTACGTTTTGGGATCCCTAAAAACGAATCTGCGACTCAAATATGGGAACTTATTCGTCTAGCGCGTCAAATACAATTTCATTGGCGAGATACGCGGGGACACGGGGAGATGAAAATATAGCGGGTCCTCCACTGGCAATCTCAAGACGTCGTAACCATGCTCGTCCGGACCCAGCGTGCTCTCATTAGCTGAAAACAGCCAATACGGCTGCTTCCGACAAGTTACGATCGTTTCTGACAGCTTCCGATTGCCATATGCAGTGGAGGACCCACTTTAAAGTTTAACTGAACACTTTTGTGTCATTTAACTGAATACACTGCATTTTTTGGATTGTGTTAAGGGATTTTTTTTTTTTCACTATTTGCTGTAGAATGACGTTCAGAATATCTACAGTCGTCCTCACAACGCAAATTTCTACTATGAAGCAGATAAACTGAGTCTCAACACACACGCGGCCGGTGATCAGCTTACCCAAGTTAGCTCACTGCGTGAACACTTATTTTTCGTAAACTGTTTTCGTCGAGTATACAACACAGATGCAAGCGCATAGAGTGTACAAATCAGTCAAGGAAATTCCACTATTTGAAAATCTACTGTTCGTGAATAGCGGAGCATTTTGAAGTAACGCATTTCGCCGAGTTTCAAGCTTCTTTAAGTGAATAAGTGATGGGTAACTAGACTGTCTCCATCTAAGCAACTTTAAGTGAGAATGGTCGCGTTCATTTAGTGGAGTACATAAAGAAAAGAAAGAAACACAACTTAAAATTAGCATACAACTTTACACATCAAACAGATTACACTTCAAACAAACGGACAAGACCGTGATGTGGAGAAAATGCAGCGACCGACAGATTCCTATGCAGCTCGTCAAGTTTAACAGTTATATTAGTTACTGAAAATTTAGTTATCATTTTTCGATTTTTATACCAAATTGGCAAGTAGAGGAGGAATTTACAGTAGCGGAAGTATGCTATTCGAATAGCTGCTACATCCTTTTTCTTCAGCAGGGGGTAGAGTCCCGAAAGGTAAAGGACCGAGTGTTCGCATTAAGTGGCGTAGAGCTTAGCAAGAGCTCTGCGGTTATATTTTCCGCGGTTGGCAACGATTTTGGCATATCCAGACTGAATTTTGTTTTTAGTGTCAAGAACTGCTTGCTGTCGAAAATTTGACATTTTTTCTGTAATGGAAATACCGAGCCAACGGATTTTTGATACACAAGGAATAGAATAATTAAAACAGTTTAGGAGTTTATTGTTAGAAGAAGACGAATTAAAAGGGAGAAATTCACATTTATCAACGTTTAGAGACAGACCGATTTGAGAGAAAGACAATGAAACTTTTGAAACCATCCGAGAAAGAGTGAGTTTAGATCTTGAAATTAGCAACAAATCGTCAGCATATGCAATGTAAGAAATATCAGAAAAACCCATAAAACAGGTTGAGGTTATATTTGACAGGATATGGGAAATGCAAATTTTGAAAATACTCGGAGAGAGTACACCCCCCTGCCGGACGCCCCGACGTACTGGAACAGTAGGGGGTGACCCAGAACATTTAATTTTCAGATACGAATTTGTGTACCAAAACCGAAGTATAGATATAACAGACAGATTGACCCCCTTTGAATGCAGAGCAAAAAAGGCTTGACTATGAACAACAGAATCAAAAGCCTTAGACAGGTCAAGCGCACAAATATATAGTTTATGCCCCTTTTTAGAAGCATCTCTGAGGATAGTAGCAAGAGCACGATGAGCGTGTTGGCAACTAATTCCTGGTTGGAAACCGAATTGATTTTCCCCGAAATTAATATTTGTAGTCAGATATGGCAAAAGAACGTACTCAAACACTTTACTGAGATTACAAGCAACAGTTATGGGACGGTACGAAGCAGTATCAAAAGGCGATTTACCTCGTTTTAAAACTGAAGTGACTGTGCCACTAAGGAAGCTGTCGGGTACCAAAGAATTACATATAAACATTTGAAAAAGCAATTGTAAATGCTGGTGAAGAGCTGTACAATCCGACTGTAGGTGGTGCGATGCAATACCGTCAATACCAACGGGACAAGACTTGAGTTTTTCAGAGAACTAGATATCGCACTCAGATTAACCGGTACAATGCGTGACTGGACTAGCCGTGTGGGCAGAACTCGATTAAGAAGTTTCTGGTAATGTGCATGCACCTGAATGAATGTATTTCCAAAAAAGGCCCTGTGGGCCACAGCGGGACAAAATATAAAAAAAAACAAGCACTCCAGCTGCAATGTACCCATCCAAATATTCAACACTCAACTCATACTTCTAATAACTAAATAACTATTAAACAAACTAACACCTTTCCCTACCACAAGATCAACCTACAATAAAACGTTCACGGTGCTCCATGGCAACCTTCAGGAATCTACCCAACCGAAGTAACTCTTGGAAAACTTTACTACCCATCAAATCTTTCAAAGACCTCTCTTGAATAACCTCCTTACCAAAAACTTCTCTCCTTAGATCCCCCAACTCACTACAAGAACAAACCAAGTGTTCCACATCTTCATCCATCTTTCCGCATAACGGGCAAAAATAAGGACCAGAACCGCACTTAATTCTCCCAATATATTTTCTTCTCGCACCCACCGGTAAAGAATCTGCACGAAAACTCCCCATCCACTTTAGTTCATCGGGTCCTAAACCAACCTTAAGATAAAGCTCCTCCCCCCATTAATTCTTTGACTGAGCATAAATCCTCAGAGAAGGGGTCGAACTCACCTCCCATTACCACTGCTGAATCTCCTGGCCCATTACCTTCCCTTCACTACCCTCGTAACCTCACCTACCTCCAACGACGGTCCAATCCCGTTATTCCATAGTTCACCTACCCCACAATCATCCAATTCGGTTAAAGTACAGATCAAGTCTGGGATTTTTAACTCTGATCAGTTCGATTACTACAAATTTCTCCGAGTTATTTAGACCAGTGATTCTAAACCGGTGGTAGGCGTACCCGAAAGAGTACGCGAGACCCTTGCAAGGGGTACTCGAAGGTACCAAAATCGGTTAAGAATGTAACTTCAAATCTCGCCTTACTAATTATTGATTGCCGAATGCCTAATTTTCCCAGCAGAGGCATCACTAGCCAAAAGTTTGTTTTGGAGGCAAGACATTTTTACCGACTGGCTGGTCATTTTTACCGACTGTTATTTTAATTTTTTTTTTTACAGTTTTTACGAAAAATTGAGGTGTTTCGCGCCGACTCATTTCTTTCTACCCACTGGCCGACCACTTCGGGGGTCGATATTTCTCCATCCAGTACGTGACGCCTCTGATTACAAGCCCTAATGAAAGTCAATGAAATAATGTTGATTCCAAAATAGCTAGCCTACAGCCGTAAGATCTATTCCTGGGTCAAACAATATTGTTTCAAGAAAAATCGAAGACATTGCACGTGATAGCATGCAGGTTGTTGAGCGAATTAAGCTAACGAAAATGTTTGTGATGCAGCTTGATGAAAGCAGAGATGTGTCAGATGAAGCTCAGATGATGATGGTCTTTGTCCGTTATCGAGATTGACATAGGAGAAAATATTCTGTTTTGCGAAAACCTCCAGTCGAGGTCAACATGAGAAGAACTATTCGAGTGACTGGTATTTATTATCAGTTTACAGTGATGGGGTAGAATGGGATCCAAAATCCATTTACTGGAAACGTGCCGCTAGAAACAGGCTGACTGTAAAACATATCGCCGTTAATAACATGGAGGGGAGATTTGAAAAAAGTTTTGCTACAAAGCAGCCTCAAGTGTCCCATTGATTTTGTATATATTTCACATGTACGCCTTATCATTATGACAATAAATATCGTTTTTTCTGATTTCCTATGTATTTCACATGTATACCTTGTCATCTATGACAATAAATATCGTATGTTCTTATCATCTTCTAAAAAAGGGGTAACGCAACCTTTTCGAACCTCGATCAGGGGTACACGGTATGGAAAAGAATGACAACCACATGCTGAATCCAATGTAAAATTTATTTTCTCGGCGGAAGCAGGTCACCCAGAATCCGGCCAAAACCGGAAACTTCGTTAAAAGTTAGTTCTATCTGAAGGTAAAAATAGGGTCGATGTAGAGGTAAGGTAAACAGAGGTAGGATAAGGAGACATGCTCAATTCATTTTTTGAATTTTCATTTCTTGCCAGAAAAAATACTTCGTCCGGAATCCGGTCGAAGCCATAAACTGGACAGAAGTAAAGTGTTTCTAAAGTCGACATAGGAGTAACGTCAGCTACGATGTTCTTAAGTGATATTTCGGTTCATGTTGGCAAGGGTCCTCGCCAGGCTGTTGTTGGAAGAAACGAACTTGTGCAGGTGATATTTATAATCTGAAGGTGAAAAAGGAAAAGTGGTTGACAGTTTTATCATATTGATGATGATCTGTGATGAACCTAATTATGAAGATATTTTAAGGGGATATGTTGAAAGATAGAAATATTAGCTATCATCATCAGTATGCAAATATGCAAGGGATGACAGCTGTACGCAAGCCGCAGATATCTTGGAATCTGGAAAGTAAAGTCTGGTTTTATCGCAAAACGACGAAAACGATTTTTTTCTAATTTTTTTTTCATTTTGACTTCATTTTTTGATGGATGCAGTTTTTGCAACAAAATCACCGGATTTGACGGATGTTTAAGAAATGATCAATTTTTCTTGCTTTTCAGATAAACCATAACTTCGGATTTCCAACCAACGGAACCCTTCTGGAAATCTGCATTGACAGACAGTTGGGTAAATTCGTAGAAATCCTACTGAAATCCGGAGCTGATCCCGATTCTTTTTCCGGAAATCGGGGACGAAGGCCACTTCACTACGCGGCAGAAAATGGATACTTCGAATGCATCAGCCATCTACTGGCTTACGGAGCAGACGTAAGTACATTCCCCCAGAGGGCTGAAGGGTCCTGGTTGCGACTGGTTGACCGATCACAAACACAGTTCAGTTTAGAAAACGCCCGAGTTGTAAATCTCGAGAATTTTGGTATTGCGTCAAAGTATTGTTTGTCCGGATTTCTGACTATTTCCATTTGACTGTCCAAAAATAAAGTAGACGAGTTAAAAACAGATAATGTATGATGAAAATAATATAAGAGCTCTACAACGCTAATTTTTACTACTACAACAAAATTATTTTCTTTTGAAAGTATAGGTGATTGTGAATTGCAATTTTTACTGTTTGAAATATTAACGTCACTAAGTGGAAGAGTAGCCGCAACCAAAGAAAGTAAGAAAATTAAGAGGAAACATTACGAAAAAAGCACACGGGGAAAGAAGACTATCTATGAAAAATAACATGCAATAAAAAAAACAGGTCTTATCACTTCCCTTTTCCCTTCATAGGAGTTGCTTCCTCCAATTTTTTGAAGCTTAGCGTCCGTATACAGGAAATGCAGGCTTTTGTTGAAATTCAAATTCTCCGCGTCTGGGTGATTTTCGGGTTGTTCTGCCAGCAGCGCACATTCTGAACGTTATTAGGCTACTAGAGATCCGGTTGAAAAAATCAAAAATCCATTGGAAGAGTCAAAATAATTCGGTGTATTTAAAAATAAGCTGCCTTTTCAGTTAAACTTTAAAGTACCAAAGACACAGGGGCGTTTCCAAGCTATTTTACAGGCCCTCATCGTCCAAGCTGTAGTCAGAGATTTGAGTTTCCTCGGGGTCTGCCTTACCGGGAATAGTCTACACGCCTGTATCGAGTTGAGATCTACCGAGGAAACAGTTTTGCTTATGCTGCTAAAGTAGAACAGAAAGCGTACACAAAGCGACTGAAGGCGAAAGCGGAAAAAAGGAATTATGTTTGGTTCAGCAGTACTACAATTAAATCTTTGTACATAGGAATAACATGCGCACAGTTTGGTTAAACGTGTTTGGATTTCAATTACTCGTTTCAAGCGTTGATTTGAATGATTGATTTGCTTTGTTAATAAATTTTTAATAGTTTTCAACTGAATTTTAGTTTCTAAAAGTGGATTTGAAACTAATTAGAAAAAATAGAAAAAGTCGTATCTTCGAATTCTTTAAACTGAACTAAAAAGAAAAATAAAGATAACTGCTTGTATTCTTTTTACTATTAAAAATTTAAATTACAACAAGATAAAAGAAAAAGTGAGTTTGCATCTTTCAACTGTTCAAATGTGAACTTAAAACTAATGTGAAAAAGAAAAAATCGAGAAAAAGAAATTGTTTGAGGAAAATGGCGTGGAATACTCGCGCACGCGTGCGTGCATAATTCCATCCTGACCTTCAAGCAGTCAACTTTTCAGCGGAGTTACTAATCCTTTAATCGTTACTCGTGTTCTTGGTCAATTCGTTTCCGGAGTCACGGAAAGTAAATACTTTATGAGAGGGAAACATCGCGGTCAGAAAAGCTGAATGTTTTATAACAAGGCACGCCATTTCTCAGGGTGTGTGAACGCTAAATTCCACTAAATTCCAAAAGGCAACTGTTGGGATACTGCCGTATTATGGCGTTCGTAAACCTTGTCTATAGTTGAAATAAACAGATAACTATATTCTTACAGAAATACTTCCGATCGGTCAAACAAGATGAAGATATAAAAAGAAAGATACAAGATAGTTGAACTCACTCTCCGCTCAATAGCTTTCCTCAAAGTCAAAGTAATATGTAATTCTGCACAGGTAAGATTCGGTAGTGTTCTCCCTTCTCTCCGAGTTCGCTCTCTGACGCTAAGGTCACCCGACCTCGCGTCCTTAACTAATTCATTCAAGAATTGACTATTGTTATGATGGTTGACTATGGGGAATAAACTGCTGAGCGGAGAGCTAATTGCTAGGGATAGTGTAGCACGAGAGAAAGGGCTGCGTGAGAACGCATCCCACAACAGCAACTTTGAACTTTAACCAAACAGACCAGGGATATGATAGTCTAGTTCCTCATCACTTATTCACTTGAATAGCCTGACGTCCCGATGAAAATGCGTTGTTTGTGGCTCCATTGTTCGTATAATCGATTTTCATCAAATTAACTTTTTCTTTTGGATTTGTCGTAGCTACCTCTATGCTTGAAAAAAACAACAACTGCAATGGCAAAGGATTGCCAAAAACAAATCTCTTCTGGCCACACGCAATTGGAATTGCGAGATGTCTTGAGAAGTGAAGTTACTTTCCAATCTGTTTTAGAACCTTTGTTGAGCTTCGCTTCATTAGTAATTGCAATGCACGCTTTTGTTGAAAACCTAATTCTCTGCGTCTAGAATCTAGATGAACATTAGTTGCGTTTTTGCAGATACCATGGTATCTGATACCACGGTCTAAAGTCGTTTTTGCAGTTATCGTGGTATCTGATACCACGGTCAAAAGGCGTTTTTGCAGTTATCGTGGTATCTGGCCAGTAATCGTGGTATCAGATATTCAGATACTACGGTCCGACCGTGGTAACTGGTCGTGGTATCTGAAAAGTCATCTCACTTTCATCAAATTTTGTCAGATTGGTGAGAAAGAAGTTTAGCAGTTAGTGATGTAACTGAATATCTGTTTTTGAGATCCCAAAACGTAAGTGGAGGGATACCTATGACATTGCAAAAGTTGTCCGTCCGTCCATCCGTCCGTTTGTCCGTCAGTCTGTAAGTACGATAACTCTCGAAGGGAATGAGATATTTTGATGAAACTTGGTATGAGGATTGTTTGGGTCAAGGGTAAGGTCGAGTTCGTAGATGAGCTCTGTAGCCCTATATTTGGGGGTAGGGGAGGGGGTTGAAATTAAGGGACAAACACAATATTTTTTAAACAGATAATGTGATAGTCGATTATGGGGTAAAAAGACATGCTGAGCACGATGGTGAAAATCATTTTCTCACCGCACAAGTAGTACGTCCGGAATCCGGCAAAAACCGGAAAGTTTGTTAAAAGTAAAAGTTTCATTTGAAGTTGATTAAATGTTTGATTTAGGTGTAAGAAGACATGCTGAGCAAGATGGTGAAAACCATTTTCTCGCTGGACGAGTAGTTCGGCGAAAACCGGAAAGTTGTCCGGCAAAAACCGGCAAAAACCGGAAAGTTGGTTGAAAGTAAAAGTTGGATTTGAAGTTGATTAAATGTTTGATTAGAGGTAAGAAGACATACTGAGCATGATGGTGAAAATCATTTTGTCGCCGGACAAGCAGTTTGTCCGGAATCCGGCCAAAACCGGAAAGTTGGTTCGAAGTAACAGTTTCATTTGAAGTTGATTAAATGTTTGATTTAGGGGTAAGAAGACATGCTGAACCCGATGGGGAAAACCATTTTCTCGCCGGACAACTAGTTCGCCTGTAATCCGGCCAAAACCGGAAAATATGTTAAAAGCAAAAGCTTTATCTGAAGTTGATTAGATGATAGATTTAGGGGTAAGAAGAGACGCTGAGTCTGTATATGATGATCATGTTTTACCCGGACATATAATTAGTCAGGAATCCGGTTGTACGCGCATTTTTTTTTTAAGTCAAAATTTTATTTAAAGTTGATTAGATGTTCTTCATAGGGATAAGGAGATACGCCGGTTTCGTTTCTGAATTTTCTTTTTTTGCTGGACTAGTAGTTCGCTTGGAATTCGGGCGAAACCGCAAATTTGGCAGTAGTATAAAGCAGGAAGTTTCGGTCAGTATCGTCAAAATAGATATGGCTTATACAGGTGTAGATAGATAGGTAGATAAAATATCTGAACTCGGTTTTCTCTGATGGTTAGCCTGGCGAAGACAAGACCCAATTGTCTGGATCAAATCTTAGATTTTTGGGATCCCATTGACGCCTTTGGTCTTGTTCTTTGGGATGACTTCGAAAAGTGCAATTTCGGCAATAGTCGTTTTTGCAGAGCACCGTGTATCAGATACCACGATAACTGCAAAAACGACTAATTGCAGATCCAGTTACCGTGGTACCAGAGACAATGGTATCAGCGAAACGCAACTATTGCCTTGTCGGCCAGCAGTGCAGATTGTGAACGTCACTGTTAGATCCCAGGATGAAAAATCCCTTCACCGAGTTAAAATAATTAAGTATTCAACGCCAAGATATAAAAAATAAGTTGGCTCTTCAGTTAAACTTTAACCAAGCAAAGTCAGGTCAAGGAGTTGTGCGAACCAGGCCACCCCTGCTGTACGAGATCATAAACCAACCGTAAAATCGCTTGCAAAACCCCATGCAAGTTGAGGGCGTGACGTAAGAACAAGGGGTGGTTCCCAAAATCACCACAAACTTATTGACTACTCTCACAGTGGTCCAGGGTTCAAAATGCCCACGCTCAGATTCCCCCCCCCCCCCCCCCCCCGTTCAGAATGTCCACGGTTAAAAATGCCCATGATTCAGATTGCCTACGATCAAAATGCTCACGATCAAAATGCCCACAAATGAGGTCGAAGACCCCGAAATCGACATCCTACAAAATGCCGACAGTTCAAAATGACCACAGGGAGGCTAAAATCGTTTTGGTAGAAATAACAATGGATAACGAGATTATGAGGATGAGATTACCGCGAATTTGAGTTTAGGCTACTTTGGACTGGCGCTTCAAATAATTCGATCGTGGACATTCTAAACCTTGGGCATTTTGATCCTTGGGCATTTATAGTGGATATTTTTGGTCGTGTGCGCAGTGATCATGGGCATTGTGAGTGTTAGCCACACCAAGAACCGTCCAGAACTTAAGATATTACTTAGAAATTGACGTTCGTCTCTCCCTTTCCTCAATTCATCCTTCTTCGAAATAAAAGATTCCAGACCGCAGTGAGCTCTATCATGTATGAGAGTGCGAAAACTCGACTAGGATTTCATGACCTGATTTTCTACAATTTCATCATTAAAGCAATTAATATCTCAACTTATTCCAGAGAGATAGTAAAATATGGATCCATAAGCTTTCACTTTCTAGTATTTCTATTCCAAAGACCGGGCAAAACTTCAATTGCTCTAAGAAATTGAAGGTTTTCTAGTCATCAATTTGTGGATCTATTTGAATATATCTGCCACAAGTCTTGATAATGAGACAATTACTTTCCAAAACTTGGCCGCCATTAATAGCAGTTACAATTTCCGTACGGAACAAGGTAGCTTCAGAGGATTCAGAGGTCTCTTGTCGTATACTTGTGGTATGTAGTATGTGTAGTACTAAAAAATGAATGAATGAATGTCACTCGTTGTTTATGTGCGAAGGGATCGTGAATGATGAACATGTTAAAATTAGCATTTAGGGAATAATAAAATTGTAATACCGTTTGGTCGCAATGTTTCGAGGCAGTTATTTAATAAAAATAACGAGAGGCCCCATTCCATTTGTTTGACCATATCCCGATACGATAAGTTTCGTCACCTTGAAACCATATGTACATCATTTCACAAATATCCTCCGGATACTGAACGCTTGAGCGCCTGCGTACCTGTAGACAAAATTGGGTGCTTCAGCTACACTATGTGCAGTGAATTTTGCGTAGAAACAGAGTAGGTCAAAGTGTATATATAATAAATAATAAGGAAACCAAGGTTATATAATAAGAAATATACCAGGCTATGTAATAAGGAAACCTCAAGCGGTTTTCCTTAATTGCTGTTCCAAAATTCGGCTTTTGTATACGTGGACTCATGTGGCATCACCGCTACCGTATCTGTTCAAACGGAAAACCATTATAATACTTGGCGTGCCAGACCGAGAGTTGAAAAACAAATCACGCAATCGCATAAGGAAACAGTGGGCGTATGCGGATCAAACATCATTTTGCATAAGCATAAAGACATCGAACAAGGCAAAAGGGCCCACCCACAAGAAGCAGTTTGTTTTATGACTGGATAATATGCGAACAACGCCCCCACCAAAATGCATCCATGTTCAAATGCAATTAAAGAAAAACATATATAAAAAGGTTTTCCTTCCCAAAATTCTTGGCATGTCCTTTTTAAAGAATGTCCTTTGCAATATTTCTGTAGCTTCAAACAAATAATTTCTTACATATTTCGCCATTTAAATTTCCTTCACGCGATGTAAAAACCACGCAACATTTCGTAGAACTGGTTTTCCATGCAGTTGGCTATGAAGATACGCGTGCCATATAGGAGACTCACGGAGTACTTGAACAGATTTGGTCATGGTAAAGCAAAAATCCGTCAAATATCACTAGCACGGATCTGAAATTAAGAGGTTCGCTGAAACAAAGCAGAGGCGGGAAGACACCCTTTACTTGGCAATCACGAGCGATGGAAACTAAATTTTGGGCCCTTAATTACACTGCGTTCCGTGTCCCACAGTTCCGTGCGACAGGAAATGAGCGTGAACTGAATAAGTATGATCCAGACTGAAGTCTACTAGAGATCCCAGTGAGAGGTTACAAAGGTGACAGCATGTCGTGTGAACCCAACTGAGTTACATGAAGATAAAAGGTCGACCTTTCCCATCCCCAAAAGTACACATGCGCCTTTGTATGCAAAGCGTCTGTCATTGATCATCCGTATAAAGCTCTTGAATATGCCAAGAATGACGAACTCCTGCGATCATATCAGAAGATATATTTTTGGCGGACTGAGCGTTGCGGGTGCCAAAGGTATTAATGGTCAACCTTACCAGAGCAAAATAACTGTTCAGACAGATCTTATTTAAAGGCCCTGAATGGAACGTCAGCTGAGATTTGTCCTAGCAAAATATCGCAGGTTTATCTTTTGAGCCTCAAGAGGAGCATTTCCAAGAAGAGATGAAATATCTTTAGAACAAATGTCAGCTCACTTTTCCGTTTGGCACCATAATATAATTTTTGCAGTCAGCTTCGCTGAAAGAATACAATACAGGCATGCTTCTTTGCTTTATTTGAACTGTTAGTCTACAAAGGACCCCTCTTGCTTATTCTGCCTTCTGTATGATCCTTAGATCCCTTATGGAATCATAAGCTTCTGAAATTCCCGCTTTCACCGTTGTTTTGTTTTATACCTACGAATGTTTAGGCTTTTTCGGCTAAGCCGAGTTTTGCCAGTCACGCAACATAAACTTCACCGAAAGTCTGAAGGTCCGCCGGGTTGTTTTTTCCACTTTTTAACCACGGCACCTTTAGCTTTCAAATATATTGCGTCCAGCTGCCACGCCAGAGAGCGGGAAGGCTGGATAGAGTTGACAAGTACTAACAAGAAAATCGCTCATTTTACGTGGAAAGTAATGGTATTTCGGTTCTACTTCGTACGTGTGTAGGGACGCGAGCTGTGCAGCTCTCAATGGCGACAGCAGCTGACGGACCAAGGTGTGCCATGAATCTCGGTCTTCTGTGAATGACATCGGGATCTGATGCCAGTAGGAATCCCATCTCCTCCCATACCGGCGGAAGCCTCCGATGGGCTTGAGGTCTTCCTTGAGGGTGCTCAGCCATGTTTTGCGCTGACCTCCCCCCAGTTTCTTCCGACCGGGCATCGGGTTGGCGAGCGTAGCTTTCTTCGCCAGGGTGGAATCTTCTCTTCTGCTCACGTGGCCGAACCAGGACAATCGGCGTTTCTTCGCTAATGAGGCTACATCGTAGGGTTGTGCTTTAACTTCGAACAGTCCCCATTTCATAGCCTTGCTGCGACAAAAATCCTGTTCAAAGTTAAGTTACAGCGATTCTCGGCGGCTTTTCAGATCCTGATATTTCAGATCCTGATATTATCTGATCAGAACAGATAATTAGGAAGGTTGTCCCTACAATCACGTGTAGACCATGAAATCCTGTTGCTACAAAGAATGTCGAGCCATAAATTCTATCGGCAATAGAAAACGTAGCGTAAACTGCTAGCGGGTTCCATGTGTGCAAAGTGAGTCCCAAATGGAAGGAGCAGACGCTCCTTGCTAGCGGGTTCCATGTGTGCAAAGTGAGGGCAAAAGAGTTGTTTATTTTTGGGTAATTTAGCAAAATGATTTCATTAATGTTTATTCAGCATAACTGAACTTTAGAAAATACACAAGCAGACACAAAAATGACTATACTTTTTTGTAGACATTAGGATTTTTACATCTACATATAATACCACTTCGGCCCCTGTCCTGGCCTCTATAGGCAGAAGTGCGCCACTACATTTTTTGACATAAGGGAACTAGTTGTCATTGAGCACGAACTTAGTACCCACTCTCACAATGCCCACGATCAAAATGCCCACGGCTCAACATGCCCACGGTTCAAAATGCGCACGACTCAAAATGCCCACAAGTGAGACCGAAGACCCCAAAATCAAAATAGTGCAAAATCCCACCGGCTCAAATTGCCGACAGTTTAAAATGCCCACTTGGTAGGCCAAAACCGTCCTGGCTCAAAATGCCGATGGCTCAGCCTGTCCACAGGGGAGACCCAACTCATTGACGGGACAACGGAAAACGAGCTTGTTAGTGACAAGATTTCAAAGGGTATTGAAAGGAACAGGCTACATTATTTTTGTTGGCCAGTTCAGAAATTGTGGGCGTGAAAGTAAAGAAGGAATGTCATGTTCCAACACAAAACAGGAAACTATATAGGTAAACCAGATTCCTCAACTCAACTTGCAGCAACAGTTGTTCCTTAATTAAAAATGAGAAAATCGCTGTTTCGGATTCAGTTTGTCTGTCCAGGATTCGGCAGTGAGTAACCATATTATAAAATTCAAGATTCAAGATCGTTACTGACATCGTTATCGTTACCTACGAGCCAAAATGTTGTTTTTGTTTGTTTGTTTTTTTTTGGGGGGGGGGGGGGGCGAGGCAAGGTATTTACCGACTGTTTTTGCAGAACCGAATTGCCGACAACATTGGGGGGTGGACCCCTATCCCCCTCCATACGTGACGCCCCTGCAGGCTTGATGTGTAAGGCTTTTGGTTATACTTAACAGGGTCTACAGGGACA
The DNA here is from genome assembly GCA_023053575.1 of Branchinecta lynchi. Classification (NCBI taxonomy): domain Eukaryota; kingdom Metazoa; phylum Arthropoda; class Branchiopoda; order Anostraca; family Branchinectidae; genus Branchinecta; species Branchinecta lynchi. Next base: position 18,318,408 of record JAKZAP010000002.1, read on the forward strand.
GTTCATTGCCTACCTATGCCATATTTCTTATGATGTATATATTTACTACTTGATTTGGCGTCAGCTTTATGGCCGATTTCGTCTTTTGTATAAAATTATATACAGACAGGTACTCTATTTTAAAAACCTTATTCGGAAAATTGACACCCATACTGCGCTCTAGACTCCGCTGAAAACCCGTTATACTGAGTCAGTAAATGGACTTTTTACAAGGTCTCTTACGACTTTCAGAGAAAACAATCAAAGGAAATTCCCAAAAAGGAAATAACTTAAAAGTGATCATCTTTTTTCAGATCAACGCCAAAAGCGGCTCGTCAGGGCGAACTCCTCTACATGAGCTCATCACGGGCTGGAAGGATGAACCATCCTACAAGAAAGCTTTCAACGAACTGGTGAATCATCCAAAGGTTGACATCAACATAGAAGACGATGACGAGGCCACACCCCTGCAGCTGGCAGTGGAGAAGGAAATGAGAAATGCTGCAAAGAGACTACTGGACCTTGGGGCGACGGTGACCGACACTGCGAGGGAGCTGATTCAAGTAAGTTCATTGAAGTCTTAGTTCTCGCGGTCATTAGACTATTGCTGGTTCGTCGCGGATGGTTAGTTTGTAGTAGTTAGTTGTTGGTCAGTTTCTACATAGTAGGACAAGTTACAGTCCACCTCAGCGTTTTTGTTTTGCTTCTTTTCTTTGTTTCCTTCTGTTTTATGTCTTCTTCTTTTCATTTCTAAATATTTGTCTATCTCTTTTTCTTTTTCACATCTAAAGTCGAAAGCATACGTTAGTTTTTGGTTCCTTTTTTTGGCACTTGCCCTTCGGCCAAGTGCCATATAGCGATCGCAATTTCTGTCCGTCCGTCGGTCTGTCAGTCTGTCCAGGTTTTGCTAGTTCGGGCACTTCCACATAAGCTAGGACGATAAAACTTGGCAGGCGTATCAGGGACCCCAAATGATTAAGTTGGAAATAGTCACTTCCCCCATCTGAGCACCGTGGGGGGAGTGGAGGGAGAGGGAATCCGGAACCTTGAGGTATTTATAACTTTTGAACGGGTGATCGGATCTCGATGAAACTTGATATTTGGAAAGACCTCATGCCTCAGACAACCCACTTAAAATCCGGACCGGAAGGGCAACCGGAAATCTTGGGAAACGCTATGAGTGGAGGGATCGAGATGAAACTTGGTGGGAAGACACCTTGCAAACACTAGATACATCATTGACATAAGCGAGCCGGTTCGGGCACTGTGGGGGAGTGGAGGGAGGGGGAATCCGGAATCTTGAGGTATTTGTAACTTTTGAACGGGTGATCGGATCTCGATGGAACTTGATATTTGGAAAAACCTCATGCCTCAGACGACCCACTTAAAATCCGGACCGGATCCGGTGACTTTTGGGGGGAGCTGGAGGGGGCAACCGGAAATATTGTGAAACGCTATGGGTGGAGCTAGATCGAGATGAAACTTGGTGGGAAGACACCTAGCAAACACTAGATACATCATTGACATAACCGAGCCGATTCGGGCACTGTGGGGGGAGTGGAGGGAGGGGGGATCCGGAATCTTGATGTATTTATAACTCTTTTGAACGGGTGATCGGATCTCGATGGAACTTGATATTTGGAAAAACCTCATGCCTCAGACGACCCACTTAAAATCGGGACCGGATCCGGTGACTTTTGGGGGGGGGGAGCTGGATGGGGCAACCGGAAATCTTTGGAAACGCTATGAGTGGAGGGATCGAGATGAAACTTGGTGGGAAGACACCTAGCAAACACTAGATGCATCATTGACATGACCGAGCCGATTCGGGCACTGTGGGCGGCGTGGAGGGAGGGGGAATCCGGAATCTTGAGGTATTTATAACTTTTGAACGGGTGGCCGGATCTCGATGAAACTTGATATTTGGAAAGACCTCATGCCTCAGACGACCCACTTAAAATCCGGACCGGATCCGGTGACTTTTGGGGGGAGCTGGATGGGGCAACCGGAAATGTTGGAAAACGCTATGAGTGGAGGGATCGAGATGAAACTTGGTGAGAAGACACCTAGCAAACACTAGATACATCATTGACATAACCGAGCCGTGCTTACTCGTACAAAGTGCCATATGAGCTCGTAGCTCTTGTTTCTTGATTCATTCTGTTAATCTGTTGATTCAGTTTGTTGTTTAAACATTGTTATTTAGTGTCCTGTCCTAGCCAAACACAACTTCTTGTGCTTTCCTGGTGGGTTAGTTTATATTAGTTGTGTATTTTTTTTAATAAATTTAATAATAAATTTTAATACCCGAAACAGGAACATCAGACAGTGATGATGGCATGGATTAAAAAAAAAATTGTTACTCGGCTCGTGCCAATCCATGTTAATGACCTCATTTTCGCTGCCTGGTTCTGGAGTCACGACTCACGAAGATGGCATTAATAACCAGCTTGTCATGGAAACACAATTTGTCCGTTCCGCACAGAGTGTCAACCGCAAAAAAAACTTCTAGCTTAGTTGAAGCATAAAAGACGCTACGAAACTACTCACTTCAGGAACCAAGAATACCATCTCTTTGCGCATAGGTAATCCCTCAGCCCAAGCTGTATGCCGACCACATTTGGATAAGTCAGTTATAGTTTGAATTCTGGCGAATTATGGTGTCTGCACAGCTACCTATCGGAAATACAGGAAACCACAACTGCTACGTTTTGCTGCTTATTTTAGTAATAATAGAAATAAAATTGATGCCGCGGACAGACTATCGGGTACGGCGATCGGATTCCTACCAAGATTTTAACCACCATCATCATTTCCATGCGGATAAGTTGAGTATTTTTCAACTTTCTTGGCCGGAATTGATGAAAATGGAAAAAGCCTCCCAAGAAAAACTTTGCGCACCAATGAAGATGACGTTGGATGTAGCGTGTTCCACCCTTTTAACAATAATAACTACACTGTAAAAAGTATGTCCTTTATCGGACTTTAGTAGTTGCGTGTCACCGATTTCGGACATTTGTATTCCTAATTCGGAGAATCAAAATCCGAATTCGGAGTTTTATAATCCAAATTCGGAGCTTTATAATCCGATGTAGGATAACAACGCTAGAATGCAAAGTAGCGCAATATACTCGCAGTATTCTGCATTCTAGCGTTTTAATCCTGCATCGGAATAAAACTCTCCAAATTGGGATTTCAATGCTCCGAATTAGGAATAAAACTGTCCGAAATTAGGAATAAAACTGTCCGAAATCGGCGCAACTGCTAAAGTCCGATAAAGGAGAGACTTTTTACAGTGTACTAGTTACTATTTTCTTTCCAACCTCGCGAAAAGTTACTACGCCAGCCGTTCCAACCTTCTCTAAAATCTAATAATAACTATTTGCTTACTACGCTCGGGACCAAAGTGTGGTATCTACGATCTTTGTGACGATTGGTCCAATTAGCCCGAGGCACAATATTTTGACGAAAATGAAAAAATTCGTTCCAGCCAGTAAGTAGGGTGGAACACGCTCATAAAGTTACGTATTTGACTGCTAAACGGATAAGGCAGCTGAGACTTTATTGTAGCAATATTTCGGCCTTCTTGTATAGATCGCAGGTTACTATTTATACATTGAGCCTGAAGAGGACCCTTGCCAAGAAGGGCCGAAATATTGCTGGGAAAAATCTCCGCTGACTTATCTGCTGCGTGTAGCTTTGTATTTGCAAGGAAACCTTTGCACCAGCTATTCTAGTACCCATCCGACAAATAGCATTCTGTCCCCGGTTTTCCTTCAATGTTAACAAGACCAAAGGTGTCGATGGGATCCCAAAAGTCTAAGATTTGATCCAGACAATTCGGTCTTGTCTTCGCCAGGCTAATCATCAGAGAAAACCGAGTTCAGATATTCTATCTACCTATCTATACCTCTATAAGCCATATCTATTTTGACGGTATTGACCGAAACTTCCTTCTTTACTACTGCCAAATTTGCGGTTTCGCCCGATTCCGAGCGAACTTCTAGTAGAACTTATAGTCCCTATAAAGAAATCTAATCAACTTTAAATAAAATTTTGACTTAAAAAAAATGCGGGTACAACCGGATTCCGGACTATTTATATGTCCGGGTAAAAAATGATCATTATATACATACTCAGCGTCTCTTCTTACCCCTAAATATATCATCTAATCAACTTCAGATAAAGCTTTTACTTTTAACATATTTTCCGGGTTTGGCCGGATTACAGGCGAACTATTTGTCCGGCGAGAAAATGATTTTCACCATCGGGTTCAGCATGTCTTCTTACCCATAAATCAAACATTTAATCAACTTCAAATGAAACTGTTACTTTTTCACCAATTTTCCGGTTTTGTTCAAACAATGTTTACACGGATACGTCAGCTCTGATTTTTCATCAGCGATATTTCGGCCCTTCTTGGCAAGGGTCCTCGTCAGGCTTGGGCTCAAAGAATATTTTTTTTCCGGTTTTGGCCGGATTCCGGACGAATTGCTTGTCCGGCGACAAAATGATTTTCACCATCATGCTCAGCATGTCTTCTTACCCCTAAATCAAACATTTAATCAACGTCAAATGAAACTTTCCGACTTTTGCCGGATTCCGGACGAACTACTTGTCCAGCGAGAAAACGATTGTCACCATCGTGCTCAGCATGTCTTTTTTACCCCATAATCGACTATCACATTGGCTGTTTAAAAATATTTTGTTCGTCCCTTAAATTGAACCCCCTCCCCCACCCCCAAATATAGGGATACAGAGGCCATCTACGAACTCGACCTTACCGGCCTTGACCCAAACAATCCTCATACCAAGTTTCACCAAAATATCTCATTCCCTTCGAGAGTTATCGTGCTTACAGACGGACGGACGGACAGACGGACAACTTTTGCGATGTCATAGGTATCCCTCCACTTACGTTTTGGGATCCCAAAAAGTGATATTCAAAATGGAGTGACCCATAGTCTTGTGTCTCGCTGTGTGTTTGTGTTGCCATATATTTTCATAATCTTGAGTTAATATCGTCTACTCGTTTTTCTTTCCTCTTTTCTACTCCGTCCTCGGTGCTCGGCCTGTGATGAGTAATTAAGGATTACATAAAAACATACTACCCGCACATATTCGACGATACGTATATATATTCTCTTTTTCTTTCAGGAAGCCTTCCCGGAGCTTCTAAGGCCCGACCTTGGCCTCGGTCAGTTCAACAACAACAGCCAACTAAGCGAAACTGAAATCGCCACAGACCTCATGAAAGCAATCCGAAACAACGAAATCGACCAGTGCCGTCGAATCCTAGACTTAGCCGCCACTATGAATATGAACCTGAACAAGGGGCCGACAGACGGTCTGACATACCTACAGATCGCGTGTGAGATCGGACTACCAGAGATAGCTGATATGTTGCTTCAGAGCGGGGCAAACGCGGAAGCTATCAGCAAGACATGTGAGGACAAGCCAATCACTCTTGCCAGCCGTGTTGGTAGCGAAAAGATTCTACAAGCTCTGCTCTCCAATGGAGCAAACGTAAACGAGACGTCAACCAGCAATAGACAGACAGTCCTGCACGAACTCACGCAACAGCTTGCTAAAAACCCGCGGAGGTTTCTACCCTGCCTCCGCATCATTTTAGCGTACCGAAATGACGAGTTTAACGTTAACGCGCAGGATAGCTCTGGCAACACTGCTCTACACTACGCGGTACTGAGCGGTTGCGAAGATGCCGTGTTGCTGTTGCTGCGCAACGGAGCGGATATCAGCTCAACGAATGTGTGCGGGAATACACCGCTGGACAGAATCCACCCTGAAATACTGGAAGCGTTTTTGGACGAGTGTATGACGGGGAACAAAGCCAGCCCCGCGGCCAGGTAAGCGACCCCATTACGATCCTGTCGTCAGGATACAGCCCCCTCCTCTCCAACTTCGAGGAATCAGAAAACATTATGTGAACTAGAACGAGTTTTTCTACGAAATCCCGAGCTGGGGTGGGTTTGACTGTCTCGGTCCTGCCAACGTCGCCGTCATGCTTACGCTGCAGGTTCCGATTCCTAATAATATAAAATGCGACAGTTCGGTCGGACTCAGATAGCCGACGCGGCAGGAATAGGATGAGAACAGAAGATACAGTATGTCTGTTATCCTATTTCACAGTGCAAAAGTCGAACATATCAATGATTCACAGTCAGCTTGGGCTGAAGGAATATTTATCCTCAGTCTGTTATGGGATCGACTAAAACCAGGAAGGGAAGGGAACGCGAGAAAAACAGGAAGACAGACTAAAACCAGGAAGGGCATACTAAAACGAGGAAGGGCAGACTAAAACGAGGAAAGCTGTTGCCAGAATTCGCCGCACCGCTCCCTTCCTTTATTTTGTATTCTTTGAGGGGTCGGCAACTTTTCAAATTCAAAGTTCATCATCCCTTCCTCGTTTTAGTATCCTGACATGGGTAGGCATTAAGTTCAGTGAGGGGTCGGCAACTAAGATATTTCAAGTCCACCACTTCCTTCCTCGTTTTAGTCCTTTAAGGTAATACCCGTGACCAGCTACTAAACGACGAATGAAAAGGTTACTTACATTTTTTATAGTTGCCGACCCCTCAAAGACTAATAATTGAGAATCCACAATTCCTTCCTCGTTTTAGTACTTTCAAGGTACTAAAACGAGGAAGGAAATGGTGGACTTGTAATATCTTAGTTGCCGACCGCTCGCTGGACTCGGAGGATTTTAGTCGCCTACCATCAGAACGAGAAATGAAAAGGAGAATTACAGTTTTGTAGTTGCCGACCTCTCACTGAACTTAATGCCTACTCGTGTCAGGATACTAGAACGAGGAAGGGATGGTGAACTTTGAATTTGAAAAGTTGCCGACCCCTCAAAGAACACTAAATAGAGGAAGGAAACGGTGCGGCAAATTCTGGCGACAGCCTTCCTCGTTTTAGTCTGCCCTTCCTGGTTTTAGTATGCCTTCCTGCTTTTCTCGCGTTCCCTTCCCTTCCTGGTTTTAGTCGATCCGGTGTGTTATCCCCTATATCTGAAGATCAGCTGGATAAAGAAATGTGCAACCCGTCTTCCATTGAATTCGAACTACTGGCCCGATGGCAAATGGAAGAATAGATATAAAATCACTAGTCGACTTGGGAAACGGATTTTAATTCTATACCCAATTTTCGGTACGAAAACCAATGTAATATCAAAGGTTTAGCACGTTCTCTTACTATGTCAAACTCAAGTCCCCCATCAAAGTATGTCAATCCTCACATAAGTTGCAGAGTCCACAGGAGGCAAGGATGGAATAACAATGCCCCAGGTCGAAGATACAAAAGTAAAAGCTGAATGTTCACTTTCTCTCAGGGTAATATCCCTCCGGCTTGCTCAAACTAAGTTGTCTCCTCCGCACTGTAAAAACTAAGTTACGCATCGTCAATTAAGAACTTCACAACTGACAAGCGACTCACTGACCGTTGAGAATGACCACTTAAAACAAAAGAGTTCCGTTGTAAGTGCAACGGCCAAATACTGAAGCAATCCATTAAATGTTAACAACATTTCATCTTGTTCCGATATGAGTTCGATTATTATTTTTCCACGAAAAATAGTTTTCTTCCAATTTTTCGCACTTTCTACCGTAGCCATCTAACGAGAGGAAGAACAATCTACCGAACAACTTACCAAATATTCTAGCAAAAAATAATCCAATGGCGACCAGATTTCTCCGGGATGAATTTTCTTGGGACCGAGAAAGTGGGGGAAAATCTCAAACTTTTCCTACAGAAGTGACAGAGCAAAACAAGACTAAGGAGTAGCGGCAAGACACAGTCGAGTAGCAACATCCCTACTGGAACTCATTTAGTCGTTCACCGACGCTGGCTTAGATAATTTCATCTGCACTTTGCAAAATAATGATACAGCCTCCATAGTTTCCTTGGTGTATGCAGACATCGTCTTTGCTTTACTAGAAATTTTTGAGCCAGAAAATTCGTCTCGCTTTAAATGCCGCAAGCGTAGTTGGTGGCGCTGCGAGTATGGCCCATTTGCAAAGCATGGAAAGCATAGGTCTTGGCGCTACTGCCTAGTGTTATTTGCTCTGGGAAGTGATGATGATGCTTAAATCCGGGCAGTATTTAGAATCTGAAGTAGCCCAATCGCTGGTGAATCAGATGCGACAGAAAGACTCACGCACTGACAAGAGAAACCGTATACGATAATGTCTTGAATGCATCAAAGATTAAGCTGAAAGCCTAGCAACGAATTGAAAAGCGAATTTATCTATCAGGGTTGAATTGTTAAGCGTTAACAGAAAAATAAGAACTGAGGTCACAAATCATACACGCGCGAAGAATTTCACTTATGAATAGTTAACGGGATAAGAGATGATGAGCCCAGCAAACCTAGAGCCTTCGACACACGGTCCGATTTTACAACATGGATTCTGACAGCCTAGTTCCACTCGCCTTATATTTCATCCATTGTAAAGACTTGACGAGCTCTTTGGTTATAAGTGGGTTATAGAACCTTCTTAAGTTCGAAATCAGTAAAACCAAGACCTAGAATCCTGCCTGAATTTGTTTCACTTCCATCAGACGTTTCATTCTTGATTTTAAAATCCACGCACGGAAAACAAATACGTCCACACACGGTCTACGCTGCGGATACACTATCGAGGTTTCCCGGCCGGATTTTCTGCACTTTCATCTTCAAGTTGACAAACCTCAACTTTTCCGTACGGAACTAATGAAGGTGCCAAAAACCCTGGCTGGAATTCCAGTCCACCTTGTTCATATGTTCGCAGCACTACACGCAGCTCGTTCATTCCGTGGAAATAGAGTTTCAATCCTCTGCGATATTTCACCCGATATTGTGACTCAGCTCCATACCATACCACCCAGCACTGCTTAACCTGCTTTGTTCAGTATCTAACTTGCCACATTTTATTTCAGCAACTTCATTCTAAGATTCGACTACTCCTTCCTGTCGTCCGCAACAGCCGCGACATCTACAGAGTTAGACCGCAACGAAACGTCAGATGCCGCTGTTTTCCCTGAATGCGGTAATAGGCTCCGTAGGAATTCGGAAATCGAAGTCCTACGCGAAATCGCATCCACGCCTCGGCTACAGCCCTTGTTACGACACCCAGTAATACGTAGCTTCGTGGCGTTTAAGTGGCATAAAATCAGCTGGGCGTTCTGGCTGAATTGTACCCTGTTCTTCGCTATGATAGTTCTCCAAACCGGTTATGTTGTGCTATTGAAAGAACACGCAAAACATGATTCCAATGATACGAGAAACTTAAATACTACGCTGCAATCCGAAAAGGATACTAATACGGAAGCCTGGACCGTTTTGCTTGGTACAATACTATCGATCTTCTCAGCACTGTTGTTGCTACGCGAGCTATTCCAAATGAGCATCGATTTTGACCGCTACATCCGTAGCTTCGAAAACTACGTAGAAATGCTGCTTATAGTGTCTACTGTGACTATGCTTCTCAGTGGAGACAAAACAGATATAGCGGTGAATTTCGCAGCTATAGCGATCGTTCTAGCCTGGCTGGAGCTACTGTTACTAGTTGGGCGCTATCCAGGGTTGTCTACGTACGTAGCTGCGTTTGTGTCGGTACTGAAGACGTTCACCATAATGTTGATCGGATACTCCTTGCTGATCATTGGATTTGCGCTTAGTTTCTACGTTTTGGGAGTGTTCGACAAAAAAGGCGAAGTCAGCACAGCTCAAGGGATATCAAGGTAAGATTACTGAAACGTAGTCCAAGTAGGCTAATGGTGTCGATTAAGTTGTACCGGAATTCCAAACAGCCCTGACGTACATAGTGATGTCATGTCACTGAGGAGCCAACATAATTGATTGTCCCAAGGTCGTTTTATAAATGTAAACGCGACCGGCGCCACGCTGGTCGATCGGCTCTCTATATATATATTTCAATATATTTATAGGAAAAAAATACAATTTTTCGTTTTCTGCCGTAAAATAGATCAAATGGGTGTGACATCACGCTCGTGTGGAATTCCGATAAACTTAGTTTAGACCCAAGTAATGGTTGAGATGTTCGGGGAGGCGGGGCTCCACTCTAATCGACCTACATTCACCAAACTACAAAGTTACAACAGCTTTTATAAATTTTTTTTTGGTGTGACGGAAATTACCTATCCCAGACGCGGATAGCCATCCAGTCAAACCTTAAGAACATGACCGTGATCCGAGGACATACACCTTGAGTGAACGGAATGTTCTAACTATAGCCGCGTTCGGTTTAGTCCTGTCCCGGTCCTGTCTCAGTCCTGTCACCTAGATGCCGTTTTATTTAACTGCCTTGTCCGCTTAATGCCGTTTTATTTGTCCTGTCAGCTGACAATTGTCAGTGCCCTGTCAGACAGGACGCCGTGAATGATGACATGCTCTCGGAGCAAGTTTCGGTCCTTTCTCAGGTAAATTTCTGAACTGCGTTTTATTTGCAGAGTCATTCATCTGACAAGGTAAATAAAACGGGTTTAAATCGTGACAAGGCAGTAACAGGAAGACAGGACCGAGACAAGGAGGACTCAAATCGAACGCAGCTTATTGTTTTCTCATAAGGCAGACTTTACACGAAAGAAGGAAAAAAACTTTATCCAAATTTCGGTCTAAGTTCAATGAAACACTCTACAGATCCTCTTCCCACTTCCTTTTAGACTGACCCCCCCCCCCCCCCCTCCCCTAGAGAGGGCTTCTGATGGGCGAGTTTCTAGACTGACTCACCCGTGTTGCCATACTGAGCGTTACCAGAACAGTTTTGTCCCAAATTTTTTTGAAATTTAAGGTATAACAAGATCATTTTTTCCTCCATAGATCCATCATGAAATGCTACGTGATGATGACAGGGGAACTCGACTATTCTGGACTGGATTTGGACGAAAAGCCAATTGTCACAAAAGGAGTATTCTTGTTCTTCGTGTTCCTGGTTACCATCATTCTTATCAACTTACTTAACGCTTTAGCCGTAAGCGACACACAGATGATAAAAAATAAGGTACATCGGTTTTATTCTTCTCGATTTATTCTGACAAATTAGTAAGGGGATAGTGCCCCTTGAACTTTTTTTTTTAAAAGAAACGACTACAGACATGGCTTCATTTTTATTGGGTACTCGGCCAATACTTCCAATACAGGTCTATATTAATCATAAGGAGCTACTGTTGCTCCGTCATTGACTGCATACATACGACTGGACGGCAGTGGCGCACCCCAATCCTGATTCGTTCTTCTAGCTAGCCTACCAGAAGACATTTTAGGAGTCCCACGAGACTTACTGAGCGTGTTCCACCCTTCAAACAATAATAAGTATTAGTTACTATTCCCGTCCCAACCTCACGGAAAGTTACTACGCTGACAGTTCCAACCTTTTCGAAATAGTAACTAATAGTAACTATTTGCTTACCCATGCTCAGGAACGTAGTAAGCCTGGTAACTACGGATCCGTAACGTGATTGGCTGGATTACCCCGTGGAGTGATAATATATTGACGTAGATAGAAAAATATGTTCCAGCCTTGAAGCCAAAATTCGTGACGTCAAGCGTAGTAACTACGGTAAGTAGGATGGAACACGCTCACTACAAATTCAGTGACTCATAATAAATGACTCTAAAAATAAATGTTCATGAATGTATGGCAGCATTGATTCTAATATTACATCTTGTTCCAACGATAGCCGGTAGCGGAAAATCGAACTTTAGATGGCAGGTAGTTTTTGAGAAAAGTTCTAACCTTCTCTGACCTCCGCCAGAGCTTGTCCCATGCATGGTTGTAAAAGATGAGGGTTGGGCGGCAGGCTTCCTACCTCCCCGTAAAAAGAAAAATCCCAGCAACTGAATAATCTACATAAGCCTCGGCAGAGGCGTTACTAGCCAAAATGTTTGGGGGGGGGGGGGACGAGGAATTTACCGACTGGCTGAAAACTTTACCGACTTTTTCTGCAGAAAAAACGACTGTTTTCAACAATAAAAATGACATTATTGAAAAAAAATCGACTGATTTTCAGAAACATCTACTTATTTTCATAAAAACCGACTATTTTGACGAAAAATCGACCAATTTTCAGAAAAACCGACTATCGCCGGTGAAAAAAATCAACTGTTTTGACGAAAAATCGCGGCGCTTCGCACCGACTCGGTTATTTTTACCGACTGGCCGACGGCATTGGGGGGGGGCGTCCCCCCCCCTCCCCCCCCCAGTCGTGACGCCCCTGAGCCTCGGACATAATTGTGGTGACGTTTCTGGCTCTTCGCTAGGCAGTAGGCACGCGGCGATTCTTCGTCGGCAAGAATAGTTAGTCATCGAGCGTGTTCCACCTACTTACCATAGCTACTACGCATGACGTCCCAAATACTGTATTTTCGCCGCCAAGGCTGGAACGACTTTTCTATTTCCCAGCAGAATATCATGCCACGGGCGCGACCAATCACGTTACAGAGATGCGTAGTTACTACGCTCCCGAGCATGGTAAGCAAATAGTTATTATTAGTTACTATTTCGAGAAGGTTGGAACGGTCAGCGTAGTAAGTTTTTACGAGACTGGAACGAAAATAGTAACTAATAGTTACTTTTGTTAGAAGGGTGGAACACGATCATCAAGAGTATTTGAGACGTAAATACAGTTGGAAGTTAACTGTCAAAAGTATAAGACTTCTTACCGAATGCTTTTCTCCCAGGCCGAAATCGTCATATACGCTAGTCACATCGAGATGATCAGCTACTTCGAATCCATGTTCCTCCGTCGTCCATTTCATCATCTACGCCAAAACCACGCTGGGTTCCGAAGCTGCTTCGACTCCTGCTTCCGGCCGATCCGCCTAATTTTGAACCCGCGAAAGGTCCTCATATTTTGCACCTGTTTACCAACAAGACGATTCTTGGTATACACGAACAAAAATCCAAAATCCAGATTGTCTGACGATGTTCTACACTGCAGCTGTCACAGAGGGTACAGGCTAGACCCAGAGGTGCTGAGAGAAGCCCTGGAAATATTCCGAAGAACAACAGACAAAGAAAGTGATAAGAATATGAAACTGGAAGAACGTTTGGCTAACTTGGAAGTGATTGTGAAAGAGCTGGCAAGGCGTGGTGAAGAGTGAGGGAGAGAAGCTGAATGGTGTGATTTGTGGATAGTGGTGTCGATAACCACCTATGAAGGCCGTGGGAGGCGAGTGAGTGGTATGAGGCGAGTCAGAGCAGTGGTGTGCTATGAATACCGCACATAGGTCTGTTATTCGCAGGGGCAAGGAGGCGACGCTGGTCGTAACTTGGAAGAAGTTTATTTACTTTGCCAAAAAAAAATTACGATGTGTGAATTACCGTTCAACTATAAAAGTGAACAGAACCTTGAAACAGTATAGTTCCGTAAGAAAAAATAACAAAACAAAAAGCATTCGCTGCCGGATTGAGTAGGTGTTTAATGACAACTGTTCTGTTTCAAGGACAAAAGTGAACAAGACAAAAGGAAACATGAGCCTAGACCTACTATTTTGTTCGTCACTTCACATTCAGTTACTTGAAATTCCAGTCTTAGCTTAAAGTATTTGAGTTCCGGCAAAAGCGTTCCAGCTCTTTTGCTCAACTTCTACTAGCACACAAGAATGCATGTGCCAACCGAATGAGGTCTTGAGCTGAGAAAATACCACTGACAACATTTACCTTTAAGTGTATCGTTTATTTCTGATGGGCAGAAAAATAGTAGGCTATTGGCGGCACTTTGGGAACGAACGACTTTTACTAGAGCTAGAGATAAACAGTTGCGACATGAATGAAGCTTCTCGTATTCATACAAAAGTTAAATTTTTCAGAAAGGTCTTCTACTCGTAATTCAAAATTCTAGGCCTATGCTAAAACAAAGCAAAGAAACAATAAGACTTTGGTATAGTTACCTAAACCTACTTTAAACAGTAATTAAAGCAAGAAAGGCAGAACAGCATCACAGAATTATTACGTAGTGAAACTTCAAAGAATTACACACCGGTTGCAACTACACTCAAACTTCAAATGTGCACTGATCATTCAGATCTGGATATTCAACTGTATTTTATGAGCTCTTCGATGAACTGTGACTTGACAATCTGAAACCAAGGACAAAACATTAATGCTTGAGCGTATAGATTGGGACAGAGGAATTCGGGAAGGTTTTGACAGCCATTTCTTGTGTGTGCTGACATTTTCTTTATATTCGTTAGTCTACTAGGTACTTAAGTTTATTTTTGTATTGTAGATGGCCTACAATAGTCTTATCAAATAGTGTTTTGAGGTCCATGTAATCAGTTACCTTATGAAACAGTAAGTAAAACAAGAAAGGTTTTACAGTAAGTAAAACAAGAAAGGCAGGACTGGAGCCAAGTCTAAGGTAAAAGATCCTGGTAAAAGACTGGCATTTTTCAAGTTGCCAAGGACACAACCTTATATACTAATGGGACAAATAGCAAGGTGATTGGTTTCATCCACGACATAATTGTCCCTTATTTATTTAGTGCCTGAAGTTGGTTACCTTTTTTTATTCTCTTTTTGGGGTGTATATGGACCACATCTGTCTGAATTACATTACTTACTTGTTCCAACACTCCGTAAACAGCTTCTTGCAGTTTAAGCACAGCATCTCTCACTTCCACCAATGGTGCACTATCAGCATTCAATACATAGTTTCTTACACAGTTTTTCTGACTGGGCGAAACAGTTCTGACTTCCACTTTCCTTGATGATGGTAATTTCCTATCCAAGAAATTCTCATATACAATTTTAAGGTCAGCATGAAAATTGTCAGAGTCCCACAACTTTATACTGGAACTGTAGTATTCTAAGTAGTGGTGCTTGCTTTGTTGTTTTAAGAACGTGTTTAAAAGTGATGTTGTTTCTGAGTGGACCAAAATGTAGTCCAAAGATTTTGTGTCAATCACTGCTTTCCTTATGTCTTTTGAGATGTGTTTAACACATGCCTCCCAGTTGCTTGCATTAAGACTCTTTGCAGATGGATCTCTCTGAGCCATTATCACACTTACTTAATCAGTTCACAATGAATCAACTCTGCATGGCTCCTCTGAAAAGACAACTAGATGTAATCAATTTTATATATAAAACCCCACACAAATCAAAGCAGTCACCAGTTCCATCTCACAGACCTCTTCAACCAGTTTATGCCATGTGAACTAAGCAGAAGCATGGAAAAGCAAGAAGAAACCCAACAGCAAGACTGATTTTTAACAATCAGGCAGCCACTTTAAAAACACGAACCTATGAGTAGAAAAATAAAGCTTTCCCCTTCTAATCCACCAACAACAGTAACCACCTAATACAGAGTTCAACTGAATTCCAAAACCCAACAAGTTTTTACCTACCATCTCTCACTTTTGGCTTTCATTTGCTTTAATGTAGCTACTGTAATACAGCCTTTTCTTTTGAGCTATTTTTAAAGCTTGATTTATTGCCTGGGGTATTAGTTAGAATTTTTAGTATTATAGTATCTAGTAAAACTTCCATTTTCCATTCAAGTCTAGGCAGACAGAGAATTCTATGGGTAAGACATTAACCTGGACAATAGGCTTTGTCTGGCGAAAGAACAGAGTTCCTGTTTTTGCAAACCAAAGGTTAAAGTTGGGATAACTGTACAAACAAGCGTTTTGACTGCTTTAAATAGATAAGTCAACTGATTTTTCTTCGTGGCAAGAGCCCTCTTCAGACTCAAGATAGAAAAACGAACCAGAACCTGTGACACAATATATAAAGATTTTAGCATATGATTTTGGTGATATATATGATCTATGCATGTCTCTATAGATAGCCTAATGCCATTCTATGTTTCCGGTTGTGAGTATTCGCCTATAACTGGAAGGTTTTTCTTAATTATAACGGCTTCTCTTATGGTTTGACGAAGTCACTGGCATACTGCAAAATTTTGGGCTTTTTTAAAGGGTAGTAATGGATTTCTAAAATATGTCCTTTCAGTGCCAATTTAAAGATGTAATCTATGGGAACCGGTGTAGTCATTCTCCTAAGCCTCTTTTCGTACAATCTCTCTGTCCCACAAACATAGCGCTTCTCACAACTGCAAGGTATTGAACAAATATTTCTTCGGTTCCGGTTTGGGACTTGGTATTTCCTGGTGTTTAGGTACGACTTAAAATTGTTTTGGGTAGTCTACAGAGTCTGGTTTCGATATTGTACTTTTTCAACTTTTTAGACAGTTTTTCATTGATTACTTGGGCATTATTTTCCTCTGGTTCGCCACTGCCAGTACTAGGATCGCTAACGTTGTTTTGGAGGGATTAAACAGTCTTTCTCATATTTTTCGGAAGAGTTGGATGGGATATTTGTTGCCATGCTTTACATACAGGATGTGGCACAGTTCGGTATCTAGGAGGGTTTTGTTGGCTCAGACAGTAGACCAGAAAAATTAAAACTTTTGTGTTTTCCATATTCTGGTTGGTATGAATCACTAGTCAGAAATCTGTTTTTATGGGTGGGTTTCCTGTTTAAAAAAACAAATAAATTAGGCCCATTAGAGCGTGGAATATTATGGGATTTGCTTAATGTTAGGGAATTGTATCAGCCGATACTGATTATCAATCAATTCAACCCTAATAGGACTAGGCAAACACAGGCGGAAACTGGAAAAATAAACACTCACTAACAATACAAATAAAACATAAACTAACAAACAATATATGAAACGAACATCAATCATGAACAGTTTAAATGTTTAGTGAAGTACAGAACAAATAAATTTAGGTATCGTTCTGAATTAATTAATTCATTCATTAGCTGATTAATTTTCCTGCTTCTTTTAAGATCTGGAGGTTGCAATTTTTTCTATGGCTGGTGAATAAACAAATGATGTGCAGTTCCTGGCTAACACCTAGGTAACAAGGTACTTCCTTCGTTCTTGGACAAAAGTGGCCAGCTTAGTAGGGGAGGCCGGGGTTGAACCGTATGTTTTTCATTTTCGGCTGATAATTCCATTTATGTAGAGTTTGAATATATTTTGAACGTCGTACTAGAAAGCTAATGAGACTAGGTGTGTCCTGTAATTTTTTTAGAATTGAATTTCAACTCGTTTCGGCTCTACAATTGGGTGGTGTTTTGAACCAGACATTTTTAAGATGAGCTCTGAATATGATCGAATGAGTAGCACCACAAAGCTTTAAAGTTAGCATCTACTGGAGACAAGTAGGATTATGCAAATGTACTACTTAACCGAAACGAAATCTAACTCAAAAGAAAGCAATTGTTGAACACGACTTGTTTCATCAGAAGCAGTTGATTTCGAAGCTTGGGTACAGCATCTTTATCCTGATTTTAAAATTACAGAAGAAACTGGTAAATATTAAATTTTAGCTTCGGCTGGTAAATACTTTGATCCAGAAAGAGTGGGACTGAACCGGACTGAGACTAAGGTAGCCTATCTACTAAAAACATAACTTCCAAGTTCCGATCTTTTGGTTATAGGATTATGGTTCTCGTGAATTTTAGCTTTGGTTTGAGCTCAATAATACCTCACTAACTTGCTGCTAAGTATCCCAATTCTTCATCTGAAAAACACTAATTACAATGGGAGCTTGCCGGCAGCATGCAGGCACGTGTTCAAAAATTGCGTAATTTTGTGCTAAAATATTCCGAGAATGATGACGTCACACAGTAACATTGGTCCCAATGCATGGCGGTCGCCATTTTGTCTTGTAATTTTTATTGAAACTGGGTGTTAGTTTGTTTCATTGGAAACAGGTGATGGGGATTATAAGAGAAACTGGGAACATGATGCTCAAGTTCGAAGAACCAGCTATTTACTGGTGTAGCCAGTTATTATGGATATATACTGGAGCGTATACTATTTCCGTCGGTTTCTATTTCCGTCAGCACCCCACGGAATTATTTTTCTAGCTTAGATGTACCTTAGATGCACCACAACCTGTCTAAAATAGTTAAACCTGTTGAAAGATGTGTGTTTAATATCATATTCACTGATAAATCTTTCTAAATTCAGATATTTAGGCACTGTTGTGACGGAAATAGAGTCACGGCATCCCGGATCGTTACAGTACAAGAGAGTGGACGTCAATTTCTGCAAGTCAAAAACAGGTCAAAAAGACAAAGATCTTCTCTGTTTAAAACACTAAATGTTTTTCAAATACTGAACTAATGTTTGTTTCTAACAATCATACAGTATGCTTTCATATTTTTCAAAGTACCTAGGTTAAACAATGATTACGTGACGGAAACAAAATTCGGATGACCAGCCGTAACAGTAACAAAGTCCCCAGAAAATTTGTGGGTCATAACAGAAAATCATGTACTGGCAGGGGTGGCCCGAAGGGGGGGGGGGGTGAGGGGGGGTGACTCCCCCCCCCTACCTTTTGCTAAATCGTATCAGTCGTTTGTTTCGGCCTGTTGCTAAGTCGTATCAGTCGTTTATTTTTGGCCTCGCCGAGGTCCCGGGCATTCATTTTAATAAAAACAATCCCAGTCGTTTAACAAAATTTGTTAATTTTGTCTCTGCACAGCTTCAGTCGGAAGCCCGCCCCTAAAGAAAAGTCGGGTCGTTTAAACTAGGTTTTGTATCCCGATAGGTCCGAGACATGATTCATGGGGGCAGCAATGCGGCTACCTGTTGTACTCCCATGTGAATTGGATCTGCCTCACTCAGGTCTTTCAGATTTTAGCCTGTCAAAATTACAATAGGCAAAATAGGTTAGTTGTTAAAGTGCACTCTGACTGGATAACATTGATATACCTTATAGACCAAAAGCGAGAGACAAGGTTATGTGCATTGATTGTTGGTCAAACTTTGGCTACAAGTGAAAAAAGAAAGATAGAATTTTTGAAGAGAATGGAAAAGCCATCAGCAATCAAATGACAGGAAACCGCGCGAAACAAGTGTGCCTAGAACAGATAGAAAAATGTCGATTACAAAGAGAGGTTGAGGTGGTAACAACGCTTGAAAGGACAAGGAAGATTTTAATATACACCCGAAATTCGTTTCCCAGGACAGGAGGGGTTCTGCAGACGCTAGAATAGCTCATTCTAGTCGGGAGGTAAATTTCTGGCCTCTATGCTATCAGAGGCGTTACTATCCAAAATGTTTGGTTGGGGGGGGGGGGGGGGCAGAAATATTCCTTCAGCCCAAGCTGACCGGAAACCATATTTATCACTGCTGACTGCGAATCATAGCACTATCAAGTATGGGAAGAGCACGGTATTTACCGACTGGCTGGTAATTTTTACCGTTTTTTTTTGCGGAAAAAACGACTGTTTGACAAAAAATCGACTGGAAACCGACCGTTTTAATTACGAAAAACTGACTGTTTCCCCCCAAAAATCTACTGTTTCCCCCAAAAAATCGCGGCGCTTCGCGCCGATTCAGCAATTTTTTACCGGCTGGTTGACAACAACGGGGGGGGGGGGGGCACCCCGACCCATACGTGACGCCCCTGTATGCTAGTGTTCAAACACATCTGAAAACATTTATTCAAACGATGTTTACAACGGATATACGTCAACTAAGATTCTTCATCAGCGATATTTCCCCTGACGATGACCGAGAAGTTTGAACAGTCTGACCAGGACTCTTGCCAAGAAGGGCCGAAATATCGCTGATGAAGAATTGTAGCTGACGTATATCCGTAGTAAAGATCGTTTGAATAAATGTTTCAAAGTCAGCTTGGGCTCAATGAATATTTACATCTGAAAAGAATTCGTAAAATTCAGGACACTCATACAACTCGAAAATGATCTCTTTTATGTCTAAGTTATTAAAAAAGCGAACTTCTTGTCTTCATTGGCTGTGTATAGCATCTTCTGTCGCGTAGAATCAAATACTGAAAACCAGTTTTTAAGTTCCAATTTTTCAGATGTAGCTCACTGTAGCTTTACCTGCTTTAGTTTTCGACTTGAAAGTACAGTGTGTCAAATGACAAATAAAACGGTACTTTCATAATGAAACAAAGTACATCAAATCTCCCGAAAAAAGACGCAACTCCAGTCTCGTCCGCGATCCGGCGTCTATTTTCTATCTTTACTGTTTTCCTCGTTTCGTTTCTTTTGAGCGTGAAAATTACTTTATTTTTGGGGATCCCAAAACGTAAGTGGAGGGATACCTATGACATCGCAAAAGTTGTCCGTCTGTCTGTCCGTCCGTCCGTCCGATCGTCTGTAAGCACGATAACTCTCGAAGGGAATGAGATATTTTGATGAAACTTGCTGTGAGGGTTCGTTGGGTCGTCGGACCAGTCAAGTTCGTAGATGGGCTTGGTAGCTCTACATTTAGGGGTGGGGGAGGGGATTTAAATTAAGGGACAAACAAAATATTTTGAAATAGCTAATGTGATAGTCGATTATGGGGTAAGAAGACATGCTGAACACGATGGTGAAAACCATTTTGTCATCGGACAAGTAGTTCGCCCGGAATCCGGCCAAAACCGGAAAGTTTGTTGAAAGTAAAAGTTTAATTTGAAGTTGATTAGATGTTCGATTTAGCGGTAGGAAGACATGGTGAAGACGATGGTGAAAATTATTTTTTCGACGGACAAGTATTTCGCCCGGAATCCGGTCCAAACCGGAAAATTTGTTGAAAGTAAAAGTTTTATTTGAAATTGATTAGATGTTCGATTTATGGGTAGGAAGACATGCTGAAGACGATGGTGAAAACTATTTTTTCGATGGACAAGTATTTCGCCCGGAATCTGGCCCAAACCGGAAAGTTTGTTGAAAGTAAAAGTTTTATTTGAAGTTGATTAAATGTTCGATTTAGAGGTAGGGAGACATGCTGAAGACGATGGTGAAAACTATTTTCTCGACGGACAAGTATTTCGACCGGAACCCGGCCCAAACCGGAAAGTTTGTCAAAATTAAAAGTTTTATTTGGAGTTGATTAGATGTTCGATTTAGGGCAAGAAGACATGATGAACACTTATGTGAAAACAAGTGTCTACCCGGACATGTAGTTCGTCCGGAATCCGGCCAAAACCGGAAAACCGTTGAAGTCAAAGTTTTTATTTCTAGTTGATTAGATAAGCGATTTAGGGGTAAGAAGAGATGCTGAGTCCCTGTGTGACAATCGTATTTTACCCGGACATATAGTTCGACCGGAATCCGGCTGGAATCGGAAAATTTGTTATAAGCTAAATTTCTGTTTGAAGTTGATTAGATGTTCATTACTGGGGAAAGAAGATACCCTGATTTCGTCTTTGAGCTTTCTTTTTTCGCCGGACAAGTAGTTCTGGAGTTCGGCCGGAACCGGGAAATTGGCAGAAGTGGCAGGAAGTTTTCGTCAAAACAGATATGACTTATAGGGGTAAACACACATGCTGAATCCAAATCTGAACTTGGTTTTCTCAGGTGATTAGCTATTTGGCCTTAATCTGTTTCTGAATTTTAATTGTAAAAATGTTCAAGGAGTCTGGCAAAGACTGGATCTGGCTAAGACAAGACCCAGTTTCTGGATCACATATTGAATTTTTGGGATCCCATCGAAACCTTTGGTCTTGTTTCCTATTAGTTTGGAGCAAATCTACTTTCTTTTTTTTGGGCACTATTTTGTCCCTTTTTTCGATGGACAGAGTCGGGATTTCGTAGCGATTATTAACTTCTCATTGGGATCTCAAAAAGATGCTCTGCTCTTCGGTGTTAACGTCCATTAATAATCCGGATGATTTTTTTTTCTTTTAGTGCACTGGCAAACTTCCTCGTTATGTTTCTGAATAAGCGTGTCTTTAACGTGAAAAATTACTTTCTGCTTTAATTCGGAACAAATCTACTTTGTGTCTACTTTGTTTTGGCCACTACTTTGTCACTTTTTTTTCGACGTTCAGATTTGTGATTTCAAAGCTATTATTTCATTTTCAATGGGATCGCAAAAACACGGTCTGCTCCTCTGCGTTTCACAAAATTTCGCCTGCGGCGCATTCCATAGTATTCTCTATTTAGAGGAATGGTGTGTCATTTACTTGGCGATTAGGCTCGGAACTTTTTAGATCTGAAACACTTAAAGGCTGGCTAAAATCTTACTAGACAAAGGCAGATTTAGAAAATTTCGCCTGCAGCGCTTGCTTAAATTTGTCCGGAGATAAGCGTTGAAAGCTTTCCTCTTTAGCAAAAGCTGAAATGTAACGCTGAGGCTATGAAGGTATGTGTACAAAAATGTTGATTGCACGAATATTTCATCTGATACAGTGCTCCTAGTTTTAACCGGCTCTATTATTTATTGGTGGGAATGTGCGCCATTGCCGCGTAGTCTCAACAGGTCATTTTTGTTAGTATGTGCGAGTCGTATATTACAATCCGGGAGTCGTTGAAATGAGGGGTCTCACCCCCCTGGCCTGACTGCTTCGGGCCACGTACTGGCAATGCAGCTTGCACACTGCAATCTCATAAGAAAAACTAGGATGAAGGAGAAGAAGATGGCTTTGTTTTGGTATATTGTTTACATTTTTTGGGAATTTCTGTGGTGAGAAAAAGACAACCAAAGCTGACCAATCGAATAGACAGGTTAGCTTCTGACGAAAATAGCATAGGCTCCAGTAGTCCCAGGTATTAATAAATTCTTCTAGGGAATTTCAGGTACATCTTCTTATACTTTAGATTACATGCAACTAGTTAATGATAATATAAGCACATATTACTGATGGCCTTATTAATTGCAGGAATTTTTCCTGAATACAGTGGTATATTTGAAACATTCTTGTCAGTTGCTTTAGACTGAAATAATTTGAAAAAAAATATGATAAATTCCCAGCAGTTAATTTTTCTTCACGAAAAAATCGTCAAATAGGCACTACTGCCGACTGCCGATAGGCCTTTTTGTGGCTACCCTACAGACACTGCCTACAGAGACTTTAATGATGCAAATCTTCCAAGCAAGCCTTTAAAATACAATCAATGACTCCTCCAAATCAAAGAAAAAAAATCTACACACTATACCTTACCACAGATAAATAAACGTTATTGTTCATTAACTCTTGAATGCAACAGCACGTTCCTGTTTCAGTTTGAATTTTGAAGAAAGACACTTTCATAGAGGGACTAATGTTTGGCAAGAGTTTGAGTTCATGAATCACGATCGGATATACTCTAGTTGGAAATTATTAGAAATTGTCGTATAAATATACAAAATCTGAATATCCAATCATACATATACACCTCGTGGTCACAAGCCAACTAGTTAGCTACTGTATAAAATTCCTATACGAAAAGCCGGCGTTGCCGACTAGTTGGCTCCGAGAAAAATTCGCATCGGAATTTTGTTTGTGTTCCAACTAGTCCGCCCCTTTAAGAAATTTCGTATAGGAAATCCCGCGTTGCCGACTAGTTGGCTACGAAAAAAATTTGTATAGGATTTTTGTTTGTGTTCCAACTAGTCCGCCCCTTTCAGAAATTTCGTATAGGAATTCCCGCGTTGCCGACTAGTTGGCTACGAGAAAAATTCGTATAGGATTTTTGTTTGTGTTCCAACTAGTCCGCCACTGTAAGAAATTTCGTATAGGAAATCCCGCGTTGCCGACTAGTTGGCTACGAGAAAAATTCTTATAGGAATTTTGTTAGTGTTCCAACTAGTCCGCCACTGTAAAAAATTTCGTATAGGAAATGCCGCGTTGCCGACTAGTTGGCTACGAGAACAATTCATATAGGATATTTGTTTGTGTTCCAACTAGTCCGCCATTGTAAGAAATTTCGCGTAGGAAATCCCGGGTTGCCGACTAGTTGGCTACGATCAGAAATCTTATAGGACAAAAGTTTGTAGCCAACTAGTTCGCTACCGTAAGAAATTTCGTATCGGAAATCCCACATCGCCATCTAGTTGGCTACGACGAGAAATCGTGTATCTTTTTATCCAATTAGTTTGATAAATTTCACACTCGTATAGGGATTATAGAAAATATCCAAGTAGTCGGAATGTATGAATTTGGACTGATATTTCGGAAAATGTAGAACTAGACAAATTATATGAACACGGATAAGAATTTCAGAGAATATCCAACTAGTCGGAACAGCTTTCAGTCTCAACAAGGATTTTTGACCCCATTAGTTGACTATGCGCCGCTTTGTCTAATACTCAATGAACTAACAACCATCTAATTGAATAATCAGTGTGTCTTTATGCAAATTTATCGTTTTCGCGAATTAGTTTTGTAATTCTGCATTCCTTGATGAATTTTGTCAGTTCAAGTTAATTAGTTGGATAATCATCCTTCGTTCCTATAAGAATTGTCTTATTTTAGCCAACTAGTTGGATAATCATCCTCTGTTCCTATAGGAATTTTCTTATTTGTGCCAACTAGTTGGATAATCATTCTCCGTTCCTATAGGAATTTTCTTATTTGTGCCAACCTGCCGATCTGGGAAAGAAAGTTGAGAGTAGTACCTCTATGCTCTGAATTTGGCGGTTTTGAACGCGGCATTTACTATACGAAATTTCTTACAGCGGCGGGCTAGTTGGAACACAAACACAATTCCTATACGATTTTTCTCGTAGCCAACTAGTCGGCAACGCTGGATTTCCTTTACGAAACTTCTTACAGTGGCGGACTAGTTGGAACACAAACACAATTCCTTTACAAATTTTTCTCGTAGCCAACTAGTCGGCAACGCGGGATTTCCCATACGAAACTTCTTACAGTGGCCGACTAGTTGGAACACAAACACACTTGCTTTACAATTTTTCTCGTTGCCAACTAATCGGCAACGCTGGATTTCCTATACGAAACTTCTTACAGTGGCGGACTAGTTGGAACACAAACAAAATTCCTATACGATATTTCGCGTAGCCAACTAGTCGGCAACGCGGTATTTCCTATACAAAATTTTTTACAGGGGCGGACTAGTTGGAACACAAACAAAATTCCTATACGAATTTTTCTCGGAGCCAACTAGTCGGCAACGCCGGCTTTTCCTATAGGAAATTTCTTACAGTTGCCAACTAGTTGGCTAGTGACCGCGAGGTGTATATGTCTGATTGGATATTTAGATTTTGTATATTCATACGACAATTTCTTATATTTTCCAACTAGAGGTGTCCCATCACGATCTGACAGCGCTGCATGTTGGACAGCGATGAGCTCCGACGGCTTCAACTTGAGAGCTTGGTCACACTGGGCTCAAAACGGCAGAGAATTAGGCGCCGAAGTGGTCACACTAGATCGAAGAAAAGGCAGTTTCTTGAGTTGCTAAATAAAAAAAAAAGATAACGTTTCTTTTTTTTAAATTTAGCAGCTCAAAAAGCTGCCTTTAGAACCGGACTGAGACTCTCGGTCCGGTTCAATTACACTCTGTCCGGATCGAAGTATTTACCAGCCGAAGCTAAAATTTAATATTCACCAGTTTCTGTAATTTTAAAATTAGGATAAAGGTGCTGTACGAAATCAACTGCTTTTGATGAAACAAGTCGTGTTGAACAATTACTTTCTTTTGAGTTTGATTTCTCAAAGTTTTCGGTTCAGTAGTACGTTCGCATAGTCTTAGTTTTCTCCAGTAAATGCAAACTTTAAAGCTCCCTGGTGCTACTTATTCGTTCATATTCAGAGCCGAAACGAGTTGAAATTCAATTCTAAAAAAATTACAGGACACACCTAGTCTCATTAACTTTCTAGTACGATGTTCAAAATATATTCAAATTCTACAGAAATGGAATTTTCAGCCAAAAATGAAAAACATACGGTTCAACCCCGAACTCCCCTACTGAGCTGGTGACTTTAGTCCAAGAACTAAGGAGGTACCTTGTTACCTAGGTGTTATCCAGGAACTGCGAAAGGCAAGCATTAACATCATGTCTTTATTTACCAGCTTAGAAGAAATTGCAACCTCCAGGTCCTAAAAGAAGCACTTGAAAATTAATCTAGAACTGCCGAGTGCCTGACATGCTTGCCAAGGTTCAGCATTCTAGCACATGTGAAAGCATCTTAACTCGGAATCACCGGAATTCCGGAACCCTCACCTCGAACTCCCCCCACAGTGCTCGGATCCGATCCGGTCTTGTGAACTATATATCTTGGGCTTGTGGGCCACAGTGAACAATTCACACGATTTCCGGGTCCCCCCTCGAACTCCCCCCAAAGTCACCGGATCCATTCCGGACTTGAAAGTTGAAGTGTGACATCTGAGACAGGATGTCTTTCCAAATATCAAGTAAGATCCGATTCCCCGTTCAAAAGTTAAAAATACGTCAATATTCCAGATTGCCCATCCCTCCACTCCCCCCACGTTGGTCGAATCGGGAAGTGACTGTTATTTCCAAGTTAGCGTGGTAGGGTCCCTAATGTGCCTGCCAAGTTTCATCGTCCTAGCACTAGTGGAAGTAGCCTGACAGACAGACCGAAAAGTGATCGGTATATGGCACTTGAGCTAAGCTGCAAGTGCATAATAACTACTATTTTGAAGAAAAAACCGACTATTTTTACGAGAAACCGACTTTTTTGGGATCCCAAAACGTAAGTGGAGGGATACCTATGACACCGTCCGTCTGTAAAGCACGATAACTCTCGAAGGGAATGAGATATTTTGATGAAACTTGGTATGAGGATTGTTTGGGTCAAGGGTAAGGTCGAGTTCGTAGTGGCCCTATATTGGGGGTGGGGGAGGGGGGTTCAATTTAAGGGACAAACAAAATATTTTTAAATAGCTAATGTGATAGTCGATTATGGGGTAAGAAGACATGCTGAGCACGATGGTGACAATCATTTTCTCGCCGGACAAGTAGTTAGTCCGGAATCCGGCAAAAACCGGAAAGTTTGTTAAAAGTAAAAGTTTCATTTGAAGTTGATTGAATGTTTGATTTAGGGGTAAGAAGACATGCTGAGCACGATGGTAAAAACCATTTTCTCGCTGGACGAGTAGTTCGTCCGGAATCCGGCAAAAACCGGAAAGTTGGTTAAAAGTAAAAGTTTCATTTGAAGTTGATTAAATGTTTGATTTAGGGGTAAGAAGACATGCTGAGCATGATGGTGAAAATCATTTTGTCGCCGGACAAGCAGTTCGTCCGAAATCCGCCCAAAACCGGAAAGTTGATCAAAAGTAACAGTTTCATTTGAAGTTGATTAAATGTTTGATTTATGGGTAAGAAGACATGCTGAACCCGATGGTGAAAACCATTTTCTCGCTGGACAACTAGTTCGCCTGTAATCCGGCCAAAACCGGAAAATATGTTAAAAGTAAAAGCTTTATCTGAAGTTGATTAGATGATATATTTAGGGGTAAGAAGAGACGCTGAGTCTGTATATAATGATCATTTTTTACCCGGACATATAATTAGTCCGGAATCCGGTTGTACCCGCATTTTTTTTAAGTCAAAATTTTATGTTAAGTTGATTAGATTTCTTTATATGGATAAGGAGATACGCCGGCTTCGTTTCTGAATTTTTCTTTTTTTTGCTGGACTAGTAGTTCGCTCGGAATTTGGGCAAAACCGCAAATTTGGCAGTAGTAAAGGAGGAAGTTTCGGTCAATATCGTCAAAATAGATATGGCTTATAGAGGTATAGATAGGTAGATCGAATATCTGAACTCGGTTTTCTCTGATGATTAGCTTGGCGAAGACAAGACTGAATTGTCTGATCAAATCTTAGATTTTTGGGATCCCATCGACACCTTTGGTCTTGTTTTTTAAAAATGTTTAAAAAAAAATCGACTGTTTTACGAAAAATCGCGGCGCTTGGCTATTTTTTACCAACTGGCTGACAACATTCAGAGGGGCTCCCCCCCCCCTCTAGTGATGACGTCCCTGATTGTAACTACCGCATTGTTGAGAGTTTCACGCTTCCCAAGGTGCAAGAAACTAGTAGGCAAATGCATAGGCGACCATAAAGCACAAACAGCAGGACAATCTTTTTTTTATCCTGATTTACCTGTCTGATTGGCCTGTCAACCTCCTGTTTCGTTTCCTGCCAATAGTCCTTTTTGCTTAACTGTTGGAACTTTTAGCGAATGCCGCTGGTCACGAACCAGAACGTCACATGAGCCTATCTGTGTCTTCTTTTAGCCTTCTCCATATCCTTCCATCCACCATTGCCCCCTCCACCATTATTTTGATTTTTTTCTTCTTCTGGCCTTCTCGACATGCCTTCATCCACCATGCCTCCTTCACTGTTACGTTGTTTTTGGGATCCCAAAACGTAAGTGCAGGGATACCATGACATCGCAAAATTTGTCCGTCTGTAAGCACGATAACTCTCGAAGGGAATGAAATATTTTGATGAAACCTGGTGTGAGGATTCTTTGGGTCAAGAGTAAGGTCGAGTTCCTAGATGGGCTTTGTAGCCCTATCTTTAGGGGTGGGGTTTCAAATTAAGGGGCAAAAAAAGGTATTTTTATAAAGCTATTGAGACAGTTGATTTAGGGGTAAGGAGACATGCTGAATCTGAAAGTTATTTTCTTGCCGGACAAGTAGTTCACCCAGAATCCGGCAAAAACCGGACACAACATTTGTCAACCAATTTTCGGCTATAGCAGTCCCTACCCCTTTATTCTCAAACCAGTATAACTCTGCGCGCGGATGACAACATTCGTTTGTTTATTCTGGGGACGTCGGAGAGACCTAGTGTAACCGAGGGTCGAAGGGGTTGATATATAACGTTCAAACGAGGAAATATGTGGTTCAAACGAGGAAATATGTTGTTCAAGCGAGGATGTTGATCAATGAGGATTCACTGGTAAAGAGGGGGTAAGGAGGGTTTAGGTTAAGGTTAAGGTTAGTTTTCTTGCTGGACAAATGGTTCATCCCGAATTCGGCTGAAACTGGACGTCCAGACGTCTCCCATCAACTATTCATGAGAAGATGATTGTGTGGTGGATGACCTCAAAACGCATAATATGACGATCAAGTCAACAAAATCAATATTTGAATGTGAACATTAGACACTTACACTTCGATTCCCCGATCTCGAAATCGATTATGAGGAAACAGTAGCTCTGGACACTTCGATTCCCCGGGTACTCGTGGAATGTTAGCCCAGGGCACATCGATTCTCCGACTTGGCGGGGAGGATTAGCTCTGGGCAAGTAGATTCCCCGATCTGTCGGGGAAAATTAGCTCATGACCCATCGGTTCCCCGACAAACGGGAACAATAGCGTGTGGACTACCGATTCCCAGATAGGGGAACGATAGACACTGCCACAGGAAAAAGGGGATACTCACGTGGAAAATCGATCTACTTGTTCTTTAAGGGAAGCGAGGTTCAGATCGGATGGAAAGAAAACTTTAATGCCCGTACCCCACTACGGACACAGCTGCTCGTAAATCGGTCTTGACCCGTTTTTTAGCGGTTTTTAGACCTTCCTCTTCAACCCGTTCACAGAATCTGGGGATGGAAAAATCCATCTCCCGTTTTTAATTTGTCATGAACAACCAATGAGAGAGGAGCGTCCAAAAAAGGCTTAAAAAGAATACACGAACAGGTGTGTCCGTAGTGGGGCATGGGCGTAAGAACGAACGACAGCAAATAGCAAACGAACGACAGCAAATACCATTTTCGTCACTGAAAACATAACTTTAAAATGAGATGTTAAGAATATGCAGATACGAGGCTCTTGCATCGGACTTGGTGGCTAGCCGGGGCCAAAAAACGATACTTTACTGATATTAATATTTACACGCAATAACTTAAGAACGCGGTGCGAGACAAGCGATGACGCTTAGGCTACATTTACACGGAGAGTATTTACCCGTACTCCGCCAGTATTTTTCATCGCAACAGCAACAAATCCCCGGTTATTTTGGACTTCAATTTCGCCAACTTTTTACACGGGGATTTAGAAGGGCATTCTTCGACGTCAGCAACAACAAAATCGGATTTTCGAGCAATAATTTTGATTATGTCCATT
Source organism: Branchinecta lynchi (assembly GCA_023053575.1). Taxonomy (NCBI): domain Eukaryota; kingdom Metazoa; phylum Arthropoda; class Branchiopoda; order Anostraca; family Branchinectidae; genus Branchinecta; species Branchinecta lynchi. Next base: position 18,348,218 of record JAKZAP010000002.1, read on the forward strand.
GAAGAAGTGATCCAAATGGACACATGTTGGGTGTTCATTGTAGAGAGATATCCTGAGCTTTGCAACTTTGGAGTCTATTGCCACATGACAGTGCTCTTCCTTAAAATATACCCGGGTACCGTGTAAACACTTTCCCCTCTCGTCTCGGGGAAAAATCCTCCCTGTGCAAGTTATCCTTTACTCAAATCGGACTCTTACGTGTTAAAGTTATCATAACATGCTATGCGGCGTATGTGAATACAGTGTACGTTCATGGCCCCAAAACGCTCTTCCAACGCTTTCTCATAGCGGAAGTATTCAAGGCACGATTGGAAAATCGACAAAACAACACAGTGAATAGACGTGTTTACTATAAACGATATGATTATGATGTCATTTCTCTGCTAAGACTTGTTGGCCTTCTAAATTTTAATAGTAGAAATGTTCCAAGGAGTCTGGTGAAGACTGGATCTGGCGAAGAGAAGACACAATTGTCTGGATTCTACAGGAGCATTGGCACTCTACACGGGCATTGGCAACTTTGTCGCTGGACAATGCGATTTAAGGTAATTAAGGTAATCAAATACTGAATTTTTGGTATCCCATCGAAACCTTTGGTCTTGTTCTTCCGGATTCCAGACGCCCGTTTTCTTCAGGCGGATCCGGAAAAATGTCTGGACAGTCCGGGGTTGGACCCGCCCTCAAGATTCTTGGGAATCATGAAAGATTTTATAAGTAACTGAAAGACAAAATGCTCTCAGCCGAGATCTGAACCAGGGACGTTTAGCATTTGACTGGCCAATCCTCTACCACTGAGTTACAGAGGGGTATTAGAGCATGGTCTGCAAACCACAACAATAGTCAGACAGAACCGGGTCACAGGAACAGTGATCCCGCCGAAGGCAAATTTATTTAAGCAGTTCACATTAGTTGCGTTTTTGCAGATACATTGATATCTGGTACCACTGTGACTGAATCTGCAATTAGTTGTTTTTAGAGTTATCGTGGTACTGATATACGGTTGATCTGCGAAAACGACAATTGCTGGAACTGCGCTTTTCGAACTCATCCCAAAAGAGCAAGACCAAAGGTGTCGATGAGAACCCAAAAATCTAATATTTGATCCAGACGGTTCGGTCTTGTCTTCGCCAGGCCAATCGTCAGAGAAAATCAAGTTCACATATAAATCTATAAGCCATATCTATTTTGACGAGACTGACCGAAACTTTCTGCTTTACTTCTGCCAAATTTGCGGTTTCGCCCGAATTCCAAGCGAACTACTTGTCCAGCAAAAAAAAGAGAATTCCGAGACGAATCCGGCGTATCTCCTTATCCGTATAAAGAACATCTAACCAAGAACTTTGAATAAAAAAAAAATCCGGTTACAAGCCCATTCCGGACTAATTATATGTTCGGGTAAAAATGATTGGCATATTTAGACTCAGCATCTCTTCTTACCACTAAATCCGTCATCTAATCAACTTCAGATAAAACTTTTGCTTTTAACAAATTTTCCGGTTTTGGCCAGATTCCAGGCGAACTAGTTGTCTAGCGAGAAAATGGTATTAACGGCCATGTTCAACATGTCTTCTAACCCTGAAATTGAACTTCAAATGAAACTTTTACTTTTAACCAACTTTCCGTTTTTTGCCCGATTCCGGACGAACTACTTGTCCAGTGAGAAAATGGTTTTCACCATCGTGCTCGTGCATGTCTTCTTACCCCATAATCGATTATCACATTAGCTATTTAGAATATTTTGCTTGTCCCTTAATTTGAACCCCCTGCCCCACCCCAAAATGTAGGGCTACAGAGCCCATCTACGAAATTGACCTTACTCTTGAACCAAAAAATCCTCGCGCCAAGTTTCATCAAAATATACCATTCCCTTCGAGAGTTATCGTGCTTACAGACGGACGGACGGACAACTTTTGCGATGTCATAGGTATCCCTCCACTTAAGTTTTGGGATCCCAAAAACAGATATTCAGTCCCATCACTAAGTGCCAAACTTCTTTCCCACCAATTTGACAAAAATTGATGAAAGTGAGATGACTTTTTCAGATACCACGACCAGTTTCCACGGTCGGACCGTGGTATCTGAATATCAGATACTACGATTACTGGTCAGATACCACGATACCTGCAAAAACACCTTTTGACGGTGGTATCAGATACCACGATAACTGCAAAAACGCAACTATTCCAATGTCACGGGATGATATAACAAACATGGATATGGAATGTTGTACAAGGGACTTGTACCGTGACAAATAAACCAGTAGCAATTTGTTTAACGAGTTTAGCGATCCCCAATGCCTCGTAAACAAACCAGATCTGACATGGCGGCGACTCGTGGCGAAAATCAAAGATTTAATTTGATGAGACACCCTTGAGACGGAACTTTTATAACTACAGTGAAACGAAAAACGGTCGTTACTTTAGCTACAACTGACGAGGATCCTTGCAGCAAATTTTATCTGACTTCTCCGTTTAGGTGAATCATTTTTATGATTCCTCCGAAGCAAACCAACCCCGTTAACAGTTTTTTTTATTTTATGGCATTAGCCTTCCCGCCAAGTGCCATATACCGATCACTTTTCCGTCGGTATGTCCGTCGGACTGATCGCGAGTTAGGGTACTTCCAGATGTGCTAAGGCGATGAGACTTCGCACTTGGAAATAGTCACTTCCCCAGTCCGACCACCGCGGGGGGGGGGGGGGGGGTGGAGGTAGGGGGAAGCGGAATATAGACGTATGTATAACTTTTGAACAGGGAATCGGATCTTACTGAAACTTGATATTTTGAAAAACCTCGTGTCTCAGACGTCACACGTCAAGTCGGGAACGGATCCGGTGACTCTGGGGGAGTAGGAAGGGGGGAACCGGAAATCGTGTGGCACGTAGAGAGTGGACGGATCGGGATGAAACTTGCTGGGAAGAACAAGCACACCAAACCAGATCCGGGCACTGTGTGGGGAGTTGGAGGGAGGGTTCCGAAATTCCGGTGATACAGAGTAAAGGCGCTTCCAGATGTGCTAGGACGATGAAACTTGGCAGGAATATCAGGGACTCGATCATTTAACTTAAGAACAGCCGTTTCTCCGATTCGACCATCGTAGGGGGAGTGCAGGGAGGGGGATTCCGGAACCTCGAGCTATGTTCAACTTTTGAACAGGTGATCGGATCTTAATGAAACTTGATATTTGGAAATAACTCATGTCTCGGGCGTCCCATTTCAAATGCGGACCGGATCCGATTAATGTGGGGGGGGGGGGTCGAGGGGAGTGGAAATTTCTGACACGCTTAGAGTGGAGCGCTTGGGATAACACTTGGTGGGTAGAACAACCATAAGCCCTAGGTACATCAGTGACAGAACCGGACTGGATTTGGGCACAGAACTGACTAATTCCCACTTCCATCCTCTGAACCAGTCTTGCAAGTGCCATATGAGCTTCCAGCTCTTGTTTAGTATAGTCCCATGACGCTCCGTTCGCGGTTTTTATATCTGTGGAGTTTAAGAACGTAGCATTTTTAGGCCGGATTTCCTGCGCTTTCGTCATAGAGCCGTAAAAATCTCAGCTTTTACGTGCAGGAATGACGGCGATGCCAAGACCTTGTCAGAAATTTCATTCCGGACAACCCGCCTTTGATTGTCTTTCCAAACCAGGACATGCTCCCTTAAGGCTGCGACGAGAGGGTCGCGTTTTCCCCCGGCAGGATTTTCTTCAGTCATCATAAAGTTGAAAAAAAAAAAAAAATTCCGTACGGAAGTGACGATGGCGGGGAAGATCCCAGCAGGAATTCTGGTCCCCGACCACCCGGCCCTGATTGTCTGTCCGAACCAGGAAATTCTCCCTGATGCTGCGAAGAGACAATCAAATCCCGGCCCGATTTTCTTCACTTTCATCGTAAAACTGAAAAAATCCCACCTTTCGGAAGTGATGACCGAGCGGGAAATCTTGCAGGAATTCCGGGCCCCGACCAGCCGGCACTGGTTCCTGAGTCCAAGGCATTATTGGAAAAAAAAGACGAGTAGCAATCAGAAACCTATTAAACATATTGATTCCAAATTAATGCAAAAGTGGGCCAACTTTTCGAGACCAACAATAAAACTAACCAACTGAATTTTCAATTCAGCCTCTTAATAGAATACTCTCAGGAACTTGACTAGGCAGACATCCTCGGCGAAATGTCCACTGATATCCATGTGTATAAATTATGCAGTTTCACTGACACACGTTTATAGCGCAAGTTGCTCAGCCCGTCGACCTGCGCTCGTTTAGCTCCGTTCTTCATTACGCGAAACCTGAAAAGTATCCACTTTTAAACCGGTTCACGTTCAAGGAATTGTGGGTTTCATTGATATAAGCGAACATTTTCGCATGGCCGGCTCCGTTGGGTGTGACGTTCCATCATCATGATACATATTTTCGCATTGATGCCATCCAGCTCCATGGTCATTTTCGCGCGACTTGCTCGATGGCTGATTTCACCATCCAACTGATACTCTCTAACATTGAGCAAATAGGTATAATAAGGTATATTACGGCGTATGGGCCTACAGATTCGTCTTTTCCTCGGAGCGCGCTGTAATAAACTGTATACGGAGAATAGACCCTGGTTCTACTTTGTCTTACGAGCCAATCAGATCGCTTGGTTTGGCTCCGCCAGCGGGCTGAGGAAAGATGGGCTTCACCAGGGTTGCCATGGGGAGCACAAAAGTTCTACTTAGTTAGAAGCTGAAGTAACAAACTTTCTTCGAATGAACACGTTTTGTTCTGTTACGACCGCCTTTTGTTAGTTCGAGGAACACTGCTGTCCATACGTTAATTTAGTAGTTTTTTTTTATAATATAATGGTAGGCAAATGTACTTGTGTACGTCAAGTATTACTAGGAACACGTTTATTTTCTCTAGAAGCTAGAAAAACTGAATCGGTGTGGCAACACTAATCGTCGTACGGATAAGAACCTTTAACTTTCAGTCTGAACAAGGGTATGTAATAAAGCGTAAACAACACGTATTGCGCTACACCACTTCTTGCACCTATCTGAACAATGCTTACATGACTAAGCCCAACACAGGCCAGTTAACCTCCGGAATACACCCAGACGAATCCTAAACATTGATTCAAATCAGACGTGAACCAATCAATAACGTTTGTCGTGGTGACGTTTCTGGTTATTCACCTAGGCACACGGTGATTCGTCATCGGGACAAAGAGTTAGTAATCAAGAGTATTGTGTCTCTCTCGTTAAACGACGCTCCTCGAGCTCTGTTGAACGGGTAGAGAAAGATATCCTTCTCTGTCTCAACCCATTTCACCTGGATGGCATCATACAGTGACATTTTCTGGTGGATGGTGTTGTGTTTCAGGCCCCATTTATTTTCGTTGCCATTCCCAACCAAGGTGCAATACGTATACCATCTAAGCAATAAGTTCAGGTTATTGCCGGTAGTTGGTGTGTGTTTTGTGTCGTCATTGTCACCTAACAATTATCCCTTAATCCCTTAATGCGAGGTCGTCAGCATCATCACGCTTCCGGGTCACGAAGCAACTACATCATCAACACTTTACCATCTTATTGAACTGAAGTAGACTTTTATAAATACTACTGAGAAGTATGCATTTATTTTATTTGGAGAGAAGGAGGATTAAGAGTGTGTCTGAACCCTAGCTACCTAGGATAGGACATCCCTACCCTTCGTTTGCTGATTGGTTCTGAGAGTGGAAAATAATGTCAGGTAGGGTGGCACCGTTTCTGTTTCTGTTTTTTTACTACCGTTTTCTGTTCTTTTTTTTTTTTTTTTTTTAAATAATAGAAAAACAGAAAACAGGTAGCCGTTTTTTTTAATGCCGTTTCTGTTTCTGTTTTGTTTTTTATATGACCGTTTTAGCCGTTTATGTTTTTATTTTACCTTCTTTTTTCTTTTTTTTTTACAAATTTCCGTTTTTTGTTACGACTTATACGCGTCGCGTCCCGGCGTAATTTAGCGGTTTTTATTCTCCCGACGGATTATGACATCTACTGATATTTTCCGCTTTTCGGAAGGAAAGATTTGTGAGTCAGAATAGAGAAATTGCTCCCTACCCGAGAAACGGATATTTTTACACCATCATTAGAGGAAGCATAACAACAAAATTAACATTAGGAGGCATAAGACTTTCGACTTACAGACTAAATTATCGGCCTTTGATAACCATTCTGAGCTAGTGAATTGCTGAAAACGTTAATCTGGTTATTTCTTGTTGGTATAATAACACTTTTGCGAAACGGAGTCTCGCATCCCATTGGTCGGTTAAGATACGTTTTTTGAAATCGAACCAATAGGAAGCACGAATCGTTTTGTACTGAAAGTCTGAAGCCTTCAAGCTCCCATTGCTGATGAAACTTTTCTACAAAGCTGTAATTATACAACTAAGAAAGAGCCAGCAAACTTTTCCAATGTTCAAAGGTTTTTGTACTTTTCGGTAAAGATGTGCACTTTAAGGGTGCTAGGAATTCATTTTTGAGCAAAACCCTTGTAGCGAAAATAATCATGGACTCTCGGGGGATCATGAAATGTACAGTTTGGTCAAAAGTAATTTTTCACTTTGCGGTTCAGGTGCGCACTTCAAAGGAGCTGGCAGTTCATTTCTGTACTTTAAGGGATGGTCGGATCTGGAAATTGACAATTTGTGAGTCAATCTTATCGAGTCTCTAATGTTTCAGCCACGTTTCGTCGTTCTAGCACTTCTGGAAGTACCTTAACTAGCGATCACCGGAATTCCGGACCCCTCCAACTTCCCGCACAGTGCACGAATCCGGTCCGTTCTGTCACGGGTGTACCTCGCTCTTGTGCTTGTTCTTCCTATCAATTTTCTTTCCGATCAGTCCACTCTAAGCGTGACACGAGATTTTCAGTACTCCCCTCCACCCCCACATTCATCGGATCTGGTCCGTACTTGAAATGGGACATCCGAGAAAAGAGGTCTATCCAGATATCAAGGTTCATTAAGATCCGATCACCCGTTTGAAAGTTATATTTACCTCAAGATTCCGGATTCCTCCTCCCTCCACTCCCTCCCGATGCTCGGATCGGGGAACTGACTATTTCCAAGTTAATTTGGTCGGGTCTCCTGCCAAGTTTCATCGTCCTGGCGCACGAGTACCTTAACTCCGGATCACCGAAATTCCAGAACCCCCTCCACTACCCCCACAGTGCCGAAATCCGGTCAAGTTCTGTCTATGATGTACCAAGGGCTTGTGCTTGTTCTTCCCACCAAGTTTAATCTTGAACGCTCAACTTTAAGCGTGTCAGAAGATTTCCGGTCCCCTCTTCCGACTCCCTACCGCCCCCCCCCACATTCATTGGATCCGAACCGGACTTGAAATGGAAGGTCTGAGACACGAGGTCGTTCGAACTATCAAGTTTCATTAAGATTCGATCACCCGTTCCAAAGTTACACATACGTCAATATTTCGGATTCCCCCGCACTCCAGTTCCCCCACGGTGGTCGGATCGTAGAAGTGACTAGTTCCAAGATAGTTTGGTCAGATCCCTGATATGCCTGCCAAGTTTCATCGTCCTTCTGGAAGTACCTTAACTCGAGAACACTGGACCAACCGACCGACTGAAAACTGATCGGTATATGGCACTTGAGTGAAGCCCATGCTCAAACGATGGGGCATGCTGACAGGGGTGACCATGGTTATCACACGCAGTTGTACCGCTTCTTCCGCATAGGGGTATCAGTATACAGAACTTTGTGAACTAAAACAATTTGGTATTTAATTTTTGACCTTGAAATATTTTGCATTTAAAGGGTACTGGTACCCTTCTTGGAAATAAGGCCATATAGTGCGGGCGAAAAGCACCAAAATACTTCCGTGTTTGAGGAAAGCACCAAAATTGGCCGAGATGTACTTTCGAGCATGCTCTTTAATATGGCTCGATTACGCAAGCAAAATTTTTCCTCGGAACGCCGCTAGGTGGCTTGAAATCCAAGATGGCGGACGAAAATACGAGTTTGTCAAAATGAGAAGACATGGCCGTTCAAATAGGCTAGTATGGGGTACTCGATGGCACAGGTTCCGAATATGAGCTTAAAAATAACCTAAGTTGTACCGTAGTGCCGCTAGGTGCCTCAAATCCAAGATGGCGGTCGAAAATATGAGTTTGTCAAAATGAAAAGATATGACCGCTCAAATGGGCCAGTATGGGGTAATCGATGGCAGAAGTTCCGAATATGAACGTAAAACTAACCTAAGTTGTACCGTAGTGTTGCTAGGCGCTTCAGATTCAAGATGGCGGTCGAAAAATACAAGTTTTGTTAAAACAAGAAGTAATGACTTCAAATGGGCGGATTAGGAGCAATCGATACTTCAGATTCTGAAAACGCACGTATATTCACATAAATATACCTTAGTTGTACCGTTGATCCGCTTGGGGTCTAAAATCGAAGATGGCGGAAGAAAATGTCAGTTTTCCGAATCGCGCGAGGTTCATGATCCCGATATAACAGGCTGGAGTGGAGTAATTAATGCAGCAGTTTTAAATATCGTTCTGTCATTCCGACATATGCCTAATAGTAATACAGTCTGTACAGTACAAATTGCCTAAGTATGAGACCAAGACGCGTCCAATTTATGGCCTTTGTTTACATTTGCTAAACCAAAATCAGTTAAATACTTGTTAACTCTTCATCTCTTTATTTATTGTAAATGAATCAACATAAGCTAAACGGACGGATTAAAGCATTTAAGAATTATAATTTTATCAGGAACACAAAGAGATCAATCGAATCTTCAGGTAAAAAGAATAATCACATGTTCAACAGTTAAAGCACTTTGATTTGCACCAGCATAGTGGGCTACAGTTAAGGTCAAATTTCCTGCAGCGGCACCTTCTTTCACACCCTTTTTTGCAACCACAACGCACTGTCTCGCGACAGACTTTTGACGCTGGCGGAAGGGAACCTAACCAATTGGGAAGCCACTTTCCATCGGTGCCTCTGATCCAGCCAAAGTCAGAAAAACTGGGAAGGGTGGGTGTTGATTCCAGGCTGCGACTACACACATGACCTGACTGTAGTGCAGCTCTAAGGATATGTTGTAAAAGCGAAGCACTAGCTGGAGGAAGTCTCTGCATGTTCTTGGTCTTTTGTCGGAGAAATGTTTCTTTCCTAAATTCATTCACGTCGTCGCAGTCTTGTTTTACGTCGTATGTCTTCATGACAAAGCGTTCAAGGTCGTGTACTTGCAGTTCTGTCACTTGGGAAGGCTGGTTTGTCAGTTGAAGGAAAGTCTCCGTCAGTCCTGGCATATTTTGCCAAGTCGCAAAGAACTGCCTCTTTGAGTGGTGGATAAAAGAAGAAACGGTATCACATCCTGTAAACGCGTGGAAGAACGAAAGTGCCTGTGATTTCGTTGGCCCGAGCGATCGAACTATTTCGTGAATGGGAACGTACTTTAGGTGTGTAAAGACACCAAACGCAATAAATAATTCAGATACTCCAATGCGATCAAAGCATGAGGTCGCAATCACAATCACGTCTGTGTCCACCGTTCGTATGAGAATCGACGCATGTCCTTGTAAGACTGCGTCACAAGCGTGAAGCAAAAGGCGGGTGTCAGCCTCTTCCTGTGAACATAACTGGATGAGGTTCTGCTCTTCGAATGCCTGGTTAGCTATGGACGTGTTTCCAGTAGTGCAATATACTCGTTTTGACGTTGGAGACCTTTTCACGACAGCATGGGACAGCAGGTTAAACAAGTCTGTTTTGTTTGCATCTACTTGCAGGAATTCTTTCCACTTCAATGGGATTTGTGTGTTCGGAACAACTTTTAGTCGTGAACCCTTGCCTCTCTGACTTCTGACAGACGACTTTAGACTATCCAATCTGTAAACATCGAATACGAGGTCAAGTCTCTCGACATGTCTGAGCTGATACTCTATCATGGGAAAAAACACGTTTTCTGCATACTCTCCGAAGGTCTTCGAATTCCCTGGGTTCAACATTTGCACCAGAGCAACTCCGTCTATCAGTTTCGCTGTAACATTTGGAACGTTAACCACAGCAGCTGGGGTTAAGCTGATTAAGACATCTGCAAGTTCAGCCTTGTTGCCGACACGAATCTGGCCATCAGACGTCAAAGCCGGTGGATACTGACTGTTTTCGTGTTTGAAGAAGGCGTCCATGTCGCTTCCTCGAGCAACACAGCCCACGTAAAGTGCTCCAAACAGTGATACATCATTTCTAGCGGCACTGAGCTGAGTTTTCGCTGCGGTTGGTCTTTTCTTCTTAGACCCCCCAAATATGGCAATGCAATTCTTGACCAACGGAGCTGTTATTGGTTTGGAGCATTCAACGAGAAGTTCCTTCACAAACTGTTCGTACTGCTGTTTGCCCAGGGCTTTGAGGCTTGAAATCGGCTTTCCTGGTTGAACAACGACATTCGTACTTAAAACAATGAGATCTGTCGTTCTTTCCAGAAAAGGATTCCCCATTTCCAAAATAGTTGTTACGAGACTTGAAACGTTCAATAGAAAACTCCCTTGGTGGGACTTTGCCTCACTATGGTGTCCGTCGTTATGAGTATCAGAGTTGGAAAGACTACGTTCGAATTCGTCGATGCAGCGGGCTACTTCTGGGCCTCCGATGCACCAGCGACGAAGAGCTGAAGGATCGTCGTATACAAACTCGTATTTTCGTCCGCCATTTTGGATTTGAGGCACCTAGCGGCACTACAATACAACTTAGATTATTTTTAAGCTCATATTCGGAACCCGGTGCCATCGATTACCCCATACTAGCCTGTTTGAACGGCCATGTCTTCTCATTTTGACAAACTCGTATTTTCGTCCGCCATTTTGGATTTGAAGCACCTAGCGGCACTACGGTACAACTTAGGTTATTTTTAAGCTCATATTCGGAACCTGTGCCATCGATTACCCCATACTAGCCTGTTTGAACGGCCATGTCTTCTCATTTTGACAAACTCGTATTTTCGTCCGCCATCTTGGATTTCAAGCCACCTAGCGGCGTTCCGAGGAAAAATTTCGCTTGCGTAATCGAGCCATATTAAAGAGCATACTCGAAAGTACATCTCAGCCAATTTTGGTGCTTTCCTCAAATACGGAAGTATTCTGGTGTTTTTCGACGCTTTTCGCCCGCACTAATATGGGGTACACATACGCATGACTTCCATACTCGCCCCTGCCAGCATACCCCAGCATTTGACCATAGGTATAAAAAAGGGCTTATTTTTTTTTTATCACCTTACACAATTATACTCGACCTTCTCTCACAACCTTCTCCTGTCAGACCCTCCCTGATTCCCCTCATCACGTTATTCACTTTCCATACCGTTCGAAATGGTCGCCTTACTGTTATCTTATAAACCCAAAGAAGTAGTAAAAAAAACAAAAACAGAAATACCCGTTAAAACGGCCGTTTTTTTCGCAAAAACAGTCGTTCTGTTTTCCCGGAAAAAAAAAGGAAAAACAGAAACGGTTTTCCGTTTTTTTTTTATCACCGTTTCTGTTTCTGTTTCGTTTATTATTTGACGTTTTTTACCGTTTCTGTTTTAGCCAAAAACAGAAACGGTGCCGACCCCTAATGTCAGGCCCACCGGTCTTCAGAAGAATATCACACTGTCCACAAGGTCCCAGCGACCTCTGTTCAAGACCTAGCCTATCCTCCTCCCTCGAAACCACATAAGATGATATCTTCCGTCGAGCTCAACAGCCATCCTAAACACAATAGTTGCGTTTTTGCAGATAGCGTGGCATACGTTACCACGGTAACTGGAAAACTAGTCGTTTTGTAGACAAAACTAGTCGTTTTGCAGTTACCGTGGTATCTGATACTACGGTTGCTCGGCAAAAACGACGATTGCCGAAATTTTGCTTTTGGTCTTTCCAAAAGAAAACTGATATCCTGTCACATCACTAAGTACCAAACTTATTTACCACAGACAAAATCCTTGGCTCTATTGTTGGTGATGATGAAAATGAGATGATTTTTCAGATACCACGGTAATTGCCCAGACACCACTATAACTGCAAAAACACCTTTTGACCGTGGTATCAGATACCACGGTAACTGCAAACACGACTTTAGACCGTGGTATCAGATACCGTAGTATCTGCAAACACGCAAATAATGTCTCTTATCATTTTCTAGGGCTGTAGGATTCACTGAAAATCCACCGAACAAAGCTTAGTCGGATGCATTTCGGCCGAAAGACTGTGAAACATATTTCGTGAAATCAGCACTACCAAATTTCTCGGACTCTAAAAATTCTGAAGAAGAATCCGGGAGGTTCAGGTCCAGCATAGAACCGAATTTGGCATCCAAATTCAGATCTGAGGTTGCTCAGATCTGGGGTAGCTGGTGTGTTATCGTTTGGCTACATAGCACTTAACAGAGTCATACCAGAAGTTTTGTCTCAAAACGTAAAGTTTTGACAGATACAGTATCATAGCATTTAACACAAGGATGCGCAAACATGTGATATCTGTATACAGTATAGTGTTCAGTTCTTGCGGACCACAGAGGTCCTATCTACAAACCCTATGTTAGAGGATGAGCGCCGCGGTTTTCCGGTTAGACCAAAGACTGGGGAAAAGGGTTTGATCCCTTGGCGACACAAAACTGCTAAGACTATAGCTTCTTACCTGCTAGGGTTTGGTTTCGCCTTGCTATGAGTCAACATCACGTATCGAGCAATATTAGCTGGATATCGCGATACGAGCAGCTTCCTAAAACGTATTCGATTGCTCATATCGTCATCCTCACCACCCCAGCCCCAAAACATGTTGCTGAATCCATTCACCTTTTCAAAGTGGTCGCGCTTCATGGCTGAGACGCCGCCAAAAATCCCCTGATACGGCAATCTAAAATATAATACAAAAATTAATCGGTACCGTATTTTTAGGTATGGAGGCCGGCAACACCGAAAATATATTGAAATATGTATCTAGGCCTGTGCAACGAAGAAGAAATAAATACGATTATAATATAAGAAGGGATAAATCTTCATTTTTAAAGATATATATCGAAGCATAAGCTGAGATAGTAGTTTAAATTTATCATGTTATTTATGGCCGTTGTATATGCGTAGGCCTAATATGAGTGTGCTCATTTATGTCCATGACTATACAGAACAAATTTGGCGTGAGCCACGATCAGTTTTTGGCGAATAAAAAGATTTATCTATCTATCTATCTAAATGAATAGGACAAAGAGGCCGCACACATGGAAGCTAGGGGCAGCACGGAATCAACATCTTGGGCTGGGGTAAAACAACATGCTGACAGCTTATGATGATCTAGAAAAATACCCATTACACACTCTTCCGGCAAAGAGATTGTCCAAGGAATTCTCCGAAGCATTGACAGAATCACTTATTACGACTTCAGACTCAAGTGCTTTCCAGCAGTTTTGCAATCAGCTACAGAAAGGCTATCGTCCAATATCTTTGAAAAATCGCCACCAGACAGCTCTAATTCATGTCAACGCTGCCTATTTGTTGAAGCTGAGAAGTGCATAATCTGAAGACTCAACTCGTCCACAAGGTGACTCTTAGAGCGCGGATGCAAATAACCAGACAACAAAGAAATTACAACTGCTCTTACTTATACTCGAAGACGTCAACAGCAACCGACATGTGTCTTGGCGTTTCCGGACAGGAATAAATATTCCGGTCATCTTCCGGAAGAAGATCAACATCATGAAAAATGAAACACTGATAGTCATACGCTCGTAAGGCTTCCGCAACTCCTATATTCATAAGCATGGCACGGTTAAAGGGGGTCTTCCCTAAAAAAAAAATAAAGAAGAATTAGTTTATCGACACATATTTGTGTTATCTGACTTCTTTTTGTGGAAACAATTAGTAAGCAGTATTCCGAAATCCTATTTTGACGAAAAACGCATAATAGGAGAAGAACCAGGCAGTGGTGAGAAAAGACCAGAAACAGCTTGGATTGCAAAAAACGCACCTCATATTAGATCTGTGGCCTCAGGGCTTCAGCGGAGATCAACAAACTCGAAGAGACCCGCTGTTAACATAACCGTCTCAGCACCGACCACTTCGTCAGGTAGGATACAGGATGCTAACCGACGACAAGGTTAACGCGGATCACCACAGTGCTAAAATTTGGTGACGAACTGGGTTGGACAGCTTACCTATTTGTTCGACGATAAAAATTCCATAGTCTAACTCTTGTCTCTGTAGAAACGGATGCAGATGCTGGAGCAGCACTGCCAGATGCTCAGCTCTGTCCCGATATGGTATGACTATCGCCACCCTATGACGGGCCTTGCAATGAAGGGGCTTATAGCGTCCTCCTGGGCGTACATTCGGCACTTTCTTCTCAAGTTCTTCAAGAGGTGGAGAGGTTCGAATCACCGTAATGAAACCTTCTGCAAAGGAAGAAACAGGTTATGAAGCTGAGGTAGCCTAATATGTAACTTAAAGGACATTTCTTACCTATAATACTAACGCAACCTACTTCCACAATCACTCCGTATATTTCTAAGCCCCGAGACCCCAATTTCGTACGATACATTCTAACCCATCTAACAAAACCACGCTGATTTTCTCACTTGCCGTGTTTTGCTACCTTCGATGGGTCTGACGCTGTCAACGCCTGTCTTCGAGAATTTTTACCACCAGAAAAACCGGTTATGTAAATTGTTTCCCCGTTTTCGCTATAAGTCAACGGGTCTCGGAAAAGGCTTAAAACAGCCAAAACCGTGGGTTATTTGTTGAAGGCACAGCCTAGTTTTAAAGTATTCAAATATATTAAAATACTGTAAGCTGAAGGGTAAATAGTTCGAGGGGTCCTTCAAGGTCATTTTCAAGTTACAGGCTAAATTAGTAACAGCAATCGGACAATTTTATGGTGTGAAACACCACCAATTCCCTGGGGCGCAAGTCAGAGGCATACAGTAGCTTGAAATATTATTTTCTGTTTGTTTTGTTATATCTGTCTTTTCTCTCTTCTCAAAAAGTCGTAGTGGCTTGGATGAGTAAACAATGAATGAATGAATGAATGAAGGATTTACGCCGCACTGCCCTAGGGCATAAGTGCAGACAAATAGCCCGACGGTCATGGCAACGAATCCGAGAACATCATACATTGAAAACAAGCTACAATCAAATAAAATCTAACGAATAAAACAATCTTAAATCTTAGCATAAATGATTTCACCTTATTCTAGGTAGGATAGCTCTTTGGGAACCTAGCTTTCGTTATGAAATACTTAGGATTACAGTTGCTCTATGGGGTTTATTGTTGTGATAGATGAATATTCATAGGCTACATATTTTTGTAATTGTTTGCATATTCTTCTGTGTTTTTTCTACGTAGGCCTAATGTAGCCTACTCGCCTATTTGGCGGATAGAAATAAGTAAAAATACGTCCCTGAACACAAAAGAAAAGCTTTCACTTTTAAACTGAAAGGTAGTACAAGAGTCTCACCATGTGAGTAGGTTAGCAACATTTTTCTGCTGAAAGAATGTAATTAAACACATATTCTAGCAGAGTTATAGTTTAACGTCGGTGATGGTGCACTAATAAACTATAAACTAGGATGCTAAAAAACTAAGGTAATGATAAACTAAACAGCATTGTGGCTCTGAACTGGAATATGAAGAATTATTTCTTCACCTATCGCTACACTGTCTGTAATGGTTTCTCAAGTAACTATATATGTCGCAGGTTGAAACAACAATTTTTCTGTAGAAAACGATTCTAAATCTGCCCCGTTTCGAGCCGAGTGTGACAGGGCTCTAGAGGTTTGAACACACCACAGGCGAACAACCAGCGTCTAAGTGAAAACACACGATTGGGTTCGGGTGCTCCCAAACTGGAATTTCTGCCCGGATTTTCGGCACCATCATCACTTCCATATGGAAAAGTTGAGATTTGTTCAAGTGTATGAAATCCGGCCGGGAAATCCCTCTCGTGTGTTCGCACTGTAAGTCAGTAAGTAAAAGTGCGAACACACGATGAGGATTTCCCGGCCGGATTTCCTACACTTTCACCATCAAGTTGACAAAATTTCAGCTTCTCCATATGGAAGTGATGATGGTGCCGCAAATCCGGGCAGGAATCTCAGACAGGGAGTTCCCGATCCTGATCGTGTATTCGCACTATAAGTGAGAAATTTATTTCTGACCCGCCATTTCCGAAAGCGGAGTATGTAAATAAAATAAAGAATATATCAGTACATTATTTCGAGCTATATTTCGGACCTTCTTGGCAAGGGTCCTGTTCAGGCTCAAGCTGGAAACTTTAGCGGCTTCAAGCTGAAGAGGACTTTTGCCAAGAAGGGCCGAAACATAGCTCTAATAAAATGTGGCTGATGTATCCGTTTTGCATTGACAAATATGATTCGCAGACAGCTTGGGCTGAAGGAATATGTAAAATAAAACACAACAAAAAACAAACACAAGAAACAATTTTATCTTCTTCAGCCAGAAAAGAGTGTAGAATGTCAATCAGCCGTCCGACCTTGGTTTTGAAGAAATTGGCGAGGAATCGACGTCTTAGTCTATGTGGTCAAAAGCGAGCGAAAATGATACAATAACTCGCTTTAACCAAATGTAACTTGATCCCTCCTGTGTTTTCACAAAAAAATTGATCTCTCATGTATCGAAAAGTGAAGAAAAAAAACTTTCGAGGAGAAAGTAAGAAAAGTCATAAATCTTACGTAAGTTTGGTGGTGTTTCGGGGCACAACCGGAGACTGCTAGCATTAGCAACATCAGCCAAAGTCTCATTTTGGTAAACTCCATATCCAGTCTCCCAAAAGGAGCTGAAATTCACACCTCCAGGCGACTGTATCTCTTCGATCAACACTGGATGGACGCCACCAACACCTGATTCTACCCCATTGAAATGATTTATCACATTAGAGATGTTGTACTGAAAATTCGCAATATAAATTTTCTCCTGAACATGGTCGAGCACAATCAACTGCCAGAGGGCTAAGACAGCTATGACTAGAAGGATGAGCTTGTAAATGTGATTTCTGCTGAATTCAAAAACCATCCCTTCGATCTCTCTGCTTCTTGCACCAAATGCTATAGGCTAGCTCATCATTGCTTAACTGCATCAGGATAGGAAGTAGGCAGCCAGAAGCAAAACCTGCAAAACAAGACAACTGAAATTCATTTTTAATGACGGTGCTGGATTTACTGAACCAGCTGGGTTTTTACGATCTATGTCTGTTTGTTGCTTGGTAAAAACACAGTCATTAGGCCTGATGATGTCTTCACCTTCAACCATAACGGTCTCAGAGGACACAACTTGAAACTGAGTGGTAAGAAGTTCCGAAAAGACATCAGAAAATGGAGCTTTACAAACCGAAGGTGTCGACTACCACCTGGCTGAAATTCAATTTAGTGTGTAAAGTGTCCCGAGAAATTTATAGAGGCGAAAGCCTTATTATTGCAATTATATTATTATTATTCTTACTCTGAATTCCAAGATTTTACTGCATCCAATGCCAACTCCAGGAAGCCTTCTCTGAAGTGGTCTTACGGGCAATGCTTTGATGCGCTATAATGTTTGATGATACATGCTATGTGCGTTTGATGCTACATGTTCAACACAATAAATAAGACAGACCTACTCTAATATCATTATTCTGATACTCCCAACTTTAACAGCAAAGGACCTATAATACCACATGCCCGAAAAAACAGAAAAATACTTTTTATTTATCATTTCACATCCCATAAGTTTCTCAAACTTTCAATTATAGTTTTGGTACAGTATAAAAATAATATATAAATAACCTGGATAGCTACCGAAGGATTTATATAGAAGATAGTTAATTTGGAACTGTTAAGGGAAGACTGACAGATTTTTCAGAAAAAATTACTAGTTTTAAGAGAAAATCAATTAACTGACAATGTTAAACGGATACGTCAGCTGAGTTTTATTAGAGCTATATTTTGGCCCTCCTTGGCAAGGTCCTCTTCAGGCTCAAGCTTCTAAAGCTGGATCATGAACTTCAAATCAAATTCAGCTGACGCATCCGTTTAGCACTGTCCATTACGATTCGCAGTCAGCTTGCGTTGAAAGAATATTTAAAATCCTGGCACTTCACTCCAACTTACTTTGTTTTACCAACTGGCGACAACATTGAGAGGGGCCTCCCTAATACGTGACTCCTCTGAACAGAAAGATCACTTCCTCCTGGGATCGAAAACAATGAGAACACAGGAAAAGCCCCTACAGGAATATTGTCTAAATTTGTTTGTATTCAGACGATGTAATTAGTTTGTAAAGGTTATTTATTTATTATTTCAAAAAAACGGCTGAAAGCTTGTCGCTATTACAGAAAGAACACTGACAAAAAGATAAGTAAACAACTCTAACAAAAAGAACTACAACAAAAGAGACATAACTCTAGAACGGGTCTACAAACGCCTGATTTTGAAATTTCGTTGATGCAAGTAAAATTTAAATGTATTCATAGTTCATACCGTACTGTAAAATGGTCAACTGTTTTCACTTTTATTTATTTTTAACTTAGTTTTCCAATTGTATTTATTCAAACAATGTTTCAAAGTCAGCTTGGGCTCAAAGAATATTTATCCAATTGTATTACTTACAAAAACAAATCAAGATTACAATAAAATGTATGCCTTTTTCTCACTAAACTCATTTAGCAGGGATTCATTTTAAACATCCCTGACATCTGTTTTCAAATACAATGAAACCAATAACCAACGAAAGGATTTCGATCAAGTCTGAAAGGAAGCCCTACTTGATGACGGTGATAAGTAATCAGAGCATTCACTATCTGTGGGGACTCCCGGCCACTCCCGGGAATGCAGGGTCCCTGTCCCTGGGTCAAACAATAATGTGGAGACTTCACCAGGGCCCTCGCTAGCCTTTTACCTTGGGGGGGGGGGGGCACGTCCAGTTTCTGCCGAAGGACTAAAAATGTACCGACGAAACACGCTGTTGCCGCTTCCCGTGCATTTACCGCCAGCACAGAATAGGAACGGTGTAAAACTAACTGTAATGCATCAGCTGAGATTTGTCTTTTAATGTAAATTCGTATATTTAAATTCACATAGGCTATTCGGCTTTTCATTTCAGCTTTCACTAAAAACCGAAGCTTCCAACGAAAGTACCCAGAATAAGTAAAAATGACGCAGGCGAAATTTTATAAACCTGCCTTTTTCCGGAAATATTTAGCTATCCATACAAGTTCTAGCTTTTAACGTGTTTCAAGCCCCGAGAATTTCAATCCTAAAATGCCAACTAAATTAAACACCGTTCTTCCAAATAGAGAATAGGCTACTACGCAATGCGCCGCAGGCAGAATTTTGTGTAAAACTACCCGTAATGCATCATTTGTCATCAACTTTCGCTAAAAAGCGAAGGTTCCAACGACTGTGCCCAGAACAAGTTAAACTGAGCGCCGCAGGGGAAATGTTTTAAATCTGTCTTTTTTTCCAGAAAAATATAATCTATGCCTACCATACAAGTTCTAGCTTTAAATGCATTTGATACCCACAATAATTCTAAGCCTACAAATCCAACTAAATGAAACACCGTTCTTCCAAATATTGTGGAATTTTGTGGAAACGCTGATGAGCAAAGCGCCTTTTTGCGATCCGAAATAAATGTAACGCTACCTGTGAAATCAAACCGACCGTTCCACCAAAAAGTAGTGGCCATCCATAATAAAGTAGGCACCAAGTAGATTTGTTCTGAATTCACAGCAAAAGAAGGAGTTATCACATTAAAATACATGCTTAATACTGGAGAACTGAGATCGCCATTGCGCTGCATCCCGTCATTTGTTGCCGAATTTTGACGACAAAGAACTGAACAAACGAAAAAGTGTTTAACCGATGTGCCGACAAGAATACCGACGCCCGACTTAAAACTTTCGGGATGCCCCTAATAAACGTTTACAGAATTTGATTTCTTACACGTAAAAAGAACCCGATATGCCGACGAGAATACCGACGCTGACAAAACCATACAGCATTTGATTTCTTCTGTGTTGTGCCCGACCAGACTGTACATAGCTTGATTTCTTACGTGGAAAAATAACCTGATGTGCCGACGACACTTGAACTTCCCAGTTGTAGCAACAAATGTTTGCAGAACTTGATCTGTTTCGCATAAAAGAACCCGATATGCCGACCAGTCGACCGACAAAAGCATACAAAATTGTATTTCTTATGTAAAACAAGAGCTACGAGCTCATATGGCACTTGTTACGAGTAGGCGGTACAAGAAAGTAGATGAGAACGTCTCGAAGTACACCCACCATCCAAAAATGCGGTTCGGAAAGAGAAATAGGATATTTAGTTTCACTCACTTCTGAGCAGTTCCGGCATAATCTCGTATTATCTGCAGCATATGCGCATGACTGTTCAAACTTCCAAGTTTCAGCCCAATAAATCCACTCGTTCGATCGCTAGACGTCCTACACCATTTCCGGTACTCCCTCCATCTTCCCCTACCGTGGTCGAATCTGGTTCGGACTAAAAAATAGATCATCTAAAGCATCTGCTTTTATACCATCTATCAAGTCTCTGATCAATTTTGGAAAATTCCGGTACCCCCCCCCCCCACACCGTTGGACCTCTGTATCCCCTCTTCCCCTCCATCAAGTTTTACTGAAATCGGAGCATAGCTTATCTGCAAATTTTCAGTACCCCCCTCCCCACCCTACCTTGGCCGAATCCGGCCCGAACACCAAATAACAAATCTAGGCCGCACAAGCTCGGCACTGTCGAACTTGCATCTCATTCGGTAAATCCGTTTGTTTTTGTGCATGTCAAAAGTTTCCGACCCCAACTCCCCCAACCATGGTCGCATACAGTTCGAACGCATGTTTTACATGTCGAGGTCATAGATTCATATCACCCATTAAGTTTCACTCGAATCAGACCACTCGTTCGCAATTTGCAGCATTTTCCATATTTCCCTTCCCTCGCTCCCCACAAGATGCTGCCTGCAAAGTTTCGTTCTCTTAGTACTTCTGGAACTATTCTAACTCGCGCCTACTGGAATTCTAGGAAACCCCCTCCCCCCCAGAGCCCCGAAACCATCTGGCTCCGTCAATTTCGTATATATATTCTCCCAATTAAGTTCCGTCCCAATCCCTGTGCTTTAAGCGTTTTTTTAGTTTTCCGCCCCCATCCCCTGCAGGTATCGGACCCGACCCAGACTTGACACCGAACATCTGAGGCGATGGATCTTTCTAACTGATAAGTTTCATTCAAATCCGATCACCCGCTCGAAAGTTACGCATGCCACTAGATTCCGGACTCCCCATCCATCCACTCCCCCCACGATGGTCGGATCGGAGAAACGACTATTCTCAAGTCTATCTGTTCGGATCCCTGACATACCTGCCAAGTTCCATCGTCCTAGCACATCAGGAAGTACGCCGAACTCGCGGGATCACTAGAAGTCCACCCCACCCCCCCTAACTCCCCCACAGTGCCCGGATCCGGTTCAGTTATGTCAATGACGTATCTAGGACTTGTGCCTTTTCTTCCCTAAATATTAAATATCCTAAATATTAACTTTCATCAAGATCCGTCTCCCGTTCACAAGTTAAAAGTACCTCAATTTTGGCTTCCCCGTCCCCCCCCCCCCCCAGATGGTCGGATCGGGGAAGTGACTATTTTCTATTTATTCTGGTCTGGTCCTTGACATGCTTGCCAATTTTCATTGTTCTAGCACATCAGGAAGCATCGAACTCGCGGGATCACTAGAAATTCGGACTCTCCCCCCCCCCAACTCCCCCAAAGTGAGCGGATCACTTAACCGAATCACAAAACCGGGACCGACAGACCGACTGACGGACAGACATAACAATCGCTATATGGCACTTGGCCGAAGGGCAAGTGCCATAAAAAGAACCCGATATGCTGACGAGAATACCGAGGCCCGACAAAAGCATACAGAATTTGATTTCTTGTGTGTTTTGTCTGACAAATGGTTGCAGAACTTTACGTCTTGCAAAGTTTATAAAAAAAAGAACCTGATGTACCAACGAGTCGACCGACAAAAGCATACAAAAAATTATTTCTTCCGTGTTTGCAGGTACTCCACACCGACAAACAAGTGACTTTTCGCCGGGCCTTGAAAGTACTTTCTCAAGACCTTTGGTGGGGGGGGGAGTCCCCCCTCATAGTGATGCAACTGGACTTCACTGTGGCAGTCCCATCGGAACAGCTAGAATACAGAATATGCAGCTACTAAAAAATAGCTTCCAACCTGAGCCTTCGGTCACTGGAATATGATTCTCCTGAAATTAAGCTTTGGTTTGAGTTTAATTTAACACTCTGACTTGCTTTTTTTTTTTTTTTCAATCAATCAACGAATAGCTAAAAGCTAGAAAAGGGATACAAATTTACAAAATACACAGACACACAAGAAACAAATTAACTAATACACTTACAAGAAATTACCAGAAATAAATGATGGAATGAAACTACGTAAAAATTGGGTAGAAGAATTAGTGGGATATGGGGAAAACTTATTGCCAGTATAAGTTTTCTTTCCATTTTAAGTATGCTAATTCTTATTTTGAAAAATACTGATTCCTATTGAACCATGCTCAAATGATGCGTGTTAAAATCATAGCCTACACATTTTTATGGTTGAGATTTCTGAGAATTCATGAAACTACCATGGCATTGCATTGCATGCCAACCCAATTTTCTTTTTGTGATTATTACTGAAACTGGGTGATAGTTTTTCGAAAACCTTGTCAATTGTAATCTTGTCAACTGAAAGCCGTAGCCAATCCACACTTACAAAAAATGTCAGTAAGCTGTCGTCGGAACTTGTCGAAATCGGGCTTGAAGTTAACATGTAAAAATGTGAGTACCTGCATTTCAACCCTTCATCAAATGATTTGAATACATCCAAAGCTTCTACCTCTCTTGGATCGTTCATTGTCAAATCAACAGACTCTCTACGATGTCTTGGCATAACATTCAAATCTTCATTGTCAAAATTTTGCTCTTTGGTCAAGAAGTTTAATCCGTACCGCATATGGGCACACCGCCCCCAACCAGGGGCGCTATAATCGTAAAGCCTTGGGAAATTTGTAAAGCACCTTTTGCGCTCCTTCTATACTATTTCGTTCTGGCGTCACTCATGTTCTGCGAAAGAAGGAGATTAAAAAGATGAGATCATGTTATTTTAAATATGCAAAGCACCTGCTCCACTTGGCAAAATTATGTCATAACCATTGACGGAGAAGTTCAAAATTCAAGGTGCAAGTATTACCCTTTTGGATGTTTCCTCGTCGCTATAAAAATCATGGACAACAGGGCCCAACCAGCGCAAGACTTTATCCACTGCTTGCTGTCCGAAGATTGAAAATTAAGTGTCTTTTTCTGTGTGTTATGTGTTTTATTTATTTTCTTTCATTTACTCTGCTTTTCCAAAATGGCGGGTTTATAAATTAATTACTTACTTATTACTTACTTAATTCAAATGGGTTATAAGAGAAAGTGTTATATGATCTTCAAGTGCTAAGGTACTGCTAAGGAAGGGGGATTTACTGGTATGATTATCCATGGCTATTCAATCCTTGGAATCAGCAAATTTTCTAGGCAAGTCCAGTAAGTTTTTGTGTAGGATTTAATCCTAAGTTACATGTAATTTTAAGTATAAAATGAAAATGTGCAGACATTTCAACTGATGGCCTTTTCAAACAGATAATTGTATCCTGAATGCAATGGTGTATTTCAAATACCATTGGGGAGCAGAAAAATCTGAAGACTAGGCTAGTGTTGCCAGAGTACAGACCAGGTACAGACTGAGTAGGCAGAGTATGACTGAGAGGTAACAAAATTCAAATTTCTAGAGAAATCTTTCCTTCAGAGAAATCTATCTGGCTTAAAAAGGAACCAAAAATATGACAAACATACTAACTTGAAGCTAATAGAATGATTTTATTTAATATTTCTAGTTAAACATA
The DNA here is from genome assembly GCA_023053575.1 of Branchinecta lynchi. Taxonomy (NCBI): domain Eukaryota; kingdom Metazoa; phylum Arthropoda; class Branchiopoda; order Anostraca; family Branchinectidae; genus Branchinecta; species Branchinecta lynchi. Next base: position 18,372,177 of record JAKZAP010000002.1, read on the forward strand.
TTTTTTTTTCTAACAATTCCTCCTCATTGGTAGCCTACCCGAGCTCTTATCCCTTGCCATAACGTCCAAAGTGATGAAAAAGGTGGAGCTACCAAAGTTAATAACCAGAAAATTCCTTTTTAAATCAGCTTTAAAACCAAGAAAAGGCATATAATTTATATATTTTTGGACCACATGATGACTTTAAAAAAAAAATAAAAAAATAGATTTTGCCTTTAGACTGTCAGGTCAGCATGGACATTTCATTTTAACACTTTGCAGCAACATTCGAGGTTGTGTACAAACGAGGTCATACACAGTAGAGGTATGCCTATGTGAGCATCTGTTGAGTTTGGACTTTGGCATTTTCATGCACTTGCTGTGACTAAAGTCAACTATCATGAGTTAGACAAAGTAGGTAATTAAGGGCCTTTGAAAACACCTGAATAGGTATTTTGGGTCTTCATTCTACCATTCAGCCAGAAACTGCACTGTTCACATTTAAGTAACTGTTATTTACTGGAGCCTATACTATTTCCATCAGACTTTAACCTGCTTATTCCATTGCCAGCTTTGGTTGTCTTTATCTCACCACAGAAACTTCCAAAAAGGGTAAACTGTATCTCAAAAGAAAGCCAGCTTCTTCTTCTTCTTCCTTGTTGGTTTTCTTCCAAGATTATTGCGTATAAGCTGCATTGCCAGTACCTGAATGTCTGCAATGACCCACAAATTATCTAGGGACTTTGTTACCATTACGACTGATCCCCAAACTTTGTTTCCATCACATAATTATTGTTTAACCATAGGAACTTGGAAGAATATTAAAACAAATTGCATAATTGTTGGAAACAAACGTAAATTTATTACAAGAAAAACATTTAGTGTTTCAAACAGAGAAGATCTTTGTCTTTTGGCTTTCAGGCATTGATGTTGACTCTCTTGTGCTGTAATGATGCGGGATGCTGCGACTTCATTTCAGTCATAACAGTGGCCTTATATATGAATTAAGAAAGACTTCTCAGCAAATATGATTTTAAACACACATTTTTCAACAGGTTTAACTAGTTTAGACACGTTTTGGTACATCGAAGGCAAATCTAAGCTAGAAAACTAATTCCATAGGGTGCATACGGAAATAGAAACTAAAGGAAATAGCACAGGTTTCAGTATTAATTTATTCAATCAATCAGTAGCCTATTCATTCCATTTGGTCAATGGATCTAAGAGTGAAAATTCATCTGGATTCAAATACAAAAAATAGAGATTCCAAGGTTTTGAGTTCCATCTGTTCCACAGTATGCAAGTTCTATGACCCTTGGAACTGATACTCAGCAGATAATCCAATCCAAAAACTTCTGGCTCTTGGGCTCCTACCCTTTGGAACCCTTCTTCTTCTTCTTGTTCTGGATTTCCGTCTCTTCTCAGATTTCTTCTGCTTGAGACATCTGGCTCTTATCGTCTCTAAATACTTCTCTTTTTTCTTTTTTTTTTCAAACAAAACATCTTTCTTGTCCACTTTCTTTATAAACTGGAAAAACAACTCCAACATATTAATCAAAATTCTTTCAGGTAAACCCTGGGATCCTAACAACTTCAACACTGACAAAATTCCAAAGTTTTCCTCATCAAACAATTTTTTCATATCCGATCTTTCATTCTTGTAACCGGGGCATTCTAACAAAAAATCGGTGAAACTTTCATCATCCATACGACACTTATCACATATTCCATAGAGAAATTGCACCATACCCAGCAAAAGTGGATGGGACTGTAACGAAAAAATTTAACATTAGGACTTTGACATTAAATTACCGGCGTTTTATCACCATTCTGAGCCAGGGACTTGCTGGAATGTTAATTGGGCTATTCCTTAACCGTATAATTCTATTTTTGCAAAAGAGTTTCCATGGAAGTAAGAGTTTGAAGGCCTTAAAGTTTGTTAACAAAGAAGGAGTCTCATCCTATTGGTCAATTATGACACATTTTTTTCAAATCCGCTCATCGCCAACCAATAGGATTCGAGACTCCCTTTTTGTATTCAAACTTTGAAGCCTTCAAGCTCTTAATTCCATTGAAACTCTTTTGCAAAACCAGAATTATACGGTTCAGAAATAGCCTAGCCCAATTAACATTTTATTTCATTTTTTCATTCATCAATTTAATTTCAAAGTTGAAAGTCCTATACCTCCCAATGTTAAATTTTGTTCTTATTATCCCGTGATGATGAGTAGCGATATCCGCTTTCATCGGGTAGGGAGCAATCTCTGTATTACCCTTTCATCATCATCCTAAGGTTTATACCCACCTATTTAAACTTTAAAAACTCTGGGGTGTTTCGAGCAGCGTTGTGATACGTTAAAATACGACCGCCTGACGACGACCAAACTAGAGCCGGCAACGGCGCGCAAAAAGAGAAATCTTCATCACTACCAATCTACCATAAAGGCGGTAGATTTAAACTATCTGAACATGCAACAAACAGTCTAGAGTCCCATCCTGGAACCCATGATGCTGGGTGGAAGGAACCCAGGATGCCCAGGTGCTGACAAATCCAAAGAAGATGTCCCGATGATGTCCCCTGACTTTTGGCCAGCTGGAATTCTGGTGAGAACATTTTATGAACCAAGGCCGATAATTTCTCCCCCTAGCGTTGTGTCTGGCCAAGGTGGTCTTTTTGAGGACTAATAAATGTGCGATAAACTCTGTAAATCGTTGTTTAATTGCCATTCTATTAACTTACTTACTTAAAGTTGTTCAGCACCATCCGGCAGTCTGCCGGCAGTTGGCCTGCCTGTTCGATGCCCTCTGTTTGTTTGATGAGTTTGCAGTTGGTTGAATCTGTTGTTGTTTTCTTCCCAGAACTTATCAACTCTGTTTTTGAAGCTGTTTATATTTGGTGCCTGGATGGCATATTCTGGCAGGCTATTCCAAGTGTCGACTGCACGCGTCGAGAAAAAGTTTGCCCGAGCTCTTTTTCTGGCTTCTGGCTTGTATACTTTTTCTGAGTGGCCTCTGGTTCGGCTTGTAGCTGGTTTCCTGAAGAACTTTTCGAACGGCAGATTCTCTATTTTGGATTTCATTTTGAAAATCTGGATGGCGTCTCCTCGCTTACGTCTGTATGATAAACTCGGCAACTCGAGCGTTTTCAGGCGGTCTTCATATGGCTTCCCTTTTAGGCCTGGCATCATTCTAGTTGCTCTGCGTTGAACCTTCTCCATGGCTGTGCAGTCCCCGATGTAGGATGGCCCCCAGGCGATATTGCCGTATTCCATGATCGGACAGACAAGACTTTTGTACAGCTGGGTGAGGGTCGTCCTGCTGAAGTACTTGAAAGATCGATGGAGCAGGGACAGTATCCCATTGGCTTTGTTGACTGCTGCGTTAGTTTGGAGGTAAAATTTGAGTTCATCGTCAATGATGATGCCCAGGTCTTTTTCCTTGTCTTCAACTGGCATAGTGTGTGTTTTGCCCAGCTTGTCTCGAATTGTTAGATAAGGGGGGAGGCTATTTTCTGGTCTTCCAATCCACATTACTTTGCACTTCATGATGTTGAGTTTGAGGCCGAGATTTGAAAGGTTTGCAGTGAAAAGGTTTATATCTCTTTGCAGAGTGTCTACATCGTCTTGGCTGCTGTATGTACGGTAGATCTTTGAGTCGTCTGCATAGATTTTGTGGGGGCTGCTTAGCCCTGTAGTGGCAGAGTTTATATGTAGTAAGAAAAGCGTGGGTCCAAGGGTGCTGCCCTGGATAACACCGCTTTCTACATAACTTCGCTCGGAGAGACTTCCATTGATTCTTGTTTGCTGGGATCGGCTTTTGAGGAAATCCTCTATCCAGATGGTAAAGGAGGGTGCCAGGTTGAAAAGTTTGAGCTGGTTTAGTAGCTCTGGGTGAGGGACTGAGTCGAAGGCCTTTTCCACATCAAAGAATACTGTCAGAACAGACTTTCCGCTCTCAATCGCTTCAGTCCAGTCATTCAGAGCTTCTAGAAGTGCAGTTGTGGTACCCTTTCTTGGAAGAAAACCAAATTGGTTAGGGTTGATCAAGTTATTTTCCAGCACATGTTCAATAATGCCATCTCTAAAGATTCCCTCCATGAGTTTACAAACCAGGCTTGTCAAGCTGATGGGTCTGTAATTTTCAGGCTTGGTTTTAGAACCTTTCTTGAAGATCGGGGTTACTGTAGCTATCTTCCAATCAGTGGGTAGCTTCCCCTGCTCTAGTGAGAATTGGAATATATGCGAGAGTGGCTCTTTGAGTTGTTCTTTTCCCTCTGTTAGCCATTTGGCATGGATACCATCAGGTCCGGGAGACTTGTCGGGCTTCAGTTTGTTAAGTTGGTTTAGAACATGTGCTGGGGTGATTTTGATCTCCTTCATCTGGGGGCTGTTGTGGGGGCTACTGTGTTGGCTATTGCTGGTGGCTGTTTTGGTTGGTGTGGCTGTCTGGGAGGAGTATACGGAGCTGAAGAGGTCGTTGAGAAGTTGTGCTTTTTCTTTGTCTTCTGACACAGTGCCACCATCCTTGTTGACCCGGTCTGGCACTCCTTGGCGAGATGTGCGCACGAGGTCAAACTTTCGGCAACTCACAATCTGCTCCGCCGTATAGCGAGATTTGCTCCTAGCGGGCCTTCGTCCTCGACACGCAACAGGGGGGTCACTCAACTGCAGTCCCGCGACACAATATAGCGGCTGTCAAAGCCCTTTGCGATGATTGTGATGTGGTATTTCTACAAGAGACAATGCTAATTGTTTTTTATTCTAATTTTTTGGATGGTATTCATGCAGATTTTGTTTCATTTGCTGTTTGTGCGACAAAGGCTAACGAGGCACTGCTTCGCGGTAGGCCTAAGGGTGGTCTGGCTGTATTGTGCCGTAAGAGGTTAAGTTCCCTTCTTTCTTTCCCTATTCCTTCTGATGATAGACTTCAGCCTGTCTGCATTCAAGTGGATGGAGTCAGTTGCCTTTTTGTAAACGTTTATTTACCATTTTGTTCGGGTGAAAATCTTCCCGAATTTTCTCTGTATTTGGGTAAGTTGGTTTCCTTTTTGAGTATATACTTTTTGATATATTTGTTTTGTGGGTGATTTTAACTCAAATTATACTGTGGATACCGTTTTTAGCCATGAATTAAAAGAAATGATATCTGAGAATGATATGGTTTATAGTGACGCAGTGTTCTTAGAGCCGTCTACGTTCACATACATGTCCCACACAGGGAGTACGTCGTGGCTTGACCACCTTGTGAGTTCAAATGCGTTACACCAGTTGATTTGTTATGTTGGTGTGAGATATGATATATTTGGGTCTGACCACTTTCCGGTTGTGTTTGATATTATGTGTGATTCTCGTTCACAGGAAATCCCGTGTGTTCAGCCTTCTGTCCCTCTGCCCCCAGCGGTTGATTGGGAGGGAGCAAGTTTGGCCCAGGTGGTGGCATATGGTATGGAGGTTGAGAGGAGGATTCTTGGACTTGATATTAATTATATTTTCCATTGTAATTCTTCCCTTTGTACCAACCATGTACATACTAATGGGCTTGCGGTCTTGTACTGTACTATTATTTCTATCCTAATGGTTAGTGCTTGTCATACTCTCCCTCTTCGTGTGTTTGTTTCTCATTTTGAATAAGCGAAGGGAACTTATCCCCGGGTAGAATCGACATGTTCGCCAGCATTATTAAGCCGCTAAGGACGCGTTTCTAGTGTGGGTAAATGGGGGGCGGTGCATCGGTGATGAGAGTGACTCTAGAAGGAAGTTTCTACATGGAGTGTTTCGTAGTTCTCTCCGTTGCTGTAAAAATAATGGTGAGAGTTTGAGAACTTCAGCGCTGGCTTGGTGCCTCAGCTCTCTCAAGTTTCATATGTTTTGGAATTAAGTGTCGGCATCTAAAAAGACGTGTACAGCAAAAGCCTCGGACAAAATCGGTAATGCAATTGGTCCTCGTGCTAATGCTGAGCTTTGGCGGAGCCATTTCATGCAGTGTTCACTTCATTTACCTCCGACAGTGACGCCGCAAAATCCCGTGCGTTTTCGAAACCTCTACTTGACTCAGCAAAGCAGCTTATAACGATTGAATGTGTTGTTAAATCGTTGTCTGGGCTTTCTGGTAGCAAGTCTGGTAGTTTAGACGGAGTGACTGCGAATCATCTAAAGCACGGAGGCCCTTCTTTACTGTGCGTGCTGTCACTTTTGTTTAACGGTTTTCTAAACCACAGTTTTGTGCCCGATTCTTTGACAGAAGTGTGCCTTGTGCCTGAACCGAAATCTAGTGTCGGCGACATGACTTCTCTCAGCAACTACAGGCCAATAGCCTTGGCGGCGGTTGTGTCGAAGCTGTTTGAGAAGTGTGTGTATGATTTAATCTTGCCACAAGTGGATTCTTCATTTTATCAGTTCGGATTCAAGGAAAAATCCTCGACCGTGTTTTGTATATTTATTCTTAAATCAGTGATCCAATATTTTTGAATGTTTTCTAGCCCGGTGTTTGTGTGCTTCATCGATGCGAAAGCAGCATTTGACCGAGTAAACCATGAAAAGTTGTTTGACAAAATGAGTGAAAAAGGAGTGGATGTACGAGTAATTGGTACCCTGCATCATTGGTTCAAGGTGCAGAAATTCAGGATTAAATGGAGTGGCTTTTTTAGTCAGCCATTTAGTGTACAGAACGGAGTACGAAAAGGAGGGGTACTCTCACCTCCACTGTACAATCTGTACGTTGATGAACTGAACATCTTGCTTTCTAGCACAGGAGTTGGCTGTTTCATCAACAATACATGCTTTAATAACATAAGCTATGCAGATGATCTCCTGATCCTGGCTCCAACTGTGGCTGCTCTTAACCTTCTGCTGGGCGATTGTGATCGTTTTGCCTGTGAAAACGATATAGTTTTTAACACAAAGAAGACGCTTTGTATGGCGTTCATCCCACGGAACTTGAAGCTGAAACACATTCCCGATGCCCTTCTGTCTGGAGTACCTTTGGGTTTCGTCAGTTCCTTCAAATACCTTGGTTACACTTTTACTTCAACCATGAGTGACGAAACGCACGTTGCTGCTGTCTCCAGGTCTTTGTGCTCCAGAGCAAACATACTTATTCGTAAATTCGGGAAATGTGAGCTTGCAGTTAAAGATTTCCTTTTCAGGTCATACTGCACAACTTTGTACTGCCTTGCGTTTGTGCAGAGTATACCCTCTAAATGCGAGAACAGGTTTCAGGTTCTTTATAACAATTCCTTCCGGTGGCTTCATGGTCTTCCCTGGAATTGCAGTGCCTCTGGTATGTTTGTTGGTGGTGTCTACCTTCGTTTGGGGAGCTTAAGAGGAAAGCTGTGTTTTCGGTTCAGTCTAGGATCCTCAGCTCGACTAATCCGCTCCTTTTGGTGCTTTCTGGGCCTTACTTTAGGCTCTCTCTTCCGCTGTGGAAGGAGTGGACACATGTGCTTTATGCGGTCCCGGCAGAGAGTTAATTCTTTGCTGTTGTTTTTTGCTTTTATGTTGTTCTTGTCGTTATTTCTGTATGTATGGCCCTTGTTGGTCTTTAAAGAAATAAAATAAAATAAATAAATAAATAAAGAAGAAGAACAGTCTGGGGCCCAAGCATCAAAATGTGAAAAGTAGCTTTCCGGTTGGGGGCAGCTGATTCGATTATGGATTGTAGGTAAATCGACCACGCTGATTTCGAATCTGGGCGGGATACTGGGATCAGACATGCGCTAAAGATGTGACGCACCAACACTCAAATTCGGATGTCTTGGCGTTCCATTTCATGTTTCTAAAGCAGATCGAAAACTATTATCGGCTAACCAGGTACGTTGAATCCAGCTCTGACTAACAACTATCCTTCAGAGACAACGGAAAAGTTGATTTAGGCAAACACCCTTTAATTAAGTCTTACGGTGAAAGAGGAAATTTATTAAAACCATATTTGCAAAAGTTGGCCCTGTCAACCTTCATATTTAATCACAGATGAGCAAGGCTTCGAAATCCTCTTCTTCCTCGTCTATTACAATGACATTGACACATTTCCCCCAGATGCGCATAGTAAATCACGAGATCTCTCGGTTACATCACATGAGCATTTTTGCTGCATGATTTCTTGCAGGCACAAAAAACACCGACCACACTGTCTGGCAAATATGGCCCATCAGTTGCCACTGATTTCACTCCCCTACCTATCTCATCGTCCCATCCGTTGTCCAGTGGGTTTAAAAAGACAGGTCTAGGGTCGTGAGCTTGCATCTACATGGAAAACTGCAAAATGCACGCAGCCAGTGAAAAAAAAATGATCTGTCGGTGGGTGGCAGCCACATGAGCTCCTTTTTGCGTGGCAAAAGATGTATGCGGAGATCGTTTTTATGCAACTCTTCAGCCGTTTCATAGCATGGCTGTCAATCTGCTTTAAAAAGACAGAGAAGTTTTCTCTGATTTTTTATGTCTTGTAAACACTACCATCATTTACACTTTGGTTCAATATTCATCACAAGTTCCTCAAGCATTTATCGAGGTACGTGGCCTTCTCTGCAACAAGATCACGGCCCCTGCGTCCGAAAGCAAGAAGAATATCTCCCTCAGTTAGTGCACAAACATGTCCAATTCTTATGTTAACGCTCCTTGACGCTCCAGAAACTCTGCGAAGTTGAGACTCTGGCCTCCCTTTCCTTTTACGTTCTTTTGCAGGTAAAAGAGGAAAGTGTCAGCATATGAAACTTTGAGACCTTAACTGTAGGACCATGGGACTAGGAGTTGATGTTGATGTCCTAGTTGGACAGTGTCAGAAGTCCCATCAGCTAACAAGACTGAGGACTTAGAAGTGGAAAAAAACTTCTTCCTGCAAGTTCCATGCAACACACAATCACAAAAATCATGTTTTGACATTGCAGTCATGAGCTTTTTTGCTGCAAATCACTTAGCTTATCTAACTCTTTAGCCTGTGACAAAGGAGCGATGTCAGTTGTTTGGCACAAATACACATAGAAAAGTCGATCAGTTTTCTCTTTTATGGGCTGTTGGCAAACCGCATCCATTTTTGGCAAACCATAACCATCTACAATCTCTTCTTCCACTGATTAAAGATTGAGAAACCCCTTGATAAACTTTTCATGATATTTGGACTTCTCACTGCATGCCACCAAAGATTTAGGTGCTGCCATTGTAGTCATAAGATGCCTATAGTGCCTGTCTCTTACTGTCTTCAGTGTATCACTGACCTTGTCCAGGACTCAAGCCTCTGATAAAGGAAGAATATCCATGTTTGGCACAAAATAAGAAGTCAGATTTCTCCTCTTTCTTTGGGCTATTTGCAATCCGGACCTTCTTCTTGGTCAGTTGATCCATTCAGTTTCAAAACATTCAAAGAAAAAAATATGTTACAACACCATAGGTACTTAGATATTATATTATTAACAAACCTTGCAATTACGGAGGAGTTTACAGTCATTAAAACAAATATAATGCAATAATTTGTTGATTTTTAGCTTGGCTAACTAGTGGCAAACAAAGACCATAAGATTTCTCAGAAAAAAAAGAAAATAAACAATACAAACACATATTAGGCGCTCGACATGGTTAACCCTTCATAATAATGGAGATTTTTGCAAGTAAACTTTATTCTGACTACCATAGAGTGCATAGCAGCTAATATCAGGGTTCTGTAGTTTTCCCTGTACTAATGATCAAACAACAGGATATGAAAATATGTCTGCTGACTAGTCGGAGACTCACAGCATCTAGGTTATTCACTAAGCTACTGATTTACTGTAACCCGACTTTGCTACTGAGCTTCTCAGCCTTTTTAGCTGTTCAAATTAGTTGAGTTATCATAATTTAATTAAAAAATGGAAATAGCCATGTGGCATGGCCGACAAGCGTCAAATATCCGTACAGTATGTACAGTGAACAGGGGCGTCACAACTGGGGGGGGGGGGGCATCCAAATGTAAATATTCCTTCAGCCCAAGCTGATTGCGAGCTATATTTGATGGTGCAAAACGGACACGTCAGCTGAATTTTATTGGAGGTATATTTATGCCCTTCTTGGCAAGGGTCCTCTTCAGGCTCAACACCGCTCAAGCTGGAAAAACGAACTTGTGGGAAACGTATCCGTTTTGCACGATCAAATATCCTCCAAATGTGTTCAGCCAGTCTGGTTGGTTCGGACAATCTTTGCCTGCCGATACCCCATAAAAACTGAAACTGAGTTGGAAAAATACAGAAGATATTATCAGAATCCTTATCCTGTTATTTGTTAACATAATTAATTATCAAAATTGAGAAAAATTAATGCTAAAAAGGGTAAGCCACAACCAAAGAAAAGCAGTTCGTAGAATTGTCTACAAGAAAGTAAAAGATAAAAAAAGTTTTTGTTTAATGAATGTAATATTTACGATGTTTTCAGGGAGGGAAGAAAAACGCGAATTCATCCTTGTGAAGTTTAGTTTGGGAAAAGGTCAAACCAATGTGTTTCTTATGTGAGAAAGTTGGTGAAGAAGGGAGGTTGTTTGAAAGAAAATAGGTTGAGGGGCATGAATGTATTCTTTCTGCGAGACAGTAGGACTAAAATCATCTTTCTGTAGAATCTTTACTGAAATAAGTTTGAAGTTACCAGCCCCTGTAATTGCTAGGTTAACTGAAAGTACAAATGAGGGATTTTCATTTTAATGCAACTTCGGCAATTGAAACATGTGTTTTTTTTTAGTTTTGTATATTCCTTTTAGGTGTAATATTACCATTTCCACGTTTTAATATGTTTGAATAAATTCGATTAAAAAATAGCACATTAAATATAATGTCCGAACCAACCCGGGGCCTGTCCGAATCAACCCCATGGGTACGGGGTTGGTTCGGACAAATTGAAAAACAGAAAAAAATGTTTCCTAAAAAACCTGATGGAGAAAAAAATCTGAAAAAATTACCAGCTATTCTCCCAAACATTCTACACGTTTGACAACAAAAACGATGTAAATCCGCTAAGAAATGGCGGCCTAGCAAGAAAAGGAAAATTAGTGTCCGGGTCAACCTTGAGCTCCCCTACTTTGACCCAACGGATCCTCACACTAAGTTTGAACAAACTATCTATCTCAATCCCTTCCAGAGTTTTCGTGCTAACAGACAGACGGGCTGATAGACTTTACCAAGTTATAGGTATCCCGTCACTGGTATTGTGGGATTCCAAAAACCCCTCGCACTATTTACTCTTCAACTTACAGCATTTTAAAATATTTGGATGCGGTACTTTAAAACTAGGCTATGCTTTCAACAAATAACCCACGGTTTTGGCTGTTTTAATCCTTTTCCGAGACCATTGAATTGTAGCGAAGACAGGGAAACAGTTTACATAACCGTTTTTATGGCACTTGAGCATACTCAAGTGCCATATAGCGATCGTAATTTCTGTCGGTCTGTCTGTCTGTCGTTCTGTCGTTCTGTCGCTCTGTCGTTCTGTCGGTCTGTCCAGGTTTTGCTATAGTTTGGGCACTTCCACACAAGCTAGGACGATGAAACTTCACAGGCATATCAGGGACCCGACCAGATCAACTTACAAATAATCACTTCCCCAATCCAACTTTCCCCGGATCCGGGAGTCCGGAAACTATAAAGTAAAACGGGAGCAAAAAGTAAAACGTGAGCAAAATAAAGCGCTGGCCGAACGCGGGATCAAACCAGGAACCTTTGGGTTGCCAGTCCAGTCCAGTATTCTACCACTGAGCCATGCGACGATGTATCAAAGAGCGAATGCGCGAATAATAAGGGTTTAAAGATGGTCAGTCAAACAAATCTAGTGAAATGCTTTGCAGGAATATCAGCGAACCGACCAGATTAACTTGGATATAATCATATTCCGGATCCGATCATAGTGGGGGGAGTGGAGGGATGGGAAATCCGGAAACTATTAACATGCATAACTTTGGAAAGGGTAATCAGACATACGTGAAACTTGAGCTTTGTGTTGCCAGTCCAGTTTTCTACCACTGAGCCATGCCATGATGTATAAAAAGCGAATGCGAGAATAGATAGGGGTTTAAAGATGGTCAGTCCAAGTCAAAAAAATCTAGTGAAACGCTTAGCAGGAATATCAGGGAACCGACCAGATTAACTTGGATATAATCATATTCCGGATACGATCATAGTGGGGGGAGTGGAGGGATGAGAAATCCGGAAACGACGGTCTGTCCCGGTTTTGCTAGTTTGGGCACTTCCACATAAGCTAGGACGATGAAACTTGGCAGGCGTATAAGGGACCGAACCAGATTAACATGGAAACAATCACTTCCCCGATCCGGCCAGCGTGGGGGGAGGGGGTGGAGCAACAAGAAATCCGGAAACTACTAACATGCATAACTTTAAAACGGGTAATCGGACTTGCGTGAAACTTGACATATGTCAAGAACAATTGCCGATAACTGGGGGGGGGGGGGGGGGGGCTGGAGGGGGGCACCCAAAACCTCGTGAAACGCTTCCACATAAGCTAGAACGATGAAACTTGGCAGGCGTGTTGGGAAACCGACCAGATTAACTTGGAAATAATCCCTTCCCCGATCCAGCCATCTTGGGGGCAGTGGAGGGATGGGAAATCCGGAAAGTAGTAGCACGCCTAACTTTTGAACGGGTAATCAGATATGCATGAAACTTGACATATGTCAAGAACAAGTGCTTCAGAAGCTCAATTTCAAATCCGGACCAGATCCGATAACTTGGGGGGGGGGGGGCTGGAGGGGGCACCGGAAATCTCATGAAACGCTTCCACATAAGCTAGGACAATGAAATTTGGCAGGCATATCAGGGAACCGACCAGAAGAACTTGGAAATAATCACTTTCCCCATCCGGCCATTGTGGGAGGAGTGGAGGGAATGGAAATCCGGAAACTAGTAACATGCATAACTTCGGAACGGGTAATCAGACATGCATGAAACTTGACATATGTCAAGAACGAGTGCTTCAGATGCTCAGTTTCAAATCCGGACCAGATCCGATCACTGGGGGTTGGAGCTGGAGGGGTAACCGGAAATCTGGTGAAACGCTTCCAAATAAGCTAGTACAATAAAACTTGACAGGCATATGAGGGAACCAACCAGATTAACATGGAAATAATCGCTTCCCCGATCGTGCTATCGCGGGGGGGGTGGAGGGAAGGGGAATCCGGAAACTAGGAACATGCATAACTCTGGAATGGATAATCGGACATGCATAAAAGTTGACAAGTGTGAAGAACAAGTGTCTCAGATTTTCAGTTTCAAATCTGGACCAAATCCGAAGAGAGGGGGATTAGAGGGGGGGGACCGGAAATGTCGTGAAATGCTTAGGGTCGATGGATCGGGATGTCACAGTAGAGGGGTTGGAAGGGGTTTTCCCGGATTTCCGGTGATCACGAGTTAGGGTACTTCCACATGTACTAGGACCGTGAAACTTGGCAGACATATTAGGTACTCTTCCAGATCAACTTGAAAATAGTTCTTTTCCCGATCCGATGATCATGGGGGAGAATCTATTGACATGCATAACTTTGGGACAGGTGATCAGACGTGCATGAAACTTGTCAAGTGTCAAGAACAAGTGACTCAGATGATCAATTTCAAGTCTGGAACGGATCTGATAACATCGGGAGGAGCTGAGGGCGGGGGGAGAAATCTCTTGAACCGCTTAGAGTCGAGAGATCGGGATGGGACTTGGAGGGAAGAACAAGCATAAGCCATAGATACATTGTAGAGGCTTAACGGCCTGCCATTCAATTTGCAAATATATTGTTATTATCATTATTATTATTGACAAAACATGACCGATCGTGTCACAGTGGGGGGAGTTGGAGGGGGTTTTCCATAATTCCGATGATCACGAGTTAGGGTACTTCCAGATGTGCTACGACCGTGAAACTTTGCAGGCATGTTAGGGACTCTATTAGATTGGCGTGAAAATATAGTCCGATCCCCCGATCCGATCATCGTTGGAGGAAGATACAGTTGTCAATGAGTGGTATAACCATTTCAGATCTACTAGATCAAGCCCATTTTCTGATGAAATGAATATCGGGAGAGAGATCCAGCCTTGAAAACTGCAAACCGTATCTGACAAACATGCTAACTTTTCTTACAAGTGCCATATGAGCTTTCAGCTCTTGTTGGGATCCCAAAACGTAAGTGGAGCAAAAATTGTCCGTCTGTCCGTCCGTCTGTCATCACGATAACTCTCGATGAGAATGAGATATTTTGATGAAACATGGTGTGAGGATTCTTCGAGTCCAGGCAAAGGTCTAGTTCGTAGATGGGCCCGATAGCTGCATAGAAGGGTTTCAAATTAAGGGGCGAAAAAAATATTTTTTAAAAGCTGGTGAGATAGTCGATTAAGGGGCAAGACAACATGTTGAACAAGGATATGAAAACCATTTTCTCGCCGGACAAGTAGTTCACCCGGAATCCGGCCAAACCCGGAAAGTTTGTTAAAAGTAAAAGTTTTATCTGAAGTTGATTAGATGTCCGATTTAGGGGTAAGGAGACATGCTGAATCCGAATATGTTAATAATTTTGTCGTCGGACAAGTAGATCGCCCGGAATCCAGCAAAAACCGGAAAATTTGTCAACATTAGTTTGATTGTTTTATCTGAAGTTCATTAGAAATTTGACATATGGGTAAGGAGATACGCTGAATCCGTTTTTGAACGTCAATTTTTTGCAAGACAAGTAGTTCGCCTCGAATCCGGCTGAAACTGGAAATTTGTCAGAAGTAAGGCAGGAACTTTCGTCAAAGTAGATATAACGCAGGCTATAGGTGTAACACACACATGCTGAATCCATATTTGAACTTGGTCTTTTCAGATGATTACCATTTGCCCTAATCTGTTTCTAAAATTTATTAGTAAAGTGCTCAAGGAGTCTGGTGAAGCCTGGACCTCTAAGACCCGATTGTCTGGATCAAATATTAAATTTTGGGGATCCCGTCGAAACCTTTGGTCTTGTTTCTAATGGAAAAACTTGTCGCAGACAAGCGCCGACAGCGGGATAGACATCGAAGGTAGCAAAACACTGCAAGTGAGGAAATCAGGGTTTTTTTGTTAGAGGGGTTAGAATGTACCGTCCGAAATTTGGGTATCCGGGTTTAGAAATATATCAATACGATACCTGCAAGAACATAGGCCGTGGGGTCATGATTTATGTCGTCACTGTACATGACAGGTAGGGGAAGTAATTGCAGAACCTGTACTATTGCTGTATTCCGCCTGTACCATGCACAACCACTCCTCCTCGATGTTTGTGTAGGTTTGGTATAATTTCACGTACCCATAAATGAGAAAAAAGACTCTTAAAGGACCCATCGGGTCAATAATCCTATTCCGTACTCTTTCCGTAATCGTCCGTTTGTTGTTATATTTTTTTTCCATTACCGTCATGCGGTACCATTTTTATAACCATAGCCTATCAGGTTCCCGAGAGAGAAACCGTATGCTGTTTTTTTCCGTTTTATCGTCGGGAGATAAGCCGATAGAAAGTATATATAAAGTATATTTAAAACCCTACACAGTGCCAATATTGTTCGAACTCCTAGTGAAAAGTAAACCAGAATTACACCAGACAATTCAGAAGTACTTGGTAACTAAAACTTTTCTCGCACAGAATAAACTTTTTTTTTAACAAGAAGAAAGTGAACAATATTAGCTAAAACAGGTAATGTAGATAGAAATTTTGCAGCATGAAAAATAAACTAGAACTAAATTGTTCGAATTTAGAAGTCTAGGGCTCCAGTCTCAGACTGGCCTCGCAGACAAACCGGGACCCACATGGTTGGGCCTCATGGTGAAAAGCAAATAAAACCGAATTTCTAATTTGGCTAGGCTTCAGGAGCACTTTTGTCTTTTTAGTTCACTACTTATTAATTAGCTAAAATGGAAACACCATTTATTTTTTGCACGCTAAGGTACTCGATCAAGGTCCAGTTCTTTGCTCGTTTTAGTTTGCCCTTCCTGGTTGTAGTATTCTTTCCTGCTTTTCTCTTGCCTTTCCTTTCCTGCTTTTAGTCGATCCCATACACGACCGATGATCATCCGAATATTAGCCTGTGTCTGCCTATTTCGGGCCTATTTACTATATTGTGGTGTCCAGTAGAAGGTCGTAGCTCACAACCCTTCGTCAAATGGTTCGAATGCATTCGAAGCTTCTATATCTCTTGGATCGTCCATCGTCAAATCAACAGACTCTCTACGGTGGGTCGGCATAACGTTCAAATCTTCATTGTCAAAGTTTTGCTCTTCGGTTCTTCAAGAAGTCTATAAATCAATCCGTAGCGCCTATGGGCGCATCGTCCCCAACCGGGGGCGCTATAATCGTAAAGCATTGGGAAATTTGTACAGCACCTTCTGCGCTCCTTCTATACTATTTCGTTCTGGCGTCACTCATGTTCTGCGAAAGAAGGAGATTAAAAAGATGAGATCATGTTATTTTAAAAATGCGAAGCACCTGCTCCACTTGTCGAAATTATGTCATAGCCATACATTGACGGAGAAATTCAAGATGCAAGTGTGACCCTTTTGGATGTTTCCTCATCGCTTTCAAAAATCATGGACAACAGGGCCCGACCAGCGCACGACGTCGTCCACTGCTTCCCGACCGAAGATTGAAAATGAAGTGTCTTTTTCTGCGTGTTTATGTGTTTTGTTTATTTTCTTCATTTACTCCGCCTTTTCAAAATGGTGGGTCATAAGTAAATTACTTACTTATTACTTACTGCAATTTATCGCAAACTATGCCTATAGAAATAACTCGTAGTTTTTGTTTTTGGGTAGGGGGCTGGGGGTAGCGGTTTTGACATACCTTGTGTCGTCGGAATATGTATAACATAGTGAAAAGTGCTATCCCTTTAGAATTTGTTTAGTAGCCTATTGTCAAGGTGTCGATGATGATCGATGGCAGTTACGATTATTCTGTATTCTGTTTATTAGTACATAATCACGGAGACAAATTTTACTTTTTCCATTGGAAAGAAGCAAAAGTGTATTCTCGGTTTGGTGTTCCACAGTTTGCCCCTTTGGGAACGGATGATCTTGCTCAGCTTTTAAAGAATTCATCAGCTCAGTCGTTCTCGCGGCTTAAAAGGTCGACGGTAAACCTGGAAGGGACCTGGAGCCCCGCAGAGATAAATTGGAACTCTTTCTAAATGGCTGGAGAATACAGCCTACTTTGCATAACGGCCAAAAAACAGCGCGGTCAATATGGGCGGAGTTCAGTTCAGTCCGTGCTCATCTTTTGTGACTGACGGTACTGTGTTAGGTTTGTGAAACATCGATAAGTGAGGAATTTGCGCATGGTAGTTGCAAGGGGGGAGTTTCTGTGACCAAAAACCAGAGTTAAGTTGACATATTGACTTGTATTTTATATGTCATCGCTAATTTTGACTGGATTAAAGCCAGGCTTCACCTTTCATTTCTTCCAGAAATCCGGAATGGGGAAGAAAAGCCAAAATAAAAACTTTTGGAAGTCCGGGGTTTTGTACAATCTAGTTATCTAGAGTTATGATTAATGGAATCTCAAGATATCTTTGAATCTGGAAGGTGAAATTTAGCTTTTACAGATGGATTATGTGGTTTATAAAGGCAGTGTCTATCGTTCCCCTATCTCGGAATCGATACTCCACACGCTATTGTTTCCCGTTTGTCGGGGAATCGATGTGTCAGGAGCTAATATTCCCCGACAGATCGAGGAATCCACTTGCCCAGGGCTAATGTTCCCCGCCAAGGCGGGGAATCAATGTGCACTGGGCTAACATTCCCCGAGTACTCGGGGAATCGAAGTGTCCAGAGCTAATGTTCCCTCATAATCAAATGATCGATCTAGAGATCGGGGAATCGACGTGTGAGGGGCTAATGTTCCCCGACATCCCAATAATCAATTTTTAGATCGGGGAACTCAAGTGCGAGGGACTAATGTTCCCCGACATGCAAATATTGATTTTGTTGAGTTCTGGTCGGGGAATCGAAGTGTCCAGAGCTAATGTTCCCTCATAATCGAATAATCGATTTACAGATCGGGGAATCGAAGTGTGAGGGGCTAATGTTCCCCGATATGCAAATACTGATTTTGTTGAGTTGAGGTCGGGGAATCCAAATGCCAGGGGCTAATGTTCCCTCATAATCAAATAATCGATTTTGAGGTCCGGGAATCCAAGTGCCAGGGGCTAATGTTCCCCGATGAGCAATTATGGGTGTTGGAGTCGCGGAATCGAAGTTTCATTGGCTACTGTTCTCCACCATGGAAACACTGATTTTGCTGAGTTGAGGTGGGGGAATCAAAGTGCCAGGCCATTTGATTATGCGGGAACATTAGCTCTGAATGATTCGATTCCTCGACCTCCAAAACCATCATTGCTTATCGGGGAGCATTAGGTCCTGGCAAATGGATTCCCCGACCTAAACTCAACAAAATCAATATTTGCATGTGGGGGAACATTAGCCCCTCACACTTCGATTCCCCAATCTCAAATTGATTATTTGATTATGAGGGAACATTAGTCCCTGCCATTTGGATTCCCCGACCTCAACTCAACAAAATCAATATTTGCATGTCGGGGAACATTAGCCCCTCACACTTCGATTCCCCGATCAAAAATTCGATAATTTAAATATCGGGGAACATCAGCCCCTGGCATTTGGATTCTCCAACCTCAACTCAACAAAATGCATGCCGCGGAACATTATCCCCTGGCATTTGGTTCCCCGACCTCAACTCAACAAAATCAATATTTGACTGTCAGGGAACATTAGCCCCTCACACCTCGATTCCCCGATCTCTAAATCGATTATTTGATTATGAGGGAATATTAGCTCTGACACTTCAATTCCCCGAGTACTCGGGGAATGTTAGGTCAGGGCACACCGATTCCCCGACTTGGCGAGGAAGATTAGCCCTGGTCAAGTGGATTCCCCGATCTGTCGGGGAACGTTAGCTCCTGACACATCGATTCCCCGACAAACGGGGAACAATAGCGTGTGGAGTATCGATTCCCAGATAGGGGAACGATAGACACTGCCGTCTATAAAGCCTACAGTTGTGTTTCAGCTGTTGGACAGCTTGTCTTTTTTTTTTTTATAATTCAGGAATTTAGGATATTCTAAAAAGCATTCAAAATCATCGACGTTACCGGAAGGCTTGGATTTTTCAAGGTCCGAAAAGGGGCTTCTACAAAAATAAAAATAAATCCTACCATAACTTGTATTTGTAAGTTCCCATTCCTACCAATAGTTAATGTCGTTATTGTTATTAAATTGGTGCGAAGGTGGTAGTTTTTGGGATCCCAAAACGTAAGTGGAGGGATACCTATGACATCGCAAAAGTTGTCCGTCCGTCCGTCCCTCTGTCCGTCTGTGCGCACTATAACTCTCGAAGGGAATGAGATATTTTGATGAAACTTGGTGTGAAGATTCTTTGGGTCAAGAGTAAGTTCAAGTTCGTAGATGGGCTCTTTAGCCCTACATTTAGAGGTGGGGCAGGGGGTTTAAATTAAGGGGCAAATGAATATTTTTAAACAGATAATGTGATAGTTGATTATGGGGTAAGACGACATGCTGAACACGATGATGAAAACCATTTTGTCATCGGACAAGTAGTTCGATCGGAATCCGGCCAAAACCGGAAAGTCTGTTAAAAGTAAAAGTTGTATTTGAAGTTGATTAGATGTTTGATTTGGGGGTAGGAAAACATGCTGAACTCGAAGGTGAAAACCATTTTCTTGCCGGATACGTAGTTCGCCCGGAATCCGGCCAAACCCGGAAAGTTTGTTAAAAGTAAAAGTTTTATTTTGAGTTGATTAGATGTTCAATTTAGGTTTAAGAAAATATGCTGGACACTTCTGTGAAAACAATTTTCTACCCGGACAAGTAGTTCGCCCGGAACCCGGCCGAAACCGTAAAATTATTAAAAGTTGAAGTTTTGTTTGTAGTTGATTAGATATCCGATTTAGGGGTAAGAAGAGATGCTGAATCCATGTATGACAATAATTTTTTACCTGGACATAATTTCGACCGGAATCCGGCTGGAGCCGGAAAATTTGTTATAAGTTAAATTTTTATTTGAAGTTGATTAGATGTTCAGTATGGGGAAAGAAGATACGCTGAGTTCGTTTTGAGCTTTTATTTTTTCGCCGGACAAGTAGTTCAAAACAGATATGACTTATAGGGGTAACACACACATGCTGACTCCATATCTGAACTTGGTTTTCTCAGATGATTAGCTATTCGGCCTTAATAGGTTTCTGAATTTTAATAGTAAAAACGTTCAAGGAGACTGGTGAAGACTGGATCTGGCGAAGACAAGACCCCATTGTCCGGATCCAATATTGAATTTTTGGGATCCCATCGAAACCTTTGGTCTTGTTATTATTGTCATTAGTATTATCATTTTTCTGCCCGAAATCACGTTTAAGTTGACCTATATTATCCAAGGTCACCTTAAGAAAGCAAATTTTACCTCAAAATACTTATACCCTATAATTAAAGTTGATAACAATAACTTGAACTTTTTTAACATAGCGGTCTGAAACAAAAGAAATAGGCTTTAGTCCAAATGCCTAAAATAAAAAAAAATAAAAATTATTTTCGAATACCTTTCCTATTTTATTGAATCAAAATAAAATAGAAAAAATGGAATTTTCGGGTTATTTTCTTGTTCAGCTAGTTACCCCTCCAAGATGAGGTGCGAGGGTTAAATAAAATCTCGGATATTTTGGTTGCACTTCCGGCGAACCGTCCTCAGCGAAGAAAACAAAACTAAATCATAAAATCCACCACAATAACAACAGGAAAACGATTCGGAACCAAAAAACAATAAGACGACATGTAACTAACAAGACCAAAGGTTTCGATGGGATCCCAAGTAATCAATATATGATCCAGACGATTGGATCTTGTCTTCGCCAGACTCCTTGAACATTTTTACTATTAAATTAAAATTTTGGCGAACTACTTGCCCGGGTAGAAAATTGTTTTCACACAAGTGTTCAGCATGTCCTTCTACCCCTATATCGATCATCTAATCAACTTCAAATAAAACTTTTACTTTTAACAGACTTTCCGGTTTTGGCCGGATTCCGGGCAAACTACTTGTCTGGTGCAGAAATGACTTTCGCTATCGTGTTCAGCATGTCTTCTTACCCCTAAATCGCACATCTAATCAACTTCAAATAAAACTTATACTTTTAACAAAGTTTCTGGTTTTCACCGGATTCCGGGCGAACTACTTGTCCGATGAAAAATGGTTTTGACCATCGTGTTCAGCTTGTCTTTTTACCCTATAATCGACTATCAAATTATGTGTTTAAAAATACTTCGTTTGCCCCTTAATTTAAACCCCCTCCCCCACCCCGAAATGTAGGGCTACAGAGCCCAACTATGAACTTAACCTTACTCTTGACCCAAAGAATCCTCACACCAAGTTTCATTAAAATATCTCATTCCCTTCAAGAGCTATAGTTCGTACAGACGGTCAGACGAACGGACGGACAGACGGAGGGACGGACAGACGGACAACTTTTGCGATATCATAGGTATCCCGCCACTGACGTTTTGGGATCCCAAAAACCAGAAGAACGATGCGGGCTGAACGACATGCAGATAAAAGTAAAATAACGAAAATAAAATGTGCGTGTTCAAAGTGTATCTGTACAAATCTGTGATTATGTACAATTCTGAATTCTGTGTATATTTACAATTTTATTTCTATTTTATTTGAAATGAATGGTCAGCTTGGTTTCAAACCTTATACATTTATTGAATCATCTTATTGTAAGGGATTCACAACGATTAAGACCAAACTATTTGGATGGAAAGTATCGCTGGTCAAGTGGTAGTTTCACCAATGAAAACCGTAAAATAAATTCTTTCAGAGAAACTGCGTAGTGTTTTATTTTATCCCGTTCTGTAAAGGGAAATACGACAGAAGGATCAGTGAACAACTTTTCAAATCCACAAATATATATTTTCACCTCTGTGGATACTATCTAGTAAGAAAGAACAAAAATAAAATAAGTAGTGCAAAGTTCTTGGTTTCTAAGGCATTTGTAAAGAAAATAGGTCAGTTTAAAAAAATAAAAAATACACTATCCGATAGCCCACAAAAAGAGAATTCAGAATATGTATAGTTTTTTTGGTTTAGTCTATGCTATGCATTTTTATACAGTTTATCTTTATAGGCCTAATCTACCTTTATAGGCTAAAAAGTCGGTGACGTACATCGGTGCGGAGTGGTGCGGTACGATTTTCGTTCTCAGCACACAAAGTTGGGCTAGAAAAGTTCTTCAAACCTTCTACAGCTCTCGAGCTACCCCCCTTGAACGATAGAGGTGCCTGGATCCCGGACTATTAGTTGGATTAGTGGTTTTTAACAAAAGTTTAGGCTCCGGAATTTCTTTTGTTATGGCAATATCGCGAACACCATTTTGTTCTCCAACACTGCCGGATCAGCAAGATTCATCCACACTAGTTAAATTTGTCGTTTGGGATCCCACTGACTACTCTATTCTTGTTCATTTTATTGCATGGGATGTTGAAATTTGTGGTTGAAGGAAACTGGCTGATGCACGGAAGCTTGGTGTACATCATACACGCTCTGAATTCAGTGTTCTTTTCACATGAAAGATCAGAGGTCACGTCACACCTTGACTGCGATTCTTTCATTATATACTTTTTCCATTGATTTTTTGGTTCAGAACTGAAAGGATTGCTTTGAGAGATGAGTTCCATCGAATCTATTTACAGATAGTTTCCGTCGAGTTCGTTCAGAAGTTGGCTCAAGACCTATTTTTATCGCCATGCATCTGTCTTCTAGGGGGGTGCGTCACTACCTAAACCGTTTCCAAGTAGACTTTCTGTCATAACCCACACGTCGTTGCAATGCTTCGCGTATCCGTCTATCTTGCATTGCGTAAAGGTTGCGTAGCGTATAATTCACACCTGCGCGAGGACATGTTACGCTGGCTGGATGGGTATTTATGTTTTCCTTTTTCGTTTTTTTCTGTCAAATTTTCATTTCTTTCATCAATTAGCAAGTTTTTAATCATAATTAGTAGGTTATTCTCCAGTTTCTCTTCAGAAACTCCCATTTTTCACCTGAAAAATCTGATGAGAATGAGAACTTGGCTTATAATGTGTGTGGTGGAAATAAAATAATAATATAATATATTCGCCGCTGCAAAATATGATATCCGTTGAAGTAATGAAAGAGATTAAGTCAAGCGGATAAAAGCCACTTTAAATCAAAGGAATATGAATGAAAGTGGTAGCGTGATTCCACCAATACACATTATAGGACCAAACTAAGATGCTTCCATTTTAGCATCAAACAGAATTTCGAATTCAGGACAACGTTTATTTTACATTACTGACGGACAAATTATACGTTTTCCGAACGGTTAAAATACACAGAGAGTGGAACTAAAATTGATTATTACTTTCCGTCAAAAACACTTCACAACCCTATCGTTTTATTAATTTTAGTTTTAGCCCTGGTACTAACAGTCCGTGGTCCCGGCAATGAACAATAGACTGCTAGACCCTAGTGACCCAGTGTCCCGAAACAGACACAATGACCACTAGATTGATTCCTACGTAAAACACTCCCTACTCCACACAGACTGAGGTCCCATACAGCATTGGATCTTTGTCTGCCGAGGAGCTAGGACCAATGAGTCCCCCTTGAACTCCAGGTCCCCGGTTACTACCCCTAAGGCCACCCCCTACTCCACACAGACTGAGGTCCCGTATGGATCTTTGTCTGCCGAGGAGCTAGAACCAATGAGTCCCCCCTTGAACTCCAGGTTCCCGGTTTCTAGGGTATTTAACCGAGCAAGTAAAGCAAACTGTATTATAGCTGTATTTTATGAGTTTACAGAGTTTAAGTTTACTCAAGATGTGGGTGAGATTTTTAGATTTATTCTACCAAAGAAAGAAAGTACTTAGCAAGAATTTAGCCGCAATCTACTTTGTTAAAAAGAAAAAGAAATCACTCACTGAAGGAATACACAAGAGTATAAATGCACAGAGTAAATGCCGGATCGAATCTGAGGAACAAACCCCGAAACTCTCCCTTTTCAAACTTTGTCCGTAATAACTCCGGGCGAAAAGGGGGTTTTCCGAGTTCAATTCTATTGGTTAACTTTCACTGGGAAAATACCCGTTTGTTCCTTAGTTCGCCCAGTAAAACAATGAACCCGCATACGTTGAGAACACGTAGTCGTACAGAACAAGGGCACGATAACCTGGTAACCAAAGTTTGCCAAAATACAACTGAACATCCTGTTTGAATGATGAGGAAACATCCTGTTTGAATAATGAGGAAAAAGATTACAAGGCCGCCCTCCTTAAATATAAGCGTAGCGTAAAACATATCACTTGTCCTTTAAGTACAACTACAGTAAAGTTTGCAAAATTGTTTCAGACTGGTACTACGTACTAACCTCAGCACGGAAATACTGATATCCTGAATATCGTCCTACGGTAAGCTACGTTAATACATCAAAAGAAATCAAACGCAAATAAATCTAAACGATACCAAAAATTCTATCGATCTTGAAGATAAACAAGGTAAGTCTGAATAGTAAATATACTGAGCTATGAGATCCAGTTCGAGATTCCGATCAAAAAGATGCAACAATGGTCAAGAAATAAAGGTAAGATAGGAAAGTGAAAGTAAAAGGAAAGCGAATTTGTCCTGTTTGAAGTTCACCCACTAGCAGTCAATGTCCCGCACTATTCTGGTCACGTACATCACAGGTAAAGTTTTCCCTGAGGAACTGCCCTCCGAATACCTGGGCCTTAATCTGCACGATTCAAGTCAATCATGGTCAAAACTGTTCTCCTTGGGGAACCATACTGAAAGTCTAGATTACGGATCGGGTTCTTCCAATGCTCACGAGATCAAGAATTAGTGAAACCCTCTACATATATTCTTTGTTCCAACGTTAGTTCAATGTTAGTTTAAGTTATAACATTACTGCGGAACCATGAGCCGTAAAATCACAGTTACTCCCCGCAAGGAATCATTGGCGAAATACACCGTTTCCATTCCTGCTCAAGGGAAAGGGGAGAGGCTCTCCTTCGAGGTCATTGCCCCGGCGGGATATAGTGGAAACAAGCTAAAAGCTGATCTGAAGCGGGCGAGGATAGAGAAAGTAGAACCCGTGGTTGGTTCCGCTGAAGCAGAAAAGTCCAGTGCTTCTATCACACCGGTAGTGACTGCTGCAGCCGAGAAGAAAAAGCGAAATCGGAAGCCAACAACGTCAGAAAGTTCCGACAGTTCCACGTCCACGTCAAGCTCATCATCATCGTCCTCCAATAGACCGAGAAAGCGTCACAAATAAAGGTATATAATGCTTTTCGAGAATTTGTGTCGTACGTTCAATGAGCATCACATGAATTGCTTGCCTCCTTTAAAGTTCCGTTGATGTTCCATCACTGAGTGTCTCATTTCACACTTTCACTTAGCCAGACTGCTTTAATTTCTTCGTACAGGACAAGAAAGGTAAGAAGGTGTAGGAAAGTTAGAAAGAAGGAAGAAAACTTAAAGGTACCATTATTTTCTAGCATGCATCTAGGAGGACAACAGGAATACTGGATCGGCACAAAGATCAGGAATTGGATCGGAACATGTACATTTTTTTTTTTCATTTGTTGTTTTCTTAATTTTGAATATTTACACATATGACATAGTCGTTATTGATCAGAGAGAACACTATTAGGAAAACTCGTTAATCGTGGCACAGAAGGTTTAAGCACGACTTCACAAACTAACCTACAGCACAAATAAAAAGCATCACCACCCGCAAAGTAGTGAATAAACTCAGACACGATAATCCTTTCGGGGCAACCGTCGCAAACTGTATCGGTGATCACTAGTGCTATTCCTATAAGTAGCTGGTATGACCTGTGTACTAGGACTCCTACTGGGGCCTACGTCTTCTCTTTCTGCTCTAACAATCAACGGGGATTTGGCAATATTTCCTCTTTGAGTAACCTCAGCTTGAGGGTAGTCAAAGGTCGAAGTTTCTCCGTCCAACGGCAGCTCAGCAGAAGCAACAACATCATCACTGCCAGCCTGCCGTGGAACGCCAAATCTACTCAGCAAGGCACTATCTCCCGAATCCGGAAAAGTTTCCGAAGTTTGGACTCCGACCCCGGATGGACCGGATTCCGCCTCGCTCATCACATCACATCCGGTGAGTGGCAAATTTTCATTACTATTTTCCGCAACTTCTCGAGCAATTGTTGAACTTGTAGGCAAAATCATGTTAGGAATGGGCGCACTAGAAACTGAAACTAGTGTCACTCCAACGGGTCCCAACACTAACTGTTGTTTTAATCGAGGTCGCAAGTCATAACGCGGATTTTCAGTTTCAACTACTGTCTCCCCAATTACACCCTTTTGTGCATCATTTTCGGTTCTCTTCAAAATCTCATTACTCAAGTCGTCATGAGTACTTGCGAATTTCGGATTTTGGGACAAAAACAACTCGTTATTTCCCACCTTTTTCAACAGTCTAGCATTAACTGTCCTGCGTTTATACTTAGTGTCAGTTAAAGAACCCAAAATGAAAACATTTTTGTGAACTTCAGTCAACACTAAATATGGACCAATATATGGGAAAGAAGATGATTTCTGCCCGTGCGGTGTCTTGTCCAAACAATAAACGATGTCTCCGACAACAATGCTTACCTCCTTGGCATTCTTGTTGTACTGAAATGCCTGGTTCTCTCTCTCTTTCATCAGGGTCTGAAGGCAAAGCTGATTAGTTTCAAAAATTCTCTGCACCAACTGGGTTACATACGTTTCATAACTTTCCGCGTAAGTAAAAACTGGTTTCTTAATCCCAACATCAAACAAAGTACGTCCGGTAGTTCCATGCAAAAGCATGAAACTTGAATAATTCCTGGCAGTGCTCAACGAATTATTCAGGGTCATTTGAATCTGTGGCAAATACTGATCCCAATCTGAATCTGTGATTTCCGAACACATTTGCTTTAAGATTTTCTTTAAAACACGAACTTTCCCCTCTGAAGCAGAATTTGTCTGGGGACTGTAGGGACTAGAAAAGATCTTCCGAATGCCCAGTTGTTCACAGAAATCTTTGAATAGGGTACTGTCATAATTTGAACCATGATCACTGAGAATAGCTTCTGGCAAGTTATAATAACTAAACACATTCTCCCAAAAGAACTTGCACGTCGTCTCAGCATCTAAACTTGGGACAGCTTTTAGGACGCAATGCGAACTAAAAACTTCGACCGCTAGCAAAACGTACCGATTTCCAGCGCTAGTAATTCTAAAATACCCACATGCATCTGTTGACCAAACGAGAAAAGGTTGGTGAGGGAAAATATTGGGCCTCAAAAATGGCTTTGATGCTGGAATCCGAGGATTTGCTCGGCCACAAAGGTCACAATTCTGTACAAACTCGAGAACCTTTGTACTCATATTCTCAAAAATGCAAAAATTCCGCAAACGCCATAAAGTTCTCTCTGAAGCAGCATGGGCTGATAAGATCAAATGCTCATGAAATAACTTCAGTATTCCCGGAACCATCGAAGAGGGTAAAATAACTTGAGATGTTAAGTGTGCGCGCATATTTTTGTTTTCCCTTTTCGATACTTCTGGATTATACCTTAGCCTATACAAAACGCCATCATACAAAATCAATTCTGATCGAATTTCATTCAACCATGGTGCCATTTTCTGCTTAAGTATGCGTTCAACATCGGGCAAAATATCCCGGAACATAAAAACTTCAAAATCAGTAGGGGTTTTGCATGGTAAATTATTGGTCGATTCACTATCATGAATTCCAGGTAACCGCTGGAAATTCGGGACTCCAGGTAACCGCTGGACGTCCAGTTCAGGCGTCCCCAAACTATTTTTACCGATCGGTTTTTGACTGCCAACATTACGACAGTTCGTGGTGCCAACATTACGACAACCACTTTGTGAAATCGAACCATTTTCATCTAAACTACTATTTGTGACGTCAACATTACGACGGCCACTTCCATGCACCTCCGACGTACGGACAAAATCTTCCGACGCGTGGACAAAATAATCACCCCTGTAATAATCTCTCCAAAATTCTGCAGCTTCACAATGCGACCCATGCAAACGCAAAAGTGCCGCAGTAGCTGCTATAACCGAATCTGCCGCCTGAGCCTTCAACAAATCATTACGTTCGAGACCTAAAAAGTCGCTAGATCCTTGAATCAAACGCGCAGCGCCATCTGCAGAATGTGCCGCCTTTGCAACCATCAGATTAAACTCGTTCTGACTAGATAGGTCACCATCTCCTGGAACCACACCTGCAGCTAAAAATTCGGCTTCTTCTTCTGTCAATTCCATTGGCCTAGTCCTTGCAATCACTTCTGCCTTAGGCCTTGATAAAATATCTGGCAGATAGTTTATAGACCCGCTAATATGTCGCCACTCATACTGGGGATTATCAATCAACAAACCAATTCGATACAACTTCGAGCTGAGATTCCGATTTTTCCTTAAGTAAATCAAATTCTTACAATCGCTAAAAATAACGACTTTTTGACCCCAAGTGTAGTACGAAATAGCGGGACTCTGCAACACATCATACAATCCATATAATTCTCGCAAAACGGAACTCTGCTTGGAAAAAGGTTGGCTTAAAACTTTACTATAGGTGCAAATTATTCCCAATTTTCCATTTGGTAATTCTTGCATAACAGCTGCACCGATGCTTAGTTCACTCACATCAACAAAAATATAGCAAGTTTTGTTGGGATCATACATATAAATGCAAACTGGACTATCTTTTCGCGTAAGCTCTGTTTTCAATCTCAGCCAACTTTCTTCCTGCTCTTTTCCCCAATTCCAAACCTCGTTCTTCTTCAACAACTTTGTCAACGGAGCAATCAGATCACCAAACGAAAAGTAGAAGCATTTATAATAGTTGAACAATCCAAGCTGCGAACGCAACTCCTTCACGTTCTCAGGCCTCTCCAAACATTCAATTGCCTTCAATTTATTCTGCTGCGGCTCTATCTTATCCCCAGAAACTACATAACCCAATACCTCAATGGACCTTCGGAAGAAAACGGACTTCGAACTACCCAATTTAACCTTGTGTTCCTTGAGACGCGCAAACACCTGACGTAATTGTTCCAAATGATCGCGGGGATCCGGCTGTTCGCCCTTAACGTAGCAATCATCAACAAAATTAATAACGAACGGAAATAAGTCGACGACGAATAACTTCGACATCCAATATGAAAAGGCTTTACTTCCAAATACTACGCCCATGGGTATACGATTAAACAAATAACATTTTCCCGTCAATGGTGATAAAAATGCGAAAAATTTCCGATATTCGCCCTTGATTTTTATCTGGAAAAATGATGATTTCAGATCGAAAACCGAATACCAATATCCGCGACTCAATTTTTGCAAAATATCCGTAATTCTGGGTAAGCCAAATGAAGCATCCTTAACGAATTTATTTGGAACTCTCAAATCAGCAATAAATCGCGTATTAGCTAAAGAAACCGGTTCGGTTTCATTTCCCGCTTTTCTTATGCAAAATATTGGGCAAGTGAAACGTGAATTGCCTTCCACAATTATTTTATTCTCTAGCATGCTCTGGATGTGCGATTCAAGCACGACTGCCATCTCGTGGGGAATTCTGAACTGTTTTGTGGTCGGTAATTCTGTATCTAAGGGTATGTCCGGTTGGAATTCTAACAAATCATTACTTTCTACGTCGTACACATGCGTTGCAAAACGATCTTTGTTATCCAATAACAACTGTATCATCCCGTCTTTAACTATTTCAGGTACTTCGGACAGATCAAACTTTTTCAAAAACTCTTCATCTGGTATATCATTTTCTTCAGGAACCTCAGTGGCGAACTCGGGCAAATTACCGTCCATAGGGTTACCGTCAGGGTCAATACTAGTCATAGCCGCAAGGGATTCTTCCGGAATCTCCTCGTAACTACCAACAACAGTGGAATGCTTATACTCAATAATTTCATCTGTATCATTGAAAATCACCACTGTTGTCTTTCCATCTTCCACAACATTTAAATACTCATGCAACTGATTTTCAAATTCCTTTCTAGGTACAAACAACGCTGTGCCACCGTCAGGAAATTCGGATACGCTTGTCGGGTCTAACCTACACTCGACTATCTTCATACTATGTGGATCTACGGAAACATCGCCCCGTATCACCAAACTACCGTAAGCCAACGAATCATCATCAAATATCCGCGAATCCGAAATCTCCTCACCGAACTCAATCTTCCGCTGACGAAAATGCAAAGTGGAGTCCAAGTAATCTAACAGATAATAACCTATGACTATAGGAAAAGGTAAGTCCTCTATAACAATGAAGTCCCAACACACACGAACAGTCTTCGAAGAATCTGGCATTTCTAAAGGTAATCGAACTACGCCTAAAACTCCTAAATAATGGCCTGAAAGTGTCCGAACACGAATATTTGACGGTTTCAGTCTCTTTTTGTTTTCTTCCGGTAAACTTTCAAAAAACCTTCGAGAAATCAAAGTACGCTCTGAGCCGCAATCAATGAAACCTGAAGTAAGACAACCGGCCACTTTCACGTCATTAAAGAGAGGAAACAAATTCTGGGTTTCTTTCAATACATCCTTATCATCAGATATACTCAAGCAACACAACTTCTGCTCTTTGGGGTTTTTCTCCTTTTCAACGTGAACCAACTTGACCCCTTCACAAGCTGGCTCAATCAGTTTCCCGAAGTAGTAGTGTTGGCCTCAGATTCAACTGCAGCGCGACCCTTTTTAACGATTTCGCAGTTGAAGGTATGATGGTCACGGGTTTTGCACAAAATGCAATAAACTGAGCGTTTTTCGTGTTCTGGTTGGGGGTCAGTAACCGCGGCAGCCGCTCCAAAATCATTCCGCTCTTGGCTAGGTTGTTGCCAACCGCCTCTACCGCGACCTCTGTGTGATCTACCTCCGCGACCACGATAGCTACCTCTCCGATTATTTTCTCCGCGATAGCTTCCGCTATACTCTTGGTTTTGTACAAAATTTCCGCGACCGCGATTAAATCTTTGGCCAAAACTACGCTGGGGTATACTTGAGATGCGATCCGGCATAACTCCTGCTGACAAAAATTCATTACTTCCGTTATTCGGTGTTTTTAGGCCACCTATGCCGTGAATTTTTTCGTACGTTTTGGCTACCTCCAAAGCACCGTGGACATTCGTGTACATGTGCGAACGTTCCAAGCAAAAAGTACGAAAGCCATCCAGCAATCCTTGCTCAAAAGCTTGCAACTTCAATGCATCTAAATTGTCACCCGCGAACGACCGGTTAGTAGCAGCCGAATAACTTTCTCCGACCGTGTTAAGACGCATGTAATACTGAGTAACGGGTTCAGAAATACCCTGTCGCATATTCATCAGTTGCTTTAGCTTTTCAGCAGGGGTTCTTGATTCTCCAAAACTACTTTCCAATAACCTGCTCAATTCTACAAAACTAGTTACCCCCGGAGAATTCTCAATCAAACTAGCAAAAGGTTCTTCAGCCAATAGAGGGGCATACTCGAGAATAAACTGTGCCTCCGTGCGATGAAGTGAACGCTGCGCCCTTCGGCACTGCTTCATCCATGTTCCAACGTTTTGAGCCTTGTTTAGTTTGTGAACAACCGAAAACGGGTCAATAGTACTAATGGTCTGAAGCTGGGGGTATCCCAACTGCTGGGGAACAAATCCCGGGTACTGTGCTGTTGCAGCACTAGGATAAACGTCAGGGACATTATAACTTTGAGTAGAAGCCTGACCTTGAATAATAGGTAATCCCGTACTTTGATTGTTCACAAAATAACCTGGCGAACCTACTGGATAAGTGACGACCGGAATCACAGGCACACTGCTTCCAACAACTTGATTTCCGCCATTCAAAGGGACTTGACTGGTGGAAACAGGGGTATTCCCAATATTTACGTTACTGGGAACTTGCTCAAAGTCATTATTCTGGTTGCCGGAATCTGCGTTACTCGGGTTAAGAGGATCTTGGCTGGTTTCATCAACACCAGACATTGCTTACCTTAGCAGCTTAACCTGGCTTCTTGCCGTGCAACAAACTTGGCTTAATCACAACACACAAATCTCACCCTTGTTTCATTAAGCGAAGCGTAATTTTTGACGGAAACAGGGTAAAAGGTAAGTTACAAGTTGGAGGAGAAGGTAAGTTAGATAGACTGCCACCAATTATAATGTGTGTGGTGGAAATAAAATAATAATATAATATATTCGCCGCTGCAAAATATGATATCCGTTGAAGTAATGAAAGAGATTAAGTCAAGCGGATAAAAGCCACTTTAAATCAAAGGAATATGAATGAAAGTGGTAGCGTGATTCCACCAATACACATTATAGGACCAAACTAAGATGCTTCCATTTTAGCATCAAACAGAATTTCGAATTCAGGACAACGTTTATTTTACATTACTGACGGACAAATTATACGTTTTCCGAACGGTTAAAATACACAGAGAGTGGAACTAAAATTGATTATTACTTTCCGTCAAAAACACTTCACAACCCTATCGTTTTATTAATTTTAGTTTTAGCCCTGGTACTAACAGTCCGTGGTCCCGGCAATGAACAATAGACTGCTAGACCCTAGTGACCCAGTGTCCCGAAACAGACACAATGACCACTAGATTGATTCCTACGTAAAACACTCCCTACTCCACACAGACTGAGGTCCCATACAGCATTGGATCTTTGTCTGCCGAGGAGCTAGGACCAATGAGTCCCCCTTGAACTCCAGGTCCCCGGTTACTACCCCTAAGGCCACCCCCTACTCCACACAGACTGAGGTCCCGTATGGATCTTTGTCTGCCGAGGAGCTAGAACCAATGAGTCCCCCCTTGAACTCCAGGTTCCCGGTTTCTAGGGTATTTAACCGAGCAAGTAAAGCAAACTGTATTATAGCTGTATTTTATGAGTTTACAGAGTTTAAGTTTACTCAAGATGTGGGTGAGATTTTTAGATTTATTCTACCAAAGAAAGAAAGTACTTAGCAAGAATTTAGCCGCAATCTACTTTGTTAAAAAGAAAAAGAAATCACTCACTGAAGGAATACACAAGAGTATAAATGCACAGAGTAAATGCCGGATCGAATCTGAGGAACAAACCCCGAAACTCTCCCTTTTCAAACTTTGTCCGTAATAACTCCGGGCGAAAAGGGGGTTTTCCGAGTTCAATTCTATTGGTTAACTTTCACTGGGAAAATACCCGTTTGTTCCTTGGTTCGCCCAGTAAAACAATGAACCCGCATACGTTGAGAACACGTAGTCGTACAGAACAAGGGCACGATAACCTGGTAACCAAAGTTTGCCAAAATACAACTGAACATCCTGTTTGAATGATGAGGAAACATCCTGTTTGAATAATGAGGAAAAAGATTACAGGCTCTATTCTTGCGTTGCCTTTTATTCGTCTGCGTAAGCTCTGCGTTGCGTCGCCGCAACCTTGACGCAGAGATTGCGTAGCTAAGTGTCAAAGGCTCTACGTGTCAATGTGAAAGCGGCTTAACACGAGACAGGGCGATCATTTGGTAGATTCGCTATGAACCACAACAGACAAGGCAAATCTCCAAAAAGCAAAAGATGCATAAGATCCTGTCTGAATGTGAACTCGTGAAATCCGACATAGTGTAGACGCCTCACAGGTCTGCATTGTCTTGTATGTTGTAAATGCGCCTTGTGGCAGGTCTCGTTGTGACATCGCCTTTTATTGAAGCTGCAATCCAAGGCGTTAAGTTCCGTATATCGTGACGTCCAGTGGCGAAACTAGGCCAAATTTGCGGGAGACAAGCACAGATTTTACCGACAAAAAACGTCGCTGCCGCACGGCAAAGGCGCCCATTTTCCCGCGAACGCATCTTACGACCACTTTAATAATAAATTGTAACATATCATATCAATTGAGATGGTTTTCTAACGAAAATTAATGAATTAGCCATTCACTTCCTGGCACAATGGTTATCACATGGAACCAGGAACATACTATGCAGTCAACAGTCTTGCAGATCAGAAAAGAGTGATAGACACTGCAACAGATTACTTCACTGCATGAAGAGTCGCGCGGCTGTCTTTTTCGCTTGTAAGGCATAAGCGGCTTTTGGGATTGGAAAACGTAGCACCTATGACTTCGTACACTTTGTCTTCCGTCTGTTACCAAGATAACTCTCAAAGGGGTTGAGATCTTTTGTTGAAATTTGGTGGATCAAAGCACAGATGAAGCGAACGGGCAATCCAATTCTATGGAAACTTGATGGCTTCACAGATCAAAGCGGATGCCCCCAGTTTGCTGCTTCTGTGTCCGAATAAAATCCGACAACTGTGAGTGGAAGGTCAAGGTAACTTTGTGTGTGGTAACTTGAGAAACTGTCCCATGATATTCCATTTATCCGTGTCCGAAGGTATCCGGGGGTCCGAGGTATGGGAAATTTTGCAATACGCGTACGGGCCGAACGGATGGAATGATTGGGATAAAACTTGAAAGGTACACATTTCACATGACCTTGACATGTAGTTTTAAGCCCGAACCGGATCTGACGTCTGTGGGTGAAGGTGCATGGGGCTGGGGGGGGGGGTACCGGACCGGATCGGTGGGGGTGGCCGGATATCGGCCACTGCCCACTGGAAAATTTTCAGAAATGCTCCGATCCGGTGATGCTTGATGTGTGGTAGGCGCAGATGCCAAACTTGCGCCATTTACGTGTCCGAACCGCTTCTTGCCATAGGGGTATTGCTGTGGGGGGATTAGTGGTGGGGTTTTGGACATTTTCTGAAGCGCTTAGGGACCAAATGGGTTGAGCGATTGAAATAAACTTGGCAATACTGCGGTCATGTGACCTAGATGTGTTGTTCAAATATCCTGGCCTGATCCAACCTCGGTAGGCGGAGTTGGTGGGGGTATAACTGACGGGAAATTGAAAGCCATAAGTCACCGAATAAAGTGGACCATTGATTGTACAATGTACAGCCAGATCAACCCAAAAGGGCGATTTATGGGTGGGAACAGAGAAATCACTTAAGAAACAAGACCAAAGGTTTCGATGGGATCCCAAAACTTCAATATCTGATCCAGACAACTGGGCCTTATCTTAGCCAGATCCAGTCATCGCCAGAATCCTTGAACAGTTTTACAGTTAAAATTCAGAAACAGATTAAGGCCAAATAGCTAATCATCTGAGAAAACCAAGTTCAGATATGGATTCAGCATTTGTGTTTACCCCTATAAGTCATATCTGTTTTGACGAAAACTTCCTGGCACTTCTGCCAATTTCCCGGTTTCGGCCGAACTCCAGAACTACTTGTCCGGAGAAAAAAGAAAACTCGAAAACGAACTCAGGGTATCTTTTTTCCCCAATAATGAACATCTAATCAACTTCAAATAACAACCTGTGTAGGTTTTTTCGTAAATTCCGCCTTGACTTTACACTGGTGATCCCTGAGAGCTTTATCGAACTTTCGCTTTGTATACACTCGCAGCGAGTTAACGACGCCCGATCGCGGCCGGTCACACTCTTTCCACACGGCAAACCAGAACTTTGTACTTTTACAGGAGTTTACCAGGCTAGAATCGGATGTGAAGCCTGGCACTTCCGTGCCTCTCCTTACTTTACGGACGGGAACCGCAGCAGATTCTGCGACTTTAAGACCGTGGCTTATCTCGGCTAGGAAAATATTCAACCGAGTTTTGGCGTCACTGATAGAACCACGTAACCTAGGCTGTAGTAAATCGAAGGGAACACGGATTTTGGACAGGACACCGTCGAGCACCGACTGGTATAAGGAACAGTCAAATCGTTTCCAGTCACGCACTTCGAACCATTTTCTATCCACTCTAGCTGACACTGTCGGAGGTTCTTACTTCTTGGAAGCTTAGCGAGCACTGTATGGGAATGTGATCAATCGAGAACGATTCATACATTAGAGAGACTGAGCCCGAAATCCTGCTAGAGGTAAAAGCATGATCAAGGTTCGATGTAGACCCGCTCGTATGCACGTAAGTAAACTGGCCGTCCTTTGGAAGCACTTTAAACTCATCATTTAATACTCCTAGGAGGGACTGGGTTCGGTGCGAGGAGGCATCCATGACATCACAGTTAAAGTCGCCTATGATGACCCTATCGATGCCGAGCAATTTAACTTTTCTCATGCAACACGCAAGGGATTCGATACTCAAGTTGAACTTATAGTCAGACTTTTCGTTATTGTAGTTTGTTGTCCTACTGACACGATCTTTGTCAGAGAGTACAAGCCACTGGTCTTGAGCACCGCTCGTTGGGGGAGTGCAGTGCTTTTCATCTGCGCAATTTTGACAACGGGGGCTATTCGAACATTGTGCGGCAATATGCCCATATGAATGACACTGGAAGCAGCGCCTTGGCAGGAAGACAAACCCTTCTATCTAAAAACGTTCGTAGCCGAATTTGGGAGGATTGTTTACCGCACTAGTGAGGTTTTCTCGTGTATCGAAAAATACCTTGAATGTACTGGTATGCCCGCACCGTTCAACTTTCGTACAGTTGGGGATACTGTCTTTGAGTTTTTCAGCACTGTACAATGGTGGGATTCGCTTTAACACACCAATAAATACCGGAGTTTTCACGAGAGTCTCCAGCCCTTCATACTTGCTCTTAAGCGAGGAGGCTATATGATTGGCTGTTGCCTTTCGTCTGACAACAACACGCCATTCGTTTTTAGTCTGTTTTAGCTTGACCGGCTCATCCCTTAGATGATCGCCACACATATCGTTGAGGAAAGTCATTCTTTCTTCGGGAGAATTTAGCGAGGGGGGATTTTTGACGACTACCGAATATGGGAGGGGGGTAGGACTAAGAGGACTGCTTAATGGTTTAGGGACCTGACCTTGTCCTCTGGATATCATCTGGTCGTAAAGTCCGTCAAACTTTCTGCACATCGTGTTCACCTGAGTTTTGATGCACGCGCCTATATCCTCGGCACAGGTGGGCACTTCCTGGGGCTCCAATATCACAAACTTGGGAAGCGCCACATTGTTTTTAGCGCAAACGGCGATCCGCTTTGCCATGTCTGTGACATTATCCAAGTCCTTAGCCGACTTTACGCATCTTTCGGCCACGCCAGCTTCCTTATGCAAAAGTTCTTTCGCAGCCAGAATATCGTCGTGTTCGAAAAATTCCACTGCTCTGTTTAGAAAGACTTCTTTCTTTATTCCACCAAGCATTGACCGCGACACAAAGTTCAGGACCGCATTCCATATCAACCGCATAGCACCAGAAACCGGTTATTTATACCGAAATGAAATACGACTAATCAGGCTGGCTGCCAGTGAATGACTCGGAATTCAGTTAAAGCAGATTTGAGAGTTCATTAATCAAAAATAAGTCTGCAACTTCAATACCCCGCCCCCCCCCCTCCTCCGACAGGACTGGCCATGCAGTATGTAGCCTATGACACGATGATTGTTAATCTTTATATCTGAATTCAGGTAGCATATGTTAGCGTCATCTTATCTAGAATGTTCTCTTCTTTTTAAGCATTCTTATTTATAATTGCATTCGTTAAATAAGGCAGGGTGATTATTGGACCAGTGATTTTAATGAAAGCTTATAAGAACACAAATACCCCCTCCTTCTCTCAGTGACAAAAGTGTGGCTCCTAGCGGTATTTACTCCAACTTCAGTATCTTAACTTTCTCTCATAAATCTTAATTCAACTTTTTCTTCTCATTTTTTTTTTTTACAACTAAAGAAAAAAAGAAAAATCAGTCAAAAATAATATCAGTCTTTGCCTAGTTACGTTCGCTCTTCTTTTATGGCACTTGCCCTTCGGCCAAGTGCCATATAGCGATTGTAATTTCTGTCCGTCAGTCGGTCTGTCGGTCCCGGTTTTGCTAGTTCGGGCACTTCCAGATAAGCTAAGACGATGAAACTTGGAAGGCATATCAGGGACCGGACCAGATCAACTTACAATTAATCATTTCCCCAATCTGACTTTCCCCGGATCCGGGAGTCCGGAAACTATAAAGCAAAAGCTAATCCGGAAAATAGGGACATTCATAACTTTCGAACGGGTGATCGAATCTTAATAAACTTGATATCTGGAAAGATCTCGTGTCTCAGATGTCTCATTTCAAGTCCGGACCGGATCCGATGAATCTTGGGGGTGAGTCTTGAGAGGATTGGAGGGACGGGGAATCCGGAAAAATTAGGGAAAATTATATATTTTTAGCTTTCGAACGGGTCATCGGATCTTAACGAAACTTGGTATGGAAGGACCTCATGTCTCAGACGTTCCATTTTAAACCCAGACCGGATCCGGTGACATTGGGGGGATTCGGAAGGGGAAACCGGAAATCTTGAAAAACGCTTAGAGTGGAGAGATCCGGATGAAACTTGGTAGAAAGAACAAGCACAAGTCCTAGATACCTGACTAACATAACCGGAACGGATCCGCTCACTTTGGGAGAGTTGGGGGGGGGAGTCCTAATTTATAGTGATCCCGCGGGTTCGATGCTTCCTGACGTGCTAGGACAATGAAAATTGGCAAGCATGTCAAGGACCCGACCAGATTAAATAGGAAATAGTCGCTTCCCCGATCGACCATCTGGGGGGGGTGGAGGGACGGGGAAGACAAAATTTAGGTATTTTTAACTTGCGAACGGTTGGTCGGATCTTGATGGAAGTTGATATTTAGGATGACCTCGTGTTTCAGACGTCCCACTTTAAATCCGGACCGGATCCGATGACACTGGGGGGGGGCAGCTGGTGGAGGGAACCGGAAATCTTGACAAACGCTTAGAGTGGAGGGATCGGGATGAAACTTGGTGGGAAGTCCTAGATACGTCATTAACATAACTGGACCGGATCCGGGCAATGTGGGGGAGTTAGGGGATGGCGGACTTCTAGTGATCCCGCGAGTCCGGCGTACTTCTTGACGTGCTAGGACGATGGAACTTTGCAGGTAGGTAAGGGATCCGATCAGATTGACTTGAGGATAGTCGTTTCTCCGATCCGACCATCGTGGGGGGAGTGGATGGATGGGGAGTCCGGAATCTAGTGGCATGCGTAACTTTTGAACGGGTGACCGGATTTAAATGAAACTTGTCAGTTCGAAAGAGCTATCGCCTCAGATGTTCGGTGTCAAGTCTGGATCGGGTCCGATACCTGCGGGGGATGGGGGAGGCCGGAAAACTAAAGACACGCTTAAAGCAAAGGGATTGGGACGGAACTTAATTGGGAGAACATGCATTAGGCATATATACGAAACTGACGGAGCTAGATGGTTTCGGGGCTCTGGGGGGGGGGGGGGGGGTCCTAGAATTCCGGTAGTCGCGAGTTAGAATAGTTCCAGATGTACTAAGAGAACGAAACTTTTCAGGCAGCATCTTGGGGGGAGCGAGGGAAAGGAAATATGGAAACTGTTGCAAATTGCGAACGAGTGGTCTGATTCGAGTGAAACTTAATTGGTGATAAGAATCTATGAACTCGACATGTAAGACATGCGTTCGAACTGTATGCGACCATGGTTGGGGAGTTGGGGTCGGAAAATTTTGACATGCACAAAAACCAAACGGTTGGACCGAATGAGATGCAAGTTCGACAGTGCCAAGCTTGTGCGGCCTAGATTTGTTATTTGGTGTTAGGGACGGATTCAGTCAAGGTAGGGGGGGGGGGAGGGTTCCGTTTTTGCCGGCTAAAATTGATTTTTACCATACCGGCGGTTTTAATCGGCTTTTATTAATAAAACCGATTTTTGCCGGCTAAAACTGGCTAAAATCAAACCGCACTGATCTTTTCTACGTATCAATCTTTACTGTTGTTTGTTCATTGTTTTCCGACTATTTTTCAACCAGGGTTGATTACCGGACTAATTAGCTCGCCTACTCCAATCCAGAAAACTGGTTTGGGGTTGACACGAGTGAGTCATCAGGTCACGTTACTTCCTGCGATTTATTTATACCGGGAGTTCCTACCGTATTATATTAAAGCTAGGAGGCTATTAGAAACTGCGGAGGCGATTTGTTGTACATGTTGATGCGATACGCGGATAGTAAATAGGCTACTTCAAGAATTGAGCTTGTAATTTTATTTCTTGTCCTTCTTGTTTTGTTGATAGTATGTTACACGGTATCTCTGTAGGGATTCTCAGCAGAAACTTGTGCATATAAATGAAAGAACCTAGCTTCAGTGCCATTCATAATGGCATATATGACTTAGCCTACACCTATTCAGTGTTGACATTATTCTGCATACTTCCGTCCTCTCTAGGCTAACATGAACTACAATCTTCAATACATGAAAGAAGTATGACAGTCTTAGAATAGCGGAGTGCTATTAAAATCACATAGTAGCAGTTTTGATTTTATACAATGCAATTTTGATTTTTACAAAAAGTTTTGTGCAAGATTTTATCAATAGTGGTCATTGTGGTCAACGTATAATGGATTTTTCGAGTGGGCCATTTTCTGGGTGAAAGCTTCTGCGCTTTCCCAGACGGATGGTAAATTGTAAATATAAACAGAGCTCAGAATTGTAAATAATCACAGATTTGTACATATACATTTTTAACACGCACATTTTATCTTTCGTTATTTTATTTTTATCTGCATCCCCACCGTTTTCTTCTGGTTTTTAGTCACATCTCGTCTTATTGTCTGTTGGTTCCGCATTGTTCTCCTGTTGTGATTGTGGTGGATTTTATGATTTAGTTTTGTTTTGTTTTTCGCTGAGGACGGTTTGCCGGAAGTGCAACCGAAATATCCGAATTTATATTTATCCCTCGCACATCATCCTAGAGGGATAATTAGCTGATCAAGAAAAAACCCCGAAAATCACGATTTTCTATTTCTTTCGTAATGAATGGTCAGCTTGGCTTCAAGGGGAAGAGGGGATTCAGAGATCCAACGGTGTGTGTGGGGGGGGGGGTACCGGAATTTTCCAAAAATGATCAGATTTGAGTGAAACTTGATAGATGGTATAAAAGCAGATGCTTTTTAGATGATCCATTTTTTAGTCCGAACCAGATTCGACCACGGTAGGGGAAGATGGAGGGAGTACCGGAAATGGTGTAACACGTCTAGGGGTCGAACGAGTGGATTTATCGGGCTGAAACTTGGAAGTTTGAACAGTCGTGCGAATATGCTGCAGATAATACGAGATTACGCCGGAATTGCTCAGAAGTGAGTGAAACTAAATATCCTATTTCTCTTTCCGAACCGCATTTTTGGATGGCGGGTGCACTTCGAGACGTTCTCATCTACTTTCGTGTACCACCTACTCGTAACAAGTGCCATATGAGCTCGTAGCTCTTGTTTTTAAAGGAGTTGTATCATAAGCGTTCTAGCACTCGCAACGTCTAGACCCCCCCACCCCCACCCAAGACCCAAGATAAAGCCACGACTCGATCCGACGGCTGGTTCGTCTAGTTGCGCGGTTCGCAAGTGCCCGACATGGGGGGGGGGGGGGGGGGGGAGGGGGAGGCTGGGATCATAGTTTGACTATGGATCAAACAAAATATTTTTATTGTATCAGGCATATGGAAAATGTGTAGGAAAATCAAACTAATTATTAGCTTTTGTTTTCTGATTTTTCGTGTTAATTCCCGCAAGTCTAAAGAATTAAGGATGTAAACCAGATCACAATAAACAACGCCATAAATTACACTAAATCCGTTAGACACTCGATCTTCTCGAAGATTTTAGTAACTGTTTTGACTACAACCGGGAGATCAATGAATAGTTAATTAGTAATGGCGGACTTGCGTTCAGGAGGGAATTGTGTTCAAGTAATTTGTGGATAACGTTGGCTACCGTGAGGATTTTGAGGAAAACAAAGGTACGGTAACAGTGTGTTCGTAAAAATTCGACCCATGGAAAAATTATGGTGTCTCCCACCTCCTCGGCCCACATGAATCAAAGACTTTAACTAAACTGAAGCGAACTTCTGGAAGAAACAAAATCATGAGCGAAGTCCAGCTTTATGACATTTGAGTCAGTCGCGGTTAACGCTTATCGAAGATCTTCCCATTTTCCGGTCGTTCTCTTTGTCGAACGTCCCAGTCGTGTTTCGTAGTTACGATTGTCGTAGACTTGGTGAGATTTGGTTTATGAAAATTTCTTCTTTTCTTTTTTGTAAGTAGTCCTAGCTATTTTTTTTCTTTATTAAGACAGTTTCCACCAGTCTTCAGTGCGGTACTCGGACTTTGAGATATCTCGGTCTTCCGCTCAAGTCAGTCCTCCCAGATTATGATGAAAATCATAATGCCGAACGAAAATGATGAATACATGTTTCTCGTCAGGTACGGATAGGATACAAGTTTTAAAATAAACAAGAGCTACGAGCTCATATGGCACTTGTTACGAGTAGGTGGTACACGAAAATAGATGAGAACGTCTCGAAGTACACCTGCCATCCAAAAATGCGGTCAGGAAAGAGAAATAGGATATTTAGTTTCACTCACTTTTGAGCAGTTCCGGCATAATCTCGTATTATCTGCAGCATATGCGCACGACTGTTCAAACTTCCAAGTTTCAGCCCAATAAATCCAGTCGTTCGATCCCTAGACATGATACAACATTTCCGGTACTCCCTCCATCTTCCCCTACCGTGGTCGAATCTGGTTCGAACTCAAAAACGGATCATCTAAAAAGCCTCTGCTTTTATACCATCTATCAAGTTTCACTCAAATCTGATCATTTTTGGAAAGTTCCGGTACCCCCCCCCCCACACACACACCGTTGGATCTCTGAATCCCCTCTTCCCCTCCATCACGTTTTATTGAAATCGGAGCATAGCTTATCTGCAAATTTTCAGTACCCCCCCCCCCCCCCCAGGGTTCCCGGGTGGCTAAAATACCAGCCGGTTAATACCGGCTAATAGGTGATTTCTGCCGGTATGGTTAAAATCAAGTGGCATGGATAAAATCAAGTAACTGGCTAAAATCAAAACTGCTACTATATGACTTTGATAGCACTCCGCTATTCTAAGACTGTCATACTTCTTTCATGTATTAAAGATTGTAGTTCATGTTAGCCTAGAGAGGACGGAAGGATGCAGAATAATGTCAACACTGAATAGGTGTAGGCTAAGTCATATCTGCCATTATAAATGGCAATGAAGCTAGGTTCCTTCATTTATCTGCACAAGTTTCTGCTGAGAATCCCTACAAAGCTACCGTGTCACATACTATCAACAAAACAAGAAGGAAAAGCCATAAAATTACAAGCTCAATTCTTGAAGTGGCCTATTTACTATCCACGTATCGTATCAACATGTACAACAAATCGCCTCCGCCTTTTCTAATAGCCTCCTCGCTTTAATATAATACGGTACGAACTCCCGGTATAAATAAATCACAGGAAGCAACGTGACCTGATGACTCACTCGTGTCAACCCCAAACCGGTTTTCTGTATTGGAGTAGGCGAGTTAATTAGTCCGGGAATCAACCCTGGCTGAAAAATAGTCGGAAAACAATGAACAAACGTAGAAAAGATCAGTGCGGTTTGATTTTAACCAGTTTTAGCCGGCAAAAATCGGTTTTTATTAATATAAGCCGATTAAAACCACAGGTATGGTAAAAATCAATTTTAGCCGGCAAAAAATGAACCATGTCCCCCCCCCCCCTACCTTGACTGAATCAGTCCCTAACACCAAATAACAAATCTAGGCCGCACAAGCTTGGCACTGTCGAACTTGCATCTCATTCGGTCCAACCGTTTGGTTTTTGTGCATGTCAAAATTTTCCGACCCCAACTCCCCCAACCATGGTCGCATATAGTTCGAACGCATGTCTTACATGTCGAGTTCATAGATTCTTATCACCCATTAAGTTTCACTCGAATCAGACCACTCGTTCGCAATTTGCAACAGTTTCCATATTTCCCTTCCCTCGCTCCCCCAAGATGCTGCCTGCAAAGTCTCGTTCTCTTAGTACATCTAGAACTATTCTAACTCGCG
The DNA here is from genome assembly GCA_023053575.1 of Branchinecta lynchi. Lineage (NCBI taxonomy): Eukaryota > Metazoa > Arthropoda > Branchiopoda > Anostraca > Branchinectidae > Branchinecta > Branchinecta lynchi. Next base: position 18,416,138 of record JAKZAP010000002.1, read on the forward strand.
ACTACCGGAATTCTAGAACCCCCCCCCCCCCCCCCCCAGAGCCCCGAAACCATCTGGCTCCGTCAGTTTCGTATATAGGCCTAATGCATGCTCTCCCAATTAAGTTCCGTCCCAGTCCCTTTGCTTTAAGCTTTTTTTGTTTCCCCCCCCCCATCCCCCGCAGGTATCGGACCCGATCCAGACTTGACACCGAACATCTGAGGCGATAGCTCAGATGTCAGATCCGATCACCCGTTCAAAAGTTATGCATGCCACTAGATTCCGGACTCCCCTTCCATCCACTCCCCCCACGATGGTCGGATCGGAGAAACGACTATTCTCAAGTCAATCTGTTCGGATCCCTTACATACCAGCAAAGTTCCATCGTCCTAGCACATCAAGAAGTACGCCGGACTCGCGGGATCTCTAGAAGTCCGCCCCCCCTAACTTCCCCACAGTGCCCGGATCCGGTCCAGTTATGTCAATGACGTATCTAGGACTCGTGCTTTTTCTTCCCACCAAGGTTTATCCCGATCCCTCCACTCTAAGCGTTTGTCAAGATTTCCGGTTCCCTCCACCAGCTGCCCCCCCCCCCCCCCCCAGTGTCATCGGATCCGGTCCGGATTTAAAGTGGGACGCCTGAGACACGAGGTCATCCTAAATATCAACTTTCATCAAGATCCGATCAACCGTTCGGAAGTTAAAAATACCTCAATTCTGGCTTACCCGTCCCTCCACCCCCCCCCCCCCCAGATGGTCGGATCGGGGAAGTGACTATTCCCTATTTAATCTGGTCGGGTCCTGGACATGCTTGCCAATTTTCATTGTCCTAGCACATCAGGAAGCATCGAACTCGCGGGATCACTAGAAATTAGGACTCCCCCCCCCCCAACTCCCCCGAAGTGAGCGGATCCGTTCCGGTTATGTCAGTCAGGTATCTAGGACTTGTGCTTGTTTTTTCTACCAAGTTTCATCCGGATTTCTGCACTCTAAGCGTTTTTCAAGATTTCCTGTTTCCCTTTCCAACTCCCCCCAATGTCACCGGATCCGGTCTGGATTTAAAATGGAACGTCTGAGACAAGAGGTCCTTCCATATATCAAGTTTCGTTAAGATCCGATGACCCGTTCGTAAGCTAAAAATATATAATTTTTCCTAATTTTTCCGGATTCCCCGTCCCTCCCCTCCCCTCAAGATGGTCGGATTGGGGAAGCGATTATTTCTTATTTAATCTGAGAGCGGTCGCTGCACGACTCAGAGGTTTGTGGTTCGATCCAGCATTTGGGCAGCGCTCTTTTTGCTACGTTTCTTTCCGCTTTTGCTTTATAGTTGCCGGACTCCCGGATCCGGGTAAAGTCGGATTGGGGAAGTGATTAATTGCAAGTTGATCTGGTCCGCCCACCTGGAAGTACATTGACTACGGATCGTCGGAATTCCGGAACCCCCTCCAACTCCCCCCCCCCCACAGTGTCCGAATCCGGTCCAGTTCTGTCAGTGATGTATATAGAGCTTGTGCTTATTCTTACCACCAAGTTTCATCCCGATCGGTCCACTCTGAGAGTTTCACATGATTTCCGGTTCCCCCCTTCGACCCACCTCCAAGATTCATCGGATCCGGACCGGACTTGAAATGAGACAGCTGAGACACGAGATCTTTCCAGATATAAAGTTTCATTAAGATCCGATCACCCGTTCGAAAGTTATGAATGTCCCTGTTTTCGAGAGTCTGGTCCGGTCCCTGATATGCCTGCCAAGTTTCATCGTCCTAGCTTATCTGGAAGTGCCCGAATTAGCAAAACCGGGTCCGACAGACCGACTGACGGACGGAAATTACAATCGCTATATGGCACGTGACCGAAGGGCAAGTGCCATAAAAGCTGAGTTTGTCATTGATGCTTGAAGCAGGGGGCGTCACGACTGGCGCGAAGTGTCGCGATGTTTCGTCAAAACAGTTGATTTTTTCATGAAAACAGTCGGTTTTTCTGAAAATTGATCGATTTTTCGTCAAAATGGTCGTTTTTTCTGAAAATCAGTGGATTTTTGTCAAAATATCATTTTTGTTGTTTAAAATAGTAGCTTTTTCTGCAGAAAAAGTCGGTAAAAATTAACATCCAGTCGGTAATAATTCCTCGCCCCCCCCCCCCCCAAACATTTTGGCTAGTAACGCCTCTGATTTGAAGTAAAAAATGTGAGTAGGGGAGATGGGAAAATGGTACCTCTGTGAAGAAAACTTTATTGAAAAATTCCGGCTGAATGACGGACGATGCGTCATCTATCAGTAAGGAGACATGTGTTTTCCGGAAGAAATCCATTTTTTATGGCACTTGAGCTTACTCAAGTGCCATATAGCGATTGTAATTTCTGTCCGTCAGTCGGTCCCGGTTTTGCTAGTTCGGGCACTTCCAGATAAGCTAGGACGATGAAGCTTGGCAGGCATATCAGGAACTGGACCAGATTAAATTAGAAATGGTCGCTTCCCCGATCCGACCATCTGGAGGGGAGTGGAGGGAGGGGGAATCCGGAAAAAATAGGAAAAATAAGATATTTTTAGCTTACGAACGGGTGATCGGATCTTAATGAAACTTGATATGATATGATATATGATATGATATGATATATATTTACACAAAAAGCCCGAGGGCCATGGCAATACAAAACAAAATAAAAATAAATATATATATATTTATTGGAAGGACTTCGTGTCTCAGACCCTCCATTTTAAATTCAGACCGGATCCGGCGTTATTGGAGGGAGTTGGAGGGGGAAACCGGAAATCTTGGAAAGCACTTAGAGTGGAGGGATCCGGATGAAACTTAGTGGAAAGTACAAGCAAAAGTCCTAAACACGTGACTGATATAACCGGAACGGATCCGCTCACTTTGGGGGAGTTTGGGGGGGGGGAGGGAGAAGTCCGAATTTGTAGTGATCCCGCGAGTTCCGTGCTTCCTGATGTGCTGGGACGATGGAAATTGACAGGCATGTCTGGGACCCGACCAGATTAAATAGGAAATAGTCAATTCCCCGATTCCACCATCTGGGGGGGGGGGGGGGAGTGAGGGAGGGTGAAGCCAAAATTTGAGGTATTTATAACTTGCGAACGGGTGATCGGATCTTGATGAAAGTTGATATTTAGGATGACCTCGTGTCTCAGACGTCTCACTTTAAATCCAGGCCGGATCCGATGACACTGGGGGGAGTTGGAGGAGGGAACCGGAAATTTTGAGAAACGCTTAGAGTGGAAGGATCGGGATGAAACTTGGTGGGAAAAACAAGCACAAGTCCTAGACACGTCATTGACATAACCGACCGGATCAGGGCACTGTGGGGGAGTTGGGGTGGGGGTCCGGATTTCTAGCGATCCCGCGAGTTCGGCATACTTCCTGATGTCCTAGGGCGATGAAACTTGGCAGGTATGTCAGGGATCCGAACAGATTGACTTGAGAACAGCCGTTTCCCCGACCCGACCATCGTGGGTGGAGTGGGTGGATGGGGAGTCCGGAATCTAGTGGCGTGCTTAACTTTTGAACGGGTGATCGGATTTGAATGAAACTTGTCTGGTGAGCTATCGCCTCGGACGTTCAGTGTCACGTCCGGGTCGGGTCCGATACCTGTGGGGATTGGGGGTGGAAAACTCAAGAAACTCTAAAAGCAGAGGGATTGGGACGAAACTTAATGGATGGAACAAGCATTAGGCCTAGATGAAATTGACGGAGCCAGATGGTTTTGGGGCTCTGTGGGGGGAGTTGGAGGGGGTTTCCTGGAATTCAGGTAGTCGTGAGTTAGAATAGTTCCAGATGTAAAACGACAACGAAACTTTGCAGGCATATTAGCGACCCAAATTATCTTGACTTAAGAACCTGACAGAACATACCCCCGGAAACTTCCGTTCCTAGATCCGAGCATTTTCTGGGGAGCAAGAGAAGAGAAATATGGAAATTGACTTCTATAAATTGCAAACGAGTGGTCTGATTCGAGTGAAAATTCATGGGTGATAGAATCGATGGCCTCGACATGTAAAACATGCGTTCGAACCATATGCGACCACGATTAGGGGAATTTGGGGTGGGGGGACTTTTGACATGCACAAAAACCAAACGGATGGACCGAATGAGATGCAAATTCGACTGTGCCGAGTTTATGCGGTCTAGATTTGTTATTTGGCGTCCGGGCCGGATTCGGCCAAGGTAGGGGGGGTACTGGAAACTTGCAGATAGGCTATGCTCCAATTTCTGTAAAACTTGATGGACAGGAACAGGGAATTAAGAGATTGGGCCCGAACCGGTACCGACAACGTTGGTGGGAGGGGGAGGGGGGGGGGGTACCGGAACATTCCAAAAATGCTCAGATTCGAGTGAAACTTGATAGATGGTATAAAAGAAGATGCTTTAGGTCGTCGATTTTTTTTATTCCGAACCAGATTCGGCCACGTTAGGTGGAGATAGAGTGAGTACCGGAAATCGTGTAGCACGTCTAGGGATCAAACAAATGGATTTATTGGGATGAAAGTTTGAACACTCATTGTCATTTGCTACATACAATCGAGACGATGCCGGAACGGCTCAGAAATGAGTGAAACTAAATACCCTATTTCTATTTCCGAACCGCATTTTTGGATGGCGGGTGTATTTTGTGACGTTCTCATCTACTTTCTTGTACAGCCTACTCGTACAAGTGCCATATGAGCTCGTAGCTCTTGTTTTATCAGAGATTTCAGGTGAGAAATTTTGTATGGGTGTTCGAGTAAGAAAGTTCCTTATGAAATATCTTTTGACCAATTCATTGGAAGTCAATGAATGTATTTTTGTCTGACGCAATTTTTTCTTCTGTACAAAACAGTGCTCAGTGGTTTACCTATATTGACATCTAGTGATACAAAAATGAATCTTTCTGGAAAGTTGTCCGCCTGGGTACTCTGGGACCCGTGTTCCTGGGTGCCCTGTGACACTTTTTGTCCATTGCGTCCCAGGGTACCTTCAAGGGAATTGTGCAAACTTCATCTACGTCATGTGAAAGTCCTGACTTTCTATGTCGACCTTTTGCTATACCTTCTTGGATAAATAGTGCTACAGGCTTTGTCTTATGTTTTCATTTTTTTGTCACGTTGACAACCGGTTTGTTAAAAAGGAAATTTAGCCAAAAAGGGCACTTTGTCCCAAGTACCCTTAAGCATGTTGCAGAGTACCAGGGGGTCAGGGTACTCAGGGACAGAAGCGGAGGGTTAGGAAAATCGTCAGTACCAAAAAGAATAATCAAGTAAATAATCTGCAAAAAAAATCTGAAAGAAAGCTCAATCAATTCCACTTAATTGAGTCAAGGGTTCCACTGATATCTGACATGTACTTGAACATGTCCCAGGGTACCCATATTCCCTACCAACAAATTTTGTTTACGAAGGAGACTCGCTACCTAGGACATCCCTACCCCTCGTTCTGTTGATTGGTTTTGAGAGTGGAACCTAAGGTCAGGCCCGCCGGTCTTCAGATTTCCACGCTATCCACCAGGTCCGAGTGACCCTACTCAAGACCTAGCTTTATCCACCACCGGTCGAAACCAACGGCAGTACAAAGCTTTTCAGTCATCATGTTTTAGCGAGCATATGGGTGAGAGTTGGGACACTGGTTCAGTTCTTAGTAAGCGCGATTGACACATTCAGCATCTGGGACGACGAATATTCATAGCACGCAAGCGAATACTATAGATGACTAAGTCCGAAACACGCCAGTGAACCTCGGGAAGAACCAGAAACGTCAATCGAACGATTTCTAGCAAACCAATTAACATTGTTGGGGACAGTTGCGGTTTCTTTTCTGGTTCTTCCGCTGGGCACTCGGCGATTGTACGCTGTCGTCGAATTTCGGCCCACAATCATCCATCTTCGGTAAAACATAAATTATTATTTCTAGATAGATAGATAGATAGATAGATTAGTGTATTTCAAAAGCCCACGGGCCATATACACAAACAAACAAAAACAAAAATATACCTTAAACAATCAGACTCCTTCTTAACTCTAAAGATTTATTTATGTACACGCCCACTCGAGTAATAACGGTAGGGTTACTATTGCTCAGAATTTCAGGAAGTGATAAAATCACACCCTCTCGATAAATTTTTCTTAAATCAGAAAGTTTCGGGCATCTACGGAGAAAATGGTCCAAATTTTCTTCCTCCTTCTCACAAAGTGGGCAAGCATACCTCCCATCAGGAACCACACTACCTCCATCAAAAACCTTCTGCCTGGATTGGAAGGCAGTTGCCCCCCAGTGGATGTCCACCCTCCCTCTTCTGGACATTATCTGAAGAAGTAGAAAATGGGAGAAATAAGGCTTCTGAGATATATGATGAGAAAGGACTTAAGCACTTTCAAGCAGATGCTTCGCATGCTGACACGTCCGAAACACGCCAGTGCACCTCGAGAAGAACCAGAAACGTCATTCGAACGATTTCTATGCAAACCAATAAACAACGTTTGTTGGGGACAGATGCGGGTTCTTTTCTGGTTCTTCCGTTGGGCACACGGCGGTTGTACGCCGTCGTTGAATTTCGACCCGCAATCATCCATCGTCGGTTAAACATGAATTATTATTTCTAGGTCTTTGCCCAGTGGATGTCCACCCTCCCTCTTCTGGACATTATCCAAAGAAGTAGAAAGTCAAAATGGGAGAAAGTCTTGTGGGATGTATGACGAGCAAGGACTTAAGCACTTTCAAGCAGATGCTTCGCATGCTGACACCAGCGCAGGTTAGTATCAGGGGTCATCAGGCTCCAAGATGGGTGTACCAAGAGGTATGTCAGTCCAGTGAAGTCCGAGAGGCCGCTGCTAGTGTTGGGAGATATTCGGCATTCATATATCGGACCACATCTCAAATATCGATACGTAAATATCCATATTGAAAACGGAAGGAAATTCTTATTTATTTTATAATTATTGCATATAATCTGGTCCACCTAACCAAATTCCAAGCTGGAGCAACATGTTTTTCCTAGTTCAGTTTTCAAATTCTTAGAGCTTTGTAATAAAAGACTTCATTCAAGTTTCTAGCATTTGTGAATAATGTTGGCTGTTGCTATGATTTTCCAGAGAGGAAGGTTACATTTATCTTCTCCCTATTGGCTGGTTATTATCTGCGTTCTTTCTCACGGGAGTTCTCAATGGTGGTCTCCGGTTTTTCATATAAGCCGTTTTTGCATCCGCCGGTGACTACTCACCAGTCTTTTTAAATAGCCGGTGTCCTGTTTTACCTCACCGGTGCGGACTAACCAGAATTTGCTCGGGAGCCCGGCTTTACCGAGGAGTTAGCAAGTTTTCATCCACTCACCGGTCAACCAAAAAACACGTTGTAAGAAAACAAGACCAAAGGTTACAATGGAATCCCAAAAATCTAACATATGATTACAAAATTGGGTCATGTGTTCGCCATTCAGTCTTTGTCAGATTCGTTGAATATTTTTACTGTTAAAATAAAGTTCAAAAATGGATTCAGCATGTCTCCTTGCCCCGATACCGAACCTCCAATCGATCTCAGAAACAACTTTGAGCTTCAACCAAATTTCCAGTTTCAGCCGAATTCGTGATGAACCATATGTCCAGCAAGAAAACTAAGTTCAGACATGGATTCAGTGGAGCTCCTTACCCCTTCGATGAATATCTTATAGCTCATAAACCATACATGTTTTTATCCGTAAATTCAAAACTCTTCTCTGCCTCTAAATATAGGACCCGCCAACGAACTTGACCTTTACTAAACCAATGAATATCTTATCAGAGTCATAAAAGATAGATGTTTTTATCGTAAATTCAAAACCCTCCTCTGCCTCAAAAATATAGTACTAAAGGACGCACCTGCGAACTAGACCTGTACTTTGCCAATCGATCCTCATAATTTGCTTGAACAACATATACCAACCCCTTCGACCTTCGGTTACACTAGCACTCTCAAGCATTCATAGATTAAGTTATGTCGTCATACACGCGCAGAGTTATACCGGTGTGAAGAAAGGGGAGGGGAGGGACTGTTTATGGCCGAAAATTGGTTAACAAATTTTGTGTCCGGTTTTTGCCGGTGTCCAGGGTGAACTACTTGTCCAGTGAGGAAATAACTTTCATGTTCGGATTCAGCATGTCTCCTTACCCCTAAATCAACCATCTCAGTAGCTTTCAAAAAATATTTTTTGTTTGCCCCTTAATTTGAACCCCCCCCCCCCACCCTCATATATAGGGCTACAGAGGTCATCTTCGAAATTGGACGTTGTTTTATATACTAGATAGAGGAGCCCCCCCCCCCCGAGACAGTCTGGTTCAGATGCCAGCGTTTCCCACGGTTGTACTTCTTGGAGCTTCTTTTCGTATCCGATCACACACGGTATTAATCCATTCGGGATTTACAGTCACGACTGAATATTCTGACGTAACAGCATTTATTAAAGGGCATTAATTATAAATGATGAGCTGGGAGAACCAATCAGCCGTGAGAATCAGATTTGCTCATTACCGTGCTAATAACTTTTGATTACGGCGCTCAGTTGTACTTTTTACGATATTTATCGTCTTCTGCATGGCTTTGATAACCATGTCAGATTGAAGTGTGAGCCCTCCGGGTGCACATAAACATGTAAAATGAAGTCACATTGAAGTGGCTAACCGTGTCGTCGTGTACACTGTGCAGGAACGCAGCAGTAGGCTATGAGTATTTTAGGCTATGAGTAAAAAACAAGAGCTACGAGCTCATATGGCACTTGTTACGAGTAGGCACGGCTCGGTTATGTCAATGATATATCTAGTGTTTGCTAGGTGTCTTCCCACCAAGTTTCATCTCGATCCCTCCACTCATAGCGTTTTCCAATATTTCCGGTTCTCCCCTCCAGCTCCCCCCAAAAAGTCACCGGATCCGGTCCGGATTTTAAGTGGGTCGTCTGAGGCATGAGGTCTTTCCAAATATCAAGTTTCATCGAGATCCGGTCACCCGTTCAAAAGTTATAAATACCTCAAGATTCCGGATTCCCCCTCCCTCCACTCCCCCGACAGTGCCCGAATCGGCTCGGTTATGTCAATGATGTATCTAGTGTTTGCTAGGTGTCTTCCCACCAAGTTTCATCTCGATCCCTCCACTCATAGCGTTTCCAAAGATTTCCGGTTGCCCCCTCCAGCTCCCCCCAAAAGTCACCGGATCCGGTCCAGATTTTAAGTGGGTCGTCTGAGGGATGAGGTCTTTCCAAATATCAAGTTCCATCGAGATCCGATCACCCGTTCAGAAGTTATAAATACCTCAAGATTCCGGATTCCCCCTCCCTCTACTCCCCCCACAGTACCCGAATCGGCTCGGTTATGTCAATGATGTATCTAGTGTTTGCTAGGTGTCTTCCCACCAAGTTTCATCTCGATCCCTCCACTCATAGCGTTTCCCAAGATTTCCGGTTGCCCCCCTCCAGCTCCCCCCAAAAGTCACCGGATCCGGTCCAGATTTTAAGTGGGTCGTCTGAGAGATGAGGTCTTTCCAAATATCAAGTTCCATCGAGATCCGATCCCCCGTTCAAAAGTTATAAATACCTCAAGATTCCGGATTCCCCCTCCCTCTACTCTCCCCCACAGTGCCCGAATCGGCTCGGTTATGTCAACGATGTATCTAGTGTTTGTTAGGTGTCTTCCCACCAAGTTTCATCTCGATCCCTCCACTCATAGCGTTTCCCAAGATTTCCGGTTGCCCCCTCCAGCTCCCCCCCAAAAGGTCACCGGATCCGGTCCAGATTTTAAGTGGGGTCGTCTGAGGGATGAGGGTCTTTCCAAATATCAAGTTCCATCGAGATCCGATCACCCGTTCAAAAGTTATAAATACCTCAAGATTCCGGATTCCCCCTCCCCTCTACTCCCCCCCACAGTACCCGAATCGGCTCGGTTATGTCAATGATGTATCTAGTGTTTGCTAGGTGTCTTCCCACCAAGTTTCATCTCGATCCCTCCACTCATAGCGTTTCCCAAGATTTCCGGTTGCCCCCTCCAGCTCCCCCCAAAAGTCACCGGATCCGGTCCGGGTTTTTAAGTAGGTCGTCTGAGGCATGAGGTCTTTCCAAATATCAAGTTCCATCGAGATCCGATCACCCGTTCAAAAGTTATAAATACCTCAAGATTCCGGATTCCCCCTCCCTCTACTCCCCCCACAGTACCTGAATCGGCTCGGTTATGTCAATGATGTACCTAGTGTTTGCTAGGTGTCTTCCCACCAAGTTTCATCTCGATCCCTCCACTCATAGCGTTTCCCAAGATTTCCGGTTGCCCCCTCCAGCTCCCCCCAAAAGTCACCGGATCCGGTCCGGATTTTTAGTAGGTCGTCTGAGGCATGAGGTCTTTCCAAATATCAAGTTCCATCGAGATCCGATCACCCGTTCAAAAGTTTATAAATACCTCAAGATTCCGGATTCCCCCTCCCTCCACTCCCCCCCCACAGTGCCCGAATCGGCTCGGTTATGTCAACGATGTATCTAGTGTTTGCTAGGTGTCCTTCCCACCAAGTTTCATCTCGATCCCTCCACTCATAGCGTTTCCCAAGATTTCCGGTTTGCCCCCTCCAGCTCCCCCCAAAAGTCACCGGATCCGGTCCGGATTTTAAGTGGGGTCGTCTGAGGCATGAGGTTCGTTTCAAATATCAAGTTTCATCGAGATCCGATCACCCGTTCAAAAGTTAAAAATACCTCAAGATTCCGGATTCCCCCTCCCTCCACTCCCCCCACGGTGCTCGGATCGGGGAAGTGACTATTTCCAACTTAATCATTTGGGGTCCCTGATATGCCTGCCAAGTTTTATCATCCTAGCTTATGTGGAAGTGCCCGAACTAGCAAAACCTGGACAGACCGACAGACCGAACGGACGGACAGAAATTGCGATCGCTATATGGCACTTGGCCGAAGGGGCAAGTGCCATAAAAAAACCTCTTTGTCAAAACAGGTTTTGTCATTCAAACTGCAAACATGTGATCCGAAATTTGAAACTTGAACTTGAAAGATCGATACCGACCTCGTATTTAAGAATCAAGCAAGTTACGTCGAACGAAAAAGTCAAACATGAAAAGAAGATTTTGCAAAATAATTCTTACCATTCCTTCGCTAATCTTAGAAACACACAAGTCACTGACTTCTAAAAAAAAGAAAATTAGCCAAGAAACAGAAAAGACGATTCTTTGATCAGCTTCTAGTCACGCAACGTAAGTCGCCCTATTGTCAAGAATCTCTGTGTTGGCCAAACATTTTTGAAAAACAAGAGCTACGAGCTCATATGGCACTTGTTACGAGTAGGCAGTACAAGAAAGTAGATGAGAACGTGATAAAATACACCCGCCATCCAAAAATGCGGTTTGGAAATAGAAGTAGGATAGTTTGTTTCACTCACTTCTAAGCAGTTCCGGCATCGTCTCGATTATCAAATGCAAATGACTGTTCAAACTTCCAAGTTTCAGCCTAATAAATCCACTAGTTTGATCCCTAGACGTGCTACAATATTTCCGGTACTCCCTCCATCTCACCTTACCGTGGCCGAATCTGGTTCGGACTAAAAAATGGATCATCTAAAGTATCTTCTTTTATACCACCGCTAAAGTTTCGGTCGAGTCTGAGCATTTTTGGAAAATTCTGGTACCCCCCTCCCCCCACCAACGTTGTCGGATCCGGATCCTTGCCCAAAATATGTCATCTAGGGTATATGCTCTCTCTAAGTTCTATGTTTCATTTAAACTGATGCACTCGTTTGACTCCTATGCGAGCCTCAAAGGTTTCCGGCAATCTCCCTCCAATTCGCGCCACTGTGGCCGAACAGGACTTGAAAACATAAACGTCATATCTCCTAATTCCCTCTTCCTGTCCATCAAGTTCCACTGAAATTGGAGCATAGCCTATCTGTAAGTTTTCCAGTACCCCCCCCCCCTACCTTGGCCGCATCCGGCCCGGACGCCAAAGAACAAATCTAGGCCGCATAAAACTCGGCACTGTCGAACTTGCATCTCATTCGGGCCCATTCGTTTGGTTTTTGTGCATGTCAAAAGTCCCCCCCCCCCCCAATTCCCCCAACCGTGATCGCATTTGTTCGAACGCCATCTACATGTCGAGGCCATCGACTCTTATCACCCATTTGTTTGACCCTAGTTGGTCGTATCCTAGTTTAAATAAATAAGTCAATTATGTCGGGTCGCTAATATGCCTGCAAAGTTTCATTGTCTTAGTACTTCTGGAACTATTCTAACCCCCGACTACCGGTATTCCAGGAAACCCCCTCTACCCCCCCCCCCCCACAGAGCCCCGAAACGATCTGGCTCCGTCAAATTCGGATCTAGGCCTAATGCTTGTTCTCTCCATTAAATTCCGTCCCAATCCCTCTGCTTTAAGCGTTTCTTGAGTTTTCGGATCCCCCCCCCCCATCCCCACAGGTATAACCCGACCCGACCCGGACTTAACAATGATCATCCGAGGCGATAGCTCTTTCCACCATACAAGTTTCATTCAAATCCGATCACCCGTTCAAAAGTTATACACGCCACTAGATTCCGGACTCCCCATCCATCCACTCCCCCCACTATAGTCGGATCGGGGAAACGGCTGTTCTCAAGTGAACCTGTTCGGGTCCCTGACATACCTGCCAAGTTTCATCGCCCTAGCACATCAGGAAGTATGCCGAACTCGCGGGATCGCTAGAAATCCGGACCCCCCCCCCCAACTCCCCCAGAGTACCCGGATCTGGTCCGCTTATATCAATGACGTATCTAGGACTTGTGCTTGTTCTTCCACCAAGTTTCATCCCGATCCCTCCACTCTAAACGTTTCTCAATATTTCCGATTCCCTCCTCCAACTCCCCCCAGTGTCATCGAATCCGGTCCGCATTTACAGTGGGACGTCTGAAACACGAGGTCATCCTAAATATAAAATTTCATCAAGATCCGATCACCCGTTCAAAAGTTATACACGCCACTAGATTCCGGACTCCCCATACATCCACTCCCCCCACTATGGTCGGATCGGGGAAACGGCTGTTCTCAAGTGAACCTGTTCGGGTCCCTGACATACCTGCCAAGTTTCATCGCCCTAGCACATCAGGAAGTATGCCGAACTCGCGGGATGGCTAGAAATCCGGACCCCCCCCCCCCCCCCCCAACTCCCCCAGAGTGTCCGGATCTGGTCCGCTCATATCAATGACGTATCTAGGACTTGTGTTTGTTCTTCCACCAAGTTTCATCCCGATCCCTCCACTCTAAGCGTTTCTCAAGATTTCCGGTTCCCTCCTCCAACTCTCCCCAGTGTCATCGGATCCGGTCCGGATTTATAGTGGGACGTCTGAAACACGAGGTCATCCTAAATATAAAATTTCATCAAGATCCGATCACCCGTTCAAAAGTTATACACGCCACTAGATTCCGGACTCCCCATCCATCCACTCCCCCCAGTATGGTCGGATTGGAGAAACGGCTGTTCTCAAGTGAACCTGTTCGGGTCCCCTGACATACCTGCCAAGTTTCGTCGCCCTAGCACATAAGGAAGTATGCCGAACTCGCGGGATCGCTAGAAATCCGGACCCCCCCCCCCCAACTCCCCCAGAGTGCCCGGATCTGGTCCGCTTATATCAATGACGTATCTAGGACTTGTGTTTGTTCTTCCCACCAAGTTTCATCCCGATCCCTCCACTCTAAGCGTTTCTCAAGATTTCCGGTTCCCTCCTCCAACTCCCCCCAGTGTCATCGGATCCGGTCCGGATTTACAGTGGGACGTCTGAGACACGAGGTCATCCTAAATATAAAATTTCATCAAGATCCGATGACTCGTTCGCAAGATAAAAATACCACACATTTTGGCTTCCCCCTCCCTCCACTCCCCCTCCCAGATGGTCGGATCGGGGAAATGACTATTTCCTATTTAATCTGGTCGGGTCCCTGACGTGCCTGCCAATTTTCAGCGTCCCAGCACATCAGGAAGCACCAAACTCGTGGGATCACTAAAAATTCGGACTTCTCCCCCCCCAACTCCCCCAAAGTGAGCGGATCCGTTCCGGTTATATCCATCACGTATCTAGGACTTCTGCTTGTTCTTTCCACCAAGTTTCATCCGGATTCCTTCACTCTAAGTGTTTTCCAAGATTTCCGGTTTCCCCCTCCAACTCCCCCCAGTGTCACCGGATCCGGTCTGGATTTAAAATGGAGGGTCTGAGACACGAAGTCTTTCCATATATCAAGTTTCATTAAGATCCGATCACCCGTTCGTAAGCTAAAAATATCTCATTTTTCCTATTTTTTCCGGATTCCCCCTCCCTCCACTCCCCTCCAGATGGTCGGATCGAGGAAGCGACAATTTCTAATTTAATCTGGTCCAGTTCCTGATATGCCTGCCAAGTTTCATCGTCCTAGCTTATCTGGAAGTGCCCGAACTAGCAAAACCGGGACCGACAGACCGACAGACCGACAGACCGACAGACCGACTGACGGACAGAAATAACAATCGCTATATGGCACTTGAGTAAGCTCAAGTGCCATAAAAACGCCACAGAAGAACAGCCCAGAGCCTCGTTTTTGTTGCAATAGTGCTGCCGCATCGCTGCTGCAGCACTTCTTTGCTTTTGCATAATATGTGATTTTGGATTCACTTTCTTCTTGGTTGAAGCGGCAGCGCTGCAGCATCTTGCAGGGAAGCACGGACTTGGTCGGGGAGCTAGTCCGTGATTCTCGAGAAGCGCTGCCGTCTTCATCGGAAGCGCTGCAGTGCAAAAACGGATGTAGAAAGAATCAGTCCGGAATCGGCCGAGAAGTGGACTGCAGCATGCAACAAAAACGAGGCTCAGTTTCCAGAGCGATCGTGAGCCCTCTATTACTAAGGAATGTGTTTTTCTGTGAACTTAGATACCTGCCTTCATGCGTCGCGTGCCTAAAGGTCAAGCATAAATCAGCTATAAATTATAAAATAAGAAATTATGCTATGGGTGCTTTAAGAATCGTACTTGTTGTGATCATCACATTGGACGGAAGCGACGATTCACTAGGATGTACTTAATTGATTTTGATAAAAATCACCCAGTAGCTTTTAATCATGCTTTTAGTGCTAAAACAAAGTACACATATTCCTGCACTATCGGCCTCCCTTATAAAATGGATGGAACCCTTGGTAACTTGATCAGTCACCTCCTTCATCCGTTTCCGGACACTCCCAGCAGTTTATTTATTCGCCTTCCATCTCTTCTGTAAAATGGATCGCTCTTTATCGCTTTGACATTCCACCTTCATAGAGCCTGATGGTTAGAAAAAGCACGACCTTAGGCTTGAATTGGACAGGAATTTCTGGAGGCTTTGTCGGGAGGAGGGATTGCCAGTGGGGAGCTTTTCTTTTTATGGCACTTGCCCTTCGGCCAAGTGCCATTTAGCGATCGCAATTTCTGTCCGTCCGTCGGTCTGTCGGTCGGTCGGTCTGTCCAGGTTTTGCTAGTTCGGGCACTTCCACATAAGCTAGGACGATGAAACTTGGCAGGCGTATCAGGGACCCCAAAAGATTAAGTTGAAAATAGTCACTTCACCGATCTGAGCATCGTGGGGGGGGAGTGTAGGGAGGGGGAAACCGGAATCTAGAGGTATTTATAACTTTCGAACGGGTGATCGGATCTTAATGAAACTTTATATTTGTAAAGAGCCCGTGTTTCCAAGGAACCGGTTAAAATACGGACCGGATCCAGCGACTTTGGGGGGAGCTGGAGGGGGGGGGGCGGAAATCTTAGAAAACCCTTAGAGTGGACGGATCGGGATGAAACTTGGTGGGTAGAACAAGCACAAGTCCTAGATACATTGTTGACACAACCAGAACACTGTGGGTGGTCGAGGGGGGGGGGATTCCGGCGATCCCGCTAGTTCGTATTCCCGGATGTGCTAGGATAATGAAACTTGGCAGGCATATCAGGGACCTTAAATCTTTAAGCTGGGAACATTCACTTCCCCGATCCGAGCAGCATAGGGGGAGTGGAGGGATGGGGAATCCGGAATCTTGAGGTACTTATAACTTTCGAATGGGGGATCGGATAGCAATTAAAATTGGATATTTGGAGAGATCTTGTGCCTCAGACGACCCCCTTAGAATCCGGACCGGATCCGGTGACTTGGGGGAAGCTGGAGGGGGAAACAGGAAATTTTGAGAAACGCTTAGAGTGGAAGGATTGGGACGAAACTTGGTGGGAAGAACTTGCTCAAGTCCTAGATACATCGTTGGCATAGCCAGGCATATTTGGGCACTGTGGGGGGAATTGGGTGGGTGGGGGGGGGGCGGAATTCGGTGATCCCGCGAGTTTGGTACTAGGACGATGAAATTTGGTAGGCATATCAGGGACCCGAACAGACTGCCTTGAGAATAGTTGTTTCCCCGATCCGGCCATCGTGGGGGGCGTGGAGGGATGGGGAATCCGGAATCTAGTGGCATGCATAACTTTTGAACGGGTGATCGGAGTTGAATGAAACTTCGAAAGTGGAAAGAGCTGTCGTCTCGGATCTTCCACGTGAAGTCCGGACCGGATCGGATACTTGTGGGGGGAGTTGGAGGGGGCCACCGGAACTCTCGTGTAACACTTAGAGTCGAGGGATTGGGATAGAATTTGGTAAAAAAAATAAATAAAAATAAGCATAAGCCCTGTAGACACATTCTTGACGGAACCAGACCTTACCGGGGACGTTTGGGGGGGGGGGGGGAGTGGGAGGAGGTTTGCCGGAATTCGAGTGATCGCAAGTTATGAGAGTTCCAGATGTGTCAAGGGCGATAAAACTTGGCAGGCATATTAATGACCCGACCAAATAGACTTAAAGAAAACGACACGATGCTCCAAGAAAACTTCCGTTCCTGGATCCGAACGTTTTTGAGGGAGCTAAGGGAATGGGAATCCGGAAATTACTGACTTCCGTAGGTTGCGAACAGGTGGTCCGATTCGAGTGAAACATGGGTGATAAGAACTGATGACCTAGATATGCAAAACATGTTTCCGAACCACATGCAGCCATGGTTGTGGGACTTAGGGGGGGGGGGGTCCGGAAACTTTTTGACGTGCACAATAACCAAACAAATGGGCCGAAGTTGGACAGGAATTCGCAGGTCATTGGCAATTCAGATTCCGTAACGTACCTGCCTTACGGAGAGGCGACGAGACAAAATAATCAAGTTAAGTTGAAACTGCGAAGCACTTCACCCGCTTCGGATGAAAGCCAGCTGTGGGCAGTGCAGACACTCTTTAACACAAATTTGTTCCAAGAACCTCAGTAAAACACTGAGCTGATTTCCCCACAGCACCGCCTTATCGATAGCTAAGTGGTTAGGACGTTGGACTAAGACGGGTCTGGGGGCCGAGTTGGATTCTCGCCTAGACGCTCGATATTCGACTGGATCAGTGGTGCGGTTCTGTGAGATTAGCCGCAGACGACTCAAATGTATAACGGGTTCCTAGAGAAATCTAGTATAAAGCAAGGAAAGGTGGGATGGTTTGCACCCAACCACGCTTCTCACTTCCGGCCGAGGGCACTGAAACAGGAGATTAACCTGCGCTACACGAGCCTTGGAAGGTTTGCGTGCGAAAGTTTCGCAGCGAAAGTTTGCTTTTTGCTTGCTTGCTTGCTTCCTCTTTAATTTAAGTGGAGCCAACGCTAAGAATTCGTGTTTTCTGTCGTTCATTCTAGTGTAACTTTATAAGTTCTTGGCTTTACGCGGCAGATGTATTTATGGGCTGTTTTCTTCTAGGTTAATGAGTGCTATGTCGACTATAACACAGCCGAAAAAGGGACACTTCTGGAATTCGCAGTTCAGAAAAACCTTCCCGACTTTGTGTCCGAAGTTTTAGACGTGGGCGCCCTTCCCGACATTTTCACTCCTATAAAGGGGTGCAGAGTGATTCACGAAGCAGCCGAAAAAGGATATTTGGAATGTCTGAGGTTGCTACTCAGTAAAGGAGCTGATGTGAGTAGCCAGCTTGAAACTTAAAAGACACCTCGCAATACATAGAGCGTGTTCCACCCTACTCACCGCAGTTACTTCGCATGACGTCACGAATTTTGGCTTTTTGGTGTCAAGGCTGGAACACATTTTTAAATTTTTGGTAGAATACCCCTCCATGGAAACTCCACCGTGAAATCACACGCTATAGAGATTCGTAGCTACCAAGCTTACTACGCTCCCGAGCGTGGGAAGCAACTAGTTAGTATTTGAAGAAGGTTGGAACGGTCAGCGTAGTAACTTTTCTTGAGGCTGGAACGGAAATAGTAACTAATAGTTCCTGTTGTTAGAAGGGGAGAACACGCTCATAGTGTTTCCGTTCTGAAACAGTTGACCACTTTACAACTAGGTTATGCTTACAGACAATTGCACGCGGCTTCGGCTTTTTTAGCCTCTTTTCATGTCCCATACGTCTATATAGGGGACAAACGCGGCAAGCGTTATAATCAGTGTATTGCTAATACAGGAGACAGGATACAGTTATGAAGTGAAAATCTCAGGAACGAGAATGGATGTAAATACTACTGAAGTAGAATGAATTTCTATCAATAATATATGTGTCTTCGTGTTTTGAAGGCCCTTTGGTTTCCTAGCTCTCACTCAAGAACATGGTCTTCCTCGAATTTCCCTTGCGCGCACGTTTGCAAAAAGTTGGGTCCGATTACCGCATTACAAAATTCATAGTACAGGTAAGCCTGTTCGGGATGTAACAAGAAGAAATGAAAATGCCATCAGATTGATTGCAGGTTCTGTTTGGTCATCAGATAAAAGATCAGACTGATTGTAGGTTCGTTACTTCTAGTTACGACCTAAAGACAACCCATGCCATGAAAGGCCGAACTATCAGTGGATCAAATCGCAACTGACTTGTCTGTGTTGCGCCGTCAGATATGGTTCGCAGTCTGCTTGTGCTTGAGGACATCTCATGATGGAGAGTAGTTATGACGCAGGCTCGGGGAAGACTTAAAGGACCCGTCTTACTTATAATACCAATGTAACCTACTTCCGTATTTGCATTCATTTATTCATAAATCCAGTGACTAAAATTTCATTGTTACATTCCTAACGACACGTCACTAATCTTTACACTTGCCACGGTTCACTAGTTTCCATGCACATTATGCTCCCGACGAGTGTTCGAGTATGCTACTTATGCTTAAAACCGTTTTCTGAATTTTGCCAGGTTTTACTAAAAGTCAATCGGTTTGGGAAAGGCTTAATTACCCAAATTCGTGGCTAATTTGTTAAAAGATGGGCTAATGTTTACAGTATCAGAAAGTTTTGAATGTTGGAACATAAATAGCAAATAGTGCGAGGTGTGCTTGAATAGTCTACCGTCAATACATCATCACAACCAGTGCGTTATCCCACACGCCCTATAATCACTTAACGTGTGCGGTCCCGCCCTTCTAAAATTACAGCTAGGACCGAGGAGAAAATGCAGGAACGGCAAAATTGCTGTTTTGCGTTTACGTGAGGAATTAGCTTTCACGAGTAGACAAAACACCAAGCGAATTGCTACATTTTGCTTGAAGTCACAGAACTTGAGATAGGGATAAAATTACACTGCAATATTCTGCTTTATGGGACTACGTCAGCTTGGGTGGAGAGCTCGTCATCGTATGACGGAGGGAGATCGAAACTCACGGGTCATATCAATTCAGAGCAGGCAGAAGGTTTTTGGGATCCCAAAACGTAAGTGGAGGGATACCTATGACATCGCAAAAGTTGTCCGTCTGTCAATTCAATTTCAATTCAATTTATTTTCAAAAATTCGCTCACGGACGAAGCCGAACATTGAATTTCTTCCGTCATGTATAACTTAACAATTAACTAATGTTAAAACAACTATAACTAATGTTATTCATTTGGTCAATGTACATGTATCTCACAATAAAACTCTAAGTAAAACCTTCAATCATACGTAACATGTCAACTTATCAAAACATCTATAAACAAAACTCATAATTCGGTCAAATTCACCCCAAACTAAAAACTAGATAATATCAAAAATTATTATATTTACAATTCAATAACAACACACACAAAAATACGATTAAATTATGGAGGTGGTTCGAAATGCCGGTTAAAAAGGTCAGTGAACGAAGGAACAAAACTTTTTCTGTATCGGTCATGGGAACAGGGTACTGGCTGCAACTTTGGAACAGGCTGGGCAGCAGCTCGTGCCGGTCTTGGCCTAATAGGTAGATATGCAGGGGGAAGAATTTCTCGTAGGCCAGGGCTCTCCAACGTTTTTAGACCAAAACTGAAACACAACTTTTTTCGGCGCTGTGCTAACAATTCTAAATTAAATCTTTTCAACAATTCGAAATATGGGACTTTAGGGGACTTCGAGGCCACAAGGAGGGCTCTATACTGCACCCGTTCGAGTATATCCGCCTGATCCCGGGTCAACCCGAAATGCCAAACCTGGCAACAGTATTCCAGGGTTGGACGAACAAAAGTCACAAAAATTACCAACAGATGGTCAGTAGGTACTCCATAACGGGCCAGGAGTTTAAGTGACCGGATTGCCATATTACCTTTTTTAAGCATGCTGTCAACTTGCTTGTTCCATTTTAGATCATGGGTGATGTGTATTCCAAGCAGCTTGATATCATCAACCTGTTGGGACTTAGGAAGGGATGTGAAAAACTGTGGTTCAGTTTTTAAAAAATTTATAGTTAGGACTACAGATTTGTCCATGTTGACTACCATGTCATCCACAACAGCCTCCTCACAGATGTCGTCAATGATGACCTTTGCACTGCTCTTAATGTTCTTTCGGCAAACTTCCAGGAGCGACAGATCATCCACGTATTTCCATCTATCTGTGAAAGACAGAGCAAGCTCGTTGACCATAACTAAAAAAAGGAGCGGTCCCAACAGGGTACCTTGCGGAACCCCACAAAAAATTGGTAAACTATCAGAGAAAACTGTTTTATACTTAGTTTTTTGTGTTCGATTAGACAGAAACTGAGCAACCAGTCGAACTAGGAACGGTTGAATTTTGAATTTAATTAAAAGTTTGTCAATGAGCTTGCTATGGTTAATTAGGTCAAATGCTTTCTTTAGATCTATCGCTATTAAATTTATCCAAGTATTAGGGTTATCCAAATTCTTTAATATCCGATCTAATAAGCTAACTAGATAATGTGCTGTTGACGTTTTTGGCAGGTTACCAAACTGCTTAGGGTCAACATGTTTAAGGATGTTTTCTTTCAACCAGGATGAAAGGAACTTCTCATAAACTTTACTGAAAATAGGGGTCATAGTTATGGGGCGTACCCCCGTAAAATCATTAGGGGAATCCTTTTTCGGAATAGGTGTAACATATCCGGTCTTCCAGACTGCGGGATAATCACCAGATACCGTTATTTCGTTAAAAATTTGAGAAAGTGGACCACTTATTTTTTCTGGAAATGCTTTAATAATCTCTATGGGTATATCTACTGGTGTTATACTAGTTCGCTTAAGTGTTTTCAGTTTTTTAACTACATCATCTTCACTAATTTGGGGGAAATCGAAATCAGGTGCGGCATTTGGAATTTCGTCCCGGGGAAGGGGAGGGAGAGTCTGAACTATAGAAGCTAAATGAGCATTTAATTTGTTTGCTGTTTCAAGTTCACTTTCATCCAGGTTGAAGTCAACACCTTTTTGAGACTTTCCCATCATTTTTTTTACATCACTATACCATTTTCTGGGATTCGACTTGAGTAGGTGTTCTGTCCTTTTGGTATAGTGGTTGGCCGCGGCATTCCTCGTAATTTTACGAATTTTGTTTTTTAATCGTTTTGCTTGGTCATTCTTACCAGCTCGAAAAAGCCGCAGTTTTTCCAAAATTAGGTCTTTAACGGCCTTCGTAATATAAGGCCTGTCGGAAGAGTGTCGCCTTATTTTTTTTTCCGGGAAACATTCATGATATTTTTCGAGTAATGTAGTTTGAAGGATACTAGTTTTACTATTCGTATCTTTTGCC
This sequence comes from Branchinecta lynchi, assembly GCA_023053575.1. Classification (NCBI taxonomy): domain Eukaryota; kingdom Metazoa; phylum Arthropoda; class Branchiopoda; order Anostraca; family Branchinectidae; genus Branchinecta; species Branchinecta lynchi. The sequence continues at coordinate 18,438,071 of JAKZAP010000002.1, forward strand.
GTGTTGACTGCCTCCCATTTCTCCTGGCAAATCCAGTCGCCAAACTTCAGGAGGCCTTCATCAGTTATTGGTCGGGAAGTAGTTTCTGTCGTCGTGTATTCTATTTTAACGCTGTTACACGGGTTTAATTCTAAAGTATAGTGATAACTACCTCCAAGAGGAGAACCAGCAACAGGTTCTTCATAAAACTCAGACATATTCGTCGAAATCACATCAAGCGTCCGTCCGTAAAACTCAGACATATTCGTCGAAATCACATCAAGCGTCCGTCCGTCCGTCCGTCCGTCTGTAAGCACGATAACTCTCGAAGGGAATGAGATATTTTGATGAAACTTGGTGTGAGGGTTCGTTGGGTCGTCGGACCAGTCAAGTTCGTAGATGGGCTTTGTAGCTCTACATTTAGGGGTGGGGGAGGGGATTCAAATTAAGGGACAAACAAAATATTTTGAAACAGCTAATGTGATAGTCGATTATGGGGTAAGAAGACATGCTGAACACGATGGTGAAACCATTTTGTCATTGGACAAGTAGTTTGCCCGGAATCCGGCCAAAACCGGAAAGTTTGTTGAAAGTAAAAGTTTTATTTGAAGTTGATTAGATGTTCGATATAAGGGTAGGAAGACATGCTGAAGACGATGGTGAAAATTATTTTCTCGACGGACAAGTATTTCGCCCGGAATCCGGCCCAAACCGGAAAGTTTGCTGAAAGTAAAAGTTTTATTTGAAATTGATTAGATGTTTGATTTAGGGGTAGGAAGACATGCTGAAGACGATGGTGAAAACTATTTTCTCGATGGACAAGTATTTCGCCCGGAATCCGGTCAAACCGGAAAGTTTGTTGAAAGTAAAAGTTTTATTTGAAGTTGATTAAATGTTCGATTTAGAGGTAGGGAGACATGCTGAAGACGATGGTGAAAACTATTTTCTCGACGGACAAGTACTTCGATCGGAATCCGGCCCAAACCGGAAAGTTTGTCAAAATTAAAAGTTTTATTTGGAGTTGATTAGATGTTCGATTTAGGGCAAGAAGACATGCTGAACACTTATGTGAAAACAAGTTTCTACCCGGACATGTAGTTCATCCGGAATCCGGCCAAAACCGGAAAACTGTTTGAAGTCAAAGTTTTATTTCTAGTTGATTAGATAAGCGATTTAGGGGTAAGAAGAGATGCTGAGTCCCTGTGTGACAATCGTATTTTACCCGGACATATAGTTCGACCGGAATCCGGCTGGAATCGGAAAATTTGTTATAAGCTAAATTTCTATTTGAAGTTGATTAGATGTTCATTACTGGGGAAAGAAGATACCCTGATTTCGTCTTTGAGCTTTCTTTTTTCGCCGGACAAGTAGTTCTGGAGTTCGGCCGGAACCGGGAAATTGGCAGAAGTGGCAGGAAGTTTTCGTCAAAACAGATATGACTCATAGGGGTAAACACACGCTGAATTCATATCTGAACTTGGTTTTCTGAGGTGATTAGCTATTTGGCCTTAATCTGTTTCTGAATTTTAATTGTAAAAATGTTCAAGGTGTCTGGCGATGGCTGGATTTGGCTCAGACAAGACCCAGTTGTCTGGATCAGATATTGAATTTTTGGGATCCCATCGAAACCTTTGGTCTTGTTGAGAGAGGTAGTGTTGTTCCTGATGGGAGGATGCTTGCCCACTTTGTGAGAAGGAGGAAGAAAATTTGGACCATTTTCTCCGTAGATGCCCGAAACTTTCTGATTTAAGGAAAATTTATCTAGAGGGTGTGATTTTATCACTTCCTGAAATTTTTAGCAATAGTAACCCTACCGTATTGCTCGAGTGGGCGTGTACATAGATAAATCGTTAGAGTTAAGAAGGAGTCTGATTGTTAAAGTTATATTTTTGTTGTTGTTTGTTTGTGTATATGGCCCGTGGGCTTTTGAAATACACTAATCTATCTATCTATCTATCTATCTATTTGGCATTTGAACCTGTAGCTACAAAAATACTTCTTTCTTTTACTTGTACAGTTCTACACTGTCTCAGGAATGCGAAAAAAGTGAGAAAAAATGGGGATCGACTGAAAGCAGGAAAGGAAAGGCAAGAGAAACGCAGGAAAGAATACTAAAACCAGGAAGGGCAAACCAAAACGAGGAAAGAATTACCAGGAATCGAGGATTTGAAAAACTGGCAAGCCTTTCCTCTGTTTAGTATCACGTGAGGGGTCGGAAACTTACATTTGTAACAGTTCACCTTTTCCTCCTTTTAGTATTCGAAAAAACTGGCACGCCGTGCCGTGCTTTTTCTCAGTTTAGTTTCTCGTGAGGGGTCGGCAACTTACATTTGTAAAATTTCACCTTTTCGTTCTTTTAGTACCTTGTCGGTAGGCGATCATGAGTACAGAGATGGGTCGGCAACTAAGATACTTCAAGTCCACCATTTCTTTCCTGGTTTTAGTAGCTTGTCACGGAGAATACCGAAACGTGGAAAGAAATTAGGAATTCTAAAAAACTGGCAAGCCTTTCCTCTGTTTAGTATCTCGTCAGGGGTCAGCAACTAACATTTGTAAAAGTGCTTTTAGTATTAGAAAAACTGGCAAGCTGTGCCGTGCTTTTCCTCTGTTTAGTATCTCGTGAGGTGTGGGCACCTTTTTCTCCTTTTAGTCCCTCACGGGATACTAGGAAAGGCTTGCCAGTTTTTTGGAATACTAAAAGGAGGAAAAGGTGAACTTTAACAAATGGAAGTTGCCGACCCCTCACGGGATACTAAACAGAGGAAAAGCTTGCCAGTTTTTTCGAATACTAAAGAGGAAAAGGTGAACTTTAATAAATGGATGTTGCCGACTCCTCACGGAATACTAAACAGAGGAAAGGCTTGCCAGTTTTTCGAATCCTCGATTCTTGGTCATTCTTTCCTCGTTTTAGTTTGCCCTTCTTGATTTTAGTATTCTTTCCTGCTTTTCTCTTGCCTTTCCTTTCCTGCTTTTAGTCGATCCCGAAAAAATGCGGGTACCAGGAGATAAGGAAATAATTCTCAGGGTACCAGAATCTGTAACTGTAGCATTTTCTTTTGATGAAGTTGTGTGAGATGGGAAAACTAACTATATTGGTCATTCATGGGCTAGTTTCGCATTCGTAATGTATATAATTCCAGCAGCATGGGCAAGCTAGTAAAATAGGCGCAACCGTGGCTCGAAGACAATCATCTGAGTGTTCCATAGCTATTTTTCCGTTTTTGGGGGATCCCAAAACGTAATTGGAGGGATACCTATGACATCGCAAAAGTTGTCCGTCTGTCCGTCTGTGCTTGCTATAACTTCGAAGGGAATGAGATATTTTGATGAAACTTGGTGAGAGGATTCGTTGGGTCGATGGTAAGGTCAAGCTCGTAGATGGGCTCTGTAGCCCTATATTTAGAGGTGGGGGAGGGGGTTCAAATTAAGGGACAAACAAAATATTTTTAAACATCTAATTTGAAAGTCGATTATTGCTGTAAGAAGGCATGCACAGCATGATAGTGAAAAAGCATTTTCTCGTCGGATAAGTAGTTCGTCCGGAATCCGGCAAAAACCGGAAAGTTGGTTAAAAGTAAAAGTTTTATTTGAAGTTGATTAAATGGTCGATTTGGGGTAAAAAAACATGCTGAACACCACGGTGAAAACCATTTTCTTGCCGAACAAGTAGTTCGTCGGGAATCCGGCGAAAACCGGAAATTTGGTTGAAAGTAAAAGTTTCATTTGAAGTTGATTATATGTTCGATTTAGGGTAAAAAGACATACTGAACATGATGGTGAAATTTTTTTTCTCGCCGGACAACTACACTGTCAGAAGTTTCATAATAGATTGCGCATAATACTTTTAAGAATAACACCTTTTCAGTGTTATGACCAATTAAGTTTATACTATTTCGTGCCTAGATCACCAACAACACCTTCAATAGGTAAAAATACTACACAGTCGGAAGTTACGTAACGACAACAGAAAGATGCGCGGTTTCAACAGATAACACTTTGGGATGTTATCTGTTATGTTTCTTTCGTTCCCGTTAGGATTTTTACCAATTGAAGGTGTTGTTGGAGATCTAGGCACGGAATAGTGTAAACTTAATTGGTCATAACACTTTATTTCTAAGTGAAAAGGTGTTATTCTTAGTGTTATACGCTATCTGCTATGAAACTTCTGACAGTGTAGTTCGCCCGGAATCCGGCCAAAACCGGAAAACTTGTTCGAAAGCAAAAGTTTGATTAGATGACAGATTATGGAGTAAGAAGATAGGCTGAGTCTGTATATGACAATCATTCTTTACCCGGACTTAGTCTGGAATCCGGTTGTAACCGGATTTTTTTTTTTAAGTCAAACTTTTATGCAAAGTTGATTAGATGTTCTTTATAAGGATTTGACTCTGGATTTGTTTCTTAATTTTCTTTTTTTTCCTGGACTAGTAGTTTGCTCGGAATTCGGGCGAAACCGGAAACTTGGCAGAAGTAAAGCAGGAAGTCTCGGTCAGTGTCGTCAAAATAGATATAGCTTATAGAGGTATATCTGAACTTGGTTTTCTCTGATGATTAGCCTGGCGAAGACTGGATCTGGCGAAGACAAGACCCTATTGTCAGAATCCAATATTAGATTTTTGGGATCCCATCGACACCTTTGGTCTTGTTATTAAATGGATTTTGGATCCAAAATATCCGTCGTTTCGTCCACACGCTGATTCGCCCAACCGCTGATTCTCCCAACCGTTGATTCACCCACCCGCTGGTTCATCCACCCGTCGATTCGTCTACCCGTCGATTCGGCTACTCGTCGATTCGCCCACCGTCGATTCGCCCAACCTCGTTTTCCTGAAGCGTCGATTCACCGTCTTCTAAACAGTCGCCGTCACTACCCCCGCCCTTCGATTCAACCACCCGTCAATACGCCCAATCGAAAATCCGTCGATTCATCCACCCGTCGATTCGTCCACCCGTCGTTTCGCCCACCGTCGATTCGCCCAACCGCTGATTCGCCCAACTGCTTATTCGCCCACCCGCTGATTCTCCCACACGTCAATTCGCCCACCCGTCGATTCGCCCAACGTCGATTCACCCAACGTACTGTTGCTTGAGCGTCGATTAACCCAATTCTATGATCCGTCGATTCGCCCACGCCTCATAAGACCCAAAAAATCCGTCACAACTCCCACTTTTTCCGACAGTTCGTCTACCCGTCACAAGACCCATAAAATCCGTCGATTCGCCCAAAAAATATGTCGATTTGCCCAAAAAATCCGTCACAAGCCCCACTTTTTCTGTAAGTTCGCCTACCCGTCACAAGACACAAAATATCCGTCGATTCGCCCAATTTTCAAAACTGACCTTTGATCCAGAGCGGCTCTTTTGATTAAACGCGGTAGAAGAAAGTGACTGAATTACAGGGGAGTAATTAAGATGCTTACGATACCGTCCGATGTAAATAAGGGTGAAAACTAGTCGATACAGCTTGAGAGAATGATGTGAAGCATGATATAAGAACTCGGTGCTGATAAGAAAGAGGAAATGGAGGATGAATACAAGAGTAAAATATCAGTGAGCTACCATATTTTTAGGTACAACATGTACAGAAAGCGGTAGACTACATATTGCGATTATTTGGTCGGTTAAAGGAAATTATAATGCCACACGATCATTCGATTCTCAATAGAGTAAATTTTGACTGGTGCTCCCCAATACCTTTGTCCGGCAGACATGACCCGAAGTCGGCGAAACCTTTGGTCGGCAGGAATACCAAAGGTTCCGACGGGAACCCATAGGAGAATATTTATGAAACTATTACAGCTGGAACACTGAAGCTCAAGGGATATACTGATCCATGCTATGCTTCCTTTTACATGACCCTTGTCGGATGAATCGGAAAACGATTGTACTAATTAGTCGGTAACTTTACAAGCTTCTACTTAATAGCTGGCCGACGACAATTATAAGTCAACTTTTTCACTCAAGTTTTTACCGGATTTCTTTTGTCATTCCAGTTGTTCCGGGCTGTGCCTGATTTTAGCTGAATCGGTCTAGCACGAAAAACTCATAATGACGATCACAATGCCCACGACTCAAAATGCCTACTATTCAAAGTGTCCACGATTCAAAATGCCTCCGACTCATATTGCCCACGGTTCAGAATGCCCACGATTATACAGTTTGACGTGTTCAGGCAGTAGTAACGGTGCTCGTGATGAATGTGAAACGAAAGCAACGGACCGAGTATCAGGATGGCGATAATCGTGCATTGAAACTGTTCTATTACAATGTAATTTCGAATTCTGAAAATAGACAGCAATCTCAAAATTGTTATTTTTAACAATTCTTACCTTCAAGGTGCAAGTTTAGATCGCCATATCTTCGTACTTTCGTGCAAATCATTCTAGTTTTGATGAACTATAAAATAATCCTTTCACAATTTTCCGTAGTAATCCTGTCCCTTTTAATGTCACTCTCCGTTGTCCCAGATCATTTTGACCTCCCCTACCGACAGTTAGTCGTCGGCACTTTGAACCAGGACGATTTTAGTATTCCCTGAGAGCATTTTAAACTGTCGGAATTTCGGGCCGTTGACATTTTTGACGATTTTGATTTCACCCTGAATTATGGCATTTTGAGTCGTGGGCATTGTGAGAGTGGGCAAAAAGATCGTGCTGATTTTGGGAGCCACCCGAAAAATGTCTATGATATCCCCATTTTTTTTTGTTTAGGGTTTTCGCGCCCCTATCTCGGCACTCTAATCGATTCTGGTCAAACTTTTACAAGACATTACTTACCATTTTTCAACTGCACGAAAATATGTGTTAATTCTCCAGCCTGTACTTGGCCTTAGAACAAAGCTTTAATCAAGCAAGGGAGAAACTGGAATATCCCGTTACACCAGAAGTATCACAAGTAGATCGCCAGATTGCGTGGGGAATTGATGTACAAGAGTAAGGGTGTCGATGGGATCCCAAAAATCTAAGATTTGATCCAGACAACTGGGTCTTGTCTTGGCCAGATCCAGTCTTCGCTAGGCTAATCATTAGAGAAAACCGAGTTCAGATAATCTATCTATCTATCTGTCTATACCTCTATAAGCCATATCTATTTTGACGATACTGACCGAAACTTCCTGCTTTACTTCTGCCAAATTTGCGGTTTCGCCCGAATTCCGAGCGAACTACTAGTCCAGCAAAAAAAGAAAAATTCGGAAACGAATCCACCGTATCTCCTTATCCCTATAAAGAACATCTAATAAACTTTAAATAAAACTTTGACTTAAAAAAAATGCAGGTACAAGCAGATTCCGGACTAATTATATGTCTGGGTGAAAATGATTGTCAATTACAGACTCAGCGTCTCTTCTTACCCCTAAATCTATCATCTAATCAACTTCAGATAAAACTTTTGCTTTTAACATATTTTCCGGTTTTGGCTGGATTCCAGGCGAACTAGTTGTCCGGCGAGACAATGGTTTTCACCATCGTGTTCAACATGTCTTCTTACCCCTAAAGTGCAATGGGCACATCGAACTACCCCAATCCCACTCTGTAACAACCTAGGAACAATGCTTATCCCCTAGATCAGCAGCTTTTTCAGCAGTTTCCTCTCTGTGATATTTCAAAGCGTAATTTTCTGGGCCAGTACATGCTCAGTTTACTAGCTTGGTCAAAAATAAAAGTGGTTTTTCTTGTAATACTTAGTCGAAATCCGGGAAAAACCGGAAAGTTGATTAAAAGAAAAAGTTTCATTTGTAGTTGATTAAATGTTTGACATAGGGGTAAGAACACATGCTGAGCATGATGGTGAAAACCATTTTCTCGCTGGACAAGTGGTTCGTCCGGAATCCAGCAAAAACCGGAAAGTTGGCGAGAAGTAAAAGTTTCATTTCAAGTTGACTAAAGCACAATGGACACTTCTAATGCTTTACTTTGTATTAAATGCTTCACAAATAAACATTTCCGACTTCCTTTAGAAGGCGCTATGAAAATCGGCCGTTTTCGTGTTATCCCTTGTCTCTGGCATTTCGGCCATCCAAATCTTAGGAGCTGGGATATCGTGGCAGGAAATTCAAAAACTCCCAGCAATGCTTGATAGAAAAGGATATATTTGAGACGTCACCAAAGTCAAGCCGCAGATGCAGTTTACCTGATTGTTCTAGTGTTTTCTCAGAAGTTCCATGGCTTAAATTGCCTATTAAATTTTTTTTTTTGTGGAATAGTGTTGTGAAGCTTGATTAGCTTGCTTTATAAAATGTACCAGAATATGCAGTAAGCATATAAAAAATAACATGGCGACAAAAATCATCCAAAAACAAATAACCCATTCAAATCTGAATTATACAAGCTGATTTATGCATAAAATAAAGATCTAAATTCCACTATATGAAAATTGATTATTCATGAATATCGGAGCAACGAACTAACACATTTTCTTCGGATCTTCAAGCCTATTTAAGTCAATAAGTGATGGGTAACTAGCTTGACCTATCTCAGCTCTTTTCGGTTAACATTAAAGACTCAAAGGGTTTCAGACCTGAATTATTTATATGGACAGATACTGGAAGAGAAATTTGTTCAAGGGGGTTTGGAAGCACTAATCAAAAATGAAAAATGTTTCTTTGGTATTTGGTACTTTTCACCTTTTTATCCTTCCAGACATAATATTTCATGAACTTCGCCGTCCTTTTCAGTTAAACTATTTCCCTAATCACTTTCAGGTTTGCCGCATCTAAAACACTTAGCGAGTGAAAACAGAGAGTAAATTGGGAGTGATTTTTTTGTTTTCACAAAAAAACTTAAATGGTCATTTCGTTATATCCATTCTGATCTCTGGACCTTTGAACTTCCTATGTAATGGATCATTGCTCGTGAGGGGTTCATTGGTCAGAATACCGATTGTGGGTCGCTCCACCCGTCGATTCAACCACCCGTCAATACGCCCAATCCAAAAATCCGTCGATTCACCCAACCGTCGATTCGCCCAACCGCTGATTCGCCCAACTGCTGATTCGCCCACCCGTTGATTCACCCACCCGTCAATTCGCCCACCCGTCGATTAGCCAAACGTCGATTCACCCAACGTCCTGTCGCTTGAGCCCAATTCTATGATCCGTCGATTCGTCCAACCGTCATAAGACCCAAAAAATCCGTCAGAACTCCTGTCGGATTTGTGGTACCTCTATGCGCTTTTACCTGTGTTGTATGCTTGACGAAAACGATTTACGAAAAAGAAGTATTCACGCAGTGAGCCCCCTTGCGAAAGCTGATCGCTGGCCACTGAAAGCCGCGTTTGTATTGCGATTCAGATTTTCAGCGTCATATTCTTTGAGACCGAGCTGACAAGCTGAGCCCTCAGCGTCATAGCTGAATTTGTATTTTGGGGACGGCCGTAGATATTCTGAACGTCACTACTAGAGCAGATAGTGGAAAATCAAAGAATCCCTTCCCAAAACCCAAGTAATTTGGTGCATTCTATTAAATGATATAAAATTAAGTTGGCTTTTCAGTTAAACTTTAACATAGGTAAGAGGTTTACTTTTAAAGAAACATACATTCAAAAGCAATGTAGCATGGGGTTTAGGCTTATTATTGGCCGATAAGGCGATTTTATGATCTGTTCTTGCAGGTAAATGCCAAAGCCAGTGCCTCCGGCAGTACCGCCCTTCACGAGCTTCTATGTGGATGGAGTGAGGGTCTCAGTTCCCAGTTCCAGAGCGGATTTATCGAACTCATAAACCACCCGCTGATCGATCTGAATATAGAGAATTATGAGGGAAGCACACCGTTGGATATTGCTGTTAGCAATCGGCTGGATTTTGCTGTCAGAAGGCTGGTGGAGATGGGGGCGACGGTTAACGAAGAATCAAGAAGCTGTTTACAGGTAAAGCCCCAGGGTCTTGCCCTAGCTTTACTACCTACCTAAGCCCCCGAAACCATAGTTCTAGGGAAAGCCGTTTTCGCTTTGTCAGGGCGCATTCATTACCTGCGACTAAACTCCGCGTTGTGTCTGTTTCAATTAGTCAGTCAGGTATAGAAAACCTACATTATTCGTTATCTTATTGCTCACTTATTTCTCGGTAAGCAGAGCCGTCATCAGCCCGCCGATTCTCCTGCGCCAAAAGTTATATAGGTCGTGTTCTACTCTACTTACCGTAGTAACAACGCATGACATCGCCGTTCGTGGCTTCTTGGCGTCAAGGCTGGAACGCATTTCTCTCCTTCGGCAAAATATCGCGCGACAGAGATCGTGATTAACACGCTTACTACGCTCCCGAGCGCGGTAAGCATATAGTTACTGTTATAACTACTATTCAAGAAGGTTGGAACGGTCAGCGTAGTATTTTTTCACGAGGTTGGAACGAAAATAGTAACTAATTGTTAGGCTACTATTAAGGGTGGAACACTTTCGCAGTGTTTCTTTTTTCTCCACGTAACTTGTCCGCTCAAAAGTACGAATTCAAGATTTTAGCTGAGTAATCCATTCGAGAGTGAAGCTAGAAGCATTCTCTGTTCCAGTACCTGATAAAGGACCTGTGTTACCTATATTACTGAATATTAATACTCATTAATCTGTTCACATTTATAAGCCATCAAATTTCGTACGTCATTTTTTGGCACACTGGCGACACCAAACCTACGTTTGGACTTGGTTTGGATCTGCAGTGTCTAGCTTTTTTCGAAACGGATCAGGCAGCCGGTAGTTGTGTAGTTTTCTCCGTACTTCTCGTCAGAGCTAAGGGGGCCACCCGCGGCAAAAACATCCGGGATGCTGCCAAAAATGAGACAGACATTTTACTTAAGCTTCACACTCCTTGTATATACAGGGGTGGTTCGAAGTGCTGGGACATGGGGGGTGACCGACCTCAAAATATACGACTGGCTGATGCCCTGCAATTATACCGATTATAAACAAAAGAACAGAAACGCAGCACTACGTTAACATACGTTTTTAAAAGATTATACAAAATCCCTTACAGGAATAAAATAATAAATAAAGAATAATAGGAATTCCAGCATGCCCTTGATATCAACTTTCACTAGATAGGTTCAAGCTTTGGTATTGTAGCGGCTTCTGACGTATGTGCTCAAGAGAATCATGAGAGAAGCATTTAATCAGAGCACAATAGACGTACTTCCCAATACAGGTTCTAGTTTTTAATGTGGCTTAAACCTCAAAATTTCAAGCTTAAAATCCTACCTAAATGACGCACCCTTCAACTAAATAGATAATAGAAGCAGCAGCTTCTAAGGTACGTATTCGAGACAAAGTTATATTTAGCGCCGAATGCGAATTTTTTTAGCACCTACTTTTTACTGGCAAAGTTTAACTACTTCCCATACAAACTCTAGATTTTAATGTTGCCAAGACCCCGAAATCTCAAGCTTCAACTCCCATTTAAACAATGCACGTTTCAACTAAATAGACAATAGACTACTACGAAAGGCGCCGCCGGCGATTTAAATCCGCCTTTTTCTGGCAAAGCTTAACTACTGCCAGCACTAATTCTAGCTTTAAACGTGGCTCAAATCTGAGGCCTAAAACATCACCTAAATGACGCGCCCTGCCACTGGATAGCGAATAGGATACTATGAAAGAAGCAACAGGTGAAATGTTTAGATAAGGGAAAGTAAGGTCAGCCTATGATATCCCAGATCTGTCCGTGGCACTGGGAACTCCCAAACGGAGTGGGATATTTGTCACTGGGATGATGTCATTCTGGCACGATCAAACATGACTGTCGTACGGACAAATCCAGAGCACACAACTGTGAATTTGACAAGCTCAAAACATACGATTCTTCGTAGCCGGGTGACTAGAAAATCTCATTTGCAGGCAAAATCGTTTGGTAACCTTTATGTTATTCTGGCAAGCTCTAGCATATAACAGTCATACAGACGAGCCGAAAACATACGACTGAGAGTACGATTATCTCAACCTTGGGGGATGAGTCCCCTCCCCTTCGCCCCCTTCGATTCGCCCCTGTGTGCATACCATATTCGGTTTGCAACCTCCCTTTTTTTCGCATGGTTTGCTGGTATTTTCTTGTGCTCAACGGCTTGTGGTTCCCTTCCTTAGGAAGCAATTTCCTTTTTTGCTAGGAGGTTCTGGTCTTTCCGATTAATCTGGCGAAAAGGGGAAGATACGATGCTATTTCACGCTTCATTGACTTCGGGAAAAATAAGAGCCGACAACTGAGATATGGAACTGATTCCTGATTCGAGAGCCGTTTCAGATGAGCATCGATATTGAACGCTATCTACGCAGTTTCGAGAACTACGTAGAAAGTCATTCTTATTGGCTCAGTTTGGACTTGACGTTAAACTTTGAAGCCATGGCTATACATATCATACTTTTTCCCTCTCTTTCAGCGAGCTTACCCCGACTTACCTCTCCCAGACCCTTCGCAGTCCAACAACAATACACTCGTCACCGAAGTGGAACTCAGCTCCCAACTTGCGAAAGCTGTGCGAAACAACAACGTCGACCAGTGTCGTCAACTTCTTTCCCAAGCGCAATTCTTGAATATCCCCTTGGACATAAACAAATGTACTTCAGATCGTCCTACGTACTTGCAAATTGCCTGCGAAGCTGGTTATCCAAGTGTGGTGGAGATACTGTTAAGCCATGGGGCAAACATTGAAACTATGAGCCCTGCTTTAAACAAGAAGCCCGTACTCCTTGCGTGTATAATTGGAAGTTTTAAAGTTCTGCAGCTTCTTCTTGAAAAGCGCGCGAGTGTAAATGATAAGTGTGCGACGACGGCGCAGACTGTAGTGCACGAAGTGGCTTTGCGGTTGAGAAGGAACCCGAGGAAATATTTGGCATGTCTCCAAATCATCTTGGCGTACCAAGCGAAGGATTTCAATGTGAATCCCCAGGTAATAATGGTCAATCGTTCACAACATCTACCCTTCAGTTTGATAACCCAAATCCGTCAGCTCGTCTATTTTATTATGACGGTTCGTCCATCACCAATCAAACAGAATCGGTCACTACTTACCTTTATTAATTGTCTCGCCAGTTAGTTGACCCCAGAGCAAAATAGCACTAGAGAGAAGCGTCAAGACCTATGCCTTCCTTGCTTCGCAAACAGGCCATACTCATAGCGCCTCCCACTATGCTTGCGTCATTTAAAGCGAGACAAACTTGCAGGTTTGAAAATTTCTGGTAAAGCTAAGTTGCGGTCTGCACACATCGAGGAAACAGGGGAGGTTGTATCTTTTTATTTTGCTGTGTTCAGAATCTGAAGTTATTGGAGCCAGCGCTAGTGCACGACCGAGTGAGTTTAAGCAGGGACGTTCATTATCGCTAGTGATGCACTTTTTTCAAATCTTGGCACTGCTTCCTAGTGTTATTTTGCCCTGATTGACCCGAACGGACAGGTTTCGTTTCCCGAACTGACGGGTAGGTGAACTAACAAAGTGGTTCAACGACAGGTGAACGGACTGGCGGTAAGACAACTTACGTGTGAGTCAGCTGTTGAATGGTTGAACTGCCGGCTTTCAGAGTCCACTGAAATGTGGGTAAACTGATGGACTTTACTGGGTCAATTGTAGTTTGGACGAGCTGGCTGTAATGCAACAGACCTGTTGGTCAGACGGTCGGACGAGTGAACTAACAGATTGGTCAACTGACAGGTGGAATTAGAGACGTCGACCAGACCAGTTACAATTGCCACTGTAGCAGCATTTTCTTTCTAGCTTGGAAATCTTGTTAGATGTAAGATCGGATATGTTTGGTATTTTCTCAGCAGAAAATTTAGCTCACCGTCCGCGAAAACGTAGTTTGACCTCTTTATCTGTTAGCGGGAAGAACCGGTTAAGTCGACCCGAGTTCTACCCAGTCCGGTATAGAAGTGACATTTCTGCCGTTGTAGGAACGGTGGATGGGCAACTTTGTATCTTCCTCAATGCCCTTAATGCAAAGGAAGAAGGGGTCAGGATGATGACTGAAACAGAAAATAGCTAGATATATATGGAAAGAAACGCCACGGCATTAAATTGACGAACATGACAGACAGGCGAAGATTGATGTGCTAAGTGGTACAGGAAATAGCTAGACATATATTGAAAGAAAAAACGCCACGGCACGGCAAAAACGCCGAACATGACGACAGGCAGCGATTCATGCGTTAAGTGATACCCTCAACATAGGCTCAACATGGCTCAAAATATACGTTTACGTTAATTTCTAATTTCGAACAGTCCCCCAACACTGGCAGGATCTGCGTGGGAGGGGGTCGTCTTTCACTAATACTCCTTCACTGAATTTTGTTTTGCGATTACGGTTATAAATACGAATCATTTCTTTGAATCAGTTCTTTGGTTGCGTGGCTAATGTACTTCTTGATTTGCAGGACCACATTGGCAACACTGCCTTGCATTACGCTGTTCTAAGTGGTTCTCAGGAGGCTGTGTTGTTGCTGCTACGAAATGGCGCGGATATAAGCATCAGAAATGACTTCGGTATCTCGCCACTGAATAGAATACATCCTCAAATCCTGGAGGCATATTTGGACGAATGTGTCAAAGGGAACGGTCTGAGCTCTGCAGCTAGGTAAGAATTCGACTGGTCTCCAGTTTTCCATTTGCCAGATTGTCTTCTTGCGTTCCT